>CM035119.1:39418521-40618521 GCA_020205555.1 Panax stipuleanatus
TCGTTCGGGGATCTCGACACTGGGATTCCTAGGCTCATAATATGTGTACCATTTCATTATACATAACGTCCACGGCTCATTACTAAGTGATTCATCGGTTGAAATCATCGTTCACATCGATTCGGCCCCCCTTTCACCTCTAAATATATATTTAGGGCTATACGGGTTAACCGAGACCATTTACAAGTAAATACATCCATAGATATACCACGGATCTAAGCCGTTCCAACTCCCAGGTTGAAGCATCATGCTAACAACCTCTCGGGAACTAGCTTAAGCTTAGCTTGAGGTATATCTAGTCTTCAAAGCTATATACAACGTAAAGCAATAAATGATCGATAAAAACGTTAAAACTACCAACTATTACACAATATGCTTATAATACAACAAATATAGCTTGATTCAAACAAGATCCTTCATTAATCTATCATTTGAACATAGTTTACAAAGAAAACGAAGCTAGAAGTGCGTTATTTCACCTTGGGGGACGCGTGAACAATGCGTTTAACTCCCGGGATGAAGTAAGAACACTAAGATGGCTTCAATGAGATGCTAATAGAAGAAATAAGCTTCAAGTTGCTATGGTAATGTCCAACTCGAGCCTTCTCTCTCTAAAATGTCCATCTTCTCTCATATCTATCCTCTTCTTTTTTTTAAAATGAACTAAGTGGGGGGTTATAACTGTCCGGGGCAGCCGTACCATGTATGCGGCTAGCCGCATACATGGTGGAGGCTACCCAGGTGGGAACCCCCCCGGCTTGGTTATGGCTCCTTCGGTCTCGAGTTTGGCAGAAGTTGATGTATGCCGTTTTTGATCTTTCGGACGTATTTGACGAACGCGAGATATGATTGAGTCCGACTGAGTTAGGGTTTGAGAAGTTGATACTCATAGCCGAGATACGTTCCAGGTCCAGATATCTATCTGCAAGCTTATCTCTTGATGGTACGTCGTTCGAAGTTTGCTGAAGTAATTTTTGATAATCACTATCTCAGCTCGTCGATCTTCGGTCGGGTTGCGGTATGTTCAGACTTCATTGGTCCTCTTCACTATTCCAGGGGTTGTCTCCGAGATTGACCGAGATCTTTTGCCCTATTCGGGGTGTCTCCGAAGTAAAATAACGCTTTTACCCTCCTCCAAGGTTAGTACGACAAAAAGCTAAATTTTGAGTGTCTACAGATGGCGAAGAGTTCAAGTTCAAGATCGATAATGAAGGTCTATTACGGTTTGAAGGTAGAATATGGGTAATGCCAGTACCAGAGGTCAAAGAGAAGATTCTAAGCGAAGCTCATGGTTCTAGATATTCTATTCACCCCGAGAGTACGAAGATGCACCAGGATCTCAGGCATCCTTTCTGGTGGCCAACTATGAAAAGGGACGTTGCTGAATGCGTTGCAAAATGCTTAACGTGCCAAAAAGTTAAGGCAAAACACCAGAGACCAAGTGGTTTGCTACAACCGTTAGAAATTCCAAAGTGGAAGTGGAAGCACATCACAATGGACTTCGTGGTGGGTCTTCCATCGACTCCGAAGGGATTTGATGCGATATGGGTTATAGTGGATCTACTGACAAAGTCAGCCCACTTTCTGCCGATTAAGGTTAAGTACAACTTGGACCGGTTAGCGAAACTGTATGTGAAGGAAATCATTTCTTGACACGGTGTTTCGGTTTTGATTGTATCCGACAAAGATCCACGTTTCACGTCTAATTTCTGGAAGCGGTTGCAAGAGTGTCTGAGAACGCAATTGCGAATTAGTATAGCTTACCATCCTCAGACTGATGGCCAGAGCGAAAGAACGATTCAGAAGCTTGAGGATATGCTAAGAGCTTGTGTGATGGACTTCAAGGGAAACTGGGAGGATCATCTACCGTTGGTGGAGTTTGCCTACAACAATAGTCATCATGTGAGTATTGACATGCCGCCCTACGAAGCGTTATATAGCAGAAAATGCAAAACTCCATTGTGTTGGGATGAAGTCGATGAACGTCAATTGTTGGGACCAGAACTGGTACAATAAACCACCAAAATTGTAAAGCTTATCAGAACGAGATTAGTTGCTGCTCAAGACAGACAGAAAAAGTATGCCGATCTACATCGACAGAACCGAGAATTCTTACCAGGAAGTTTTTTGTTCCTAAAAGTATCTCCCTGGAAGGGGAAGATTCGATTTGGTAAGAAGGTAAAACTGAGTCCCCTATTTATTGGACCTTTCGAGGTACTACGAAAGGTGGGCGAGGTAGATTACGAGATTGCATTACCTCCGGATCTCGAGAATATACATAACGTCTTTCATATTTCTGTGTTAAGACCTTACAAGCACGATTATAAACATGTGATAGAGTATGAACCTTTGCAGTTTGTGAAAGACTTAACTTATGAAGAAGTGCCTGTTCAAATAGTTGATAGAAAGGAACAAGTACTTAGGAATAAAGTGATACCTTCCGTTAAGGTAATCTGGAGAAACCACAGTGCGGAAGAAGCCACGTGGAAACTCGAAGATGTTATGGTGAAATTTTATCCGCAATTATTTGCTTAGTTTTGTGTAACCCTTATGTACTGATTTTGGGGACAGAATCCTTTTAAGGGGGGAAGAATGTAATAGACAAGATTTTTTTTTATGTGTGATTATGGGGACAGAATCCTTTTAAGGTGGGAAGATTATAACGATTGAGATTTTATATGATAATTTTTAATATTTATTGAGTTAAATAAATATTTTATGTGAATTATTTATTGAGTTAAATAAATAAATTATGTGATTTATGGAGTGATTTAATTAAGTGTTATATATTAATTTAATGAATGTGTAATATTTATTTAATTAATATTAATTTTATATTATAGTTCTAATTTAATTGAGATAATTGAATTAGATGAATTATGTGATGAAGTGTTACATGAATTACAATTAGCGAGTAATTATAATTATGTGACAAATTTTATGTGATTTATTGATGTTAGATTTTAATTGATTAAATTAGTTATTTAATATTTAATTGATTAAAATATGACATTAAAGTATGTGTTAAAATAATTTGTTAAAATAAAAGAAAAAGGATTTTAAACAAACAAGGCCTTAGCTAATAATCTATTTTTAAATAAAGGGTTTGCCAAACATGACCTTAAGTTTTAAATTCAAAATTTTGTAACTGATATTAGACTTAATATAGTTATAATGCTTTGTCAGTTATATTATATATAATTAATCATATATCTATTACTACGTATTATATTATACATTAGTTTAGTTTACGCTAAGTTAGTCTAAGCTAAAGAACATAGAGAGAAAAAGAGAGTAGAGAAAAGAAAAGAGAGAAGAAAAAGCAAGAAGAAGGAGGAAATTGTTAATCAAGCATACAATCATCACCATCTTCACCTTTCTCTACTAAATCAACAAGGTACAATTTCTAGAACTTATTGTTTTGAAGTTGAATTTCATGTGCTTCGTATTTTCATTCTCTATAAATATGAAATTTGTGAAAATTTTATGAATATGAATGGTGTATGCAATATATGTTATAAACATACTTATATATGAATTATATGTCTTGTACGAGTTTCAGAAAATTAAAATGTGGTAGCAACGAGTTTTCATGAAAAACGTTTCGTTTAAATGAGTTATAGATTATGGTTGATTATAGAGTATAAATTGGTGGGTTATATATGTGAATTGTGCAAATTGGTAGTTGTATGTTACTAGCTTCTATAACAGAAATAATATATGTATATAAAGTTGAATTGCTTGAGAAATTTATTATAGTTACTTATTTTGTTAAAATATGAGTTTTTATGAAAATAGCCAAATTGGACTTTTAAAACCATTTATTCTTGTTGTTTAGATGGTTTTGTGTTTTAGAAGCATGTTATATATATGTATTATTGCATATGTATGATTTACAATGTCTACGTTGCTGGTAATTTCCGTTTATTGACTTGTTTGGGTTTGTTCGGTGAAACAGGGAGGCTGCACTGCCTGCTTCTGTCTGCGTACCTGCGCTGCTGCGCCGGTAGCACAGCCAGAAGCAGCGCAGCTGCACCACAGGGGTTTCTCAATTTTGACACCTGCACAGCTATGCCGGTGCCAAGGCTGCTAGCCGCGCAACTGCGCCGCTGGCTGTGCAGATGCAGTGAGCTGGGTTGGTTTTGCAGTTTGTTTTTATGTTTCCATTACATTATTGCTAAGATAATGAGCATGTATCTAGCTGCTATAACATATGTTAACATGAAGTTGATAATTTCATAATTTGAGAAAAAGGAAGTTTTGAAAACCTAATATAGTATTTAAATTATAAGCTATAATTGTTTAATTGTAAAATAAGTTACTTAATTATAATTTGATTAATTATAATTAAGATTAAATGTTTAATTTAAATTATAATTCTGTGAAATTATAATGTATAGAAGTTGATTTATTTTAATCAATTAGATGTTAATTTAAATTATAATTTATGTAATTATAATTTAATAAATGCATGATTATTATAGATTATAATTGATAAATACATGATTAATTATAAATTGTGTAATTATAATGCATGATGTAGTTTAATTGATTTTAAATTATAATTATTTATAATTTAAAAGGTAATTATAATTTAAGTAATTATAATATGATTAAGTGTTTGAATTATAATTGTTTAATTATAATTTAGTTAAATACATAATTAATTTAATTATGTGAATATGTAAGTGATGTAATTAATTATTTGATGGTTGATTATTATTATTTATTTAATTAGAGTGAGTTAACCATGAGGGTTAACCAATTATGTGAATTAGTTATATGTTAACTAATTTAGGTTATTATGATTGAATGTATAGAGGAAGTGTTTAAGTACGTGATTGAGTTAAGTAGCTTGCGCTTAAGGCAAGTCTTCTAAACCTTAAACTCATTATTTCTACGCAAGTTCTTTGAGTTCATATATTCATTGTTGAGAATGTCCTTTTCATTTCTGTAATGGATAATTATTTACTTAACCGAAGTGACCTTGACTTATTGTTCAAGTAAGATCCAGTTTATTATTTTAAACTTTAAGTTTACTTCTAAATCATATGTTAATTCATAATTCTTTTATTTATGAGTTATTGAATGTCGATTCAACTAATCCTTAGTTGACGAACGTGAATTCTAAATTACCCTTGTAAGCTTATCCAAACCAAGCTTTCTCTGGTGCGGACTTGAATTCAAATTACTGAGTTGAATAACTCTACTATTAGGGGAGGTTACTACGCATAAGCGTTAAGATGTTTATGCACAATACATAGTACAAAGGGCTGATCCCCCTAAGTACGAGTTAAGGTCCATAGTCTTATTGAATGTAAAGGTTTAAATAGAAATATTTATAACCTAGGACAAGAGTTCAAAGGTCTTATGACACTCAGATAAATTCTATATTCGAATTTTAATGTTAATAGAGAATTATTATTCAATTATTTATTGTTGAAGTAAGCTAAGTTATTCAAATCTTTTTAAAGATATCATTTCATGTATTTATTGTTGTTAAACTCTAGTGAGCTGTTGTTTGCTCACTCTTGCATTAAATAACAATTGCAGCTAAGGTTGATAATGTTGATGCCCCGTCTACTAGTAAGGTCAAGGGGAAGCAAAACAAGTGAAGATTTGTTTTCGTTGTTTTGAAAAGATTGTAATAAGACTTTGATGTTATGTTTTTATTTCCGCACTTGTTTATTATGTCAAGGTTAGATTAAACCCTGGGATTGTTTTTAAGAAGGTTGTAGCCTTTGTTTTAAGGGAGATTTTAACTATTTTATTTAAAGGTTGTAATTTAATTTGTTGTTATATTGGGTAGATGTTGTTATAGTTAGAAAGTGAACACCAAGTCATGTGGAAACGAAGTACCCGGATTTGGGGGTGTCACAGGTTGGTATCAAAGCTGTAGGTTATGAAACCTTAGGTGGGGGGAAAACCTTAGGTAGTAGCCTTATAGGAAGATCGAAAAGATAGTGGTGATAAGTAAAGATAATAAACTACCTTCTGTGTTATGTGTTTACATTTTTGTATTCGAAGAGTGACGATTCAATATTACGTAATAATGAACTTTAAAATTCTTTTGTCAGGATATCGAACGTTGGAGAACCTCGTCAGTCTAGAGAGGATATACCTCAGGTGCCTAGAGAGGAGGATCCCCGAGACATTCATGTTGTCTGGGAGCAGCTGGTTAGGAGAGAGCCATCTCCAGTGATCACCGTAGCTGGTCGGGAGCGTGAGCTGACACCTATTCCAGAGGAGGAGGATGAGGACGAGTCTGAAGAGGAGGAAGAGGAAGAAGAGGATCCAGAAGAGGAATTTCCATCTCACTCTACTAGTGTTGAGATGTACGAGGCAATCTACGACGGTAACGTGGAGCTTCGTGGACAAGTCGGAGAGCTCGAGGTAACTATCCAGCAGCGAGACGAGACGATCGAGGATATGGTAAGTGACCTAAGAGATGCACGGTGGAACCTGATACACATGGAGAATGATAGAAATGCTGCTCGAGCTGAACTGGCAAAGTTGAAGTAGGATATCCAGGAGGAGTCGAGGAAGCGAGCCAGAACTGAAGAGATAAGCTTGAGGGTTACTCAACTAGCCGATCGAATTAAAGATGAAGCTGAAGTCAAGAGGGCCAAGCTGAGGGAAACAGAGTATGCTTTCCACACAGCGATAGAAAGAGCCCAGGATCGTATTTTCTATTACCCAGCTCAGTTCCAAGGTTTACCATGGTACGTGGTGGATCAAAAGACAGCGTTTCGGGTAATGGAAGAGGAACGCGGAGAGGCTGTGCGACGTATTAATATGCATAGGCAGTTGTTTATGTATTGCTTTTTATATTAAATAATGTAAATCCCATAATTTGAGATAAGAATGGGATGAGTTAATAATGTAATCCTGTAACTTTTCCAGTTCAGGAAGGATGATGTAAATGGCAAAAATGTTATCTGATTGATGTTTTTAAACTACGAGTAATGAATAAAAGAAGTTTATTGACGTGCTATGTGTTCTATGTGAACTGAATTATTTAAAATGTTTAAGTATAAACTTGAATATTTAAAAATTGAACAAAGGATCTAATAATAATATTTCATTAACAGAAAATGCCTCCTAGAAGAAGACCAAAGCGTCAAAACCCCGAGGGTTCGACAAACAACAGCAATAACGATGGGACGAATCACAACTCGGTTCAGCAGTTGGTGAATCTGTTGACAGAAGCTCTTGCGAATCAGTCACAAGTGCAGGGTACGACTTTCAAGGAATTCAAAGCAGTAGGACCGCCTGAATTCAAGCGATCGACAAACCCTATCGAGGCTCAGACGTGGGTGATGGAAATGGAGAAGATCTTCGACGTAACTAGAATAGGTGAAGACCAAAAGACAGCGTTTGCGGCTTTCATGTTAAAGTCGGATGCTAGCTTTTGGTGGCAGGATAATAAGACCCGAGAGGGAGAGGGAGTCATAACGTGGGAACGTTTCAAAAAAATATTCTACGAGATGTACTTTCCAGTGAGTTCGCAGGACCAGATGGAGGTGCAATTCCTAGAGCTTAAGTAGGGAGGGATGACGGTGTCCAAGTATGCTGCTAAGTTCAATGAACTGGCCATGTTTGCTACTTACCAGGTCAGTACAGATGCTAGTAAGGCGAGGAGGTTTAAGCGGGGACTGAAGCCTTGGCTCTACAGCAAGGTTTCCATGTTCCATTTCAACACATTTGCAGCTGTGCTGGAAAAGGCTATAGTTGCTGAGGGAGGAAGCGAAGCGGTGACGAAATTTAACCAGGACAAGAAGAAGAAGAATGAGATAGAAACCAAAGCTGGTGGTAGCAACGCTGTGAATCAGAAGAGGAAATGGAATGACAACACCTCTGTTGGGAGTCAACAAGGAAGCCAGCAGAAGAGGAAGTTCGAAGCATGTGCTACATGAGATAAGAATCACACTGGTGTGTGCATGAAGGGGAAGCGGGTGTGCTTCAACTGTGGTCAGGAAGGCCACATTGCGCCTAATTGCCCAAACCCGAAGAATGGAGCTTGCTTTACATATGGATCCAAGGATCATATGGCTCGCAACTGCCCGAAGAAGCTGACGGCAGGGTCAACAGAGAGCGGAGGGAATGGAAGCGGTAGTACCGTTACTATCGCTGCACCATTGCAAGCTGTTCGACCCACTGCACGGACATTCAATATAATGGTGCAGGATGCTATGCAATCAAAAGACGTGGTGTCAGGTATTATTCCGGTCAATAGCATAAATGCATATGTATTATGTGATTCGGGTGTTACTTGTTCATTCATATCTAATGATTGTGCTAAAACCCTAGACTTACCTGTAGAGGAGTTAGTTTACCCTTTGAACATAGAGATTGCGAATAGGGAGGTTATTCCTGTTATGAGCGTCTATAAGAACTGTAGATTGGACGTTAAGGATCAGGAGCTGAGAGTAGATTTAATTCCGATAAAACTTGGGGAATTCGACGTTATACTGGGTATGGATTGGTTATTCAACCATGGGGCGATAATCGACTATCAGAAGAAGTCGGTAAACCTTACGACTCCGTCAAAGTTAGTGTTCTATGGTAGCAAATCACCTAGACAAGCGAGTTGTCTTACGGTTATGCAAGCCAAGAAACTTCTGACGCAAGGCTGTGTAGGATATCTAGCCTACATAGTAGATACGCGTAAGGAAAGACCGAAGGCGGAGGAGATATCGGTAGTTAAGGAGTTTGTGGACGTATTTCCAAGTGACTTGCCAGGACTTCCGCCAAATAGGGAGATAGAGTTCGTAATCGATTTAGCGCCGGGAACTATTCCGATTTAGAAGGCTCCGTACCGAATGGCTCCAATTGAGATGAAGGAACTGATGGTTCAACTGCAAGAATTGCTAGACAATAAGTATATTCAATCGAGCGTTTCGTCGTGGGGAGCGCCAGTTTTGTTTGTAAAGAAGAAGGATGGATCGATGCGTCTTTGCATTGATTATAGAGAGTTGAACAATGTTACGACAAGAATAGGTATCCTTTACCTAGGATCGATGACTTGTTTGATCAACTGAAGGGTGTGAAGTACTTCTCGAAAATTGATTTGAGAAGCGGGTATCATCAGTTGAAGGTGAGAAAGGAAGATATACCAAAAATGGCTTTTAGGACTCGATATGGTCATTACGAGTTCTTGGTGATGGTATTTGGTCTCACGAATGCCCCAACTGCATTTATGGACTTAATAAACAGGGTGTTCAAGCCATTTCTGGACAAGTTCATGGTAGTGTTCATAGATGACATCCTGGTTTATTCCAAGACCAAGGAGGAACATGTTGAACACTTACGACTAACCTTAGAAGCAATGAGACGAGAGAAGCTTTATGCTAAATTCTCGAAATGCAAATTTTGGTTGGAACGTGTGCAATTTCTGGGCCACGTGATCGATAAGGATGGTATTTTGGTGGATCCGTAAAAAATTGAGGCCGTAATGAATTGGGATCAGCCGAAGACGCCGTCTGAAGTGAGGAGTTTCTTGGGATCGGCAGGTTATTACCAAAGATTTATCCAAGACTTTTCTAGAATCGCAACTCCGTTGATGAATTTGACTCGTAAAATGGTTAAATTTGTTTGGACAGAAAAGTGTGAGGAAAGTTTTCAGGAGCTGAAGAAGAGGTTGAGTACTGCGCCTGTGTTGTCTTTACCGGATAGTACGGGGAATTTCGTGGTATATAGCGATGCCGCACATAAAGGATTAGGATGTGTGTTGATGCAGAGCGATAAAGTCATTACCTATGCATCACGTCAGCTGAAGGATTATGATAAGGGGTATCCAACCCATGATTTAGAATTGGCAGCAGTAGTGTTTGCTCTAAAGATATGGAGACACTACTTATATGGAGAGAAGTGTGAGATATATATCGATCACAAGGGTCTGAAGTATATTTTCACCCAGAATAATTTGAACATGCGCCAAAGAAGATGGTTGGAACTGATCAAAGACTACGATTGCGAGATACTTTACCATCCAGGAAAAGCTAACGTTGTCGCCGATGCTTTGAGCAGAAAAGGTCGGGAGAAGCTGAACGTGTTAACTGATCAGGATTAGTTGATAGAACAGATGTCTAGGTTGGAGTTGGAAGTGAAGTTTCCGAAGGAATCGGATGAGATGCTGTTTCAAGTAACCACTGGTTCTACTCTAGTAGACAAGGTGAAAGAAGCACAACTTCACGATGAAGAATGCGAAAAAGTTCAGAAGAGGATAACCGATGGCGAAGAGTTCAAGTTCAAGATCGATAATGAAGGTCTGTTATGGTTTGAAGGTAGAATATGGGTACCGCCAGTACCAAAGGTCAAAAGAAAAGATTCTGAGCGAAGCTCATAATTTTAGATATTCTATTCACCCCGGGAGTATGAAGATGTACCAGGATCTCAGGCATTATTTCTGGTGGCCGAATATGAAGAGGGACGTTGCTGAATTCGTTGCAAAATGCTTAATATGCTAGAAAGTTAAGGCAGAACACCAGATACCAAGTGGTTTGCTACAACCGTTAGAAATTCCAGAGTGGAAGTGGGAGCACATCACGATGGACTTCGTGGTGGGTCTTCCAGTGACTCCGAAGGGATTTGATGCGATATGGGTTATAGTGGATCGACTGACAAAGTCAGCCCACTTTCTGCCGATTAGGGTTAAGTACAACTTGGACCGGTTAGCGAAACTGTATGTGAAGGAAATCATTTCTCGACACGGTGTTCCGGTGTCGATTGTATCCGACAGAGATCCACGTTCCACATCTAATTTTTGGAAGCGATTACGATAGTGTCTGGGAACGCAATTGCGAATGAGTATAGCTTACCATCCTCAGACTGATGGCCAGAGCGAAAGAACGATTCAGACGCTTGAGGATATGCTAAGAGCTTGTGTGATGGACTTCAAGGGAAGCTGGGAGGATCATCTACCGTTGGTGGAGTTCGCCTACAACAATAGTCATCATGCGAGTATTGGCATGCCGCCCTACGAAGCATTATACAGCAGAAAATGCAGAACTCCATTGTGTTGGGATGAAGTTGGTGAACGTCAGTTGTTGGGACCGGAACTGGTACAACAAATCATCAAAATTGTGAAGCTAATCAGAACGAGATTAGTTGCTACTCAAGACAGATAGAAGAAGTATGCCGATCTACATCGACAGAACCGAGAATTCTTACCAGGAAGTTTTGTGTTCCTGAAAGTATCTCCCTAGAAGAGGAAGATTCGATTTGGTAAGAAGGAAAAGCTGAGTCGTCCCCTATTTATTGGACCTTTCGAGGTACTACGAAAGGTGGGCGGGGTAGATTACGAGATTGCATTACCTCCGGAGCTCGAGAATATACATAACGTCTTTCATATTTCTGTGTTAAGACCTTACAAGCACGATTATAAACATGTGATAGAGTATGAACCTTTGCAGTTTGATAAAGACTTAACTTATGAAGAAGTGCCTGTTCAAATAGTTGATAGAAAGGAACAAGTACTTAGGAATAAAGTGATACCTTCTGTTAAGGTAATCTGGAGAAACCACAGTGCTGAAGAAGCCACGTGGGAACTCGAAGATGTTATGATGAAATCTTATCCACAATTATTTGCTTAGTTTTATGTAACCCTTATATATTGATTCTGGGGACAGAATCTTTTTAAGGTGGGAAAATGTAATAGATGAGAATTTTTTTTTGTGTGTGATTTTGGGGACATAATTCTATTAAAGAGTGAAGATTGTAACGATTGAGATTTTATATGATAATTTTTTATATTTATTGAGTTAAATAAATATTTTATGTGAATTATTTATTGAATTAAATAAATAAATTATGTGATTTATGGAGTGATTTAATTAAGTGTTATATATTAATTAAATGAATGTGTAATATTTATTTATTTAATATTAATTTTATATTATAGTTCTAATTTAATTGAGATAATTGAATTAGATGAATTATGTGATGAAGTGTTAAATGAATTATAATTAGCGAGTAATTATAATTATGTGACAAATTTTATGTGATTTATTAATGTTAGATTTTAATTGATTAAATTAGTTGTTTAATATTTAATTGATTAAAATATGACATTAAAGTATGTGTTAAAATGATTTGTTAAAATAAAAAAAAGGATTTTAAACAAACAAGGCCTTGCATTTGTTTTTAAATCTATTTTCCAGACAAGGCCTTAGCTAATAATCTGTTTTTAAATAAAGGGTTTGCCAAACATGAACTTAAGTTTTAAATTCAAAATTTTGTAACTGATATTAGACTTAATATAGTTATAATGCTTTGTCAATTATATTATATATAATTAATCATATATCTATTACTACATATTATATTATACGTTAGTTTAGTTTACGCTAAGTTAGTCTAAGCTAAAGAACATAGAGAGAAAAAGAGAGCAGAGAAAATAAAAGAGAGAGGAAGAAGCAAGAATAAGGAGGAGGAAATTGTTAATCAAGTATACAGTCATCACCATCTTCACCTTTCTCTACTAAATCAACAAGGTACAATTTCTAGAACTTATTGTTTTGAAGTTGAATTTCATGTTCTTCGTATTTTCATTCTCTATAAATATGAAATTTGTGAAAATTTTATGAATATGAATGGTGTATGCAATATATGTTATAAATATACTTATATATGAATTATATGTCTTGTACGAGTTTTAGAAAATTAAAATGTGGTAGCAACGAGTTTTCATGAAAAAAGTTTCGTTTAAATGATTTATAGATTATGGTTGATTATAGAGTATAAATTGGTGGGTTATATATGTGAATTGTGCAAATTGGTAGTTGTATGTTACTGGCTTCTATAACAGAAATAATATATGTATATAAAGTTGAATTGCTTGAGAAATTTATTATAGTGACTTATTTTGTTAAAATATGAGTTTTTATGAAAATAGCCAAATTGGACTTTTAAAGCCATTGATTCTTGTTGTTTAGATGGTTTTGTGTTTTAGAAACATGTTATATATATGTATTATTGCATATGTATGATTTACAATGTCTACGTTGCTTGTAATTTCCGTTTGTTGGCTTGTTTGGGTTTGTTCGGTGAAACAGGGAGGCTGCACTGCCTGCTTTTATCTGCGTACCTTCGCAGCTGCGCCGGTAGCACAGCCAAAAGCAGCGCAGCTGCGTCACTAGGGTTTCTCAATTTTGACACCTGCGCAGCTGCGCCGGTGCTAAGATAATGAGCATGTATCTAGCTGCTATAACATGTGTTAACATGAAGTTGATAATTTCATAATTTGAGAAAAAGGAAGTTTTGAAAACCTAATATAGTATTTAAATTATAAGCTATAATTGTTTAATTATAAAATAAGTTACTTAATTATAATTTGATTAATTATAATTAAGAGTAAATATTTAATTTAAATTATAATTCTATGAAATTATAATGTATAGAAGTTGATTTATTTTAATCAATTAGATGTTAATTTAAATTATAATTTATGTAATTATAATTTTATAAATGCATGATTATTATAGATTATAATTGATAAATACATAATTAATTATAAATTGTGTAATTATAATGCATGATGTAATTTAATTGATTTTAAATTATAATTTTTTATAATTTAAAAGGTAATTATAATTTAAGTAATTATAATTTGATTAAGTGTTTGAATTATAATTGTTTAATTATAATTTAGTTAAATACATAATTAATTTAATTATGTGAATATGTAAGTGATGTAATTAATTATTTGATGGTTGCTTATTATTATTTATTTAATTAGAGTGAGTTAACCATGAGGGTTAACCACTTATGTGAATTAGTTATGTATTAACTAATTTAGGTTATTATGATTGAATATATATAGGAAGTGTTTAAGTACATGATTGAGTTAAGTAGCTTGCGCTTAAGGCAAGTCTTCTAAACCTAAAACTCGTTATTTCTACGCATGTTCTTTGAGTTCATATATTCATTGTTGATAATGTCCTTTTCATTTCTGTAATGGATAATTATTTACTTAACCGAAGTGATCTTGACTTATTGTTCAAGTAAGATCCAGTTTATTATTTTAAATGCTTTAAGTTTACTTCTAAATCATATGTTAATTCATAATTCTTTTATTTATGGGTTATTGAATGTCGATTCAACTAATCCTTAGTTGACGAACGTGAATTCTAAATTACCCTTGTAAGCTTATCCAAACCAAGCTTTCTCTGGTGCGGACTTGAATTCAAATTACTGAGTTGAACAACTCTACTATTAGGGGAGGTTACTACGCGTAAGCGTTAAGATGTTTATGCACAATACATAGTACAAAGGGCTGATCCCCATAAGTATGAGTTAAGGTCCATAGTCTTATTGACTGTTAAAGGTTTAAATAGAAATATTTATAACCTAGGACAAGAGTTCAAAGGTCTTATGACACTCAGATAAATTCTATATTCGAATTTTAATGTTAATAGAGAATTATTATTCAATTATTTATTGTTGAAGTAAGCTAAGTTATTCAAATCTTTTTAAAGATATCCTTTCATGTATTTATTGTTGTTAAACTCTAGTGAGCTGTTGTTTGCTCACTCTTGCATTAAATAACAATTGCAGCTAAGGTTGATAATGTTGATGCCCCGTCTACGAGTAAGGGCAAGGGGAAGCAAAATAAGTGAAGATTTGTTTTCGTTGTTTTGAAAAGATTGTAATAAGACTTTGATGTTATGTTTTTATTTCCGCACTTGTTTATTATGTCAAGGTTAGATTAAACCCTGGGATTGTTTTTAAGAAGGTTGTAACCCTTGTTTTAAGGGAGATTTTAACTATTTTATTTAAAGGTTGTAATTTAATTTGTTGTTATATTGGGTAGATGTTGTTATAGTTAGAAAGTGAACACCAAGTCATGTGGAAACGAAGTACCCGAATTTGGGGGTGTCACAGCCAGCACTTTCTCATCGTGCTCAGCCTCCAAGAAGATCTTCATATGCTCTCTCTCCTCGACCACATCATTGACTACTCTCTTGAGGTCACGGACCTCCTTACTCAGTTGGACATTTCTGTCCAATATTGCCATGAGTAGCAGTTTCATGGACTCCTCCGGTGTAGAATCCTCCACATCCTCCTCTATAGGCAATACCGTATTAATCGGCATTGTCTCCACCTCCTCAGTAGGCAGTACCGTATTACTCGGCACTGACTCAACTTCCTCCTCCGATATACCGTCAAACAATAACGCGAAGTCAAAGTTGTCAGAATGTTCGGACGAGTCCTCTTCTTCTATATCAGTTCCCTCTAAGATTACCAAAGGTACCTTTGCTACCGACATAGGTATCACCTCTATAATGTTAACCGAATCTTTGCTAACCTCATGTATTTCATTATACATGCTCATTATTCCTAATATCTACATAAAACATAATTATCTGGATTAGTATACAATCAAATATAAACAGTTTATATCACATTTAATATGTTTAAGGTTACATTCTTCTTTCACAACTCTACCCTAGTTTATTTACTTCTGACTTCTACTTCTCTGCTCTAGGTTATAACCTACGATTTTTACCCCTTAAGTTTTATAACCTATAGCTCTGATACCAACCTGTGATGCCCCCAAATTCGGGTACCTTCAAACCCTGGACCTAGTGCTACACGATACTACATTCTACTCATACATTCCATTGAAACACCTCAATATCATGCATGAGTTTACTAAACATACATTCTATTCATTCTTTCCCAAGTCTTGATAACCATTACATTGTTTTGTGTCATAATATTAGTAAGTGCAGTACTAATACTATGTTATTACAAAGGTCTCTACTTGTCCATCTTGTCTTTGTCTTTGTCTTTCCCGGATCCTTCGGTCCGTTCCTTCCTAGCTGAAAATATTTAGTTTAAGCAAAAATGAGCATAAATTGCTCAGCAAGTTAACATTTTATCTTGAAACCACAAAATCAAGAATCATATCCATTTCACTTCAATTACTGGACAATAGCTATGAAGTACTTCTGAACAATCAAAATATCGTTTTGATTTCTTTAAAACCATTCCCAAGGACATATAGTCTCTTCGGAATCTTACCTGGTCAAAGACCACGAACCAACCCTTGATTCCCATTTTTGAAAAGGACAACCTGGCACTAAGGCTATAAGCCTGATATATCTTATGAGCACATCCAGGTGATCAGCCTGTAGTACTCTATGTTGATCAACATTCATTCATTAAATGTGTTTACGTTTAATCATTGGCAACATCGCGTGCCCGTCAAATTAACGACGTAAAAACATTTGTCTTCCACTCTCAAGTTCTCTTGAGAATCCTTACCAATCACTTGGCATAGGATAGCTTCAATATATATATATATATATTCTAGAAAGCTTTGTAGAAAAAAAACCCACCAAAATATATTCACTTTTTAGTCTGGCCGAAACAATTGGCATCGACCATCCAATAATCTCTTTTATGCATAAGTAGTTATGCACAATGATCTCTGTTGGTCCGATTAGATGACACAATTAACGCGCAAGTATACGCGGCCAATGAGTAATAAAGTGAAAGTAAGATATCGTTCCCACGAGGAATTAACAGATAAAAGGTCGCCAAAGCACTAGCACATAATCATTTCAGTCTTATTTAAACGGGTGGTAAAGAGGATGAATTAAAACTAAGTTAAACTAGGCAAGAATTGAAGTTAAACTAATTAATCCTAGAGTCGAATTAGATAATGAAGATAAGAGATCCCAATTTTCCCAAATGATTCGTCTAAGTCGATACACTCCTAAGTCAGGTCAAATCAATCATTATAGTTATTAGCCGAGAACACGAAAGTGGGAGTAGGCCATCTTTCGATGCACCTAAACCGTATCATGTGCAATCCACAGGTGATAGACGCACGGGAACACCCACATTACCTAAACCACTATATGTCTATGTGATTTACAAATAAATAGGGTTTAAGGTCAAGTTCTCTATTGACTACGAGCGGTGCTTCGGTATATGTCTATCCTAAGCATAAATCATAAGTCCAACGCCATGTGAATGCACAATCACCCGCTACTACGATTAGATCTAAACCTATGCTTTGTCTTTCAAGTCTACATAGGTTATCACAGTAATTGGTCGTGAATCAATTAAGCAATGCAAGCACGAATCGTAATAGACAATCATATAACAATCAAAGAGACAAGCATGGAAGCATATCAAAGTAAACTACTCAAAAGGTTCCATTAGTATCTCAAAATAAGCTTAAGCCATAAATAACTCAAGTATATTATCCACAAGATTCAATAACATCATCTAAATATACAATGTAATAGCAAAGAGAGATTAAGGATAGAGCTTTCAAATCTTTCTCCAAGCTTGGACCCTTGATGTCAATCCTCTTGCTTCAATCTTCACATACTAACAAAACCCTAGAATCTAAATAACTAACACTAAACTAGAACTAATCTACTCTCTAATCTACTCCTAATCTAGACTAAACAAGATGTAAAGGAATAGAAGAGAGGTACTAGGGCTTAGGGCCAATATCTCATCCCCTTTCTTGCCCCAAACGAGCCCCCTTATATCCCAATCAAAAGCCAAGTCCCGTTCAATTAAAAAGTCAAGTCTGGCACAGCTGAAGATTGGCGCGGCCGCGCCCAAAAATGCCCTACAATCCGCGCGCCCGCGCCAAGCATTTTCTGCTGCAGAATCCTCTGGTAAAACGGCCATAATTTTTGATCCGGGAGGAGTTAAGAGGCCTGCCACCTGTCAAATCGAAGCTATCGAAGAGCTATACAACTTTCATTCTTTGAGCATTGAGAAATAATGGATGGATAAAGGCTGACATTGAGCTCCAGGTGACAGCTGTGCATGAAAACTCAAAACCGTGAGGTTTGACGTCCGTTGGTATACGGGGCATAACTCTCGCCTCCGAACTCCGATTGGGATGATTCAAGATATTCCGAAAATCTTATAAGATGCTCTACAATATGAACTAAGCTCCAATCCAAGAACATGAAATGAACATAAACCCCCCAAACGATGTCCGGATTGCATTTCCTTCCCATTGTCATGCCATCATTCCATTCTTGCTCCTTTTGACCTCATTTTGTCCTTTTAAGCTCAATAAGCACCAAGGGAGTTCCAAAACATGCAAACTACAAAATAAAGTAAAAACACATGAAAAGCACACAGATACTTGAGTTTCGGCAGCGGAACAAGCTGGTTACTATCCGAATAAGTGGTCATAAAGACCACTTATCAAATACCCCCAAACTTAACCATTGCTTACCCTCAAGCAACCAAAATAAAACTAAACAAAAGATGCAATGCAGTATATACAATGTATGCAATCTACACTATCATGAATGCAAATCCAAATCCTAGTCAGTATTGAACTTTCAAAGCAATGCCTCAGAAAATCACGAGATACTCGAATAGATAAGCTACCCAAGACAAGACCATAAGGCATATTCTGCAAATCCAAAGCTGTCAGCACTGACGTATTGTGCGTTGTGTGCCTAGCAACCATTAAACATGCTTTTGAACAAATTTATCACATACTACGCTTCTTAGGGGAAAAATAAGTTTTAATTCAAGAAAAGCAGTAAATCAGATAAGTTCTAACCAAGACCATGCATTACTTAAGCTAAGAGTCACAGGGGGTTTTCATTAAGCTTTTATTACTCACGAGGGCGTATTCGCACTTTCCCGTGTACACAATCGACTGTGCAATGCCTAGTCCTCTTAGGCTTTTCAATGATATCCGTGTAGCGAGCTTTCGACCAACGACTCCCAGACCAGACAACCTTAGGGTGCTGGGTGTAGAGACACCCCTCGGGCTTACTTGCTCGAATATCAAAGGCCACAGAACTCGACGTAGCCGATGTGTTTATTCTATTTTTTTTCTTTTTCTTAATCTTTTCTTTTCTTTTCTTTTTCTTTTTCTGCAAGGGAGTGCGTCTTACGCTCCATCTCCCCGCATATATCATGCAAAACCCCTGTTTCCCCCAAACTTAAGCTTTTAACAGTCTAGTTATTATTATATGCGAACTGAAACTCTTTTATTAAAACATAGTTTTTCCACCAGAAGACAAGTATGTGAAAATTTAGACTTAGCATGTCATGGTGGTTACTCTATCGTGTTCACTGGCTACACAGTATCTGACAGGTAAGGATTTATATATATAACAATGAAATCAAGCTTAAGTCTCCAATCAGTTTAACAATCAAGTGATTTCAGTTTCTTCATAGGCCACATACATAACTCACCAACTGAAACTGGATTCATGCAAAATGTCCTAACACAGAATGCAAAACAGAATGCAAAAATTTTAAAATTTTGACAAATTTTAACACTACATGCACTAAATGAACTGACACAACATGAAATGAACTAGCTACATGCAAAAACAAAACCAATACCCCCAAACTTAAAATGTTCAATGTCCTCATTGAAGGTAAAGGAAAAAAGAAAGGAACTCCCCTATTCGGCTTCTGATGCTGCATGAAATGAATTGGCGCCCTCTCAGAAGTTTCCCCTGTCTCTCTTTCTGCTCTGACAAAATAAACCCCGCTTAGCACTGTACTCAACGAACCAACCTAACTCAATATCAATCTTGCTCTGCTAGATATTCCACACTCAATGTCTCAATTGATCAGGTTGAGAGGCTGAGATGGATGGGAATTGGTACTTTGGATTTAGGAGGTAGGAGGTTTTAAAAACTAAGGCTTTTAGTGGGGGGGGGGATTGCATTAAGAAAGAGATGAGAGATTGCATTAAGGAACTGAGGGTTTGGGATTATAGGGACTGAGGCTTGGGGGCTGCTAATAATTGACATGAAGTGGTACCCCCCAAAATCTGCATGATTTTTCCCAAGATAGGTCCAGTCTGCATGTGGCACGGCCGCGCGTGGTAATGCCTTGTATTTGGCGCGGCCGCGCGGGCTGCCAGATTTTTGTTTTTGCATAATTTTTCCTATGCACTTGGTTGGCCCTTTAGTTTGGCTTCTTGCAGCATGCATTGATCCTGAGAAAGACATATAACCTTTATTAAGCCCTCATACACTATCAAAAGTATATTATCTATTTACATCAAGAGAATGAACATGGAAAGATATATGCATTTAAATTCCCAAAAATTCTCTAAGTGCGTATAAGCAATGCAAGTGCATCAAAAATATGCTATGAGCTTTGTAATCCCAAAAATATACGCATTCATGCCTAATTTCAAAAATGTAGGCAATGAATTCCTAATTGCTAAAGTATGTTAAAACTTTAAACTAAATATTAACTAATAAGAATTAAACGAGGGGGAGTGAAATGTGATAGAAAGATAGAGAGAGGGATGATGGGAAGTAGGTAATGGAGAATTAAACAAAAAGAGAGAAATGATGGGGTGCCTCCCATCTAGCGCTTGATTTATAGTCCTCTAGCTAGACTGTGTCTGACCATTGCTATCCGACTCCCCGACGATACTGGAGAACCCCTCCATCCATCAGAATAGCTGTGTGACTTTGGCGGCTTCCCAGTAAGAGCGGATGCAGATTTAAACTACCTAGCATTGAATATGTATGAGAATTCCCCGGACTGACGGTCGGGCAGCTAGGCAATGGTTCTGTTGTGTATGTGAAATGATCGGGGCATGGAGGCATAGAACACACAACAGACTCTTCTTCTATTCTCTTTTCTTCTTACCACCATGGTGTCAAGACTGCGGAATCTCTCGTGTCATCGAGACCCATCTCTGTGATGTGGCTACCAAGGGGGCAAGGGTGTGCAAATTTCGCTGGATTCTCAAACTTCGGTGGAGAAGGCTCTTGGGGTATTATCACTGTTGGTTCATACTGTTCCACATCCCCAATTATCTCCTCTTGTTCCATTGTCTTAGGCTCATCCAGTTGCAATTGTACTTCAGATTCCCAATCAGTTTCTGCACCCATGTCATAGCACCATGTAGTCTGGGGATCATAACTTACGGCTTCAGTCACTGGAGGCACACAATCTGGCATTGTTGTCTCTTGTTCACATACCTCCTCCTTCCTTAATGCCGTGCTAATCTGCTCCATCCAAATCTGAAGATCCTAAATCGATTGCTCTTGCTCAATCAAGGTCTCCTGTGTTGATGCTAATGAGTTACCCCATAAACTATCTAATCCTTCCTTTTCAGTTTCAGCCACGGGATCCATGTACTGAGTCTCACTAGTAGAAGCATGGTTGATTGGGGCCATCTGATATTGAAAATTTTGGCTCGATTCTTTTGGGCTCCCAAACAACTCCTCTTGGTTTTCTGAGCTTGCATACATGAATTCCATTGAAGACTGCTCTCCTTATAAACACGGGGGTTGGTATGTGGGTTTGGGTGCATAAATTGGACTTGGCTCATATTGTTCTTGATAGCTCGCAGTATTGGTCAGAATCCCTTGTTCTTCCTCTATCATCAAGGCCTTGCTAATTTGCTCTTCCCAGTTCTGGATATTCTTGACTGACTTCTGTTGCTCAATCAAGATGTCCTTCAGTGATATGTCACCTCCTTCCTCCAATCTTGCATTTTCTGTGTCACCCTCAAAATTGTATTGAGGCTCGTAAACTGAAGTCTGAAAAGTGCATTCTGGGGCGTAAACGGGATTTGGATCCCAGTACTGGTCTTGATAATAGTCTGATGAAGGGTTTGCTGAAGGGTCTGGGTGATACCCCCAATCTGGCTGATACGTGGGATTAGGTTCATTGTGGAAGTACTCACCCCCATACTGCTCCTGTCCAAAACTGATACGCTCCTGATGGCTTGTACGGCTCCCAGCACCATAACCATAAGTAACTACCGACTCTCGACTCTATTGGGCTGAAACAGTATCCAACTTCCTCGAGAGAACCTCTAGTTGTGCTGAAAGTGAAGCAATTGGGTCGCCGCCATCATTCCCTACTTCCCTTGGTTGCTCTTGCCTTGTGTAGTCCCATAGATAGAAATTTAGATCCATTGTTCCTGAAAAGAAAATATAGGAAGAGAATTAAACAAAATAATTAAAAAAAATGTTTAAATTAAGACTAATTTGATTTAAACTAATGTTGGCAAACAGTTATCCAATTAATTCCCCGGCAACGGCGCCAAAAACTTGTTGGCCCGATTAGATGACACAATTAACGCACAAGTATACACGGCCAACGAGTAATAAATTGAAAGTAAGATACCGTTCCCACGAGGAATTAACAGATAAAAAGTCGCCAAAGCACTAGCACATAATCATTTCACTCTTATTTAAACGGGTGGTAAAGAGGATGAATTAAAACTAAGTTAACTAGGCAAGAATTGAAGTTAAACTAATTAATCCTAGAGTCGAATTAGATAATGAAGATAAGAGATCCCAATTTCCCCTAATGATTCGTCTAAGTCGATACACTCCCAAGTCAGGTCAAATCAATCATTATAGTTATTAGCCGAGAACACGAAAGTGGGAGTAGGCCATCTTTCGATGCACCTAAACCGTATCATGTGCAATCCACAGGTGATAGATGCACGTGAACACCCACATTACCTAAACCACTATATGTCTATGTGATTTACAAATAAATAAGGTTGAAGGTCAAGTTCTCTATTGACTACGAGCGGTGCTTCGGTATATGTCTATCCTAAGCACAAATCATAAGTCCAACGCCATGTGAATGCACAATCACCCGCTACTACGATTAGATCTAAACCTATGCTTTGTCTTTCAAGTCTACATAGGTTATCACAGTTATTGGTCGCGAATCAATTAAGCAATGCAAGCACGAATCGTAATAGACAATCATATAACAATCAAAGAGACAAGAATGGAAGCATATCAAAGTAAACTACTCAAAAGGTTCCATTGGAAACTCAAAATAAGCTTAAGCCATAAATAACTCAAGTATATTATCCACAAGATTCAATAACATCATCTAAATATACAATGTAATAGCAAAGAGAGTTTAAGGATAGAGCTTTCAAATCTTTCTCCAAGCTTGGACCCTTGTTGTCAATCCTCTTGCTTCAATCTTCACACACTAACAAAACCCTAGAATCTAACTAACTAACACTAAACTAACACTAATCTACTCTTTAATCTACTCCTAATCTAGACTAAACAAGAAGAGAAGAGAGGAACTAGGGCTTAGGGCCAATATCTCATCCCCTTTCTTGCCCCAAACGAGCCCCCTTATATCCCAATCAAAAGCCAAGTCCCGTTCAATTAAAAAGTCAAGTCTGGCACAGCTAAAGATTGGCGCGGCCGCGCCCAAAAATGCCCTACAATCCGCGCGCCCGCGCCAAGCATTTTCTGCTGCAGAATCCTCTGGTAAAACGGCCATAACTTTTGATCCGGGAGGATTTACGAGGCCTGCCACCTGTTAAATCGAAGCTATCGAAGAGCTCTACAACTTTCATTCTTTGAGCATTGAGAAATAATGGATAGATGAAGGCTGAAATTGAGCTCCAAGTGACAGCTGTGCATGAAAACTCAAAACCGTGAGGTTTGACGTCCGTTGGTATACGGGGCATAACTCTCGCCTCCGAACTCCGATTGGGATGATTCAAGATGTTCCGGAAATATTATAAGATGCTCTACAATATGAACTAAGCTCCAATCCCCCCAAACGATATTCGGATTGCATTTCCTTCCCATTGTCATGCCATCATTCCATTCTTGCTCCTTTTGACCTCATTTTGTCCTTTTAAGCTCAATAAGCACCAAGGGAGTTCCAAAACATGTAAACTACAAAACAAAGCAAAAACACGTGAAAAGCACACAGATACTTGAGTTTCGACAGCAAAACAAGCTGGTTACTATCCAAATAAGTGGTCATAAAGACCACTTATCAATCTCTTATCCAACCATAAGGTATAAACAAGAGTTAGAAAACCTGCATCAAGTATAACTTGAACAAAGTTAGGAAACATGCCTTCGCGTCTCTTAGTCTTTAAGGTAAGCTCTTTGGTCTTTACCACTTCTACAAGCATAACACATAGTATACCAATGAGAAATACTTCCGATATACAATATATTTGCCTAACTTTTCCTTCTTGTATAACTTAACCGAAATGTCAACTAATAACATTTGTTTAAGTTATTTAATGTTCATTATGGATTATTAACATCCTAGGTTATAAATTAAACTTTAATCAATTATCACCAAGTATGATAATCAACGAGATCTTAACTTGTTCTTTAACTCGGTCTTCAACTAAATCTTTGGTTTACGATTTACGGTTCCAAAGTTCAATTTTAATTACATTTTATTAACATTCATTCCTTATAACCCTTGATTAAACATGTCGTTTAAAGCTTTACATCACATCACTTACTAGCCCCTTAATTGATATACAAAAGGTTAAGTAATCACTAGCAATGTCAGAACTCTCTACCATGCTGGCGCTCCGGCGCCAGCTTTGCCTTGCTGGGCGGCGCTGCGGTGCAAGCCATGCAAAGATTTCTCCCCGAAGTGGCGCTACGGCACCGGTTTAAGCCTATTGGGCAGCGCTACGGCGTCGTCCCTGCATCTCAGAAAAATTTCCAATGTCATGGAAATTTCTGAAATTCCCGAGCTCGTAACGTGACCGTTACAACTCGAAATTGCCTCATTCTAAAGCCAATAGTTCATAAATGATATACTTTATCATCCTATCAAGTCAGAATTCGTTGCCGAATCCGTTAGCGAGAAATTCGTCGATTAGTCCATTTCTATGTTTTCGTCAAATGTTTATGAACGTTCAACGCTCGTTTCTTCGTTTTAAGCCGAAATCAATCTGTTCTGTCTCTCGCAAGTCTTATTTACCTAAATACACGTGCTAGAATCAAAAATCCCCATTTTTGAGTCACACGACGACTTTTAACTTCTAATCCGGGAAATCCTACGTTTTCGACGATTACCGTCTAATCGCGTAACTTTCACCGAATATTCTTTTTTCGTTATTCTTACTTCAAACCAATTGGAATCAATCCAATGATTGATTATTATTGATTCTAACCATTTACAACATTCAAGTTTTCATGGTTTTACTTATTCATTAGTCCATTTCTTACAAATTCACTAAGTTCTTCATTTGTTCTTAATGAGCTCTTAATATCTTATCATGCATGGCTTATTAGGGTGCCTAATTCGTCATTATACCATCCTTATAACTTCTCCATGATCATACCTCCTTCAATCACTTCTCTATTAAAATTATTAATAAAAGAAGAAGAGAGTTTTACATTTTCCTAGGTTATACCTTCAAAGTTCTTGGTTGAGCTTGAGTATGGAGACTCAAAGGCTACTTCTTCTCCTTGGTTGATGAGTTAAGATTAGGCCAAGCTTGCTCTAGCTTATTCTCTCTCTCTCTTTTGGGTTGGTGGATTCTCAAACGACCAAATTAATGAAGGGAGAGCTCTCTATTTATAGGAGTTGCAAGAGTTGGGGTAGTTTGGTCATTAGGACCAAACCTCCTCAATCCCTCACCCCTTCACATGTCAACCCATTACCTCCTATGTGCTAGCATGTGCTAGTACATGGCCCCCCTTGTGCTCCTACATGTCCCATGTGGCCTTGTGTTGCCCCATGGATTTAACCCATCCGTTTACTCAACGGTTCGACCCACGGGTTATACTTTTTAACTTTAATTCAAATTAATTCCAATTTAATTCATTACAACGTATTTACTCCGTATAAAATTTATGTTATACGTCATATTAGTTCTCGTATAAAACTTCGTATTATACGCGTATTCCTTTCGTATAATAATCATTTATTATTATACGAAATCAATTTAATCATTGACTTCACTTTCCTTAATGCTTAGGATTTTAAGTCCTTACGCGAAAACTTCGCGAGCCATAAGTGAAATATTATTATATATTTCACCTCGCCACGAAATCCCATTACACGTTTCTCGAAATTTTAAAATTAATTCCTGATCAGAAATAGATGAATAGTAATTTTTGAACTTTTCTTCTGAAAAGACGTCTTCGTGACTAACTTAACTTTTCACGGTATATTACCGTCAAATCTTTCGACAGAATGTCATTCTGACATTTCGAACTCCCAAACAAGCTTAGGGTTACATAAACCCTAACCCTTAGGGTCAAACCCTAACCCTTAGGGTTTTATAAATAGTGCCTATTTCGTCATTTTCTCAAAAAGACTTTATTTTTGTCTTGAAAATTCACATTCATTATTTCTAGGGCATAGCCAGAATACTAACCATTTCAAACTTCTCTAGGTCACAAGCCAACCTTTAATTTGCTTACTCACTTTAATAAATAAATAATCGAATTTTATTCAATAAATCAAATAAAATTCATTTACCTAATCGTTCATTTTTCTCGGGCGTTACAGAAAGCAACTCCAAAGCTAAGTTGAGGCCCGGTGATGGAACAAAATCCTCGTCCAAATTGGCAGTAGGCTGTTTAGCTTCACGATTTTGTTTCATTAGCCTCCTTGCAGTCCTTTCAATTTTTGGATCAAAATCTAATGTAGCAACCTGAGAAGATCGAGTCATAAAACAAAAACCAGAAAAAGAATAGAATAAAAACAAAACAAAATATTACTCCCCGGCAACGGCGCCAAAATTTGGGAGTTGTCGTTGACACTCCAAAATTAACCTCACTTTCACTTCACAAATTTAAATAATTAGCACAGTAGTAAGCAAGGATCGATCCCACAGAGAGTAAGTTTGCTTTAGAATTATTCTACTATTTTAAAAGATGGGGGGGGTTTTGAAATTTGTTTTTAAACTAAGAAAAATAGAATTAAATAATGAGATTAACCAAATATGTAAAAACTTCAGTTCTGCAGTTCAGTTTCACCAAGTTACAGCAATCAATTAATCAAGTTGTTATTATTTACCCTTCAATGAGATTAATAACCCTAGATAACCGCAATCATTAATTATCCATAATTCTCCTTTTATTATAAATTTAAAGTGACAATCGTCCCAATAAACCCTAACTATCATACAACTTGGAACTATCAGTCTAGATTTAATATAATAGTAGCATAAAGAATGAGAATCAGATTATTCCAAGCAATTGTTACACAATCAGAAATTATTTAACTTGCCTTCTAATAATCTTAGCAATACTCAAAAGTTTGTCCACAATTATGCATTACTAATTGCTACTTAAGATAAAATATAATATCATTTGCTTAATACTATATTTTATTCTAGCAGATGATATTTATCAAATTAATCTAACTAACCAATTCAAATTAATAAAATAGAATAGCATGCAATCAAGTAACACGGATTATCAAAATAAATCTCAAGCAAAAAGGAATAAATAATATTAATACTTAATTAATTAATTACTTGTAAACAAGGTTCCACCTCCCTTTAGAACTGAATAAAGTAACTAGCCTGACATGCTCCTTGTTTGCACTTCAATGAGGTATAATATCATCCTCATTGACTATCATCCTCTATTTATAGTGCTAGACAAAGACCTAAATCCTATGAGAACTAGAAATCCAAATCCTAAAAGGAATTACAAAACATAACTAGTTTCTATAAAGAAATAGAATCTAATAAAAAAATAAAATTTCAGTCAAAAACAATCCTAAATCTGATAGTAATATCAATCCAATTCCATGTAGGAATCTCCAAAAATTGAGAAAGTCAACTGCTAGTCAAACTCCTCTTCAATTCAACTCCAAATCAACTTGTTTTCATCCTTTTAGCTTTAATTCACCTAAAAATAATAAACAACTTATTAAGCTCATATACACATAAAACATACAATAAAACAAAACGTAAAAGAATAAAAAATCATAAATATTATGCACTTATCAGAGATGAAGAAGATAGACAGGTTATTGATTATTACCTTTTGAGTTCTTGATTAATTACTTGAGCAATTTGTTGATCAAAATAACTTCTTATCTTCCTCCTCCAAGCTTAGCACTCACTTCTCTCTCAATTTGGTGTGTTACTTGATTTTGTGTAATTAAAATCAACTAATAGCTTTCTATTTATAGGCCAGGCAAAGCTTAGGGCATTTAGGACATTAGGACACTAATTAGATGACTAATTGATCACTTAGGTTTGAGTCTCTTATAGTCAAACCCATTAAGTTTCAATTCTTACAAGCCATGGTTAGGTTAAACAATGACTCACCAAGACTTTTGGTCCAAAATTTAATGAAAACATTCAAGTTTTGGTCCAAACCTCGTTACTTGAAGAGTGGTAGCCGACTATATGCCCCTTTGGGGACTCACACATGGGTTTGGTTCAAGTTTTACCCATCCATTTGATTCATGGGTTGACCCATGGGTTTGGATCTTGGGGTTGGACTAAAATTAAATTCACTTTGGGCCTTTATTTGGGCTAGAATCAATATTTGATTGGGCTTTGAAATAATTTCAATTGGGTCGCATCATACTCTCCATTTTGGGCTTTTTAAAGCCAAAGTCCATTGGTGAATAAACACATGTTAACTTTAGTTGACTTTTTGCCTTTAACTTCCTGTATTTCTTATTGGGTTTGTATATAACGCATACATGTAATTAAATTTACACAATAAGGACAGAAGCGCGATAAATGACGTTTTAAAAATTTTATACAAACCCTCACCATGATCATGCTTTGTGCTCAATTATCAATCAATAGAAAAAGAATGATAAATCAGAATCATACCCTTGTAGAAATTAGCTTTCATAGGTACGAGTTCAACTCCTTGATTTTCGTGATCTCCTTGAATCTCCTGGATTGATTCCTTCCTTTGATCAACGTTAGCCACTTAAGTATTTGGCCTCTAGAGGTGATCCACCAAGGAAGATGAATTGTTCAAGGAGGGTAGTTGGCTAAACCCTTGTTTTTTCTCTATAGAAAAGGAGTAATGTCCAACAATTGGAATTACGTCTACCGATATCTAATATAAGACTTCTCTTATATAGATTTTGGTTAACCGTTCTAATCTAATTAGAAATTGGGTTTCATTTAATTAATTAAACTCCTTTAATTAATTAAGCTTCCCAACATATTGGGATTAATTAACTAAACTCCTTTAATTAATTTTCCTCCTAATCTCATTAGGAATAATTTAGAGTACCAATATTATATTAATTCCTAAACTCCTTTAGAAATTAAAATAATTATTATTATAATAATATTATTAAGACTCCTCTTATTAATTTATATTTAATATTTCAAAAATATTAAATAAAAAATATTAAGCTATTTAATTTATTCTATCACCATAGATTAAATTAATTACACTTAACATATTATTGCGATTATGCCATTACCTTCTTAAATAATTATTCTTCCTTTTATGGTGTGACCCTTTAGGTTCTCCATATTAAACCGGTTATGAATAAATCAATTAGAATAATTCTAATCTTATTTAAATAAATAAATTAAATTACAAATCTATTTAAATAAATAATATTTATTATACAATACGGATAAGCCTCCCTAGCGATCAACGACTTTTTAGATATTATAGATTTTAACATTAATCGTAAATAGTTACCGTACAATTTAATCCTTTCACCATACAATGTCCCAATTAAAATATAAGACATGAATTTACTGTCAAGTCTTATTTTATTTAATTATATGTATTTCGATTAGAAAATGCACAACTCCAAATAATGCAAATTAGAAACTCCTTTTTAATTTCATTCCACCTTGGCCAAGGACTACTTGGTTGTCATTTAACGAATCACATATGACATATCTCTTCTTTTACTTGAAGTGGTAGATTCTTTATTGATCATTCATTATCTACATAGGTAACTTATTATACCCAAGCGTACCATTTGATATACCCTAAGGGTCTTAAGGAATAAGTCAAAGTATAATTCATTACATACAAGATACTATGATGATCTCAAGTCCAAGGATCACTTATACTACTATCACATTAGGAATTCCTATTGACAGGAAAGTAAAACTCTATTAGATATTCTTTAGCGAGTCACGTTTAGTGTACTTATTCTCCAATAAGCACATACATACTTGCTTTAGTGTCTCCACACAAATGAGCATAAGATCAACTATCCTCATCTAATGAGCAAGCAACATATGTACCAATCTATCCAAATTTCCTAATCCTATTTTTCGTAATCTAATGATTGGGAAATATTTTAGTTTTAAGCTTTATAAGAATTTAGATCTCATTAACATGATCAACATCATGATTCTAAAAGCATTGCTTAAAACTATGGGTTATTTACAAATTATAAAAACAACATTATGTAGATAATTAAATGCCTTTAATAAATGAATTCTTTTATTAATAAATAAATAAGATCGTTTCCAAATTATATGATTTATCATCATACATGATTGGCTTGTATGCATACTACTTTCAATCTCCCTCCCACTTGCACTAAAGACAATTGCCATGGTATCTCATACCCATCTTCTCTATGTGACGATCAAATTGTTGTTGTGTTAAAACTTTAGTAAATGGATCTGCAATGTTGTCTTGAGAGTCTACACGCTCCAAGGTAACGTCTCATCTTTTAATGATCCCCCTGATTAAGTGAAATCGCCGCAACACGTGTTTGTATTTCTAATGAGACCTAATTTCCTTAGCCTGTGCAACAGCTCCGGTGTTGTCATAGTACAAGAGGATTCCTCCTCCAATGCTAGGAACCACACCAAGTTCGATTATGAACTTCTTCATCCAAACAGCTTCCTTTGCAACTTTACTAGCCGCTATGTACTCCGCCTCTGTCACTGAATCAACAACTGTTTGCTGCTTTGAACTCTTCTAACTCACTGCGCCACCATTTATGGTAAACACATACCCCGAAACGGATTTACTGTTATCTTGGTCCGTTTGAAAACTTGAGTCTGTGAAGCCCTCGAGTTTTAATTCATACCCACTGTAGACAAGAAATATATCATTAGTCCTTTGTAAGTACTTTAGGATATTTTTCACTGCCTTTCAGTGCTCTTCTCCTGGATTCGACTGATATCTTCTTGTTACACTAAGTACATGAGCGACATCTAGTCTAGTACATATCATACCGTACATGATAGATCCTATTGCTGATGCATAAGGGATCTGAATCATAAGATCGCTCTCCTCAGGTGTCTTTCGGGCCTATTTCTTGGAGAGATGTATTCTATGGCTCATCGGCATGAGACCTCTTTTGGAATCTTTCATGCTAAACCTCTTTAGCATCAAGTCAATGTACGTTCCTTGGGATAAGCCAAGCATCCTTTTAGATCTATCTCTATAGATCTTTATCCCTAAAATATAGGATGCTTCTCCCAAGTCCTTCATGGAGAAGTGTTTAGATAACCAGATTTTAATCGATTGCAGCATAAGAATGTCATTCCCTATCAGTAATATATCATCAACATATAATACAAGGAATGAAACAACGCTCCCACTAACCTTCTTGTACACACATGGTTCATCCTCGTTTTTGATAAAATCAAACTCTTTGATTGTCTCATCAAAATGGATGTTCCATCCACGAGAAGCTTGCTTCAATCCATAAATGGATCGTTGCAGCTTACAGAATTGATTTGTTCCAACCTTTGAAACAAATCCCTCTGGCTGTGTCATATACACATCCTCCTCAAGTTTCCCTTTGAGGAAGGCCGTTTTCACGTCCATCTGCCAGATCTCATAGTCGTAATAAGCTGCAATCGTAAGAAAAATCCGAATGGACTTGAGCATTGCTACTGGTGAGAAGGTTTCATCACAGTCAACTCCTTGTCTTTGTTTGAAACCTTTTGCAACCAATCGGGCCTTATAAGTCTCTACCTTGCTGCCCACTCCAGTCTTTCTTTTAAAGACCCATTTACACCCAATAGGCTTTATGCCCTCTGGTGGTGAAACCAAAGTCCATACTTGGTTTTCATCAATGGAGTCCATCTCGAAATTCATGGCTTCAAGCCATTTTCCCGAGTCTTTATTACTCACAGCCTGTTCGTAATTCAATGGATCATCATCATTTATGATGCATACCTCATTGTCATCCTCTATGATGAATCCATACCTATCAGGTATCTTCGGTACTCTTCCAGATTTACGAATAGGGTGTGGTACAGTAAGTTCATCCACTTGGTCAGGTACCTGACTTTGTTATATAGTAATTTGTGGTTCTTGAACTTCTTCAAGATATATCTTACTCCCACTGGCCCCTTCATGGATAAACTCCTTTTCCAAGAAGGCAACAAGTTTCACAACAAACATCTTTTGATCAGTTAGATGATAGAAATAATATCCTAAAGTTTCCGTAGGGTATCCCACAAATCTACATTTATCGAATTTAGTCTGTAGCTTCTCATTTTCAAACTTGTTAACATAAGTTGGACAACCCCAAGTCTTAACATGCTTAAAATTTGGTTTCCTCCCTTTCCACATCTTATATGACGTCTTTGAGGTGGATTTGGTAGGCACCTTGTTAAGTAGGAATGCAGTCGTTTCTAGGGCATAACCCGAGAAGGAAATTGGATGATCGGTAAAACTCATCATGGAACGAACCATGTCCAATAATGTTCGATTTCTCATTTCAGATACTCCATTTAACTATAGTGTACCTAGTGGAGTCCATTGTGAGATTATACCATTATCTTTGAGATAATTGAGAAACTCAGCGCTTAAATATTCTCCACCTCGATCTGATTAAAGAATCTTAATCTTTTGCTAGTTTGTTTCTCTACTTCGCTTCTGAACTCTTTGAACTTTTCAAATGATTCAGATTTGTATTTTGTTAATACACATATCCAAATCTTGAGTGATCATCAGTGAAAGTAATAAAATAAGATTACCCTCTCCGTGCATTCGTTATAATAGGTCCACAAACGTCTGTGTGAACCAACGCTAACAACTCTGTAACTCTTTCTCCTTTTCCACTAAAAAGAGATTTTGTCATTTTACCCATGAGACAAGATTCACAAGTTGGATATGATTCATAATCAGATAGCTCTAAGAGCCCATCCTTATGCAACTTGGATAATCTTGTTTCATTGATATGACCGAGTCTACAGTGCCACATATTGGTATAATTAACATTATCTCTTTTCTTTTTCTTAGTTTGCTCAATTTGAAATATATTTTCATGCAAATCAAGTATGTAAAGTCCATTTTGTAAATTACCAACACCATATAAAATATTGTTATTATAAATAGAACTGTTGTTCTTTATTATAATGTCAAATGCATGCATATCTAATACGAAAATAGAAATAATATTTCTAATGATATTCAGAACAAAATAATAATTATTTAAATAAATGGACTTGCCCTTAGGCAGTGCTAAACAATAAGTACCTACAGCTAATGCAACAACCTTTGCTCTATTTCCCACTTGTAGGACAACCACATCCTTGTTCAACTTTCTACTTCTGACTAGTCATTCACAGTATTACATATGTGAGAACCACAGCCGGTATCCAATACCCAAGTAAAATTTTGACTTTCAGAAAAATTAATTTCAATCATGAACAAACCTTGATTGGAGGTCGAAGCTTCTCCAAGCTTCTTCTTTGCTAGAAACTTCTTGCGGTTCCTCTTCCAATGACCCGGCTCGTTGCAAAGGAAGCACATTCCTTTGCTAGCTGGATTAGGTTTCTTCTAATCCTTCATGTTCAGTTTGCCCATAGCCTTATTAGATTTCTTCTTTTCAGAAGATACCTTGGGCCTCTTCCTTTTCTTGGAAGAATAATCCACCATTAAGAAATGTTTCTTCTTGGATGGGAAGTGACCTTATGTAGTTTTCAACATGTTAAGTAATTCAGGCAAGCTGACATCTAACTTATTCATCTGGAAATTTACTACAAACTGTGAGAAGGTCTCAGGGAGTGACTGTAAGACTAAGTCTTGACTCAACTTCCTATCCACGACAAACCCAAGCTGTCCAAGGCGTTCAATTAGATTGATCACCCTTAGGACATGAGTCTCAATGGTAGTGCCCTCGGTCATCCGAGATCGAAATAGCTCCTTAGATATCTCATATCTATCAGTCCTACTTTGTTCACCATACAACTCCTTGAGGTGAACCAACATAGTAGGAGCATCCATGTTTTCTTGCTTACGCTGAAGCTCCTTATTCATGGATGCGACCATGATGCATTGAGCCACAGATGCATCATCTTGCCACTTTAGAACAGTGGCAATCTCTTCCTTAGAGGCTGTTTCTGGAACAGTTTCAGGAACAGGTGAATTTAGGACATAAGAAATCTTTTCAGCAGTTAGAACTATTCTCAGATTCCTTAACCAATCCGTGTAATTCGGTCCGGTCAGTTTTTTAGCATCAAGTATGCTACGCAGTGAAATTAGTGATTTCGACAATTTTAAATTTTTGCATGTGAAAAGACAACATTTTAGCAAATAATCATTTAATTAATTTTACATACGAAAATAAATTAGGTCTTATTTTAAATTGGTATCACCTACTATTTTTTTCAAACTATATTACCCTCACTTATATAGTTCGGCAACATCTAATTAAAGATTTGCTAGTGAGAATAAGGATCCTATTTCAAATATATATAGCTTTGTGGATAGCACAACAAACCATATATAAATAAATAGGTGTCGACGTTGGAAAATTTAAGAAATACCGCAGGTCGGTTCATAACCCGGTTTTCCTCAAATCGATCTTCCTAAGTTATCTCTACCCTTATTCTTTTTATTGAAAAAAAGGTTATAAAGGGTTTTTAGGAAAGAGGCCAACATGTGTATATGTCGACGATTTGATTTAAACAGAGTCGTCAGTTGGTAGTTTCGAAAATGGTTGTACCAACTCAACCGAATTTGATTTGAAAAGAGGCCCAATTGCTGGATACTGTCGAAACTTGATCTTTGAAATTGGAGTTTTGAGTTCGGGGGCTTGGTTAAGTGTGGAAAAGGTGTTAGGCACCCCCACAACTCCCGTGTAAACACGGTACCGCAATCTTTTCAATATTTCCCTTAAAATTGGAATGCGTGAGTGAATGTTGTTTGAAAATTGGGCCTTTTGATTGACTGAAAGCTTTGACAGGATTCGTTGAGCCTATATACGAAGGGTTTGATTTGATTTGAAAATTAATCTTTGATTTGCAAAAAGCATTATTTAATTTGATTTGCAAAAGCTTTTGAATTGAATTGACATTGATGTTTTGAAAGCTGGTTTTATCAAACCCTTACGCTGACATAGGAATTGAAGCATATCGCTACTCTCAATTTTATCTTTATAGCCTTAAGACTGCAAGCAACTGGTGATTTATCGGGCTGCGAGGCATCCTCGACCACAGAAAAAATATAAAGTTTAGGTCTCCTCATGGGTATGAAAACTATCGGAGGGACGCTGACACGACAATCCATATTTTCACTATGTTGAGACCATAAATACGGATAACCGTTTTAAGGTCTGTGCATATACATTTTACAGAAAAAACTGGCAGGGTACATCTGTAAATCGGAGTTTCTCCATCGTGGGAATCAGATTCTGATCAGTTTGATCATGAATCCCACGATTCCTAGGCTCACATATGAGTTGCTAGAAAAAACCTGCACAGTTCAAATTTGTACAGAAGCAGATAAATATCTCAGAATAGCCAAAACCTGGGATTCATTCAGTAAATCCCGGTTCGCACGGCTGAAGCGTCTCGTTCCCACTAGATAGCGATCTAAGGGATGCGAGGTTGCTTTTGAAGCTGAAATTATAAAAATAACCAAATTTAAAGAAATCTCAGCCATTATAGCTTCCAGGTTCTGTCGGGACCTGTTTGAACCGTTGAAAGCTAGAAATGGCGAGATTTGGATAAATCTAGTTCGCCTGCAGAAATGTCAGTGCAAATTCATATACAAATAAATGTTAAATGCAACAGTTGAATAAATTGAACAAAGCAATATATATAGTTAAATATACATAAAAGCTGTAAAGGGCGATGGGTTTTCACTCTCAAGCCCGGACTAGAATTGGAATATATATGTAGATATATATATATATATATATATATATAAATATATATTGACAGAAACGTAGTCAATCAAGACTGGAAAGATGACCAGTGATGATGAAGGCTGCTTATATATACATAAATATATATAAAAGCAGTAAGGGCGATAGGTTTTCACGCCTGTGACAGGACTGAATTAATATATATATATATATATATATATATATATTGACAGAAATGTAGTCAACCAATACTGGTACGAAGACCAGTTATGGTGAGAGTCGCTTATATATGCGTAAATATATATAAAAGCGATAAACTACCTCGGATTTGACATCCGGGCTTGACAGAATTGAAATGTTAGTACATAAACAGTTAAATATGTACATAAAAAGGCAAAACCCGAACTGGGAAGACAACTCAGTCGGGCGAAGTTAGCAAAACAGTGTGTGCTAGTGCATTGAAGCTACTGGAGCTGATGGATCGTCAATCCGAGTTGTAAAAATATTAAAAATGGAGTTTATGTACAAAAATATATCAATTTTAGACGAAAAAGGCCACAGAACTATGTTTCGGGCATATTTAGAAGATAAAACTTGATGTGCAGTTGTAAAACAGCGCAAAGTAGTAGTATTGGCTTGCTGATCGTAGAAATACTTACAATGGGTTGTACTACGGGCATTTCGCTGAATCGTAGGCCTTAAACGTCCAAATCTACCGGTGGTTTTTTGATATGTGGTAGTATATGGGTATATCTATGTGTTGGAGTGAAAATATTTGGGTTTGGAAGAGGTGTAAAAGTCAAAAAATTAATCGGGCAGGGCTTCGCTACGCTTCTTTTTTATGAAAATGAGAGGGGGTTGCCTCTCTATTTATAGAGGGGGGAGCCACACCTCTACATGCGGCTACTGTAGGTAGAGGTGCGGTTACTCGAGGTGGGTCCCGCATGCCCGGCTTTGTCGTCTTGAAGTACATGCACTCCGAGCAATGCGATGTCAGGTCGGAAACTTTCTTACTTTTGATCGGAGCGTCCGTTTGAGGCGTGCGATACCTTTCTGGAAAGCTCTCATTCAGAGTGTTGCAATGACATGGGAAAAAACATTTTTTGGGTCCAGGAAGATGGGTTCATAACCAGGTCCTCGATTCCCCGCAGTTTGTCCGTTGAACTGTCTTGCGTTGTTGCCACTCGGGATCGTCGTTAGGGTTCATTCTGACTTTGGCGGCATCGATTTGGCTTGAGTTTGACCAAGTCGGTTGAAAGTTGGTAAAATAACTGTTGTACCCCTCCCGGGGCTGCCTGTAGTGTCGGCATGGTCACTGGTTGACTTTCGGGAGCTGATTCCAAGACTTGGATCCCAGTCGAGTCTTTTGACCTCAGGGTTGCCTCTGAGGCTGATGTGGTCGTTCCAGGTTTTGCTATAGAGTTATTTCGATTGTGACACCCCCAAATTCGGGTTCTCTAACCTCGATTCGATCGTCATGATACAATACAAATATTCACCTCTAAACAACATACCATAACTAAATGCGAAACATAATAAACATATGTCGTCCATTCAAAAGGTGTTACTAGTCTCAAGATTCGATAACCTTAATACAATTATATGAACATACCCTAGAATAATCATTAGGTATAACAGTAATTAAACTAAGCATAAAGTAAAGTCTGCTCCTTGAAAACTAATCCTACATCTTTTCTTTACCCTTGTCCTTCCCTGAAGTTTCGAGCTTAACTGCAATAGAAGTCATGATATAGCAAGAATGAGCAACAAGTTTGCTCAGCAAGTTTAAATATAACAATAAAGAGTATATCATGATATCTAACAATGAATTCAACAATATAAATATCGGAAGCAAGAATAATAATTACATTTAGAATAACTGATAGTTAAGTAGACTTTGAACTATAAAACTCCAATGGAATCAATAGCTGATTGACCCTTTGGTTACTGGCTACAGAATAAGTACTTGAGGGGATCAGCCTCGCGTACGCCATGTATATGCATAACATTCAACTCTGCTGTTTGTATTATATATTAGATACCTGGGGTACTCCCCTATAATATCAGGGGTGTTCTCTTTAGTCTAAGAATCCCTACTATCAATTGGTCTGGATAGCTTTTATAAAAATTTATATAATTGTCTGACCGAACAAGGGTTCAGACTCTATCTGACGCAGTTCAAGAATCATAGAACTTTAAATAATGTACAAGTCCAAGACTGTACGAACTCAATTGCACTAAGTGCGAATATCAATAAGATCGATGTGGAATAATTCAAAAGTAATTAAACCACCTAAAACATGCTTGGAAATAAAGTTCAAGCTTAAATAATAACTTGCAACATAATAATAACCCGCTCAATATAATATGAGAAGGATAGGGAACTTGCACAAAATAAAGAGTGATGTTCAGAAACTTACTTTCAATATAACAATCAAACGAAGTTAGGAAACTTGCACATTATACGAGTTTGTGTAAGTTAGAGAACTTGCATTCAAATCATAGATTCCTTGCATAAAAAGTAAATGCATAGGATAGGATACTTGCAACACCATAAAGGTAGGGTTCGGATACTTGCCTGTTTGCTCAGCTACAAATAATTTTAGCTTTAATTAAACTGCGTTGAAACGACCTAACATTCACAAGTCGGTCTTTCAATTAGTATGTGTAAACTAATATGAGTCAACACTTACAAGAATCTAATCCTCATATAGGTCTATCCCATAATTCACGTAAGTCAATTTACTATGACTGAGTTTATAAACATTTAATCCTGTCTTAGATTAATAACTTTAGAATATATAGTCTCTAGGCATTAACATAGGCTTGAACACATAGCACTTCAATTTAAGCATGCAATACAGTTTATGATACTTTTATTGCAAGATTCTGTCCATAACTCAAGGTTTCATGGTTTAACGCCGGTAAACTTTAAGTTAATCAAGTTCATGCCTCAAGGTCAACTATTAAAGTCATATTACCACATAACGAGGCTAAACAATGTTAAATAGTTATGCTTGTGCGTAAACAACACATGTATACTTTAATCACTTAGTTCATGCCTTAGAAATTCATTTTCTTGAATAAACGTATATAGGTGATATTCATGTATGATGCTCATGTCAACATGTCTATAGGCATAAAGAAATCCTAATATACATACTTGCATGATCATAGCGTAATTCACTTAGTACTTGATGATATTAGCTTTCACATTCTAAGCTTTCTTTAAAAATTGCACTAAGTCAACTTAGGCAACATAGTACATGTAAAGGGTCTCGTAGCCATGACTCACATGTATTAGAACGCATATATAAGCCACATATACATACTCAAATGGTCAAAATGTAAACATCATATATATATGTCAAAAACTCTAAGTTTGTCCTTTGAAATCAACGTAGTCTTCAAACATGTATGCTAGTGTGTGCTCAACACTTTAAACATGCATTTCATGTCAATATAGAACATACGATCATGCTCTCCAAATCAGAATACACACGTGATACACATTTGTCAAAGTTCATATTCAAAACTATAAGTTTCAATTTAAAACATACGCTTTTCTTCCCTAACATATATCAACATGGTCAATCGTGTGTACTAACATCGTTATACATGCTCATACTACATAAATATACTCATATATGTGTGTTATTCTAGTTCACATGCTTGCTCTAAGTGATATTACATGATAGCATATAACAGGTCTATAGCAGAAAGCAAGATTCAGCAAACAGGTACTGGCACAGCTGCGCAGGAATGTGGTCAGGCTTGAAGTTGCACTGCTTCGGCAGTAACTTTAGCCCATCTCAGAAATTCATACGAAAATCATTCTAAGTTACTGCAATAAGGTTCTAACATGGTAGTAATCTATCATAGCAACTAATAAGAATACTTCAATCAAGTTAATAATCAATCCATGCTTAATTCAAGAACTAAGGAGTTAGCAATTTACAGAAATTGAAGATCATGAAAATGAAGTTATACCTCTGCTAAAGAAATGGACTTGCTGCAATATTTCTCTCCCTCAACTCAATTGAATTTTCAGAATACAAGCTCAATTCTATACTTAGAGAAAATCTCAACAAAAATAAAGAAGAAGGAGAGAGCTCATTCTATAGACAATTCAATACATGGTTCAAAGCTTTGCTCACCATTTCAAACCATAGGATTGCAATATTGTATAATGGTTTACAAGAAGTTGGTGAATCAATCATGAAACCCACTCCCCCTACAATCATTATTTCTATGTTGCTAAAATTGAGAGAACGAGTAGAGTAGTATAGTAGCCATGTGGGAGTTCACGTGAAGAAGGAGTTGGGCACTCAATGTGAGACTCAGCAACTTGCAAGTGCAATAGACAATACTAATGTAATATATATATATATATATATATAGCCTATCATGCTTACTAAGGCTACATTATGTATACATATTACATATCATATAACTTAGGTTATAAATAAATTAAAGTCACAATTTCAATGAGCAATTAATAAAACAATGTAACAAATAATGTACATATATATTAACATATAATCCATATACATTTTCCTTAATACCAACTATAATTTAATTGAGTATTATTATTACTTATTACCATAACTGTTATTATTATAATCATAATAACTTAATGAAATCATTATCAAATCACAATTGATTATTGATGTTAATATAAGGTGATAGGGTATACACTAGGTTTTACCCACACACATTATGCCATATAAGCAATAATATGTAACTCTCATAATGTAATTATTCTTACTATATAGTCCATACATACAATATAAGCCACATTAATATGTCACCTTGCACCTTATACAATATATAGGTAACCACCATATATTATAGGTTTAATTATCGCATGCTTGTATAAAACAATTAATCGAGTAAATATAATCTTATTATATTTATTAATCATTTGCTCAATAATATATTATTTATTCACAATAATAGTTAATCGACATATTATCAATTAATTACTCATAAATGAAATTAATCAATGCAGTTTAAATCCTTTCACTATATTCAATTAAATTGAATATTTAATTAATAACAATTCTTTCAATTCTTTGATATAAAAGTCTCAGGGATAGTCCACTAATTTAATAAACTATTAGTGATTCCCTTTAATTTTCCTAGCATTTATTCGCATAGGCTCAACTCACATAATCACATAACCACATAAGGTTTAAATATGCTCACAAAACTAACTCATTAAAATTTAAATCACATATTAATTTAATAATGAAGTTTAAAATTTCACGGTCATTACAGCGATGCTTTAGGCTGATGTCTGAAGTTGGCCTGACGTCCCGGGTTGAGACTGGGGATGACCTGCACTTCCCGAGTTGAGACCGGAGTTGAGTGGTACCTCTCGGGTTGAGACTGGGGTTGATTTGATTTCTCAGGTTGAGACCGGGGTTGATTGGTACCTCCCGGGTTGAGACCGGGGTTGATTTGATTTCCTGGGTTGAGACCGGGGTTGATTGGTACATCCCGAGTTGAGACCGAGGTTGAGCTTGATGATCCAATTGACTGTCGGAGCTTGATTGATGGTCTAATTAACTGTCAGAGCTTGATTAATGGTCCGATTGAATGTCGAAGCTTGATTGATGGTTCAATTGACTGTCGGAGCTTGATTACCAATATTGGTAATCGGATTTGACTGGAGCACCGATATTGTGGATCGAATTTGGGTTGATTAACGGTTTTACCCTTCTACTGGATGAGTATCGGGGCAAGGAAAATCTCGAGTTTCTACAGATGCCCCTCTTTATCATGTCCATGTAACATAGTGGAATGGATAAGATAAAGATTAGTAGACACTGGGAATATAATATGCCTGAGTCATTTCTAAGGCTGGGCGTCTTGAAGTAGAATAGGGCTACTTTTTGCTGTGTGCGTTATCACTTGGTTGGGGATGACGCCGTCTTGTATATCCATTGATGGTATTAGGGAGTTACCGCGAACTACCTTTGTCATTTTCTGCTGGGGATGACATTATTCACAATAACTGGTTTGACTCTGATGAGATTGGCAGAGTTAAGCTATCACTTTTATGTCTTGATCTGTTAGGGCTGACTTCCTTTGCGATAGCTTCTCAGATTCTGATTGATACAACCTCAATGATCCCCTTTGAGGATGTGTATAATAGATTCCATCAGTTGTGATGGACTGTTATAATTGTTTCCGTTGCCAGATCCATTCTATTGCTTGGCTGGGATTAAGCCGTCAGTTGAAGCGTCATTAGGGTTGAGCCAATGATTGGGCTGTATTTCGGTCTGTACTCGAACTTCTCTGGGGTTGGGCCACTGGATGAAACTGCTTCGGTCTGTACCCGAACTTTGCTGGGGCTGAGCCAACGGCTGAAATTGACTTCGGTCGGAACCCGAACTTCGCTGGGGCTGAGCCAACGACTAAAACTGCTTCGGTCAGTACCCGAACTTCGCTGGGGTTGAGCCTACGGCTGGAATTAACTTTGGTCGGACCCGAACTTTGCTGGGGCTGAGCCAACGGCTGAAACTGCTTTGGTCAGTACCCGAACTTCGCTGGGGCTGAGCCAACGACTGAAATTGCTTTGGTCAGTACCCGAACTTCGCTGGGGCTGAGCCAAAGGCTGAAACTGCTTCGGTTGAAACCCAAACTTTGCTGGGGCTGAGCCAACGGCTGAAACTACTTCGGTCAGTACCTGAACTTCAATGGGGCTGATCCAACAACTAAAACTGCTTCGGTCAGCACCCGAACTTCTCTGGGACTGAGCCAACGGCTGAAACTGCTTTGTTCAGTACCTGAACTTTGTTGGGGCTAAGCCAAGGCTGAAACTGCTTCAGTCAGAACCCGAACTTTGCTGGGGCTGAGCTAACGGCTGAAACTGCTTCGGTCAGTACCCGAACATTGCTGGGGCTTAGCCAATGGCTAAAATTGCTTCAGTCGGAACTCAAACTTTGCATGGGCTGAGCCAACGGCTGAAATTAACTTTAATTGGAACTCGAACTTCGCTGGGGCTGAGCCAACGGTTGAAATTGACTTCGGTCAGTACCCGAACTTCGAAAAATGGCAGTTTTTGGCAGTTTCGCGCAATTCTTGTGCAGTTTTTTTTGCAGTTTGATATGTTGATCCCCGGACATGGCTTCAGGATGAATATTAAGGGTCCTCGGGAAATTTCCCTTTTCGTCAAGATTACGCTGCTTAAACGTAGTATTTCTGGACAAACCACTCAATCGCGTAGCAATTTCTCTTCATATTTGACTTGGCAGCCCGTTTAAACTCCGTTTTGACTAGAATCGAAACGGGCCCGGGGGAGTGGGACCCACCTGGGCAACCGCAGGTAGAGGTGCGGCAGCCGTAGGTGGAGCTGCGGCTACCCAGCTTATTTAATGTGTTGCGGGATTTTTTATTTTGCAAGTTTCCCATTTTAGCAGCGAAAGGATTTTCGATCTTCTTTTTCAGATCTACAAAGTTCTGGCAGTCGGATTCTGAATCCATCAATTCCTACGCGTTCAGCTCAGCGCAGGTAACGTTTTACATCCTTCTTTCACTGTTTTTAACCATTAAAAGCATGTGAACCACCTAGGGTGCTTTTAAACATAATGTATGAAAAATGTATGTCTATATGACCTGTGCAAAATTTTCTATCTACATATGCATGCATATTTTACTGTAATGCACATTTGGATATAAGAAAATTTAGGTTCTGAGACAGTCTATTTTTTTCACTTTTTGATCAGTCTAATAATCCTTTTTGAGGCCGAGCGAGCCCGGACTTTCAACTAAAAATGCCTATGGTATTTTAGAGAACATGTGAGGCTGGCTTTTTGATTTGCTTTAGTAAATATGAATTATTTCTATTTTTGGATAGGTGTGCTACTGAATGGCCACCTAGGCATGCCTGTGTGCATGTGGGCAGTCCATTTTACAAAGGAGACTCTGGTGAAATTTTTCCAAAATCTTAGGTTTTGAAAAGCATGCTTTTTTTACTCTGTGGGGAGTTTTTACTGACCCAATGCAAGTTTTGAACTTCTGGGATTTTGAAAACATGTAACTTTGAGTGTAAGGGTATTTTTGGTGGACCCATGCATGTTTTAGGACTTAGATATGTATGTTGGATTGATTGATTAATAAGCCACATGTTTTAGGCTTACCACACCCTGTCTGAGGTGATTTTAGAGTACTGGTGTATGCGATGGATCGCGATAGACCTGGCAGCTCTACTAGGGTTTCATCAGGCGTTAGACAGAGGAGGGCTTCTTCCGTCCCACAGGCCCGTCTAGCTAGCACGCCTCTCAGATTGGTAGAGAGTAGGATACGTCTAGCACAGGACGAGTAGCCCATTGACATTGATGACGAGGAGGCTGCTTTTGTTGCTCCTATTCCAGCTCAGGTTCCACGTGCGGAGGTCCCGGGCATTTCTGTGCAGACACAGGAGTTGCTGGGCGACTTGAGTCGCCATCCTTCGAGATATCTTCAGGCCAACGAGGTGACTTGAAGTCTTTCTTCCCTCTGGATTCTTTTCCCATCTTCTAGCCATTCTCGAGGCACTGGTTTTTGACATGGGTTAATTTTTGATGCAGGTCTTTGCCTTGACACAGCCTCGAGGGAACTGGTTTAGTGTGCACTCCCTCTATCAAACTCTGCACAAGGATTACAGGGAGATTATAAATAGCTAGGGATTTTAGGCCTTCTTCTCGATCCTGCCCTGCCGTTGCCCTTGGGGGTATATGAGGGCTTTGTCTGAGCGCTGGTTCCACCAGACTCAGTCCCTTCATCTGCTTGATTGCGAGGTGATGATGACTCCTATGGACTGGAGATTTATCACCGGCATTGAGTTCGTATCTGACATTTTTCCCATCACAGTTAGATCCCTATTGGGAGTCCCTCAGTCAACATTTAAGGATAGGGCAGTCCGATCTGGTCCCCTGAGTATAGATGCCCAGGACGGGACTTTGTAGTAGCCTCCGCCTGATGATCGGAGGGCTAGAGATCGCATTCTGAGGCGATTGTTTTTGTCGATCATCAAGGGTTATTATGTGGCGGACAACTTGTCGACGTTGTCCTTTTTCTTTGATCAGTGCCACTCAGCATGTAGAGCGCCTCAGTGACTTTGATTGGGGCTCCTATACCTTTGCCTATTTTCTCCGGGGCATGCGCCCGCTTTCGGAGGGTGTGACGGAGGCTTGGTTAGGATTCCATCAGTTTTTGCTGGTGAGTACATCTTTCTATACCTTTTTGATTTATGCACTTATTTTTGGCAGTATTGGTCACTGAGGACTTTTGATATTTGCATGGATAGTTTTGGGCATTTGAGAGGCTTCCTTGCCTACGGTCCATTTCAGCATTAGTTTTGGAGACCTATCCACGTGGACGAAGATGCCATCATTCCATTTTGACAGATTCCTTATTGCTGAGGGATTCACTCATGCCCGTCTACATTTGGAGCTTTTGACGGCGGACTCGATCACCTAGACGCCGTACACATCCGAGCACTTGACTGTCAGATTTGATGGAGGTTTTCCCACTGGTCGGGAATTTGATTTATCGACCCTCAGAGTCCCTATGCTGATGAAGGGAGCTTGGGAGCTCTATCCTGGAGAGCGTGCCATTCGGATCATCACAAGGGAGATCCGTATTCCCATTGCTCCTCCTGGTTGGCATCATTGGCTATTATTCGTGCCTTTAACAGACATCCCTTTGGAGAGTATAAACGACTTTGATCTATCAGAGGGCCCATACAGCCAGGCAGCCTTCTACAGTTGGTGGAGTCCTCGTACTATAGGGGCTCAAACTTGTGCCACCCATTTTATGACAGACATAGTGTCGGGGTTCGTGATGATGGACTGGATAGCTTGTATTAGAGACCTACTCATGCAGACCAGATAGCACATTTGACCAGGGAGTTGGACCAGGCTCATTTCTTTATCAGGAACCTTGGCCGAGATCCATCAGAGGCTTCTTCATTTGACCCATCCAGCTCTAAAGAAAGCCCCACTTTAGGTCCATTCAGTAGCAATTATACAGGGGCAGATCCTCCCTTATACTGCCCAGATATGCCTGATCCCAGCAGCTTTGTGCAGACAAAGGATCTGGATCAGGTCGATCGATTTGATATCGAGGTCTTTGACTTCCTGTGATAGCCATGGCAACTATATTTTTGGTCAGCCACTATTTTGGCTATTCGGCGTCTGTGCCATCATTTTGATAGACCACTGTATTAGCTGGGTGGTGGTGCCCCATTTCCCTGTATTCTTCCTTTCACTTTGTACTAGGATATAGGGATGATATATGCAGTAGATAGCTTTTTATAGATATTTCTATCATCTTTATCTACTGCATCATTTTATATCATTGTCATCATGCATGTATCATGTATATGCATTCAGATAGTTGCAATTTGACTTGACCTCTGGACGGTCTTGTGATACGGTGCTACAGATGATGACGTTTATAGTTAGCCGTATAGAGCATTTGCCACTCTCAGAGGTGGCGGCATCGTTGTGATCATGGTATGATAGTCTGCCCTTTCCAGCTAGGGGGACAGTTGACCAGATACTGGGGCATTCGATGGCCCTTGTAGATTTCAGGATTCCTGACGGCTTTATTGATGGTGTCCTAGCCTTATGGGTACCGAAGAGACAGGTATTCCGCATTGGGCGGTGTAAGCTTTCGCCCACTCTGGAGGAGTACCAGAGATTTATTGGCTTGGATTTAGAGTCGCCGTGTGCTCGGACTGCTATCAGTGATATGTGGAGACCGTTTACTCGGTTGTCCGGTCTTCGGCAGAGCATAGTCATGGATGAGATCGTTTCAGGGCATGTGATCTCCCTTGACTTCTTGATAGAGCGCTATGGTGAGCTTGATAGCCACGACCGTCACGTCAGGGATTTTATCATTTTCGTAGAGGATTGGCAGACAGCCAGGATAGACATGTTATTGATGTGCATTGTGGTGTATGTTTACATGCCAATGCATTTAGATCACCTTGATGTGGGATTGGTTATTGTAGTCAGAGCCGTTAGGCAGGGTAGTACCATTATCCCTATGATCTTGGTGGAGACTCTGAGGTCGCTCACCTATTGCAGTACCCATCCAGCGGGGTTTTTCTGGGGTAGCTCGGTCATGCTGTATATGTGGTTAATGTCACACATACGATCGATTGGATCCTTTAGACCTCATGCCTATTGTTTTAGCCATGAAATATCCTCAGTTTACTTCTTCCGTCCGCCTGATTGCGTCGACTCAGAGTCCTGGTTAGCATTTTTGTCAGATATTGAGCATACGTTTGCAGTTTTATTATGCTCAGGGATGGCGACCCCATTCAGCTTCATTACTCATGCATCTGGCATAGATTATTTGCCTTTGGTAGGATTAAGGGGTGTGACTACTTATCATCTCTTGGCAGTTATGGAGCAGTTTGATCAGTGGTAGAGTATGCACTATTTTGAGGATTCTGCTGATCAGAGGATGTCGGCTTCATCTATGTCACCGGCCGACTTGGTTAGAGTCTATGAGTGTTGGACTCACAGGGAGAAGGCTGAGTTCTGCAGTAGACATCCGGGTCGTTCTCCAAAATATTCTGCATGATTAGAGGCAAAGACAGCAGTCGCAGTAGCAGAGCTTCATTTACCTTCGCTTGCGGATTATGACGAGGAGGAGCCTATGGAGGATCCCGATTCTCCTATTGAGGATGAGCTGTTCGCAAATTTGGAGGTAACTTTGATTTGTGATCGCTAAGTTATTCCCACAGGGACAGATCCAGCTTTGTCAGATTCTCTATTCAGGATTACCTTTGAGAGAGATTCAGCTAGAGCGCAGCTGTTGGCTGCCCTGTCTGGTAGGGATTTAGCTTTTGCTGAGAGGGATGGTCTCAGGACTGCTTTGGATACTGGATTAATTGAGCGGGAGGAGCTTCGCTCTGCTTTGGATATCGCCATTGTGGAGCGAGACGAGGTTCGCTCAGCCAGAGATGCAGCATATGTTGAGATTGTGGAGACTTTGATTTCTCAGGATGCAGCTTTTGTAGAGAGGGATGAGGCTATAGCTTCCCGTGATTTCCACATTACTGATAGTACTACTCTCCGATCTTACACCCATGGTTTGGTTACCGAGATGAGTGCTTATATTGATGACCACAGTGCCACCTTGCAGATGACTATGGATGTTCTTAGCCGTATGGAGGCTGAGTGGACTACTCTTACAGATGCTCCTCCATCTTCAGAGAGAGTTGCCATGCTGGCATTACTGACCCGCTTGTCCTTGTGTCCATAGACTAGCTTTATTTCTCCTGCACAGACTAGCTCAACCATTTTTGTCATGTAAAAGGGCACTATGTATATAAAGCAGTTTATATCAAAGAAATATATTTTTGAGATACTTCCCTGCTTAGATATTTATTGTCAACGCTGAGTGATTACACTTCCGTCATGACTCATAGTTATTAATGCATTTTGAGCTTCTCCTTGATGGACTAACAGTTGAGGTGTCAAGGGTGTTCCTCAAATAGGTCTGGTAACCAAACAGCTTGACATCATTTAGCTTTTATTTGTCTTCGGTGTCTTGGAACTAGTCTTCCATTTCTTTGTTTTTTCTTAAAGGTCAAGCGTCGTAGAGGGCTACCTATGTACTCCCGGGTTGAGGGAGATCAAGTCATGCGTAGTTCTGGTTGTTTAATTGAAGAGGTTTGCAAAGAGTTTATCTGGGGTTTGAATTTAGTTTGATGAGCTTTGGAATTTGATGCTGGGATTTGTAAGTTCTTTGGATTTGTGTTTGGTTTGACCGCACCATAAATTGTTGCCTACGTACTCCCAGGTTGAGGGAGATCAGATCATTCGTAGTTCATGCTTCTCTAGTGAAAAGCCGAACCTGAATTTGATGCAAGTATGAATGTGCTTCAGACGTAGTACTTTTTCACGATGTCTGAATTGATGAGTTGGGGAAATTCATTCCCATCCATTTCTTGTAGCCTGATGGCTCCCCCTGTCAGCACTTCCTTGACAATGAAAGGGACTTCCCAGTTTGGGGTAAATTTTCCTTTGGCTTCATCCTGATTGGCCAGGATTTTGTTTAGCACTAAATCATTTTCTTTGAATTGCCAGATTCAGACTTTCTTGTTGTAGGACCTGGCGATCCTTTGCTGGTATAATCGTCCGTGGAAAATGGCTGTGGCCCTCTTTTTGTTTATCAGAGACAGTTGATGTTATCGGTCTTGCAACCATTGATCTACGTCCATCTGAGCATCTATTAATACTCATAAAGACTCCATCTCTACTTATATGGGGAGGATTACTTCCATGCCATAGACTAGTGAATAGGGGGTAGCCCCAGTAGAGGAGCGCATTGACGTCCTATAAGCTAACATGGTGAGAGGTAGCAGGTCAGGCCAGTCTTTGTGATTGGCGGACATTTTTTGCATGATCTTCTTGATGTTTTTGTTGGCCACTTCGACAGCACCGTTCATCTTGGGTGGATAGATGACGGAGTTGAGATGCTTAATGTGGAACTTACCGCACAGTTCTACTAACATTTGATTGTTCAGGTTTTTGGCGTTATCTGATACGATCACCTCCGGTTGTCCATATCGACAGACGACATTATTTCTGATGAAACTGATGATGACCTCTTTTGCGACTTTAGGAAAAGAAGCTGCTTTAACCCATTTGGTGAAGTAGTCGATCATGGTGAAGATGAACCGATGACCGTTACTGGCTTTGGGTTCGACTGAACCTATCACGTCCATTCCCCACATAGAAAAAGGCTATGGTGCACTCATGTTGTGCAGCTCATTTGGAGGAGCGTGGATGGCATTTCCATGTATTTGGCATTGAAAGCATCTCTTGACGTGATCATCGCAATCAGTTTTGAGCGAGATCCAGTAATGTTCTGTTCTGATTATCTTCTTGGCCAGCAGAAAGCCGCTCATTTGTGGACCACAGACTCCGCCATGGATTTCATCCATTGGTCTTTGGGCTTGGTCCTTGTCAAGGCATCTTAACAGGCCTATTCCAGCATCACTTTTGTAGAGTGCATCTCCACTTAGATAGAACTTCATGGCCATTCTGAGAATCCATTTTCCGTCTGATTGGCTTGCACCAGCGGGTGTAGATCCATCACGGAGATACTCCTTGATGTCTTGAAACAAAGGTTGCTTGACAGGAGGTATTTCGTCTGATACTTCTCCAATGTAATTCCCATATGTTGGGCCTTTTTAATTTGTGAACTCTATGTTGGGAAACCCGCTCCTGTTAGATACGCGAATTAATAAAGCCAACGTTGCCAGTGCATCGGCAAAGTCATTTCGACCTCGAGGAATATGGACGAAGGTTATTGCTTTGAACTCCTGGGACATTTTGAGGACCTGCCAATGATATGGCAGCAGATGCAGTTCTTTTGTGAGATACTTGTCGGTGGTTTGTCTGATGACCAACTCAGAATCTCCAAAGACCAGTAAGTGTTTGATACCCATGGATTGGGCTAGTTTTCGTACTCGACCGTGTTATTGGTGTTGCCAAATTAAAGTTTGGTAGCCACATGATATTGATCACATGTACCAGAGATAAGGACTGCCCCAGCTCCCGAACCTTCCATGTTTATCGCTTCGTCGAAATACATTTTCCATGGTTGAACTGTATTCTCTGACTAGAGTTATTGAATTATCATAATCCCATCATCTAGGAAATATGTCTCCAGGGGCTCGAACCCTCCTGAAGGTGCTTTTGCTAATTGATCTGCAATGCCTTGGCCTTTGATAGACTTCTGAGTCACTGTGACACCCCCGAATCCGGGTCCTCTGACCCCGGTCAAATCGTCACGAAATAATACTAAACATCCATCTCTAAACAACATACGATAACTAAAGTGCGGAATATAATAAACGTACGTCGTTCATTCGAAAGGTGTTACTAGTCCCAAGATTTAATAACCTTAATACAAACATACAAACATACCCTAGAATAGTCATTAGGGTTCATATTACATAACAGTAATGTAATTAAACATAAAAATAAAGTCTGCTCCTTGCAAACTAATCCTACATCTTCCCTTTACCCTTGTCCTTCCCTGAAGTCTCGGGCTTAACTGCAATATAAGTCATGATATAGCAAGAATGAGCAACAAGTTTGCTCAGCAAGTTTAAATACAACAATAAAGGATATATCATGATGAATAGAAAATATTTGTTAATGAATTCAACAATATGAATATCGGAAGCAAGAATAATGATTGCTTTTAGAATAACTGATAGTCAAGTAGACCTTCGAACTATAAAACTCTAACGGAACCAATAGCTGATTGACCCTTTGGTTACTGGCTACAAAATAAGTACTTGAGGGGATCAGCCTCACGTACGCCATGTATATGCATAACATTCAACTCTGCTGTTTGTATCTTTATACTATATACCTGGGGTACTCCCCTTTATATATAAGGGGTGTTCTTTCAGTCTAAGAATCCTTACCATCAATTGGTTTGGATAGCTTTTATAAAATTTTATACAATTGTCTGACCGAACAAGGGTTCAGACTCTATCTGACGCAGTTCAAGAATTGTAGAACTTTAAATAATGTACAAGTCCAAGACTGTACGAACTCAAGTGCAACAAGTGCGAATATCAATAATATCGATGTGGAATAATTGTAAAGTAATTAAACCACCTAATAGCATGCTTGGAAATAAAGTTCAAGCTTTAAATAATTAACTGTCAATACGATAGTAACCTGCTCAATACAATATGAGAAGGATAGGAACTTGCACAATAAAGAGTGTAAGAGAACTTGTATTCAAATCAAGTGAAGTTAAGAAACTCGCTTACACGATTCATCGAATAAAGTAGTGCAAGAATTTAGAATACTTGCATTCAATATAACAATTAAATGAAGTTAGGAAACTTGCCTGTTTGCTCAGCTAAAAAAAAGTTTTAGCTTTAATTAACTTGCGTCGAAATGACCTAATATTAATAAGTCGGCCTTTCAATTAGCATTATAAACTAATATAAGTATATACTTATAATAATCCACTTATCGTATAAGTCTATCACATAAAATCACGTTCAATATCAAACATACCATTTATAGCATCATAATATGCTAACTGTTAAAATCAGATTTAAGCAAATCGTTTGGGCCTGAAAGTGTCTCGGCGTAACTCTAGCATGCAACTACTAACATTAAACCAATACACATGCTTATCAAGTTATAATTTCTTATTCAAAACTAGCATGCTCTTTCTATATTCAATTCGAAGTCGTGTTTTCATGCCATTAATTCACATACTTTAACTAATACATGTTCATGCTTCAAGATGTATACCATCAATTGGTCTGGATAGCTTTTATAAAACTTCATAAAATTATATGACCGAACAAGGGTTCAGACTCTATCTGACGCAGTTCAAGAATTATAAAACTTTTAAATAAGGTATAAGTCCAAGACTGTACGAACTCAAGTGCACCAAGTGTGAATATCAATAAAATCAATGTGGAATAATTGTAAAGTAATTAAACCACCTAATAGTATGCTTGGAAATAAAGTTCAAGCTTTAAATAATTAACTGTCAATACAATAGTAACCTCCTCAATACAATATGAGAAGGATAGGAACTTGCACAATAAAGAGTGTAAGGGAACTTGTACTCAAATCAAGTGAAGTTAAGAAACTCGCTTATACGATTCATTGAATAAGGTAGTGCAAGAATTTAGAATACTTGCCTGTTTGCTCAGCTACGATTAAGTTCTAGCTTTAATTAACTTGCGTCGAAACGACCTAACATTAATAAGTCGGCCTTTTAATTAGCATTTATAAACTAATATAAGTCTATACTTATAATAATCCACTTATCGTATAAGTTTATAAAATCACGTTCAATATCAAACATACCATTTATAGCATCATAATATGCTAACTGTTAAAATCAGACTTAAGCAAATTGTTCAGGCCTGAAAGTGTCCCGGCATAACTCTAGCATGCAACTACTGACATTAAACCAATACATATGTTTATCAAGTTAAAATTTATCATTCGAAACTAGCATGCTCTTTCTATATTCAATTTGAAGTCATGTTTTCATGCCGGTAATTCACATACTTTAACTAATACAAGTTCATGCTTCAAAGTTGATTACTAAGGTCATGTTATCACATAACAAGGCTAAACAATACATAACATGCATGCTCATGCGTATACTATCCATGTATACTTTAATCCACCTATTTCATGCCTTAGAAATTAATTTCCTATGAATACGTGCATATGTGAAATCCATGCTTTAACCAAACGAGGTCCATTTTAATATGCTTATAGGCATAACGAACTCTAATGTACATGCTTGTATAATCAATACATAATCCACATGGTAATCAATGTTGTTAGCTTTCACATTCTAAGTTTTCTCATTGAAAGTCACACTAAGTCAACAAGGTATCATAATACATTATTAAGTGCCTTGTGCTCATAACTCGTATGTCTTAGAACTCATATATAAACCACATATACGTTCTCAAATGGTCAGAATCTAAAAGGCATTAAGTCTTGGTCAAGTTTGTTTTCAAAGTCTTAAGTTTCTCATTTCGAAATCGTCTGAATCTTGCAATCACGTATGCTAGTGTGTGAACACACTTTAGACTCGTATTTCATGACAATATAAACCACACTATTGTGTTTACAAAATCAGGATGTTCACGTGATACGTCCATGACAAGGTTTACTTTTGCAATTACAAGTTTCCCTTTTTAAAACTTATGGTCATGGCATATACGTGTAGCATCAACGAATACATACTTATATCATGTCGTTGTACTAATATCTACATTTAAATCATGTTCACAAGCTTGTTTCAATGGTACATCACATGTTAGTATATCACAGCAGCTTAACAGAAATTAAAATCTGGGAACTGGTCCTGGCGCAGCTGCGCCGCTGGCCAGTACATAACTGACGCAGCTGCGCAGGCTGTTGGCCAGTGACAGTAGCTAAACTGCTTCGGCAGTTCTGCAACCCAACTCAGAAAAAAATTACAAAGTTTGCTTCTATCATGACATATTGCAATTCTAATATATTTAGAAGTTGGTATAACACTTAGCAACATATCCCAAATCAATTATCAATAATTATATGCTTAATTCCAAGAATCAAAGATTAAGAATTTTACAGAAATCAAAAATGGAGTTATACCTCTGTAAATGAACTTGCTGCTAAACAAAATCTATAATGCTACTATGTTACTCTCCCTTAAATCAAATGAAATGCTCAGCAAATGAATGAAGGAGAAGAGATGTCATATATATAGGCAATTTGTATATCCAGACAATGTGATTGCCTTCCAATTTAAACCAATGGAATAAAGAATTGCTTGTTAGCTAATAAAGAGTTGTTGATTGGTAGGTGTAATCCATCATGAAGACCACATCCCTTATAATTATTAGCTAGGATTTGTGAATTTGAGAAGAAGTAGAGTAGACTAGCTTTTCACGTGAAGAGGAATTTGAGCTCACGTTATGGGACAAAAAGAAATCTCAGCAACTTTGCAATGTGTGTATAATATATGTCCATACTTAGGCTATATAATACACTTAGGTTATATGATATATATACACATAGTATATACTTAAGCTACATGTATCCATTTCATATATATTTAAATGGCTGTTACCATGTTACTTCAAATAGCAATTAATAATGAATAGGTACACAACATATAATCCATGTACATTTTCTTTAATACCGAATGTAAAGTATTTGGGTATTATTATTACTCATTATTATAACTGTTATCATTATATTAACTTACTGAGATTAATTACTATATGTTGATGAGGCATACATGAATGTTTACTTACACACTTCAAGTCACATAAGAACTATTATTGTGTAACTCTACTAATGCAAATAAATCTTACTATATAGTCTATATATAATATACATAGCCACATTAATGTGTACATTGCACTTTATATAATATGAAGATAACCACCACATATTACAAGGTTTAATATATTGCATACTTGTATAAAACAATTAACCAAGTAAATATAATATTATTATATTTATTACTTCTTTGTTCATCAATATATTATTTCCAACAATAATAATTTTATACGTTATCAATTAATTATTCAATATTGAAATTAATCACTATGTTCAATTCATGCCACTATATTCAAATAAGTTGAATATTTAATTATTAATAATCTCATCAATTCTCTGATATTAAATCCTTAAGGTCAGTCAACTAATTTAAATAACTCATTAGTGACTTCCTTTAATCATTTCACACATTCTCACCACCATATAAGGTTTAAATAAACTCACAAAACTAACTCGTTAAAATTAAATCACATATTTAATAAATAAGGAGTTTAAAATTCATGGTCGTTACAGTCACGTAGACAATGTCGAACTGCTATAGAATCAACTGCCATTTAGACAGCCAAAAATTTAACATTGGTTTGTTGAAGACGTATTTGAGTGGATCAATGCGGGATATGAGATACGTCGTGTGCCCATGCAAGTAGTGTTGCAACCTCATGGCAGCCCATGCTAATGCACAGTATGTCTTCTCGATCAGGGTATACTTTTGTTCCCCACTGTTGAATCTTTTGCTGATGTAGTAGATAGCTCTTTCTTTGCTACTATCATCCTTCTGTCCTAGTATACAGCCCATGGCATTGGCATTGACGAACAGGTACATGAATAAGGGGACTCCATCCCTTGGAGGTACCAAAATAGGTGCTTCGACAAGCTGCTTTTTGATGGCAAGGAAGGTTTGTTGATAATCCTCATTCCATTTGATGGAGGAATTCTTCCTTAACAGCTTGAAGATGGGCTCACAGGTTGCTGTGAGCTGTGATATAAATCGACTTATGAAGTTGCTCCTTCCTAGGAATCCTCGTATCTCCTTCTTTATACGAGGCACGGGTATTTCAGAAATGGCTTTGATCTTAGCAGGGTCTAACTCAATGCCCCGATTGCTCACCAAGAATCCTAGCAGTTTGCCTGCCTTGATGCCAAAAGCGCATTTAGCGGGATTTAGCTTGAGGTTGTACTTGTGCAACCTATTGAACAGCTTCCTGAGATGGTCTATGTGATCATCCTCCCTCCGGAACTTGATGATGATGTCGTCAAATAGACATCTATTTCTTTGTGCATCATATCATGAAAAAGGGCCATCATGGCTCACTGATATATTGCTCCGGCATTGATGAGGCCAAAGGATAGTCGTCGGTAGCAAAAAGTTCCCCAGGGAGTGATAAAAGCTATTTTCTCCTGGTCTTCTTCAGCAACCATGATTTGATGGTAACCAGCAAAGCAGTCTACGAAGGAATACATGCCGTACTGCGCAGTATTGTCAATCAGGATGTGGATAAAAGGTACCGGGAAATTGTCCTTGAGGCAGGCTTTGTTTAGATCCCAGTAATCCACGCAGACTCGTACCTTCCCTCCTGGTTTAGGCACAGGGACTATGTTTGATAGCCATTCGGGATATGTTGAAACCATGAGGATCCCGACTTTGAATTGCTTAATGATTTCTTCTTTGACTTTGAGACTCCACTCAGGTTTCAATCGTCTGAGCTTTTGTTTGACTGGTTTGAACCCTTCTTTGATGGGCATTCGATGGATGACAATGTCTGTGGATAGACCGATCATGTCTTTATGCGACCATGCAAATACATCCTGGTACTGTGTCAGGAGCGCGATCAGGTCGACTTTTTCATCCGATGTGAGGTCTAAACCTATTTGGATTTCTTTGATGGTTTCGATGGTTCCTATATTGATGGTGGAGGTTTGGTCGAGGTTTGGTTTGGGTTTATCTTCGACCCATTCCTTGATCTCCTCTGGCACCTCATAGTCATCTTCCTCCTCTTGATCAAGATCCGTCAAGTCGAAGCTCAATCTTGCATCATAGTTAGAGTTATGTTAACAGGTTGGCATCTCATCAGCAGAGACATATAGATCCAATGCTTGGGTCCTGAAAACAAAAATGCTTTTATTAATATATACAACTGCTTAAATACACATAGCATTTGTAAAGCATGACAAAAGTGACTGCTCCAGCTATACAATCAAAAGTTAGCAGTAAATGAAAGCATGATTAAGGGCAGATTGACTATCTGCCCCTTTACCCTTTTCGACTGAGGCAAGGGACACTGCTCTAATTATCCAGGGTTAGATCCTCATGGATAGGGAGGATGCTGGAAGTGTGCTCATCTGTCTCATCTTGGATGACAACTGAGACATCCTTTAGGATATGGCCGAGGCTTTTCTAGGGATTGTTCCTCTGTTTGCTGCAAGGAAAGTGAGCACAATCTTCGTCATCACTATCTGGGAGTTCATCATTCATCCCTTCATAGTTGATAATGACTTTCATGTTAGCGAATGGGTCTCGTCCTCCATACAGGATCTTTTCTTTTCCCTTTTCGCTATCTGCCTCAGGCTTGAGGGCTTTCCTTTCATGGACAGGTATGATTAAAGGAAATAGCATGGCTGATGCCCCCGTAGGGATCTTCCTCGTAGGTTTTACCCATCCAGCATTTGTGAGGATTGGGAGCAGAATCTTGGAGGCTTGAGCCTTGGGATGTTTGTGTGGATTCTGGTGGTTTGACCCAGATGAAAATCCCAATCCTGCTCTTCCCATCTGACTTGGGATTTGGATTGGCATCTTAATGTTGTGCTTATTTTTTCCTAACCTTTCTCCAAGCTGGAAACCCGCAGGTACCATTTCTTGGCCCACTGTCATTACTTCAGTGGAAATCTTAGGCTTCAGGGCTGGTGCTCCAATCGATAGATATTGAATACCGCTCACCTCGAGAGCTTGAAAACTTGCAGGCTCAACCCCCGCGTCCAGGCTAATCACTGGCATGTTCCCATGTATGTGGGTAGGGTATTCCGATTCAGCATTCACTGTGATGAGACTGCCGTTGATAATGTATTTGAGTTACAGATGGAGGGTGGATGGAACAGCCCCGGCCATATAAATCCATGGCCTACCCAACAACAAGTTATATCCGGTGGCTATGTTGAGAACCTGGAAAGATACATAGAAGGTGTGTGGACCAATTTCTAGAGGAAGCTAAATTTCCCCCATAGCCTGACAGCGAGATCCATCGAAAGCCCGGATAACCATGTGACTGGCTTTGATCCGGTTTGGATTGATCTTCATCCTTTCCAATGTGTCGTATGGACAAATGTTGAGGGAAGATCCTCCATTAATAAGCACTCCTCCGATCACGTATTCGGAGGATATAACGGCTATATACAAGGGCTTGTGGTGACCCCTCCCCTCAGCCGGGATATCATCGTATGTGAAGGAAATCACATTGTTGTTGAAAATATGTTCTATCACGTGACGAAATTTCTCCGTGTCTATCGTGTGTGGCAGATGGGTTTCTTCTAGTACCTTCACTAGGATGTTACGGTGATCCTCTGATGATAGGACCAAGTCTAGGATGGATATTTTCTTGGGTGCGTCTTTCAAGCTTTACACTATCTTGATTTCATTGTGTCCCATCTTTTTGAGGAACTCTTTTATCTTTTCTTCAGCCACCCTTTCTTTTGCTTTGGTAACTGGTTTAATCACCCGCTGAGGTAGGTACAATGGATTATTCTTTGATAGGATGGAAATGTTGTTTACCACGGAGCCTTCATTGTCCCCATAATTCCATGGGACCTTCTTCTAACGGGTAATTGGATACTGAGGCCTGAAGGGCAAAATTAGAGCCTGAGGTGCAGCCACCTTCACAGGATTTTGTTTGTCTTGGACCCCTTTCCCTGTCAGTACCAGGGGTGTGATGATTAATTTATTATCGCAGGATATGACAGCCACTGTGTCCTGATACCATGCATCGGGGATCCAGAGGCTATTTTTATCTGTTAGGTCGAGGATTTGATTTCCTTTGATTAGGTCACCTTTCTCAATCAGGTCTTGAATTAGGTTATGAAGTGCCCAGCATTCTTCTGTATCATGGCCGGGAGAGTTGGAATGGTACTGATATATTTGGTCAGGTTTGAATTTTCTAGATTGAGGGTTCAACGGAGGTAGCAAGTCTGCAACCATTCCCTCGTTGATCATCATTTGTAGGATTTCTTCCATTGACTGGTTCAAATTGGTGAAACTCCTTTGAAATAGGAGCTTCCTACCTGCTTGGACACTTGCTTCTTCGATCCCCAAGTCAGTCCAGGGTGTAAGCTCACAAGTTCGGCTATGATCTTAATTGGAATTGACTTCCGTTGGAGGAGAGAGACTGCCAATAGATGGATGGATTTGCTTCAACATCTTTCTGGTGAGTTGATGTTGGTAGACGACCAGTTCAGCCAACTTCTCAATTTGTTCCTTGAGAGATTTTATTTCTTGCTCTATCAGGAATTATTTTTCAAAAGCTTCCCAAGTCATTGGGCTGATGTTGTTGGATTGAGTTGATTCTTCAACATAGCGGAGGTATTTGGATCATTCTCCACTTGAGTGTTGATCATGTTGACACTCTCCTCCTTGGGTTATGGGAGAGAGTTATCTTGGACATGCGGTTGATCGGGTTTTGTGACCACAATTTGTCAATTATCAATTAAATCTTGGATTTTGTGCTTGAGGGACCAACAATCTTGGGTGTCATGGCCCGGTGTGCCAGAATGATAAGAACATTTCTTGCTAGGGTTGTAGTTCCTTGAATTAGTGTTAGTTGGCAGAAGGAGTTGGTCAATCTTCTTCTGAGCTGTCAGGAGTTTGAAGACGTTCTCGAGTGAATCCCCTAGTGGGGTGAAAGTCCTTCTGCATCTGACCTCCATATTTTTCTGGAATGAAGGATTTGAAGGCTGTGTTACACTTTAGAAAGGGGTATAGTTCCTCCTTTGAATGGGTGTATTGTTTGAATTACCGCTTGTATTTTGTCCTTGTAACACTAAGGAAACTTCTTCATCTTTATTTTTGTGGACCCTCCTGGGATTACTCCCGTAATTTTTGGATTGGATATGCTTAGTAACAGTTTTGAGTGTCATTAGGTCTTTTATTTCCCCGGACTTGAGTCCCATTTCGACCATTTCGCCGTGTTTGATCATTTCAGAGAAAGGTTTTCCTATGCCTGATAGGACCCATTCATAATAAGGTGCTTCTTGAATATCAATGAAAGTCATGACTATTTCATATTCATTCATAGCTGGGGTGACTTGTGCTGCGACCCGTCTCCATCGCTGGGCAAATTCTCTGAATGATTCAGTGTTATTCTTCTTGATTTTGGTAATTTGATACCGATCTGGAGCTAGCTGTGATTGGAAACTGTACTGTTTGAGGAAGGCATGGGCCAATTCTTCCCAACTGTGAATTTTGGAGTTGTCCAGATGGGCATACTAGGCTCTGGCTTCTCCAGTTAAACTCTTCTGAAATAGCTGCATTCGAAGTTTCTCATCCTTAGCATAGGATCCGAGTTCTCCAATGAAAAATTTTAGGTGTGTATAAGGATCACCTAATCCGTCATATTTCTCAAAATTAGGCACTTAAAATTTTTTGGGATACCGAGTCCCGGGAAATATGCATAGATCTGAGTAGTTGACACTGCCAAATGCCCCAGTTCCTTTGATGGACCGAAGGGTTTCTTCCATTTGTTGCATTTTCTTAAGAATGTCACCAACTTCCTGTTCTTTGCTTAGGATGGTGATTTCTGGAGTTTTTTTTATTGTATCTTGGTTCTGGGGTCCAGGGATCTGAGTTTCGGCCCTTTCTGTATCTTGACCACCAGCACCACTACCAGATGCTCCTGGTTCTGGATGAGTTTGAGATTGTTTCTCTTTGAAGGCCTTGCTTTGCTCTCGATGGAAATTGGCTAGCTCAGCTATCTGATTTTTCAATCCTTTGAATTCTTCCCTAGACACAGGGGTGGATTCTGGTGGAGCACTTGAAGCCATATCCGTAGATGGACTGGGTGCTTTTCTGGCCTTTGATCTAGTGATAGGACCAATTTTTCCCTACCTACACCAAAACGTATACGTGTCAGTTTCCTGTGGTAGGTAATGACTGGATGCATTTATGATGTGTGTTTTTTAAGTTTATCCTACAAAATCGAGGTTAGTTGTTTTGATGGAAGGATGACAGTATATTTGACTGGAAAGTAAATCTTTCATTATTATCATTTACATTATGCTCCTCAATATTTGGAGACTTGACATGGAATTGAAAGAGGAAGGCATGAAGAAGCATCCTGTCGGATTAGGTTGATCAGAAGCTGACCTATCCTAGGTTACCCTCATGGCTTTTGTTTCGGCATGAAGGTTCCTAGATCATCGCAATCTACTAGAAGGGAAGATAATCCGATCGTTCAACTGGAGCGAATCTGGGTGGTGCATTTTCAGGAGGAAGTGTGACAACCCAGATTTTCAGAAATTGTTAAAATAAGAATTTAATAAATGAAATTCTTATTATGACATATTTTGCATGTAAGTAAATATATATATATATATATATATATATTCATATATTGGGATGATGAGGTTTAATAGTTAATTTAACTGTTGAAGAAATTAAATGAAGTTATTACGAAAAAGGAAATTAACTGAATATTATTAGTTAATTTAATTAAGTTAAAGATTATATTATGAAATAATATAATTTGGTTATTATTCATTGTTGGCAGTGGAATTATTATGAATTAAATCTCATAAATAATGTGAGTATTCAATTAATTAAAATAGTGAATTAATATAAATATAATTGTTTTAATAAAATATGAAGGTAATATATTACATGTAAGAGTAATACGTTGATGTAATGGCTTAATATATTATATTTAGCCAAGTGAATATAAATGGATATGAGAATGAGAAGAACCAATATAATTATAAATAAATATTGGTGTTAGGATTAATGAAAAAAATAAATATTCAATGGAAATTGTTATGGAATAATTTATTTAAGTATGATGGTATTAAATAAATTGATTAATATTTAAGTAGTGATTAGATGTATGGATTAAATAAATTGTATTGAGATAATTTATGCAAGAAAAAGAATTAAATAATTATATATTATAATTATATAATTCATGTGAGTTAATTAAAATAAAGGGAAAAAATATTAATTATTTTAATGGAAAGGGTTATTTTAAGTTGAGGGTTATGTATATAATTTCGTAATGTATGGAGTAATAGTTATACATATTATACTTGTATAATAATTCAATGTAGTGAGCTAAATAATTTAGCAACATAGTTAAAGTGTGACATTTAGAGAAAAGAAGATATACCATATGATAAGGAGAATTATTAGAATAAATTAAAAAGAAGATTAAGAGTTTAGCCAAACATGGCCTTGTGACCTTTTGCCTTTGTAACACCCACATTAAGCCATCAGTTTTAACACCCAAGTTAAGCCATCAGTTTATTTTACGTGGTTTAGCAAAATAGAAAGAAAAGAGAGAGACTTAGAGAGAAAGTAAGAGAAAAGAGAATTCTCTATGAAGTTGAGAGCAAAAGTCTGAGGATCAAAGAAGGGGAAGAAGAGTAATCAAGTAATCTTCATCTAAACTAAGGAAGGAATCAAGAGGTGATAATCCAATTCTAGTTTCTTAAGTTTTTATTTTTTTGGGTTCTTCATTGTAAATTATTTTGGTGGGTTGAATTGATGAGGAATTGGTAATATGTTTTTATGGATATATATAATCTGTGATATGTCATTTATAAACTATTTTAGAGTTATCAAATTCATGTAAATATGTTTTTAGAATAAGGAATTTTGTTATGGCTTAGTATATATATTTTACTCTATTTTAAGGCTTAAATTGATGGTTAAATCATTTGTGTAATCTGAAATTGATTATAGATGTTGTTAGTATGTTGAAAGATGAAAACAATGAAGTTTAAACGGATTGATTTGGTTAGGAATCGAATTCGTGGTGAATGATTTCGCTAAAACATGTTAAAACATGTAATACTAATATGAACATGAGTTTTGAGTAAAAATTTAGGTTACTTAGTGTTTCTATAAATTATGAATATCCTTGCTATGTTGTAGTTCTATGAATTACGAATCCATAGAGTCGAAAACGGACTCAATTGGATGTGTATAACTCAATTTATGAAGATGGGAAGGAGGAAAGGGTTAGAAAATTCGCCAGATCCACAAACTGGAAAGAAAATTCGCGTAGCACGCTGCCAGGGGCGCAGCTGTTTGGGGCGCAGCTACGCCGGGAACAGTGTCAGTCCGGGACTGTTTTGACCTCCTGTGGTAAAACAGCCATAACATTTTCATACGAACTCCGATTGAGGCGATTCAAGATGATCCGAAACGAGCACGAGTAGACCTACAACTTTTGTTCTTTAAGTTTTTTAATTTGAGGTCAGTTGCAGGGGTCAAAAAGGTTTTTTGTTTCGGCATGAAGGTTCCTAGATCATCACAATCTACTAGAAGGGAAGATAATCCGATCGTTCAACTGGAGCGAATCTGGGTGGTGCATTTTCAGGAGGCTGTGTGACAACCCAGATTTTCAGAAATTGTTAAAATAAGAATTTAATAAATGAAATTCTTATTATGACATGTTTTGCATGTAAGAAAATATATATATATATATATATATATATATATATATATATTCATATATTGGGATGATGAGGTTTAATAGTTAATTTAACTGTTGAAGAAATTAAATGAAGTTATTACGAAAAGGAAATTAACTGAATATTATTAGTTAATTTAATTAAGTTAAAGATTATATTATGAAATAATATAATTTGGTTATTATTCATTGTTGGCAGTGGAATTATTATGAATTAAATCTCATAAATAATGTGAGTATTCAATTAATTAAAATAGTGAATTAATATAAATATAATTGTTTTAATAAAATATGAAGGTAATATATTACATGTAAGAGTAATACGTTGATGTAATGGCTTAATATATTATATTTAGCCAAGTGAATATAAATGGATATGAGAATGAGAAGAACCAATATAATTATAAATAAATATTGGTGTTAGGATTAATAAAAAAAATAAATATTCAATGAAAATTATTATGGAATAATTTATTTAAGTATGATGGTATTAAATAAATTGATTAATATTTAAGTAGTGATTAGATGTATGGATTAAATAAATTGTATTGAGATAATTTATGCAAGAAAAAGAATTAAATAATTATATATTATAATTATATAATTCATGTGAGTTAATTAAAATAAAGGGAAAAAATATTAATTATTTTAATGGAAAGGTTTATTTTAAGTTGAGGGTTATGTATATAATTTCGTAATGTATGGAGTAATAGTTATACATATTATACTTGTATAATTATTCAATGTAGTTAGCTAAATAATTTAGCAACATAGTTAAAGTGTGACATTTAAAGAAAAGAAGATATGCCATATGATAAGGAGAATTATTAGAATAAATTAAAAAGAAGATTAAGGGTTTAGCCAAACATGGCCTTGTGACCTTTTGCCTTTGTAACACCCACATTAAGTCATCCATTTTAACACCCAAGTTAAGCCATCAGTTTATTTTACGTGGTTTAGCAAAATAGAAAGAAAGAGAGAGACTTAGAGAGAAAGTAAGAGAAAAGAGAATTCTCTATGAAGTTGAGAGCAAAAGTCTGAGGATCAAAGAAGGGGAAGAAGAGTAATCAAGTAATCTTCATCTAAACTAAGGAAGGAATCAAGAGGTGATAATCCAATTCTAGTTTCTTAAGTTTTTATTTTTTTGGGTTCTTCATTGTAAATTATTTTGGTGGGTTGAATTGATGAGGAATTGGTAATATGTTTTTATGGATATATATAATCTGTGATATGTCATCTATAAACTATTTTAGAGTTATCAAATTCATGTAAATATGTTTTTAGAATAAGGAATTTTGTTATGGCTTAGTATATATATTTTATTCTATTTTAAGGCTTAAATTGATGGTTAAATCATTTGTGTAATCTGAAATTGATTATAGATGTTGTTAGTATGTTGAAAGACGAAAACAATGAAGTTTAAACAGATTGATTTGGTTATGAATCGAATTCGTGGTGAATGATTTCGCTAAAACATGTTAAAACATGTAATACTAATATGAACATTAGTTTTGAGTAAAAATTTAGGTTACTTAGTGTTTCTATAGATTATGAATATCCTTGCTATGTTGTAGTTCTATGAATTATGAATCCATAGAGTCGAAAACGGACTCAATTGGATGTGTATAACTCAATTTATGAAGATGGGAAGGAGGAAAGGGTTAGAAAATTCGCCAGAACCACAAACAGGAAAGAAAATTCGAGTAGCACGCTGCCAGGGGCACAGCATTAGGGCGCAGCTGCGCCAGGAACAGTGTCAGTCCGGGACTGTTTTGACCTCCTGTGGTAAAATAGCCATAATATTTTCATTCGAACTCCGATTGAGGCGATTCAAGATGATCCGGAACGAGCACGAGTAGACCTACAACTTTTGTTCTTTAAGTTTTTTAATTTGAGGTCAGTTGCTGGGGTCAAAAAGGTTATTTGTGGGACTGATATGTTTTTGGAGGCAATCGGGGGGCGTCGGGCATGCACGTATGCACATGTAATGCTCCCGACCATGTAAAATGATGTTCTAACTTCCATAACATGACTATTATATATTATAATGATACTTAACATTAATCCTTGAGTATTAGATAATTCGTAGGGGCGTGCTAAGCTTGCGCAAATGCGTATCATTTGGGCGTTCGAATAGGCAAGTTTGACGTACGGACGTGCAAGCGTCACAATGCTGTAACGAGTGTGTATGACCATGTTTAATATTATATTTTTAATAAGAATGAAACATTATAGAGTAACGTAACCGAATATAGGAGCATGCAAAGCACATGCAAAAGAGGCGAGTTAGGCGTGTGACGTATAAACGTCGAAACGCCGTGTAATGTGGTAATACACTTGAATAGTATTTCGATTCTAATGTAACGAACATTATTATATATGAAATGTGGTTAATGTAAAACCAATAGGTAGTCCTAGCAGGACTTAAACACTTGAATGAATTTTGAATATTACGAAAAAGAAAGATAGTGAAATATAAGTCGATAGTTAACACAATCAAATTGAACATTGTGTATTGATAATAGGAAGGGTTATGAGATGTAGAGTAAAGTTTACATTACAACTAATATGCTTTGCTATGTGACTAATAGTTTATGTGTATGATTATATAATTGTGTAGGGCACGTGAAGTGCAGATATCTGTAAGCTGTTAAACTGTTATTGGTAAACAACGATTAAGGCAAGTCTTTCAATTCCTATTTTCTGCGTGCACTTGATGATGAACTATTTTGAATTATTTTGCAAAGAGCATGATATGTTGTATATATATTGTAAGCATGAAATGTTAAAGTCAATTTATGACTACATTGATTGATTAAAGAATGATGATTGAGTAAGGAACTCAATCTTTATATTTGTTATGCGATGTAAAGCATGTATGCCATGTTACTTTAATTATTATGAGATGTATGTTGAGCATGTATTTATGTGCTATGTGATGCATGAAAGCTGTTAGATCTTGCTGAGCTGTCGAGCTCATTCTTGCAAATAATCACTGTTGCAGGTTAAGGATTCAAGGTAACGCTATGTGCTACTTGAAAGAAATGAATCAGATGTAATGCATGAAGATTTATATACTTTGGCTGAATTGTTATTGTTTTGGACCCTGTTTAAAGCTTCAGATAATTTATTTGATAATGTATGATGGTTAACAGATGTTGAGTTGTAAGGTTTAAATTTTACCCGTTGTATAAGGGTTATTGAACGTGGTTGTAAGTTTTAGTTTATAATAACTCTGACGAATCAATCCATGAAATAAAGTTGAATCAAAGTTATGCAACGATAAAGGTTGAGATTCAGGGAAGTAAAGAAGGAATAATATAAAAGTTTTAAATATTTCGTATTTTTAGTGATTGTATCATTGATTAATGATGTAAATTCTGAATAAGGATGTATTGTTAACGACCGACGTCGAGAGTTGTATTGTATGAATTTACAGTTGGTATCAGAGCTGATAGGTTATACACCTTAGGTAAAAGTACCTTAGGCTATGACCTTAGAGAATGAGAAGTCAAGTTACGTATAACGAAAATGTGATTCCTTTCACATACGTAGAAGTATAGGATGAGTTAAGTCCTAAAAATGTTATAAGAAGAAGGTGAGAATAACAAGGAATAAAACTCGAATAAAATGTTAAACTTTATAAACGAAGTTAGAAATTCTTAAAAGAAGAGTTAATAAATAAACAAGAAGATTCAAAGAAGAATCTTGAAGAGTTATGAAGATGAGAATCAGGAGTTACCTAACTCCAATAATAAAGATGACGAATAACGATGAATAGACAAAGTCTATAATATTAAAAGCGTAAAGGAAATCATGATATGACATGATAATAGGAAAAGATAAGAAGTTTTAAAACAAAACGATAATGAGATAAGAAAGAATCATATTGGAGATGATTATAGAATAAGGTCACGACGTGATCTTTTAAAGTTAAAAGACACATGGTCAGTAATGATTGAATAGTTATAGTTTGATTCTATAACGAGAATGCACTGTGACATAGTACGAGGTTAACTCACGAGGAGTTATAAATGATGAGATGCGGAAAATTCGTATCGAGTAAAGAGCAAGTTATGAGTAAGATAGAGTTAGGTGGGATTTTAATTGCAGAATCATGTGATGACTGAGTTGTACAAACCTTTATATGGGCGAGGGTTTTGTGCTTACACTTAGTTTATCACATTGATAATCATTGGAATGTTGGTGTCGTGTTACCAATGTATATGTGGTGAAAAGGTGATTCTTTTCTCATGTGTATATTTGATAGTTAAAGACTATTAAGATTAGTAAGATGTTATTAGGATTAAGTGCGAGTTCTTAAAACTCATGTTTAAGGTAAGTTCATGACTCATAATCATATGGTATGTTTGGAACTCCTCAGCGAATGGACGCCTATAGTCTGACTAGGAAGTTCTTAAACTCATATTATTGTGGAAAGTTCCTGACTTCTAAAGTGTGAAAAGTTTGATGAACTATACTGGAAATAGAAAGGTTATGGTGTAGGAAGCATTGATGTTGTTTAAGGTTGATAGAATGATTAAGTAATGATGGAGTAAAGATTTAATTGATGGAGAAAGTTTTATATTCTAAATCTCCTAACTTTGCTAGATTTTCAAAATTTATTGACTTCGTGCTGATGTTGCACTTCTGTTTTCTTGAAAAACATTGGATCAAATGATGGAACCAACAAATTTTTTTAAAAATAGTGCTATTATTCGCATGTCTATGCTAATTGCTTCAGCTAGACAAAAATAATTTTAAATTTTCAAAATGTATTTTATGTGTTCTATGCATCATTTGATATGGTGTAGAGATAATAATCGAGGAAGTTATCAATGCAGTTAAACCTAGTGTTGGATGTGATCGTATGATCGTCAGCCCGTTATGGTATGATGTAGTATGACGACGTCATGTAATGACGAAATCCTCAACGTACCATTATTACTGTACGGTATCAGGATATTATGAAAATATTTACTTACTATTTTTAGTTTCCTTAAACTATATAAAAAAGAGGGATTTATCTACTTTTGTTTCCTTAGACTACAAAAAAAACATTTTTTAAAAATAAATAAATAAATATTTATTTTGTTGGTTAAAAATATATATGTATATATATATATATATATATATATTTTGATTGATGTCCGAATCGTTGTTAGAGGTCTATGCTACTTGATTCAGCTAAACAAATATTGAAAGATGTTTATGAAATTCGAGCGTTCTTGGTCAAACTATGCCAAACCAAATTGTTGTAGTGCGGATTCAGATGTTAAGAAGCTGAGGTGAACAACCCTATAAAAGGGGGATATGTTATCGGAGACAATGGTTCCAAAAGTAACGCATATAGTCGTTACGATGTTAAGATGTAATACGTTGTGCACAACGTAGGGGTACTATAGGCTGAGTATTAATGCATATGTATTATTTGATTTAGGTGCTACTTGTTCGTTCATATCTGATAACTTTGCTAAGACTTTAGACTTACCTAAAGAGGAATTGGTATACCCCTTGAACATAAAGATTGCGAATAGGGAGGTTATTCCTGTTAGGTTTGTTTACAAGAACTGTAGATTAAACATTAGGGGTCAGGAATTGATGGTAGATTTAATTCCAATTAAATTAAACTTGGGGAGTTTGATGTTATACTTGGTATGGATTGGTTGTTTAACCATGGTGCGGTAATAGATTTCCAGAAGAAGTCTGTAAACCTTACGACTCTGTTGAAGGTAGTGTTTTATGGTAGCAAATTGCCTAGACAAGCGAGTTGTCTGACGATTATGCAGGCCAAGAAGCTATTGAAGCGAGGTTGTGTAGGGTATTTAGTCGACATAATGGATACTCAAAAAGAGAGTCCAAAGATGGAAGAGATATCAGTGGTTAGGGAGTTTGTGGACGTATTTCCAAGAGATTTTCCAGGACTTCTGCCAGATAGAGAGATAGAGTTCGTGATCGACTTAGCACCGGGGACTGCTCTGATATCGAAAGCCCCGTACAGAATGGCTCCAGTCGAGATGAAGGAGTTGATGGTTCAACTATAAGAATTGATGGACGAAAAGTATATTCAGTCGAGCGTATCGCCGTGGGGAGCGCCAGTATTGTTCGTGAAGAAGAAGGATGGATTGATGCGGCTATGCATTGATTATAGGGAGTTGAACAAAGTCACGATCAAGAATAAGTATCCTTTACTTAGGATTGATGACTTGTTCGATCAACTGAAGGGTGCTAGATACTTCTCAAAAATTGATTTGAGAAGTGGGTATCATCAGTTGAAGGTGAGAAGTGAATATATACCGAAGAAGGCATTTAGGACTCGGTATGGACATTACGAGTTTTTGGTGATGTCATTTGGTCTAACGAATGCACCAGCGACATTTATGGACTTAATGAATAAGGTGTTTAAGTCATTTCTAGAGAAGTTCGTAGTGGTGTTCATAGATGACATTTTGGTCTATTCCAAAACTAAGGAGGAACACACTGAACATTTGAGGCTGACATTAGAATCGATGAGACGGGAGAAGCTTTACGCGAAATTCTCGAAGTGCGAATTTTGGTTAAAACGTGTGCAATTTCTTGGCCACATCATTGACAAAGATGGGATTTCAGTAGATCCGTCGATGGTTAAAGCTGTAATGAATTGGGATCAGCCGAAGGCACCATCAGAAGTGAGGAGTTTCTTAGGATTGGCAGGTTACTACAAAAGATTTATTCAGGACTTTTCCAAAATTGCAACTCCGTTGATACATTTGACTCGGGAAACAGTTAAGTTTGTTTGGACGAAAAAGTGTGAGGAAAGTTTTCAGGAACTGAAGAAGAGGTTGAGTACTGCGCCTGTGTTGTCATTGTAGGATAGTACAGGAAATTTTGTGGTATACAGTGATGCTTCACATAAGGGATTAGGCTGTGTGCTGATGCAGAATGGCAAGGTTATCGCCTATGCATCACGTCAGCTGAAGGATTATGAGAAAGGGTATCCGACCCATGACTTGGAATTGGCGCCAGTAGTGTTTGCTCTGAAGATATGGAGACACTACCTTTATAGAGAAAATTGTGAGATATACACAGATCATAAGAGTCTGAAGTACATCTTTATATAGAAAGATTAGAATATGCGCCAAAGGAGATGGTTGGAGCTTATCAAGGGCTACGATTGCGAGATTCTTTACTATCTGGATAAAGCTAACGTTGTTGTCGACGCCTTAAGCAGAAAAGGTCATGAGAAGTTAATGTTGCTAACTTCTCAGGAACAGTTGGTAAGAGAGATGGCTAAGTTGGAGCTCGAAGTTAAGTATCCAAAGAAAATAGATGATAAATTATTCCAAGTAACTACCGGTTCAACCTTAGTGGACAAGGTAAAAGAATCCCAACTACATGATGAGGAGTGCGAGAAGATCTGGAAGAGAATAGCCGATGGTGAAGAGATAAAATTCAAGATTGATAATGATGGACTGCTACGTTTTGAAGGGAGAATCTGGGTACCGCCAGTACCGAAAGTCAAAGAGGAAATTTTGGGCGAACCTCACAGTTCGAGATATTCGATTCACCCTGGAAGTACGAAGATGTACCAGGATCTCAGACAACATTTTTGGTGGCCGAATATGAAGAGAGACGTTGCCGAATGCGTTGTAAAATGTTAACGTGCCAGAAGGTCAAAGCAGAACACCAGAGACCAAGTGGATTGCTACAATCGCTGGAGATTCCGGAATGGAAGTGGGAGCATATCACGATGGATTTCGTGGTTGATCTTCCAACGTCTCAGAAAGGCTATGATGTGGTATGGGTTATAGTGGATCGACTGACCAAGTCAGCGCATTTCTTATCGATCAAGATTAGATTCAACTTGGATCAGTTGGTGAAGCTGTACATAAAGGAAATTATTTCTAGTTTCACGTCAAATTTTTGGAACCGATTACAAGAATGTTTGGAACGTAATTGCGAATGAGTACGGCGTACCATCCTCAAACTGATGGCTAGAGCGAGAGAACGATTTAGACTCTAGAGGATATGCTAAGAGCTTGTGTTATGGACTTCAAAGGAAGCTGGGATGATCATCTACCATTGGTGGAGTTCGCCTAAAATAATAGTTACCATGCAAGTATTGGCATACCGCCTTACTAAGCATTATACGGCAGGAAATGTAGGACTCCATTATGCTGGGATGAAGTTGGTGAACGACAGCTGTTGGGATCAGAATTGGTGTAACAAACTGCTGAGATCGTCAAGATAATCAAAACGAGATTGGTTGATGCTCAGGACAAACAGAAGAAATATGTCGATTATCATCGACAGAATAGAGAGTTTGAAATGGGAAGCTTTGTTTTCCTGAAGGTATCTCCCTGGAAGGGGAAGATTCGATTTGGCAAGAAGAGGAAGCTAAGTCCCCAATTCATTGGTACTTTTGAGAAACTGCGAAGGGTTGGCGAGGTAGCTTACGAGGTTGCGTTACCTCCGGAGCTAGATAATATACATAATGTTTTCCATATTTATGTGTTGCGGCCATACAAACACGATTACAAGCATGTGATAGAGTACGAGCCATTATAATTTGATAAAGACTTAACATATGAAGAAGTTCCTGTTCAAATAGTTGACAGAAAAAACAAGTACTTAGAAATAAAGTGATACCTTCTGTAAAGGTAATCTGGAGGAACCACAGTGCTGAAGAAGCTACGTGGCAACTCGAAGATGTAATGATGAAAACTTATCCCCAATTATTTGTGTAATTTCTGGTATAACGATCCTGGGGACATAATCTTTTTAAGGGGGTAAGAATGTAACGAATGAGTTTTTTTTAGTTGTGATTTTGGGGACAGAATCCTTTTAAGGAGGGAAGATTGTAACAAACGAGAATTTTATATTTTAATTTTAAATATTTATTGAATTAAATAAATATTTTAATTGATTTATTTATTGAGTTGAATAAATAATTTATGTGATTATGTTATGGAGTAATTTAATTAAGTACAATATGATTAATTAAATTGATGTGCAAGTAATTGTGTGGTGTAGTTCTAATTTAATTGAGAATAATTAAATTAGATGAATATTATGTGGCATTTGTTAATAAAGATTTACTAATTTGTTACATGAATTATGATTAATAAGTGAATTACAATTGTGTAACAATTTAGTATTATGTGACAATTTTACTTAGTTAATTGTTGTTAGCTTTAAATTAATTAAATTGGGATAGTAAGATTTAATTAGATAAAGTGTGACATTGAAAACTATATGTTAAATGAGTTATTAAAATAAATTAAAAGAGTTTTAATCCTGTTTTACCAAACAAAGCCTTAACTTCTAAAAATCTGTTTTTAAATTTAAAGAGTTTTTGCCAAACAAGCCCTAGTGGCTTTTGATTTTCAAAAATATATAACTGATATGTATTTAGTAGAGGGATTAAATATTTTGTCAGTTATATTATATGTAATTATGTTATATTATATGTATATTACATTATACGTTAAGTTAGTCAGAGTTAGAATAGAAGAACAGAGTAAGAGATTTAGAGAGAAAAGAGAGAAGAAGAAAGAAAGGAAGAAGAAAAGCTTGTGAATTCATAAAGATAATCACCATCATCACCATCTTCATCTTCTTCCTCTAGAAGCAAAGGTATAGTCTAATTTTAAGTTTTATTCTTCATGAAAAAGTTATTTTTACTTCTCCGTAATTAAGTTTTTTTATGGAATTCATATAAATATGTAATTTGTGTTATAACATGCTTATATATGATTCATATGATTGTTTATGTGGTTCAATTCATGTAAATATGATGAACATGAAGAAATCATGTTCATAGCAATTTACATTGAACTATTTTGAAAAGATGGGTTCTAAATATCAAAATTTGTGTTTGATTGTGATATGTTATGTAAATTGATCATAAATTATGATAATATGTTAAGAAACGAACAAAACATGATTTGAAGTATGTGTTTTGATTTAAAAACAGAGTCACAATGTTAATTTTCATCAAGAAAACTTAACAATGGTGTTTTCTTCAAAATCATGAAATTTAGAGTTTTTGATTATGTGTTATGATGATCATACATGTTAAAACATGTTAGAAGCTTAAAATCTTATTTTTATAAAGTTTTATATGCATTATGTTAGTTAAATTCTAAGTTTGGTGCAAGGAGATAAGCCAAATTGGCTTTTTTCTGCACAAGTTCGCGAACCAGAACTTCCCCAGCAGGGACACCTGCCCCAGCGGGTCCCATGAAGGTAAAACACCCGCCCCAGCAGGTGTACATGCTGTCCATAAATGTTGCTTTGAGTTTTGCTTAGTTTTGTGCATTACATGAAAAGCTAACCTAATGTGATGAACTTGATGACATGTTAAGCATAAATTGAGATGTTAGAATGATTCATTAATGTATTTCACATAATTAATTTATAAATATGAAATGTATAATGTAAATTATAATTTAATAAAAGTGAATGTATGATTTAATATCATAATTTGAGTATAGTTTGATTGATTATTAAGATGGATGATATGATCATTATGTGATAATTGATAATTAAATCTACTAATGATGAGTTAACTTAGATGTGTTAACCAATGACGTGAGTTAGTGTGGTAACTAATGTATGTTACTATTGTTAATTACGTGTACGTAGGATAAAATTGTGGAACGTGCTAGTAATTGTAGTTTGTGCAAAAGGCAAGTTTTTAAACCTTTCTTTTACATTACGCAAGTGTTCTAAACTCAAACTTTACTTTTATTGAGCAAGTTGTTATATCCTTTCTTGTTACGTTTATGAAAAGATATTTTATTCTCTAAATTCTATATTGAGCAAGTATATTATTGAAGTTCCGTATAGAATTAATGTAACATTGACTTAATTGTTCAAGCAAGGTTTTATTGAATTTTCAAATGCTTTAAGTTAAATTCTAAAGCATAAGTTATTTCATAATTCTTTTATTATTGAATTCTTATTTATTGTAAGTAGATTCAACTATTCCTTAGTTGATGATAGTTGAACTCCAAATTACCCTTCGAGCTTATCCAAGCCAAACTTTCTTTAGTGCGGACTTGTTAATGAAAACTGAGATGAACAACCCTAGTAATAGGGGATTACCATGCGAAAGCGTTAAGATGTTTGTGCACAATACATGGAACGAAGGGTTGATCCCCCTAAGTATGAGTTAAGAGTCCATATAGTCTAACGACTGTTAAAGGTTTAAATAGAAATGTTTATAACTTAGGACATAGTTCAAGGTCTTATGACCCTCAGATGAATTCTAAATCTTATTCTTGATTATCGATGAATGAAATATTATCTATTCAGTTGAAACTATTCAATACTATGTCATCACTATTGTTTGCTATTTCAAGTGAGCTTTTATTTTCTCACTCTTGCATTATATAACCATTGCAGCTAAAGTTGAAAAAGTTAACGAATCGTCAACTAGTAAAGGCAAGAGCATGATGAACAAGTGAAGACTTGTTTAAATATTTATGATATGATTTGTAATAGGACTTAAATTTTATTATGTGATGTTTTATTTTGCACTTTTGTTGATGTTAAGGTTAGATAACCCTGAGAATGTTTTTGAACAATGTTGTAATTTTTTTATAAGGAAGATTTTATTTATTAATAATGGTTGTAATTTATTTTACATTCCTTATTTATAGGCAGTAGTTATGTTTTATTTAGATAGTGAACACCAAAACCAGTGAAAATAAAGTACCCGGAATTGGGGGTGATACAGTTGGGGCATATCCACAACGTGTTTCACGTGTCGGTGTTGCGTCCCTATAAGCTCGATTACAAGCATGTAATCGAGTATGAACCTATTTAGGTTAAGAAAAACTTAACATATAAAGAAGTTCCTATTCAAGTGATTGATAGGAAAAAACAAGTCTTGCGAAGTAAAGTAATACCTTCGGTGAAGGTGATATGGAGGAACCACAATGCCGAAGAAGCAACGTGGGAACTCGAAGATAAGATGAAGAAGACCTATCCCCATTTATTTGACTAACTTATATTGTAATTCTGGGGACAAAATTCTTATAGGGGGGGGGGGGACAATGTAACACCCGAGAAATTTAGACGTTTATGTAAATGAATTTTATTTGATTATTTGAATAAAATCATATTTAATGTTTATTAAAGTGAGTAAGCTATTTTTAGGTCGTTCTATAACCTAGAAGATGTGAATATGGTAAGGATTCTGGTTACGTGCTAGAAATAATTGATGTGAATTTATAAGAAGAAAATAAAATATTTCTGAGAAAAAGACGAAATAGGCACTATTCACAAATGAAATAATAAGGGTTAGAGTTTGACCCTAATGGTTAGAGTTTGAGACCCTAAGCCTTTTTGCGAGTTTGGAATGTCAGAATGACATTCCGTTGAAAGTTTTGACGGTAATATATCGTGAAAAGTTAAGTTAGTCGAGAAAAATTTTCTTGGGAGAAAATCACTATTCATTCGTTTCTGCTCGGGAATTATTATTAAAATTTCGAGAAACGCGTAATGATAGGATTTCATGATGAGATGGAATATGTAATAATATTTCAGTTATGGCTCACGAAGTTTTAGCGTGAGGACTTAAAATCCTAAGTGTTAGGGAAAGTAAAAATCAAAGAATAATTGTTTAAGTATAATAATAAATGATTATTATACAAAATGAATACGAGTATAATACGAGTTATTATACGAGTATGATACGAAGAGGATACGAGAATTAATACGACATATAATACAAATTTTATACGAAGTAAATACGTTTAATTTGAATTAAATTTAATAACCAAACCCGTGGGTCGAACCGATGGGTCAACGGGTGGGTTAAACCCATGGGCCAACCTGTCGACACCGGGAAAAAATCAATGGTGAATGTGTCCGTCTTTCCTAAGTTTGTGTTATTTTTACCCTTTTCCATTCGCTATATCTTTGGATTTTATTAAAGGGTGAGGTTTTAGGAAAGCGGTACCGACATAAGTATCGACGACTTTGAAAAAGATTGAATTTATTATTTTATGATTGGACCGAATGAGACAGAGTCACCAGTTGGTATGGTTTAAATGGATGTACCAACTCATCCGAGTTTTGAAAGTTTTTGCTATATGGTCCAATATGCGACTCCGTAAGATTGATCTGAAACCCGAGATTCGTGGAATTCGGGGGCTAGGTTAAGCGGGGGGAAGGTGTTAGGCACCCCTCGACCCCCTTGAAAACACGGTACCACATCTTATTTGATTTTATATGCATAAAGTGTGTTTGTGTGTGTGTTCTTTATTTTAAGTTTTCTTATTTTATTCTAAGTCTTTATTTTGGGTTATTTGAAAGTAGTGCTGTACCTCTTTTGTGCCTAGGTACGAAGGATTTGATTTGGTAAAAAGTTCATTTTTAACAAGATGTATGAATTGAAATGATGTTTTAGAAAATAAGGTTTTTAAATCCTTCGCCCGACTGGGAATTAAGGACTTCAATACTTCCTTTTATTTATCTTTACGTTCATAAGGTGATCTACCCCGAATCGCTTTATTCTTTATGAAAAGCTCTTTGTGGTTTCGCTTGGAAAATTATTTAGGTGATAATGCATGCAAAAAGTGTCAAAAGGGAGTCGGATCATCCTCGGGTATGAAAGCCATCTAGATGAACCGAGCACCCACTACCATAAATTTTCATTATTATGAGATCTTAAACCCGATCTATTGGAATGAAACCCTCAAGACGACTTTAAGATCAAATATTTACAAGTACAAAAATACGACATTATTTAAACATTACAAATAAGCAAAATGTCCATCGTGGGAATCTAGTCAAGATCTAATCACTAGATCTCGACCCCGGGATTCCTAGGCTCACATTTATTAAAATAAACATATATACAACATGTTCTAAACTCAAGATCCGGTGGTTTCATCGGTTGAAAACCCCATCACGAAAGCTTAGGACCCTTCTCACCTCTAGATAAAGATCTAGGGCTCAATGAAGTGATCGGGAATGATATAAAGCAGTAAAACACGTAGATCTACCATGGATCTAAGCCGATCTAGCATACGGGTTAAAGCTTCATGCTTGATAACCACTCAAAAGGCTAGATCCGGCTTAGATCTAAGTAGATCTAGCCTACAGACTGGATCTACAATAATAAAATCGCATAATAACCGATGGGAACTCAATATTCGCCACCAACTATACAATATCTATGTAAAACAACAAGTTAGACTATGCTTACATAATATATCACATAAAACTAGTGTTTCAAACAATATTTACAAAGAAAGTGACCCGAAATGGGCGTTTTTCACCTTGGGGGACACGTGAACAAGCGTTTTAATACCCGAGATCAACGTAGAACACTCTCGGGGTTCCAAGTAGATGCTAAACGAGAGAAAATAACTCAAAGTGGGTGTTTATAATTCCAACCCGAGGGGTTCTCTCTCTAAATGTGACTTTCTCTCTCTAAAACTCTTCCTCCTCTTTTTTCAAATGAGTTGAATATTGCTTTTTTAATCTGTCTGAGCCAGCCTCATACATACATGCGGCTAGCCGCACGTATGGTTAAGGCTGGGCCCCTCATGTCCCACCATCTCTAAGTGTGCTTCTTTAGTCCCTATTCGGAGGAAGTTGACCTTCGCAGACCGAACTTTCAAAAAGTCTTTGCGGAATGCTGCGGCGTAAGATTGAGTCTGACTGAATCAGGGTCCCGGAAGATGATGCTGGTAGCTGAGATATATCTTCCGGTTCCAAACGGCAGTTAGCTAGTTTATCTTTGATGGCATGCAGTTTGAGGTTTGCTGAGTTGGTTTTCGGCAGACACCGTCTCAGCTCGTTAATCCTCGTTCGGTTCGCCACATGTTCAGACTTCATTGGTCCTTTGAATCATTCACGGGGTTGTCTCCGGGATGACCTAATTTTTTTGCCCTACCTCGGGGTTGTCTCTGAAGTAAAATTATTCTTCTGCCCTTCTGTAAGGTAAGTACAAAGAAAGTAAAATTTTGAGTGTCTACAGATGCCCCTCTTTGTCATGTTTATGCAATGTAATGGAATGAACATGACAAAGATTACTAGACACGGAGAATGCATGACAAGGTATATTTGATGATGCAATGTCGTGTATAACATATGTAATGATATGTGAGGTTATGATAAAGTTCTAAGGATCACATCGTCGAGGTTAAGTCGATGCCTTCATTGGGTTGTAGCTAACAGATTACTTTATCGGGGCTGAGCTGACTTGCATTTTAGTTGTAGTCAATAGATTACCTTATCGGGGTTATGCATCCGTCTTTACTGGTTTGTGGCCAACGGATTACACCATCAGGGTTTTGCAGATGCCTTCACTGGTTTGTTGCTGGTGGATTCCATCATCGGGGTCGAGACGATGCCTTCACTGGTTCATTGCCAACGGATTACACCATCGGGGTTATGTCGATGCCTTCACTGGTTCGTTGGCGGTGGATTACACCATCGGGGTTATGCCGATGCCTTCACTAGTTTGTTGCCAACAAATTGAGCCGATGTCTTCACTAGTTTGTGGCCAACGGATTACACCATATGGATTATGCCGATGCCTTCACTGGTTTGTTGCCAGCGGATTACACCATCAGGGTTGTGCCGATGCCTTCACTGGTTTGTTGCCAATGGATTACACCATCAGGTTGTGCCAATGCCTTCACTGGTTTTTTGCCAACGGATTACACCATCGGGGTTGTGATGATGCGTTCACTTGTTTGTTGCCAACGGATTACACCATCGATGTTGTGCCAATGCCTTCACTGGTTTGTTGCCAATGGATTACACCATCGGGGTTGTGCCGATGCCTTCACTGATTTGTTGCCAACGGATTACACCATTGGGGTTGTGCCGATGCCTTCACTGGTTTGTTGCCAACGAATTACACCATCGGGGTTGTGCCGATGCCTTCACTGGTTTGTTGCCAATGAATTACACCATCGGGGTTGTGCCAATGCTTTCATTGGTTTGTTGCCAATGGATTACACCATCGGGGTTATGCCGATGCCTTCACTGGTTTGTTGCCAAAGGATTACAGCATCGACGTTGTGCCAATGCCTTAACAGGTTTGTTGCCAACGGATTACACCATCGCGGTTGTGCCAATACCTTCACTGGTTTGTTGCCAACGGATTACACCATCGGGGTTGTGCCGATGCCTTCACTTGTTTGCTTCCAACGGATTACACCATCGGGGTTATGCCGATGCCTTCACTGGTTTGTTGCCAATGGATTACACCATCGGGGTTGTCTCGATGCCTTCACTGGTTTTTGCTAACGGATTACACCATCGGGGTTGTGCCGATGCCTTCACTGGTTTGTTGCCAACGGATTACACCATCGGGGTTGTACCGATGCCTTCACTTGTTTGTTGCCAACGAATTACACCATCGGGGTTGTGCCGATGCCTTCACTGTATTGTTGCCAATGAATTACACCATCGGGGTTGTGCCGATGCCTTCACTGGTTTGTTGCAAACGGATTACACCATCGGGGTTGTGCCGATGCCTTCACTGGTTTGTTGCCAAAGGATTACACCATCGAGGTTGTGCTAATGCCTTAACTGGTTTGTTGCCAATGGATTATACCATCGGGGTTGTGCCAATGCCTTCACTGGTTTGTTGCCAAAAGATTACATCATCGGGGTTGTGCCAATGCCTTCATTGGTTTGCTGCCAACGGATTACACCATCGGGTTTATGCCGATGCCTTCACTGGTTTGTTGCCAATGGATTACACCATCGGGGTTGTGTTGATGCCTTCACTGGTTTGTTGCCAAAAGATTACTCCATCGGGGTTGTGCCGATGTCTTCACTGGTTTGTTGTCAACGGATTACACCATCGGGGTTGTGTTGATGCCTTCACTAGTTGTTGCCAACAGATTACACCATCGGGGTTGTGCCGATGCTGGGAGCTATCGTTTAGCACTCCAAAATTAACCTTACTCCTATTTTACTAACTCAAGAATTAGTATAGTAACAAGCAAGGATCGATCCCACAGAGAGTGTTTTGTTTTATATTTATCCAAATATTTTCTAATGAATTGGGGAATTTTGATTTTTAAAGTTGAATTACCGAAAGTGAATTTAAAAGAAGTATCAATGAGTAAAATGCTTCAATTCTCCAGTTTAGTGTCGCCTTTTCACAATTATGGATTAACCAAGTTTTTATAATATTTATCCTTCAATGAGATTAACAATCCTAGATAACCGCAATCACTAGTTATTCGAAATTCTCCCTATGTGTAAATCTAATACGACAATCGCCAACAAAAGATCATAACTATCTGTAACCTAGAACTATTAGTCTAAATTTAATATGATAGAAGCATGAAGAATGAGAATTAAATTATTCCAAGCAACAATTACACAATTAGGAATTATTTAACTTGTCTTCTGAAAATCTTAATAATATCCAAAAGTTTGACCACAATCGAATATCATTAAATGCTACCTATGATCAGACATACATCGTTTACTTAATATATATCTTAATCTAGCAGATGATATCAATTTACTAATTTAATCCTACATAAACTAAATTAGTTAATTGAATAGCATACAAGAAAGTTTATGTAGATAATTAGAATAAATCTCACATACGAAAGAGTAAACAAAGTAAACTTCCTCAAACCGTTAATTATGAATAAGGTTCAACATCCCTTCAAAATTGAATTGAGTAGTTTAGCTTGACATGCCTTGATTCTCCAAAACTAGGGTTTTTTATTTATCAATCTAGAACAAGAGAGCCCATATATGATCCTATATCACTCTTAAATAGCCTCTTTGCTGCAACTAAACTTGTAGCCCTTATTCTATCCAAATCCTACTCAAATTAGGATGTTTTTTTGTTCCCAGCTGCGTCTACACGCCCCGACGGAGTTTTTTACCCTGACACACCCGCCCCAGCGGGTGTTCATTTTGTTCGACAGCTCTAAATCCCGCTCTGGCGGGTATTTGTACTAGGGAAATCCGCCCTGGCGGGTATTGCTCCGGTGACTTCGACATCTTTTGGTAAAATAAGCATAACTTTTGATCCAGGAAGAGTTACGAGGCCTGCTACCTGTCAAATCGAAGCTGTCGACGAGATCTACAACTTTTATTTTTTGAGGATTGGCAGATTATGATTGAATCAAGGCTGAAATCGGCTCCAAGTGACTGCTATGTAAATTGCAACTTCCAAACTCTGAGGTTTCAACTTTCGCTTGGCAAAAAGATCACAACACTTTAATATGAACTCCGATTGAGACGATTAAAGATATTACGGAAAGCTAAGGAATAGCTCTACAATAAAATCCAAGCCCCAAGCCAAGACCATGAATCCAACTTTGCATTAAAAACCCAACAATCTTCCCGTTTACCTCGTTTCATCTCCATTTTGACCTGAAACCCATAAACAAACCTATTAAGCCCTTGTTAATAGCCAAACATGCAATAGACTATGCATAAATGAATTAAAATAAATGAATATCACGCACTCGTCAAATTCCCCCACACTTAGTTTTTACACGTCCTCGTGTAAACCAAACCCAAGTTTATATTATCATACACATAATTCTATCCACCCATAGTATCAAAAAGTTCAAGTTAAAATTCATGAATATCAATACTTATCAACAGAGACCCGATTACCATCTCATTAATCAATTCATGACTACTAACCTTATCACCTCACTAATGAATTTCATCAAATCGAACTACATCCACATAAGTATCTATCCCACAATCCACATACTTACCCAACTTAGTTATCATGGAGCAAAAACCAAGCACACTAACTTATAACTCAAAATAAATTTTCTTGCATTTTGTCTTACTTTTCGTAGAACCTTCTTTATATCCCAGATGACTATATTTTGATGTTTTCTTGTAATCTTCTTTTTCTTGACATGTGCAATGTCTCCTTTTCTTAGGCTTTTCAGTGCTACCCATGTAACAAACTTTTCACCAACGACTCCCAAACCAGATGGTCTTAGGGTGCTGGGTGTAAAGACACCCCTAGGGCTTACTCATTCAAGTAACAAAGGCCACAAAAGTCGACTAGTCAAGCTGCTTTTATCCATCACACTTTTCAACGTGAATACCGATGCTTCCCGAGGCTTGGATACCTAGTTAAATATAATGGACATTGAAGCAGATTTTCACAATTTTTCCATACATCAATTTCATCATCAATTTTTTTTTTCATTTTTTTCTTTTCACAAGGATCTTTACTTGACATAACAGTGAAAACAGTTCTAAAGCAAGAAATTAGTGCACATAGACAACTCCACATACAACTTAGTCAACTAAGCATGCTTCACATATTCAAGTACTCATGCATTAATAAATTCAATTCAAATCAAGTACACTGGTTACTGACTTAGTTTTCAACATTCATTGATCAACTAAATACCAACAGATCTTGAAATTAAGCATCAATTTTCAATTTGTAACTCTAACCCTTCAACACTTAGGCGAATAAAATCATGGAACCAAGCAAAAAATTTCAGCTGATTTTTAAATTCTAGCAAATTTTAGACTATTATACCTAAAAAAACAAAGAAAACTAAAATCTAAAATTCCCTCCCCTACACTCAAACCTTACATTGTCCCCAATGTAAGAAAATCATGCAAAGTAGAAAAATACTAAAACTAACAAATTAAAAAGGAAAGGGATAGAAAAATCAAATCTAAATTCTTGGGTTGCCTCATAAGAAGCTGCCCTTGTTTAACGTCGTTAGCTCGACTGTAATCCACTCAATCATCCGAAAACCAGATCCATTAGCGTTAATATCTCAACCTCCTCAACCTGACTGCTATCCAAAAATGGCTTCAACCTATGTCTGGTCACCTTGAACACATTCCTTGTCTTTGGATTTTGTATATCTATAGCACCATGAGGAAACACATTAGTAACAACAAATGGACCCTCCCAACGAGAACGCAACTTACCTGGAAATAATTTCAATCGTGAATTATAAAGGAGAACTTTTTGCCCAACAGTGAAATTCTTTCGTAAAATCTGCTTATCATGGAAAGCTTTCGCCTTAGTATTATACAGTTTAGAACTCTCATATGATTCAGTAAGCAACTCCTTGAGTTCTTGTAACTGCAACTTCCTATGGGCGCCAGCTTGATCCAAGTTCATGTTGCACTGTTTGATCGCCCAGAAAGCTTTATGCTCTAGCTCCATAGGTAGGTGGCACGATTTTTAGAACACCAGCCTATAAGGCGACATACCAATTGGAGTTTTGTATGCCGTTCTATATGCCCAAAGTGCATCATCTAATCTAAGACTCTAATCTTTCCTGCTTGGGTTGACTACTTTCTCCAAAATAGATTTTATCTCTCGGTTGGATACCTCTGCTTGGCTATTGCTTTGTGGATGATAGGATGTAGAGACCCTGTGAAGAACGTTGTATTTCCTGAACAAAGCTGCTAATATCTTATTATAGAAGTGAGTTCCGCGATCACTAATGATGGCCCGTGGTGCTCCAAATAGTCCTGACGAAATCTACAACAACTTTAGAATCGTCAGTCCTGGTGGCTTTAGCTTCCACCCACTTTGAAACATAATCAACTGCCAATAAGATGTAAACATTACCAAAGGAAATAGGAAAAGGTCCTATAAAATCAATACCCCAAACATCAAAGATTTCAACAATTAGAATAGGGTTTTGTGGCATTTGATGTCTATGTGATATATTTCCTGTTCTTTGACAATTTTCACATGATTTGCAAAATAGATATAAGTCTTTGAAAATTGAGGACCAAAAGAAACCACTCTCTAACACCTTATGTGATGTTCTTTTAGGTCCAAAATGACCTCCACAAGCATAGGAATGACAAAAAGCTAGAATAGATTGGAACTCATTATTAGGCACACAACGTCTAACTATCTGATCAGCACAAAATTTCCACAAGTATGGGTCATCCCACATATAATGTTTTGCATCACTCCTAAGCTTTTCTTTTTGGGATTTTGAAAACTCACCCGGTAAATATGCACTTACCAAATAATTCACAATGTCGGCATACCAGGGAGTTGTATTGCGAATGGAAAGTAGATGCTCATCCGGAAACATGCCTTGTAATGGTAGTGCTTCTTCCGCCTTAAGAATTCTGCTCAAGTGATCCGCTACCAAGATATCCGCACCCTTTTTATCTCTAATTTCCAAGTTAAATTCTTGCAGCAGCAAGATCCACCTTATGATTCGAGGTTTGGACTCTTTCTTAGTAAACAAGTACCTGAGAGTAACATGGTCAGAATAAACTATCACTTTAGTACCAAGTAAGTAAGATCTAAACTTATTTAAAGCAAATACAACAGATAAGAGTTCGTTTTCAGTTGTGGAATAGTTTATCTGAGCCACATTCAATGTTCTAGAAGCATAGTAGATGGCATGGGTAGCTTTGTCAATCTTTTGGCCCAAGACAGCGCCGACAACATAGTTGCTTGCATCACACATTATCTCAAATGGAAACTTGCAATTTGGTGGTTGAATGACAAGGGCTGACGTCAACAATTTCTTTAAAGTATCAAAAGCCACCTTGCATTAATCATAAAAATGGAATTCCACATCTTTCTAGAGTAACTTGCATAAGGGCAATGCTATCTTGGAGAAATCTTTGATAAACCTGCGATAAAATCCTGCATGTCCAAGAAAAGAGCGTATCTCTCGCATGCTGACGGGGTAAGGCAATGCAGATATAATATTAATTTTAGCTTTATCGACTTCTAAACCATTAACTGACACTACATGAGCAAGTATAATTCCTTGTTCTACCATAAAGTGACATTTTTCCCAATTTAGCATGAGGTTAGTTTCCAAACATCTATCCAATACACGAGTCAGATTATTTAGGCAAGCGTCTAAAGAATTACCATGTACTGTGAAATCATCTATAAAGACCTCAATGCATTCTTCTAAAAGATCGAAAAAAAAATACTCACCATGCATCTTTGAAAAGTACCTGGGGTATTGCAGAGTCCAAAGGACATTCGTTGATAGGCAAAGGTACCAAAGGAACATGTGAATGTGGTCTTTTCTTGGTCTTCGGGTGTAATCACAATCTGTTTATAACTTGAAAAATCATCTAGAAAGATGTAATAAGTATGCCCAGCTAATCGTTCTAACATTTGATCAATAAAAGGAAGAAGAAAGTGATCTTTTCTAGTTACATCATTTAACCTCCTATAGTCAATACACACTCTCCAACCTGTTTGCATCCGTGTGGGCACTAACTCATTATTATCATTCTTGACAACCGTGATTCTGAATTTCTTTGGAACTACCTGCACCGAATTTACCCATTGACTGTCGGAGATGGGGTAGATGATTCTTGCATCGAGCAATTTTATTACCTCTTTCTTTACTACCTCCATCATAGGTGGGTTCAATCGTCTTTGCGCATCCCTCGTAGGTTTAGCCCCGTCTTATAGCAAAATCCGATGCATGCACATTGCGGGACTAATATCTTTGATGTCTGCTATAGTCTAACCAAACACTGTGATATGGTCCCTAAGGACTCTCAACAATTTTTCTTCTTGCACTTTGGTTAGATTACTAGCAATTATCACAGGAAAAGTTTCATTAGTCCCCAAATACGCATATTTCAAGTGCTTGTTCAACAGATGGTAATAGTTTTTGGTGAGACACAGGTAATTGAATTTGTTAGTTCCCAGTAGGCACAACAATAGATCTAGAAGGGGGGTTGAATAGATCCTTTGCATTTTAAAACTCTTTTCCATTTTATTTTGTATAGCTAAGAAGTTAGCACATAACAAACATAAGAATCATTTCAAGCACAACGGAATAAGTTAAATATCCCCTTCATTAATATATTGATAAACATTGATACATCGTTCTTGGAGTTAGTTTAGTTGTAATTGGTTAGTACATACAAAGTAGTTATAGCAGTTAAGTACATAATGTAAAGACATAAATAAATGACAGAAGGTAAAAGACACAAAAGGTTTTAAGTGGTTCAGAGCCAACTCGACTCCTAATCCACTCTTCTGCACTCTCGCAGGAAATCCACTAAGGAATGGGCAGCACTCTGAATCACTAAGATTCCTTCAAGGCCAGCAGCCCTGAAACTTCAGTTCACTTTTGAACTCTTCACGCCCTTTGGCTTGGAACTCTAGTTCACTAAGAACTCTAGTTCACTAAGAACTCTTCAAGCCCTCTGGTTTGGAACTCATTTAGTCCCTCCGGACAAGGACCTTTTGGCCTTGGCTACTTGTAGTTGTAGTTGTTGTTTGTGCTTTGCTGCTAAGATATCTTGAAGCTTGATCATCTTTGTACTTAGCAGCTAGGCTAGGTCCTCAGCATTCTGCTTCGAGTCTGGACCTCTTCTTTGGTGTAGCTGATCTTTATTCTGTTCAGCTCATCTTCACTTGGTGTCAGCTATGCACCATCACCACATAGGACTGCTAAGGCTTTTCATTGTGGATCACCTTCTTCTGGTCCTTAGCATTCCTTGAACCCTTCTTGATAGATAAGCAGACATGGTTCTGCATCTTTTCCTTTTCAGCTTTTGGTTCTTCATGGTGATCCGTAGAGTGGATCATCTGATCTTCTTTATGCTCAGCCACTTTTCTGAATTCTATCTTCATGGCCTTTTCGGCTCTCAGCTTGGCTACCATCTTCAGTGGCATTCTCATCCTTGTTGAGTGAAGCTTTAGTCTGTTCAGTCCTTCTTTAAGTCTGCTTCACTTCCACCTTCGTAGTCTCACTGCCACTGAGACTTCTTCTCTTCAGCTCTGGTGGAACTCGTAGAGTCAACAATATAGCATTCCAATAACTCGACGAATCTGCAACTTAGCAACTTATTATCTTTAAAGCTTGTCCTTTAAATACCCTTCCATGATCTTCCCTTTGGAAAGTAGTCGTTGGAAGTTTTTTGAATTGCTTCGCAGATCTCGAGTTATTTGGTGCAGACTATTGATGTGACGTGACAGGTCCTTTTTGACTTTACTGACACAGCAGTCTGCTTTCTCACCTACCGCCTCAGAGATGTTACTGTTCTGTGTCAGGCTGATAGTCATCTTTATTTCTCCTTTCTGATTCCTTGATTCGAATCCTTAAGAGTTGGCCTTTTGCATCGATGCTCTCAATCAACAACGTTCGGATGTCAGTCTTTATATTGATTCATTGCCAGTGCTTTAATACTCAGATGCCCGAACTCCACGATTCTGATGCAAGTGTTCTTGGTCCTTTATCGTAGTGTGTCATGTTTAATGTTGCCTTGACTGGTTGATACAACACTACGATTCTGAAGAGTGTTCTTGGATCTTCAATGTGGAACACCTCTTACTTCTCTTGTGCAGTGCTTCATCACTTCTGCTTGCCTTGACTAATCTCAGGAACTGATATCTTGACTTTTCGTTCTGACCTCTTCTGAATAGCAAGACACTTCAGATTTGTGGCATTCCCAGCTCCTTTCTCCTGGTGATCTCCCGTTCACCTATCTTCATTGGTCTGAACCATTCTTAATCACTTCTGTCTTGTTCTTTAAAAGTTGGCTGGTATCTCTGTAGGTTGTATCAGTTCCTTCTTTACTTTGGCAAACACTACGATCTTGAGTGATTCTCAATATCGTTGTTTTCTGTTCTCTTGACAGCTACTGCACTTGCTGACTTTCTCTAGTCAGTTACTTTGTATAAAGTCTTCTTCTGATTGGCTTGTGGAAGACTTCATCTCGAATGGCTTCACAACTTAGTCTGCATGTTGATAGAGTTGATGCTTAGATCTTCTGTTAGATTGCATGTCATTCGGTGAGTGCTTTCTGGTACTCTTTATGTAGAATGTATCTTTAGCTCAGACCAAAGGCTTCATGCTTTGGATATATTTGGAGTGCCTATTTGTTGAGAATTGTGTTGACACTATGATTCTTCCCTTAGCATTGTTGGGCAACCATTGTGGAAACCTTAGCTCTGCAGACTATGATTCGGCTTTGTTGCTGCAGACACTACGATTTCGAGATCAGACCTTGACATACTACGATTCTGCCTTCGTGCTTGCTTTCCTCGTCTGATCTGGCCCGACTACTATCTCTGCCTCTGATGATTAGTAGACTCCACTGCTTTAAGTGTGATCTACGATTCTTGACTTAGTTATGGCAGATTCTCAGTCGGCTCATAGACAGACTGTCTCTTTGATTCTGAATGTGACTTCCTCAGCAGACTACGGCTCCGAGGAAGTTCTTCTCGACACACTACGATCCTTCCTCGTTTCTCTTGGCAGACTACGAACTCCGAGATCTATTATCCTGCAGACTACGATTTTGCCTTGATAGCTCTTGAGTCTCCTTTGTCTCTCCTGGCAGACTACGATTTCTGATGCAGTGCTCGACGATCAGATAAGCCTATCTATTACATTGTAAAAGATCAACCTAACAAGTTTGATCTTTCTATACTTATAGTCCTTGTACATCATTTCTTTTTAAGGACTTTACAGAAGCTGTTTTGCTTATGTAGGATCAACCTAACACATTTGATCAATTCATTCTAAGTCCTTGTACATATATTCCTATTATCTATCAAAGAACTTTATAGCTTCTGTCAATGCAAGCATACTTTCATATTCATTCATTTATATCATAATGAAATCATATATAAATAGGAATATCATTCTCATGAGTATTCCTAACAATCTCTCCCTATTTGATTATGACAAAAACAATCAGTGCATATATATGAGATGAATGAATCACATATACAGTGAGCATCTGTATTTCTAAAGCAGATCATGAATGTCATTGATGAGAATATTAAATTACATATGCTATGACACTCTACATTCTGGATCCAGAACATTCTTAACTAGATAGAGATGTACCTCTTTTGCTCCATGTATGTCTCCTGAATGTCTGTTGATTAGCTTCTGCTGCTCCTCATCTTTCTTTTCTTCTTTTCCTTGCTCCCCCTCAGATGCATGCTTCACATCTTTATCTGATCAGTTTCTGGTTCTGTTGCATGCTCTTCTTCTTTGTTTAGCTCCCCCTCAGATTCTGCGTTCATGGGGTCATCATCTTTTGGCTCCCCCTCAGATGATGATTATGCTGCTGCTACTGCTTGCTCTTTCTTCTTTGCCTTTGTCCTCTTGACCACCTTTATATCTCTGCTTCGCTTCTTCTTAAACTGAACCTTCAATCTCCTCCTTGAGTGCTCTCCCCTTAGATGTCTCTTTTGATGTATCTTTTTCTCCCCCTTTTTGTCATTAATCACTTGTGAAAGCTACTCCATGTTTGCCATAAGCTTCTCCATCAGGTGAGAGGAGATACCAACCTCAATCTTAAGTTCTTATTGTCTTAGCTCAAGTTGTAGAGAGAGAGAGACTGTTTTAGATCGTCAATCTTGTCAGAGAGAAATAGGATTTGGTCTTCATTAAACTTCTGAACTTGTAGAGCTTCTTCCTTCTGATCACTCATGGCCTTCAGAAATACTTGATCCCTTAGATGAAGCTTGAGGGATATGTCTGAGAGTCTGTCTTGAAGCCTTGTTGTCAACTCATTATCTTCTCCTATTGACAGGTCCTTTACTTCTGCAGTAACTTAAGAAATCTCCTCAACCAAATCTTTTGAGGACTTCTGAGGCTCTTGCTCTTGAGGATGTCTGTCATCAAGTTTCTGAGCTACTGATTGATCAGCCTCCTGTTGAGTATCAGGGTGAACTCACGATTTTCTTATTTCTAAGCATCAGATTGGATTCCACGATTCTTACTCTTGGATAGATCTTCAAAGACTGTGAGAATCTAGTAAATCGTTGAGTTCCATGCTGCTTGGTCAGAGTACATCTTCTCAATTTTATCATGACCATCTTCATTGGTAGAGTGAGAGAACTCTTCGATTGTAAACTTGGGCAGAATTCTTCTTCCATCTGAATCTGCTCGAAAGTCATAGGGGATGTAATGATTTTCAGCATATCTGTATATCTTGAAGTGAGACTTATCCCTGATTAGCAGAGTTGAAAACTTCTTCACTCTTAGAAAGTTTTGTGCCACAATTCTAGGTTGGGGAGGTGAGAGAAGCACCATGAGAGATAACTGTTGTCTCCAGTGAGATATGCCCTTTCCCATGGCATGTGAGGATGAAACCATCTTATAGCATGATCCTTGACTTCAGTATCATAAAGCAAGGTTGAGGAATCTAGCTTTATAGTATCTTAATGGTTGAGTAGATGTGCTGCAGTCATTTTCACCACTTGCAACCTTCCATTCCCATGACTAATCCATATCTTTGGAAGTTCATCTAGTGGTTCTTCATCAATTTCTACCACTATCCTTCTCTTGCGTTGAACAGGACAAGAGATATGAAGATCTTCTGGTTCGTCATCCTCAGGACTGAAGTTTCCTTCAATTTCTTCATGATCTGAGCTGGAGTCAGATGGATGTAGACTTCCTTCAACTGAATCAACAGTTTGTTCATGCATCTGATCATTATCTTTATCATTATCAGTAGAACTTGCTTTTGCCGACCCACTAGCCTCTTCTAGCTCTGCTATCTTCAGCCTTTTACTACCGTTCTTGGTAGACACTTTTATTTTTCTTTCTTGAGTATCTTATTTTGCTGATACAATTTCATCATCACTGAGCTCAATGACAGCTATAGATGATTCTCCTTTCTTTCCTAGGAAAGCTTGAACATGCAGTCTATTGCTCTTTCTTCATTTTGGGGATTCAGCTATAGGAGATTCAGATCTCTTTTCGTCTTCAGTCTTTGAAGTATCTGACTCATCAGATAGACTTCCTTGAGATTCAACAGTAGGAGTGACAGATACTTCTTTGTTAGATTCTTCATCTTTTGTACCATCAGATGAACTTCTTAATACTTCAGCACTAGGAGATCTAACTGCTGTATGTTCAGATTCTCCCTTATTAGCAGAATGGCTACTCTGTGGGTTTGCCATAGGACTTGCATATTCTTCTTTATCCCCATACTTGTTCCTAGAAACTTCATCCTTAGATTTCTTAGTTCCCATCTCATTTTCTGACTCTTTGTTATCTTCTTCAGTAGATAAACTTCTTTGGGAAACTGACTTCTGCTTCTGCACCACTTTGGCTTTCTTCTTCAAAGGCTTTGCAGACTTGGGCTCTGGGATAATTGCTCCTTCAGAGGATGAAGACTCTTCTTCTTTCACAGCACTAGCTTTCCTCTTCTTTGAAGCACTCTTGCTGCTGCTGCCATATGTTAGCCGTTTGTTCTCCATTAGATTCTTCTTCCAGTTTGCAAACAGCTGTGTAGTCATTATCTTATGGCTATTAAGGACTTCACCCTCATCATCCTTAATTTTGTTCTTTAACCTCTTCTTCAGAATAATGCTCAAAAATCTTCCATGGAAAACCTTAGTGAGTGGTTTCCCTGTTAACCTCTTCTTCTCTGCCCTTTCCAACCATTTGGACATTTGGTCAATCAGGATAACTCCAAAATTTATCTGTTTCTTCAGAACTATTGCAGACATGATTTTCAGCTGTTGATCAATCAAAGTATCATATGTAGTGTTCTTGCATAGTATACATTTGCCTACAATCTCTGCAAGGAACTCAAACTCTTCAGGAAACTCCTTCTTCTTTATGTCCTTCAGACTAGAGTTTCTTCTGTATCCCATAATCTTCTTGGCTCCTTCGATGTCAACTTCATTAAGGCTTTTCAGTCCTAGGTCAGGAAAACCCAAGCATTGATTTATGTCAGACGATTTCAGCTTCAGGATCTGACCTTTTACCTTGGTAGAGAGGATTCCAGAGTTCGTAGTCATATTGGAGTAGAACTCTTTGACCAGGTCAGCATATATTGGTGTGATTGTCTCAAGACATTCTGAGAATCTTGCTTTCTTCACTAGTTCAAGAATGTTTCTGAACTTCTTCTCAGATTTTTCGAATATCTTAGTTCCGAGCTGAATGCCAGTAATTATTTTCCAATCTGCCATTAGAGAAGTTAGGGTTTTTTGATTATAGCTCTGTGAAGATCTAGTGAGATGTTAAGAAGTGATTCGAGGTTTGTTAATGGTTTGAGAAGATCTGGCTGTTTTGAAGTGTTTAGGTTCTGACTTGAGAGGATGAGTGTATAAATTTGACAAGTTTGCAGCTTTTGAGAAACTCCTTAAGATGAAACTGCCAATAATTTGAATTTCCCTCTTGTAACTGTTCCTTCCACATTCTCTTAGTGGGACAGTTGTAAGATGCTGATAGGTCATAATCTGTTACTCCTCCATCGTGTTAGTTAATCAGATTTGACTTTTCTTCTGTTGACTATTGACTTCTTCGATTCTTAGAGTGACTTGTGTCTTTTCTTAGTACTCCATGATTTCCCAGATCACTCTACAATCTTTGCTTCTTCTTTGATGATCGTAGTCTGTGGTCATGCTTCAATAGACAACTTCTCCATTAGACTCTGAGGGATTGGCAATTCTTATTTACAGCAAGTAATCTTCTGAGGAGCTGCTACATACTTCAGTAGAGATTCTTGTGATGCATTCCATATTAGCATTCCTTCTGAGTAAGGTAGCTCAGGAAGGGCCAACCTCTTAGCTCAATGCTAAGGATTAGGTTTGTCCCTGAGATGCTTACCAGATGAAAAGCTTTAGACATGATTAGTACTGACATCACATTGACTTCTCTGCTGGGGAGTTCATCTACCAACTCTGGATATTCATTTGTGTTGGTTTTAGTATAGGGTGTAATCGTGGTGTCCTTTTGCTCTTTTGCTATGGTCAGATGGTTGATCATAGACACTTCACGATTTTGAGATGGGTGGCTGATAGGGTTATCAGTAGCATGTTTTGGGACATTACTACTGACTATGATGGATATTCATTTGGTTTATCAGTCACAGAATTTTGGGACTCTGTAGCTGGAATCTTTCTGGTTTGGGTTAGCTCCTGTTTATCTCACAACCTCTGGCAAGAGTTTCACTTTTTCATTTTGCTCCTTGATCTTCACCATCTCCATGTCTTCATCTGTTTAAGCTGAGAGGCCGTTGCAGTTTCTCCATCTGCAGTTATAATTTGTCTAGACTCTACGATTGGTGATTACTCTACAATCGTTGTGAGGGAAAACTTCTTTGTTCTGTGACTTCTTTCTTTTCCTGAAGTTCAGAGCTTCTTCAGCTTTTCACTTGATCTTTCTGAGTTAATCAAGTTACTATCTTTTTTTCTTGAGAGATCTAAAGAATTTGCTTCATCAATCATCTTTGACACTTTTAGAGCTGCTGCTCTTAGCAGATCATTGCTCCTCCATAGATGATGCTATCTCTTCATTGAAGCATAAATTTCTCTTCTTCATATTCATTAGAAGCCAGCCTTGAAGATCTCCTTCTGACTAGAATCTACTCCTTCGTATAAGCTTCCTTGAATCATGAAGAGAGATTTCTTCAGGATTGTTCACTCCACGATTGTTGATAGAACTACGAACGTAGTCACTTTCATTGGATACCAGACTGGATGTTTCAACTGCTTGTAGTCCTTCCTTAGAATCTTCACTATGAGCTAAGGATGGATGATGGATTCCTTTAGACTATCAACTAGTCATCATCCATCAGCCTTTCTTCAGCAATTTGCTCTTCCTCCTTAATCAGAACTGGAATTGTAATACCCGAGAATTTCCATATATTATTAAATAAATATATTAATGGAAATGAGAATTTATTTGAATATAAATGATTTTGTGTTATGAGAATGATTAATTCAATTATATTAAATTGAATATCTATGACAATTGAGAAAAATGTGGAGTTTACGATAAACTCGTTGAGAGCCTAGTGTGGCTCAGTGATGGGAAATATTAATAATTATATTAATTAACGAAGAATTTTTAAGTGAACAATTAATTAATTGTTAATTGTTATTAGAGAATATTAATTGATTGTTGTGGGATATTAACTATGGTTGATTAATAATATGTGATTATTATTGCAAGAAATATAATAATAATAATCCACTTGTTTATAATTGTGCTGAGATTTATATTTGTTAATGTGATAATTAATCCTATGATTATTAATGTGGTGTAATTAATAATCAATGAGGAATAAATTAATTAATATTATTGTTAATTAATCAACGAGATAAATAGTTTAATTATTTGACATTATGAATAACAAAACAAATAAGTGAGTTATTAATATAATAAGATTATATTAATTGATATGTGCAAATGTGCAATACTTGAATATATAAAGTATATGGAATACAACTATTATATAGTGTAGAGAGACACTTAAGTGTGACCATGCATGTATATACATAAACTATGTTATATAATGCAATGCGAATATATTACACATAGAAACCATATATTACATAAAGCATAATGTGATTATGTGATGTTAAAACTATATGTTAGAAATTCATGATAATGCCTATGTGACAAGGTGAGTGTGTATACAGTAAAATAGTATATCATGAATATATTGTAATCAATTATTGATTGTAGAATTTAATAATGTGATAGTATCTGATTGAATTATATCCGGTATTAACAGAAGGTACATGGATTATATGCGTACAAGTCACCTTCAATATATTGAAGTATTCCTTATGCAAATTTATATTGTGACATTAAGTTATAACCTATGTATGGACAATAAGTATATATAATATAACATAAGAGTAGGAGGTATGTTATGTGTGTGTAATAATTTAAGTGTTGTGTACTAATAAAATGCTGAGTATATGGCCTTGTCCCATATTATTAAACACAAACCTTGTACACGTGAAATGCATCATGAAGCTAGCCTACTCTCTTCTCTCAAACTCAGCATTCTAGCCATCATGATCATGAAGGGAGTGGGTGGAATAGTGGAGATCACCAACTAATTACCAACTCCCTCTTATCTAGCAAACATTCCTATAATCTGTTAGTTTGATTTTGGATGTAATTGCATTGCCTGGTTATGAAATTCTTCTATAAATATAACCCATCCTCTTCCTAATTCATTTGCTGAGAATTTTGGCTAAGTAAGTTAAGAGTTATATATATATTTATCAGTGTTCTTGAGTAGCAGCAAGTTCAGAATCTAACAGAAGGTATAATACAGTTTCCTTGTTATTCATTTTCGTTTTCTGTCAAAAGTTCTAATTTTTGATTATGCCAAATTGGTTCATGATTGGTTTGTAGAACCCTTATATTGTTGTTATATGAACATACATACGTGATGGAACCACTATATAGCTTTCTTGACTTTCATTTCCATTGTTGCTCTGTAATTTCTGTAAAGCATCGAATTCGTGAAATTAGTTGGAGTTCATGAAATTGGGAATCGTTTGGGCGATTGACTGTTATATAAGCATATATATGTGTTAGTAAGTTAAAAAGGTTAGTCTAATAGCATATGGGTATGTCGAGATCGATAAAATGGGAGGTTTGGGGTCGGTTTCGCTGCAGTCTGAACTGAGGAACTGTCCCCACGCCGCAGCGCCGCAGCCAGCGTCGCAGCGCCGAAAACCGCGCCGCAGCCCGCGCCGCAGCCCCACCCACGTCGCAGACCGCGCCGCAGCGCCACATCGCAGCGCCACCCGCGCCGCAGCGCTAGAATATGGTTGCTGTTGCCGCGCCGCAGCGCCGGCCTCTGTATTCAGTTTTCTGCATTCTGCAACAAAACTGTTATGTACTAATTGGTTGATTTTTGTTTAAACAAGCATGGAAGCATGATTAATACATATATATAAACCTAATGAGGCAATGTAAGCATGTTTTAGTGTATTAGCATGCATGGTTAACAAAACGACATGAAGCTTGGAAACGAACTTAAAATTTCATAAACAATCATTAACATTATAAAGCATGTTTACATACTGACCTTGCAAGCACGTTAGTACCACCTAGAGACACATGAAGTGCATGTTAGCTTATCTATATTGGTTTCGTAATAAAATATGAACATGTGAACCTAACTAGTGCTCATTCCTAACAAAAATATAAGTTTGAAGGTGGATATGATCATGTAAATGCTATCTAGTCATTTTGATGTTATGAGCATGTTTAGATAACTTTGAAATATATGAATGAAGCCTTAACTTATGTTTATATAGTTCGTAAGGAAGCATGAACATGTTAGGCTCTATTAGTAAGATTCACTAATAGAAATACAAGCCTTGCACATGAGCATTAACACGATACGTGGAGATTTAAATTCTGATATTTATGGACACATGTGATAGTACTCTTAGACTCATTCATGTGTCATGCATATATATATACCATGATTGGTTGCCGTGATTAAAGTTTTGCATAAACAAAGCATGTTTTCAAGATAATAACAATGCTAGCTACATATATGCAATACGAGTACTCATGAGCATGACTAATACAAGTTATATGAATATCTTATGTGTTTAAAAACGACCATGTTAGACCATATGAGTTCGTGTCCTTGAATGGCTTTAAGTATTAACTTAAGAACCTATACCATGTACGATTGGATTTGGAAAAGTTATACAAGCATGTAAAGTATCCTTTAAATATGAATACATGCTACGTGATATTATATGATGTTACTTGAACCCGATTTTGACGGTTAACTTAAGGAGATGCCGTAACTTGCTAAAATGAAATATATTTAGTATTGATTGTGGTCTTATGTGATATTAATAATATGCAAGCATGTTTGCTAATTTTTGAGATGTTATATAATATGAGAATGCGTTTAAACTCTAAAGAAGGAACGTTAAGGATAGAAATTATATTCTATATAACTGTGTAGCTAGGTAAAACTTACCTTATGTGTTGATCGTATATTCAAAGAGAAAATGTGAAGTTAAATTATATGACTAATGAATATCATATATATACGTAACTGTATTACGATAGGAATTCAAAATTGTTGATTGCTTTTCGTGGATAAACTACGCTAAAGGCAAGTTCTCTTACTTACACTCTTTTAAAGTGCAAGTATCCTAACCGACGCATTTACTTTATGCAAGGAAAGCTATGATTGTGAAAGTTTCCTAACTTATACTCTTTTACTATGCAAGTATCCTATCTTGTGTATTGCGAACTAGTTTCCTATTTTATCGGTTGAATTGAATTAGCATACTTGAACTCTTATTTCATTAAAGCTATTATTCATGTTGAACTTAGTATTGTTCTTGAATATTGTGAAAGTGTCTATGCCATTTGATTCGGCTGGACTTATGTTATTGAAAAGCAACCCAAACTAATTGATTGGTGCGGGATCTTGTATTTGACTGAGAAGAACAACCTTCTTTGAAGGGAATATATAATTGTCGGAGAACCGACATGTACACTTGAGTATGATTGATTGTTATGCATAACAAGGGTACTTTAGGCTGATCACTTGTTGTACATGTTTTTGTTGGATTTTCAGTTTATTACTGTCAATCCTAGTAGAAGTTCATAGTCCGTAGTGACTACTCAGTATTCAATTATTTGAAATCTTGAATTGACTTATTATTGAATCATATTGATATTATCCTGTCCTTAGCGACTGTTATTGAGAACTGTTGATATTCTTGTTATTCTTGAACTATCAAATTTTGCTATACCCTTTCGAGAATTGATAATCTTATTATTCACCCTTATTGTATATTACTTGCTGGGCAATTTGTGCTCATTCTTGCTTTCCCTAAAACATTTCAGTTAAGGCAGAGCATGGCGAACCTTCGGGCATTGATAAGGGCAAGGGCAAGGCTACCAACTAGCTTATGTCTGTTATGTTTCAAATATATTAATATTGTGTTAAGATGATGTAGTAAGACTGGATTGGTTTATGTTTAAGCTTAAGTTAGATTATATAACAAGTCGTTAATTGATATTGCTATGTAATCTATTAAGTACTGTAGGTTGCGAGACTTGGGGGAATAATTATAATAAATCATTGTAAATTATTCTAGAATAGATTTTCCGCTGTGGTTGTGTGATATTTAGTTATCATTATTGCGATGTATTACCATGAGCACGTGATGAACCGAATTCGAGAGACCAAGTGGCGGTCCTGGAATTTGGGGGCGTCACAGGTTGGTATCAAAGCGATAGTTATAAACCTTAGGAACGAGTGTCCTTAGACTATAACTTAGGCGAACTTAGAAGTTAGGAAGGAGATAAAACTCATGTAGAGTTTTCCTTGAGAGGCTTAGTCTGTTATGAAATGTAACTTCATTTTATACAATGAACTTATATTTTGTTTAACATTCTAATGGAGATGCTATTGCTTGTCTTGTGTTTGTGAGTGTAGGATGACAGACACAGGAGTACCTAGTAGAGTGGCCAAGGAGGAGCCCAGGGATATACATGTAGTGTACGAGGCACCTCTAGAGGCTACACCAGTGCAGGCTGTTGCACCGTTCGAGTCCGACGACGAGGACGAGATTGAGATAGAGTCTGATCCAGAGGAGGAGCCGATGGAGGATGAGCCAGTAGAGGACTCTAATGAGGCTACTATAGAGGAACAGATGTTAGGCGAGTACGAGGAGCGAATTCTAGAGTTAGACTGCAGAGTCTAGGAGCTGGAGGCAGAGGCCCACGAGAGAGAGTCTGAGTTCCAGAAGCTGAGGGACGAGGACCACCAGAGGAAGCAGGCTATGCAAGAGTTAGAAGTGGAGATTGCCTACCGTAGGGAGGCAAGGATCCAGATGGGGACTCTATTTCACAGGTCAGTGGCTAGGAATGTAGATTTGACAGAGAAGCTAGAAGAGGTTGAGCAGAGGGAGCTGAGTGAGAAAACTGAGAAAGAGGCACTCCGTACTCAGCTAGAGTTGGAGGTGATGGATAGGCTACACTTCGAGGAGCAGTGGGAAGCGTCCAAGGAGAGAGCTGACGACCTTGAGGACGAGGTCAGGTGCAAGAAGAGAAAGATGAACAAGATGGGGTATGTGTTCCGTTCAGCTTTTGAAAGGGTGATTGATGGTGTGTACCACTACCCGGCAGAACAGGGACAGACTCTACATACCTTGAGCCGAGAGCTGGTTGCGTATATAGCACAGTTGGAGTACAAGAGCGCAGTGGAGCGCGGGATGATGGGATGAGATTTCCTTAGTCAGTCTAGTGGTAGTACTAGTTGTGTCTTTATGTATTGTATATACTATGTTGTAATCCCGATCTTTTGTGTAAGATGTGGGATGATGATGTAAACCCCGAGTTAGCTTTTGTTAGAGGGGTAGTATGGTAGTAGGTTGGTATATTCCCCGTCTTTTGTGATATTAGGGGATATATGTGATAACATTTATAGCGGTATGCTAGAAAAATCATGTAATGAAATGAAATGAATATAAATGGAGTTGATTTTAGAAACGTGTTATAAATTTATTCTTTTAGTATTAAAAGAAATACTTAAGTGATATACTTGAATAATAATAAAGATGAAAAATTATGATGCAGATAATGCCGCCCAGACGTAGATTGACTGCACCCGAAGAATCCGTTAACAATGAGAGAGAACAAGTAGACCCGATCCAGAAACTGGTAGACTTGTTAGGAGAAGCCTTAAGGGGAAGGAACAATGAACCCGTTCGCCCGAACCCTCAAACTGTGCCAGTAACAACCTTTAAAGACTTTAAGAGTGTAGGACCCCCGGAGTTCGAGGGAACTACCGACCCAATCGTCGCACAAACGTGGATCAAAGAGATCGAAAAAGATTTAACTATAGCTAGCGTAGGCGAAGATTAGAAGACGGTGTTTGCCACGTACATGATGAGGGGAGAAGCGAACTACTGGTGGGAGGCTAATCAACAAAGAGCTGGAGAAGGGATAATAGCTTGGGATAAGTTTAAGACGCTGTTCTTCGAGAATTACTTCCCAAAGAGTATGAAGAATCGGATGGAGGTGAAGTTCTTAGAACTAAAACAAGGTGAGATGACGGTGGCGCAATACGCGGCTAGGTTTAACGAACTAGCGCGATTTGCGGAGCACCAAGTTGGTGATGAAGAGAGGAAGGCTAGACGCTTTGAACAAGGGTTGAAGCCATGGCTGTTCAATAAGGTATCAGTTCTTCAAATTGATTCCTTTGCAACATTACTGGAGAAGGCAATCATTGCGGAAGGCGGCAGTGAGGCCTTAAGTCTGTATAACAAAGAAAAGAAAGGAAAGAATACTGGAGGAGAAAATCGTACGGGAGGAAGCAGTAGCGGAGGAAGCAACTTGGGAAAGAGAAAGTGGGAGAACAACAACAACAACAAAAACAACAATAATAATCAATCAGGGAATTTTCGTGGAGGTTTCAAGAAGAGGGCTGAAGGATGCCCGAAGTGTGGGAAGAATCACCAGGGCGAGTGCTGGAAGGGACGTGGCACTTGCTACAACTGCGGACAGGAAGGGCACATCTCGCCCAACTGTTTGAAATCGAAAAAGATACAAGGATGCTTTGTGTGTGGCTCGACGGAGCACCAAATTAAGGACTGCCCAAAGAAGGGAAGTGGCGGGGGTAGTAATCAGCAAGGAGGCAACAAGCTGATGATCGGTGGACCGCCACAATCCAACCGCCCAACCACCAGAACCTTTAACATGACCGTCCAAGACGCAGTGGCTGCGAAGGATGTGGTGTCAGGTATAATCCCAATCAATGATATAAATGCTTATGTATTATTTGATTCGGGTGCCACCTGTTCTTTTGTATCTGAAGAATTTGCTAGTAGACTTAGTACACCCCGAGAACTTTTAGAAAATCCTTTGATCATAGAAGTTGCTAATAAGGAAGTGATCCCTGTAGAATACGTTTATCAAAATTATCGCGCAAGTATTAGTAAACATGAACTGAGCGTAGACTTGATTCCTATTAGACTGGGAGAATTTGACGTAATACTGGGAATGGATTGGTTGTATAACCATGCTGCGATAATTGACTGTCAGAACAAATGCGTGAACCTTCAGACTCCGAGTAAGTCTAAGGTAGTGTTTTATGGTAGCTCATCGCTTAAGTAATCGTGTTGCGTTACGATGATGCAGGCCAAGAAATTGTTAAGGAAAGGATGCGTAGGATATTTAGCTTACATCATTGATACTCGAAAAAAGGGAGTAGAAATTAAGGATATATACGTAGTTAATGAATTCCAAGATGTGTTTCCGGACGATCTGCCTGGTCTTCCGCCAGACAGAGAAATCGAATTCGTAATAGACTTAGCACCGGGAACGGCACCGATTTCGAAAGCTCCATATCGTATGGCGCCAGTAGAAATAAAGGAATTGATGATACAATTACAAGAATTGTTGGATAAGGGTTACATTCGACCGAGTGTTTCTCCTTGGGGAGCACCAGTACTATTCGTTAAGAAGAAGGACGGATCGATGAGGCTCTGTATCGATTATCGAGAATTAAACAGAGTAACGATCAAGAACCGGTATCCGCTACCGAGGATAGACGACTTATTTGATCAACTGAAGGGAGCAAAATGTTTCTCAAAGATCGACCTACGAACAGGATATCATCAACTGAAAGTGAGGGATGAGGACATACCAAAGACTGCGTTTCGAACCCGTTATGGACACTACGAGTTTTTGGTAATGTCATTCGGATTGACTAATGCTCCGGCAGCATTTATAGACTTGATGAACCGAGGTTTCAAGCCATACTTGGATAAATTTGTAGTGGTTTTTATCGACGACATTTTGATCTACTCAAAGACAGAGGAAGAACACGCCGAACATCTGAAGATTGTTTTGGAGGCACTAAGGAAGGAGAAGATGTATGCAAAATTTTCTAAGTGCGAATTTTGGATAGAGAAGGATCAATTCTTAGGCCACGTGGTGGATAAGAATGGAATCTCAGTAGACCCTGCAAAGGTCGAAGCAGTAAGTAATTGGGAACAACCGAGAACACCGACGGAGGTGAGAAGCTTTCTAGGGTTAGCTGGGTACTATCGAAGATTCATCCAAGATTTTTCTAAGATAGCAACCCCGTTGACCAATTTGACTAGAAAGACAGTGAAATTTGTATGGACCAACAAATGCGAAGAAAGTTTTCAAGAACTGAAAAGGAGATTGAGCGAAGCACCTGTGTTATCATTACCAGATGATGCGGGAAATTTTGTGGTGTATAGTGATGCATCGCACAAGGGGCTTGGCTGTGTGCTTATGCAACATGGCAAGGTTATTGCATATGCGTCACGACAATTGAAGGATTACGAAAAACGATACCCTACTCACGACTTAGAGTTAGCGGTAGTAGTTTTTGCGTTAAAGATATGGAGACATTATCTATACGGAGAAAAATGTGAGATATACACGGACCACAAAAGTCTGAAATATATCTTCACACAGAAGGAGTTAAACATGCGGCAGAGAAGGTGGTTAGAATTAATCAAAGACTATGACTGCGATATTCTATATCACCCGGGAAAGGCAAATGTGGTTGCCGACGCTCTGAGCAGGAAAGGAAGGGAGAAGTTGTTTAATTTGACGACTCAGGAAGAGTTGATAAGAGAGATGGAGAAATTGGAGATAGAAGTGAAAGGACCAGAAAAGTCTGGTGAGAAGTTAATTGTAATGGAAGCTTGTCCGACGTTGTTGGATAGATTAAAGGAAGCTCAGGAAAAGGATGAAGAGTGTGAGAAAATCCGAAAGAGGATCACAGAAAATGAGGAAGAAAAATTTCGAATGGATAAAGACGGTATTTTGAGATTTGAAGGGAGAGTGTGGGTACCAGCGGTAACCGAGTTGAGGGAAGAGATTTTGCACGAGGCACATAATACGACATATTCCGTTCATCCGGGAGGCACAAAGATGTACCAAGATCTAAGGCAACATTTTTGGTGGCCCAATTTGAAACGGGAAGTCGCAGAGTGCGTCAGTAGATGCTTGACTTGCCAACGCGTTAAAGCAGAGCATCAGCGGCCGAGTGGTTTACTACAACCGTTAGAAATACCAGAGTGGAAATGGGAGCATATTACCATGGACTTCGTGGTAGGACTTCCAGTTACACAGAAAGGTTATGATGCAATTTGGGTTATCGTGGATCGACTAACGAAGACCGCACACTTTCTACCAATCAAGATCCGCTACAGTTTGAACCAATTAGCAAGCCTATATGTAAAAGAAATTGTTTCACGACATGGAGTGCCGGTGTCAATTGTCTCTGATCGAGATCCGCGCTTCACGTCCAATTTTTGGAAGAGTTTGCAAAAAAGAATGGGAACGCAGTTGAGGTTGAGTACAACTTATCATCCTCAAACAGACGGACAAAGTGAGCGAACAATACAAACGCTAGAAGACATGCTTAGGACTTGCGTGATGGATTTTAAGGGAAATTGGGACGACCACCTACCCTTAGTAGAATTCGCATATAATAATAGCTACCATGCAAGTATCGGCATGCCACCGTACGAAGCTCTTTACGGGAGAAAGTGCAGAACGCCGTTATGTTAGGACGAAGTCGGAGAACGACGAATACTCGGACCAGAGTTAGTTCAACAAACCGCAGACGTGGTGACAGTGATAAGAGCCAGACTTGTAGCAGCTCAAGATCGCCAAAAGAAATACGCAGATTTGCATCGGCAGGACCGAGACTTCAAAGTCGACAGTTTCGTATTCTTGAAGGTATCTCCATGGAAGGGAAAAATTCGTTTCGGCAAGAAAGGAAAATTGAGTCCAAGATTCATAGGACCGTTCGAGATACTGAAGCGATTGGGCGAAGTGGCATACAAAGTTGCGTTACCACCCGAGTTGGAGCATATCCACAACGTGTTCCACATTTCCGTGTTGCGACCGTACAAGGCCGACTACAAGCACGTGATTTCTTACGAGCCCATTCAAGTGGAGAAGAACTTGGCGTATGAAGAAATTCCTGTCCAGATATTAGATAGGAAAGAGCAAACTTTGAGAAATAAAGTTATTTCATCTGTAAAAGTACTTTAGCGTAACCACGATGTCGAGGAAGCAACGTGGGAGTTAGAAGATAGGATGATAAGGGACTATCCCCATCTATTTGTGTAACCTTGTAGCAATTCCGGGACGGAATTTTTATAAGGGGGGAGGATGTAATACCCGAGAATTTCCATATATTATTAAATAAATATATTAATGGAAATGAGAATTTATTTGAATATAAATGATTTTGTGTTATGAGAATGATTAATTCAATTATATTAAATTGAATATCTATGACAATTGAGAAAAATGTGGAGTTTACGATAAACTCGTTGAGAGCCTAGTGTGGCGCAGTGATGGGAAATATTAATAATTATATTAATTAACGAAGAATTTTTAAGTGAACAATTAATTAATTGTTAATTGTTATTAGAGAATATTAATTGATTGTTGTGGGATATTAACTATGATTGATTAATAATATGCGATTATTATTGCAAGAAATATAATAATAATAATCCACTTGTTTATAATTGTGCTGAGATTTATATTTGTTAATGTGATAATTAATCATATGATTATTAATTTGGTGTAATTAATAATCAATGAGAAACAAATTAATTAATATTATTGTTAATTAATCAACGAGATAAATAGTTTAATTATTTGACATTATGAATAACAAAACAAATAAGTGAGTTATTAATATAATAAGATTATATTAATTGATATGTGCAAATGTGCAATACTTGAATATATAAAGTATATGGAATACAACTATTATATAGTGTAGAGAGACACTTAAGTGTGACCATGCATGTATATACATAAACTATGTTATATAATGCAATGCGAATATATTACACATAGAAACCATATATTACATAAAGCATAATGTGATTATGTGATGTTAAAACTATATGTTAGGAATTCATGATAATGCCTATGTGACAAGGTGAGTGTGTATATAGTAAAATAGTATATCATGAATATATTGTAATCAATTATTGATTGTAGAATTTAATAATGTGATAGTATCTGATTGAATTATATCCGGTATTAACAGAAGGTACATGGATTATATGCGTACAAGTCACCTTCACTATATTGAAGTATTCCTTATGCAAATTTATATTGTGACATTAAGTTATAACCTATGTATGGACAATAAGTATATATAATATAACATAAGAGTAGGAGGTATGTTATGTGTGTGTAATAATTTAAGTGTTGTGTACTAATAAAATGCTGAGTATATGGCCTTGTCCCATATTATTAAACACAAACCTTGTACACGTGAAATGCATCATGAAGCTAGCCTACTCTCTTCTCTCAAACTCAGCATTCTAGCCATCATGATCATGAAGGGAGTGGGTGGAATAGTGGAGATCACCAACTAATTACCAACTCCCTCTTATCTAGCAAACATTCCTATAATCTGTTAGTTTGATTTTGGATGTAATTGCATTGCCTGGTTATGAAATTCTTCTATAAATATAACCCATCCTCTTCCTAATTCATTTGCTGAGAATTTTGGCTAAGTAAGTTAAGAGTTATATATATATATTTATCAGTGTTCTTGAGTAGCAGCAAGTTCAGAATCTAACAGAAGGTATAATACAGTTTCCTTATTATTCATTTTCATTTTCTGTCAAAAGTTCTAATTTTTGATTATGCCAAATTGGTTCATGATTGGTTTGTAGAACCCTTATATTGTTGTTATATGAACATACATACGTGATGGAACCACTATATAGCTTTCTTGACTTTCATTTCCATTGTTGCTCTGTAATTTCTGTAAAGCATCGAATTCGTGAAATTAGTTGGAGTTCATGAAATTGGGAATCGTTTGGGCGATTGACTGTTATATAAGCATATATATGTGTTAGTAAGTTAAAAAGGTTAGTCTAATAGCATATGGGTATGTCGAGATCGATAAAATGGGAGGTTTGGGGTCGGTTTCGCTGCAGTCTGAACTGAGGAACTGTCCCCACGCCGCAGCACCGCAGCTAGCGTCGCAGCGCCGAAAACCGCGCCGCAGCCCGCGCCGCAGCCCCACCCACGCCGCAGATCGCGCCGCAGCACCGCGTCGCAGCGCCACCTGCGCTGCAGCGCTAGAATATGGCTGCTGTTGCCGCGCCGCAGCGCCGGCCTCTGTATTCAGTTTTCTGCATTCTGCAACAAAACTGTTATGTACTAATTGGTTGATTTTTGTTTAAACAAGCATGGAAGCATGATTAATACATATATATAAACCTAATGAGGCAATGTAAGCATGTTTTAGTGTATTAGCATGCATGGTTAACAAAACGACATGAAGCTTGGAAACGAACTTAAAATTTCATAAACAATCATTAACATTATAAAGCATGTTTACATACTGACCTTGCAAGCACGTTAGTACCACCTAGAGACACATGAAGTGCATGTTAGCTTATCTATATTGGTTCCGTAATAAAATATGAACATATGAACCTAACTAGTGCTCATTCCTAACAAAAATATAAGTTTGAAGGTGGATATGATCATGTAAATGCTATATAGTCATTTTGATGTTATGAGCATGTTTAGATAACTTTGAAATATATGAATGAAGCCTTAACTTATGTTTATATAGTTCGTAAGGAAGCATGAATATGTTAGGCTCTATTAGTAAGATTCACTAATAGAAATACAAGCCTTGCACATGAGCATTAACACGATACGTGGAGATTTAAATTCTGATATTTATGGACACATGTGATAGTACTCTTAGACTCATTCATGTGTCATGCATATATATATATACCATGATTGGTTGCCGTGATTAAAGTTTTGCATAAACAAAGCATGTTTTCAAGATAATAACAATGCTAGCTACATATATGCAATACGAGTACTCATGAGCATGACTAATACAAGTTATATGAATATCTTATGTGTTTAAAAACGACCATGTTAGACCATATGAGTTCATGTCCTTGAATGGCTTTAAGTATTAACTTAAGAACCTATACCATGTACGATTGGATTTGGAAAAGTTATACAAGCATGTAAAGTATCCTTTAAATATGAATACATGCTACGTGATATTATATGATGTTACTTGAACCCGATTTTGACGGTTAACTTAAGGAGATGCCGTAACTTGCTAAAATGAAATATATTTAGTATTGATTGTGGTCTTATGTGATATTAATAATATGCAAGCATGTTTGCTAATTTTTGAGATGTTATATAATATGAGAATGCGTTTAAACTCTAAAGAAGGAACGTTAAGGATAGAAATTATATTCTATATAACTGTGTAGCTAGGTAAAACTTACCTTATGTGTTGATCGTATATTCAAAGAGAAAATGTGAAGTTAAATTATATGACTAATGAATATCATATATATACGTAACTGTATTACGATAGGAATTCAAAATTGTTGATTGCTTTTCGTGGATAAACTACGCTAAAGGCAAGTTCTCTTACTTACACTCTTTTAAAGTGCAAGTATCCTAACCGACGCATTTACTTTATGCAAGGAAAGCTATGATTGTGAAAGTTTCCTAACTTATACTCTTTTACTATGCAAGTATCCTATCTTGTGTATTGCGAACTAGTTTCCTATTTTATCGGTTGAATTGAATTAGCATACTTGAACTCTTATTTCATTAAAGCTATTATTCATGTTGAACTTAGTATTGTTCTTGAATATTGTGAAAGTGTCTATGCCATTTGATTCGGCTGGACTTATGTTATTGAAAAGCAACCCAAACTAATTGATTGGTGCGGGAACTTGTATTTGACTGAGAAGAACAACCTTCTTTGAAGGGAATATATAATTGTCGGAGAACCGACATGTACACTTGAGTATGATTGATTGTTATGTATAACAAGGGTACTTTAGGCTGATCACTTGTTGTACATGTTTTTGTTGGATTTTCAGTTTATTACTGTCAATCCTAGTAGAAGTTCATAGTCCGTAGTGACTACTCAGTATTCAATTATTTGAAATCTTGAATTGACTTATTATTGAATCATATTGATATTATCCTGTCCTTAGCGACTGTTATTGAGAACTGTTGATATTCTTGTTATTCTTGAACTATCAAATTTTGCTATACCCTTTCGAGAATTGATAATCTTATTATTCACCCTTATTGTATATTACTTGCTGGGCAATTTGTGCTCATTCTTGCTTTCCCTAAAACATTTCAGTTAAGGCAGAGCATGGCGAACCTTCGGGCATTGATAAGGGCAAGGGCAAGGCTACCAACTAGCTTATGTCTGTTATGTTTCAAATATATTAATATTGTGTGAAGATGATGTAGTAAGACTGGATTGGTTTATGTTTAAGCTTAAGTTAGATTATATAACAAGTCGTTAATTGATATTGCTATGTAATCTATTAAGTACTGTAGGTTGCGAGACTTGGGGGAATAATTATAATAAATCATTGTAAATTATTCTAGAATAGATTTTCCACTGTGGTTGTGTGATATTTAGTTATCATTATTGCGATGTATTACCATGAGCACGTGATGAACCGAATTCGAGAGACCAAGTGGCGGTCCTGGAATTTGGGGGCGTCACAGGAATCTTTGATACTGATTAGAGAGGCGCTACGATTAAGGTCATTATGACATAATTGTAGTGTGTTGGCTTGCACAGGCTTGGTATAGTCTTGATCGTAGAGAACACTACAATTTTCTTTTGGCTCTTTGATAGGCTGCATTCGTGGAGTTCTGCTTCTTTGATATTTCCTCTGAGTTGATATGCTTTGAGTGGATAAGCATAGAGGATCTTGTTAATCTCGGCATGAATGACCAGCTTCCATATAGAGATCAACAATCTTGTGAGCTTCATTTAAGTTAGCTCAACAAGTCTTCAAGAACAGGCTTTGGCATAGAATGATTTTGACAAGAACATTGCTGAAATGTCTTGAGCCTCCAGCTGTTTGAATCTTCATGACTGAAGCCGTCTGCTTCAGTATTCCTTAGTGTGGTCAGGTAGACCAAGTACCTGCAGGTTTAGATAATTTCTATTTTGGTACCCAAGTTTGATTGAGTCCTGCTAGGTTAGTTTTCTCAAAACCCCTATTCCTCATATGCTAGAATTTTCATCAATTTTAGTATCAATGATCATATCTACGCATGTATCAGATTAGATAAGATATTTATCATGCATGCTGGTGAGAATGTGTAAGATTAATCATTTTAATAAGACACTGCTTGGTTATGTTAACAGGTTTTGAAAGTTTGCAGAGTAGGAATCAACTCTATTACTTAGTTGTATCTTGTTGATTCATGGAGGTGATCAGTTTCTAAGAATCTTCAAGATACTACTCTAGAACTGATCATACTCTATGTATTATCAAAAATTTAGAACATAGGTTTGTACATACATACTAACCTTTCAACTAGGATTACTCCACTTAATCTTAATTAGATCTTGATATGCTTATGATCTATTTTAGACTTCTTTCAAGATGTTATCTTCAACCTAAAACTTGGGTGAAGAGAAAGTTTGTTAGCAATTAAGTTTCCAACCTCAATGTACTTTCTCTCTTCCCTTTTTGGGTAGAGTATGATCTCTTGATAGAATACCATTATAGTACATAAGGTGATGCAATATGCAGTACACATTTATATTAATGAGGAACCGTACCTTTACACTGTCAGTTTCTTGACAGTTATTTACCTTACTAGAATGAGATTAGGCATTGATGTGCATATCTTTACATTTATTTCTGACAGCTTGTTGCTCCAGTTGTCCTTCAATCAATTAGTCATAGCCTTGAAGAGATAAACTAGGAAGATCTTGGCATCTTTAGTTCTTTAACTCTCTTAAACCTCAAGGTTGACATCCAACTATTGTTTGGCCAAATCATAGTTGAGAGAATCTTCTTTCTCCTATGTATAAACACTTCTTAGCGTGTATGGCCTTTCATCTTTCAGAATGGAGGATGCTTGATTCTTTGTTGTAGATACTTATTGACTTCCCAACTCTGGTCTTCAGACTACAAGATTGACTATGGACAAGGATTGGTCTTGAGGTAATGGCATTTAAGAACTGGACCAATCTGAGCAGCTTCAGGTGTATATACACATCTACCTGTACACATTATGTCCAACGTGTGAGCTCATCTGCATTGACAAGTTACTTAATACTAAACTAAGTTTAGAACAATGTTTGTGCCTAGGATCAGACTCAAAGCGATTAGCTTTTGAATAGCATGAGAACCTGCTTTGATACCAATTGTTAGTTCCCAGTAGGCACAACAATAGATCTAGAAGGGGGGTTGAATAGATCCTTTGCATTTTAAAACTCTTTTCCATTTTATTTTGTATTACTAAGAAGTTAGCACATAACAAACATAAGAATCATTTCAAGCACAGCGGAATAAGTTAAATATCCCCTTCATTGATATATTGATAACCATTGATACATCGTTCTTGGAGTTAGTTTAGTTATAATTGGTTAGTATATACAAATCAGTTATAGCAGTTAAGTACATAATGTAAAGACATAAAGTAAATAACAGAATGTAAAAGACACAAAGGGTTTTAAGTGGTTCAGAGCCAACTCGACTCCTAATCCACTCTTCTGCACTCTCGCAAGAAATCCACTAAGGAATGGGCAGCACCCTGAATCACTAAGATTCCTTCAAGGCCAGCAGCCCTGGAACTTCAGTTCACTTTTGAACTCTTCAAGCCCTTTGTCTTGGAACTCTCGTTCACTAAGAACTCTTCAAGCCCTCCGGCTTGGAACTCATTTAGTCCCTCCGGACAAGGACCCTTTGGCCCTGGTTACTTGTAGTTGTAGTTGTTGTTGTTGTTGTTGTTGTTTGTGCTTTGCTTCTAAGATGTCTTGAATCTTGATCATCTTTGTACTTAGCAGCTAGGCTTGGTCCTCAACATTCTACTTCGAGTCTGGGCCTCTTCTTTGGTGCAGCTGATCTTTATTCTGTTTAGCTCATCTTCACTTGGTGTCAGCTGTGCGCCATCACCACATAGGACTGTTAAGGCTTTTCATTGTGGGGTCACCTTCTTCTGGTCCTTAGCATTCCTTGAACCCTTCTTAATAGATAAGCAGATATGGTTCTGCATCTTTTCCTTTTCAGCTTCTAGTTCTTCATAGTGATCTGTAGAGTGGCTCATCTGATCTTCTTTATGCTCAGCCACTTTTTTGAATGCTATCTTCATGGCCGTTTCGGCTCTCAGCTTGGCTGCCATCTTCAGTGGCATTCTCATCCTTGTTGAGTGAAGCTCTAGTCTGTTTAGTCCTTCTTCAAGTCTGCTTCACTTCCACCTTCGTAGTCTCACTGCCACTGAAACTTGTTCTCTTCAACTCTGATGGAACTCGTATAGTCAACAATATAGCATTCCAACAACTTGACGAATCTGCAACTTAGTAACTTATTATCTTTGAAGCTTGTCCTTTAAATATCCTTCCATGATCTTCCGTTGGAAAGTAGCCGTTGGAAGTTTTTTGAATTGCTTCGCAGATCTCGAGTTATTTGGTGTAGACTGCTGATGTGACGTGACAGGTCCTTTTTGACTTTACTGACATATCAGTCTTCTTTCTCACCTACCGCCTCAGAGATGTCACTGTTTCGTGTCAGGCTGGTAGTCATCTTTATTTCTCCTTTCTGATTCCTTGATTCGAATCCTTAGGAGTTGTCCTTTTGCATCGATGCTCTCAATCAACAACGTTCGGATGTAAATCTTCATATTGATTCATTGCCAGTGCTTTAATACTCAGATGCCCGAACTCCACGATTCTGATGCAAGTGTTCTTGGACCTTTATCGTAGTGTGTCATTTTAATGTTGCCTTGACTGGTTGATACAACACTACGATTCTGAAGAGTGTTCTTCAATCTTTAATGTGGAACACCTCTTACTTCTCTTGTGCAGTGCTTCATCACTTCGGATTGCCTTGACTAATCTCAGGAACTGATATCTTGACTTGTCGTTCTGACCTCTACTGAATAGCAAGACACTTCAGATTTGTGGCATACCCAGCTCCTTTCTCCTGGTGATCTCCCGTTCACCTATCTTCATTGGTCTGACCCATTTTTATTCACTTCTGTCTTGTTCTTCAAAAGCTGGCCGGTATCTCTGTAGGTTGTATCAGTTCCTTCTTTACTTTGGCAAACACTACGATCTTGAGTGATTCTCAAGATCGTTTTTTCTGTTCTCTTGACAGCTAATGCACTTGCTGACTTTCTCTAGTCAGTTACTTTGTATGAAGTCTTCTTCTGATTGGCTTATGGAAGACTTCATCTCGAATGGCTTCACAACTTAGTCTGCATGTTGATAGAGTTGATTCTTAAATCTTCTGTAAGCTTGCATGCCATTCGGTGAGTGCTCTCTAGTACCCTTTATGTAGAATGTATCTTTGTAGCTCAGACAAGAGACTTCATGCTTTGAATATATTGGGAGTGCCCATTTATTGAGAATCGTGTTGACATTACTATTCTTCCCTTAGCATTGTTGAGCAACCATTGTGGAAACCTTAGCTCTGCAGACTATGATTCGGCTTTGTTGCTGCAGACACTACGATTCCGAGATCAGACCTTGATAGACTACGATTCTGCCTTCGTGCTTGCTGTCCTCGTCTGATGATCAGTAGACTCCACTGCTTTAAGTGTGATCTACGATTCTTGACTTAGTTATGGCAGATTCTCAGTCGGCTCATAGACAGACTGTCTCTTTGATTCTGAACGTGACTTCCTCAGCAGACTACGGCTCCGAGGAAGTTCTTCTCGACACACTACGATCCTTCCTCGTTTCTCCTGGCAGACTACGAACTCCGAGATCTACTATCCTGTAGACTACGATTCCGCTTTGATAGCTCTCGAGTCTCTTTTGCCTCTCCTAGCAGACTACGATTTCTGATGCAGTGCTCGACGATCAGATAAGCCTATCTATTACATTGTAAAAGATCAACCTAACAAGTTTGATCTTTCTATACTTATAGTCCTTGTACATCATTTCTTTTTAAGGACTTTACAGAAGCTGTTTTGCTTATGTAGGATCAACCTAACACATTTGATCAATTCATTTTAAGTCCTTGTACATATATTCCTATTATCTATCAAAGGACTTTACAGCTTCTGTTAATGCAAGCATACTTGAATATTCATTCATTTATATCATAATCAAATCATATATAAATAGGAATATCATTCTCATGAGTATTCCTAACAGAATTAAATGGACTGCATGCTTATCTGAGAGTTTAGGCAATGAGTGTAGTGTAGCCACAGTTTCCTTCAATTCCTGATTTTGCTCAAGTTCATACTTCCCATCCATGTCCAAACTACTAGAAATAGCAACCTCCAAACTGCCTCTTTGAATTTGTTCAAAAGTTTCCTACACTAAAGAGTCACACACATCAATTGCAAAAACTTGACAAATATCACTAGGGTACCTCATGGCATCATAGATGTTAAATTGGATCTTTTCGCCATCAAACTCCATTGTTAAGGTCCCATTGTGCACATCAATCATAGTTCTTGCTGTTTTTAGGAAAGGCCTTCCTAACAAGATGTGTGATGGGTTTGGTGATGTATCATCCTCCATATCCACTATGTAAAAATCTGTAGGAAATATTAGTTCGTTCACCTGCACCAAGCCATCTTCAACTACCCCTCGAGGGTAAGTGTTAGTACGATCTGCCAATTGAATAATCACACCAGTATTTTTCAAAGGACCTAGATTTAGAGACTTATAAACAGATAATGGCATCACATTAATTGAAGCACCTAAATCTAGCATGGCCTTCTTAAATCTAGTGTTTCCTATCTTGCATGGGATCGTGAACATGCCTGGATCTTTACATTTAGGGGGCATTTTTCTTTGAAGAACATCTGATACATTCTCCCCAACTGTGACTTTTTCATCATTTTTGAATTTTCGTTTGTTAGTGCACAATTCTTTTAAAAATTTTGCATACCGTGGTAATTGTTTAATTGCATCAAGTAATGGAATATTCGCTTCTACTTTCCTAAAAGTTTCCAGAATTTCTCTTTCCCATTCATCTTTCTTTGAAGTCCTAGAGTTTCTGGGAGGAATGGGAAGAGGAATATTTTTAAGCTGACAAGGAGGGTTAGGGTGTACCTTAGATTTTTTCGGTTCCTCCTTAGCCTGCTCTTTCTCAAACTCAACTGTGGCTGTAGGTGTATCCATCTGCTTACCACTCTGCAAGGTTATAGCACTAGCATTCTCCTTAAGATTCACAACAGTTTGAGATGGGAGCTTCCCTGAACCTTGAGAATCCAACCAACCCATCGTAGTAAATAATTGGCTCATTTGACTCTCCAAACTATTGATGGAAGATCTAGTCTCTTGTTAAAATTATTGTGTCTGTGTCATAAATGCTTTGAACATGTCCTCCAAGGATGTTCCAGAATTGGCCAGTGCTGCTGGTTTGGGTTGGTACTGTGGCTGATTTGGCTAAAATTGCTGTTTATTTAGGTAGAACCCTTGCGCCTGCATCCTAGCACCCCCATAACTCAAGTTGGGATGATCCCTCCATCCTGGATTGTAAGTATTGGAAAAAGGATCATATTTCCTCTGCGGCTGTGCCTGGTAATTTCCCACTGCATTAGCTTGATGTGCATTCTATTCCTCTTGTAATGTCGGGCAAGAATCTGTAGGGTACCCCGCCATTAAACATATTCTGCAAGCCTTTGTAACCGGCAAGTTACCTGTTGCTAATTATTTCACCACAGCAGTTAAGTCAAAAATTTGTTGCTCTATATTACTCGTGCTTACCTCACTTACCCTCTGTGTTGGATGATCATTTCGTGTTCCATATTGTTGTGCATTGGCGAACATATTTGCAATTAAATTCTTTGCAGCCTCCGGTGTTTTATCTACTAATGCTCCTCCACTAGCAGCGTTGATCATACTCCTATCCATCGGTATAAGTCCCTCATAAAAGTACTGGATAAGGTGTTGATCATCAATCTGGTGGAGTGGACAGCTGGAGCAAAGCTTTTTGAATCTCTCCTAGTATTCATACAATGTTTCACCGCTGAATTGTCGAATTCTGCAAATTTCTTTCCTTGTGTTGGCTACTCTTGAACCAGGAAAGCATTTCTCCAAAAATAGTCTTTTCATGTCATTCTATGATTGTATCGATCCCGAGGGGAGATAATACAACCAATCTTTTGCTAAATCCGCCAGTGAGAATGGGAAAGCTCTCAGTTTTATCTGCTCCTCCTAATGTTGTGTGGCTTCATGGTTGAGCACACAACATGAAACTCCTTCAAATGCTTGTAAGGATCCTCACCTGTAAGACTACGAAAAGTAGGATGGAGCTTGAAAAGGGGAATAGTTCGTCCTTTGAATGGGCATGCTGCTCGAATCGCTCCTCTGATTCTGTCCTTGCAGTACTAAGGGCACTTCTTTTTTCTTCTTGTGTACTCTTCGGGGATTACTCCCATAACTCTTAGATTGGATATGCTCGGCAACAGCTTCTAAGGCGGTAAGATCTTTTATCTTCCTAGATTTCAGCTGCATTTCAGCCATTTCTCCCTGCTTGATCATCTTCGAGAATGGTTTTCCTATGCCTTCTAGGACCCTTTCATAATACCGAGCTTCTTGAATGTCGATGAAGGTTATGACTATCTCAGACTCAGTCATAGGCGGGGTTACTTGTGCTGCCACCCGCCTCTATCGTTGGACATACTCTCTAAATGACTCAGCGCTTTGCTTTTTGATTTTGGTGATTTGATATCTATCTGGAGCCCTTTGGGACTGAAAGTTGTATTGATTGAGGAAGGCATGTGCTAACTCTTCCCAGCTGTGAATCTTGAAATTATCCAAACGGGCATACCAGGCTCTAGCCTCTCCGGTCAAACTCTTCTGGAATAATTGCATTTTGAGCTTCTCGCCCTCTGCATAGGATCCGAGTTCTCCAATGAATACCTTCAAATGGGTGTAGGGATCTCCTAATCCATCATATTTCTCAAAATTAGGGACTTGAAAGTTCTCTGGATAACGAGCCCCTGGGAATATATATATAAGTCTGAATAATTAACACTCCCAAATGCCCCAGTCCCTTTAATGGACCGGATGGTTTCCTCCATTTGTTGTACTTTCTTCAGAATATCATCAGTTTCCTGCTTTGGATCGGGGTTGGTGATTTCAGGGCTTTTGTTGGTCATATCCTGGTTCTGTGGTTCAGGAATTTCAGTGTTTTTCTTTTCGGTTTCTTGACTGCCACCGGGTGTAGGTGGTTCTGTATGACTGGGTGTTTGTTTCCCTTGAAGGCTTTTGCTTTGTTCTTTCAAGAAAATAGCCAATTCTACTATCTAGTTCTTCAATCCTTCAAACTCTTACCTAGAAACAAGGGTAGATTCAATTTGAGCACTTGATGCCATGTCTAGAGATGGACTTAGTGCTTTCTTAGATTTTGATCTGGTGACAGGACCAATTTTTACCTACAACAAACATAGGTGTGTAAATTTCCTGATATAGGTATCGGTCGGATGCATACTATGCAATGTGTTAATTTTTAAGGTTTTTTAATCTTATCCTGTAAAATAAAGGTCAGTTGTTTTGATGACAGGATAGTATGACAGGATTTATATGACATGGAATGTATATTGAATCTTGATATTTACATTGAAAGTTGGAAAATTTGACATTAAATTGAAAGAGGAAGGCATGAAGAAGCTTCCCTTCGCATTTGGTTAATCAGAGGCTGACCTATCTTAGGCTACTCTCGCGGCTTTTCGGCATGAAGATCCCCAGATCTTCGCAATCTACTAGAGGGGAAATTAATCAGATCTTTCAATTGGAGCGGATCTGAGTGGTGCCTTTCCTGAGCCTCGCAGAATTATTCTTCTTTGAGTCCAGTAATCAAACACTGACGAGTTCGCCTCCTGGTGAAGGAATCACACAGCATACATTCACAAACATCGTATCTCACCGTATGAAAGGATGACATTGTGTGAAGCACTAATATAAAGCAGTAAAGTATTCATTCACATCCATTCAATGTAAAACGCATCATCCACATAAACGCAGATATAAAAGGAAATTTTGAAAAGATTTGAACGCGGCCTAAGTCCTCTACTGTCCCCAGCGGAGTCGCCACCTGTCGACGTCGGGAAAAAATCCTGTCATCGTTGGACGGAATCTTTCACTCTTCCTAAATCTTGTTTTCTACCCTTATTACCTTGTCTATTTTATGAAGGGTGAAATTTTTTAGGAAAAGGCCAACATGTATCATATCGACGATTTGAACGGTTTACAGAGTCACTAGTTGGTAGATTTGAAATGGTTGTACCAACTCAACTAAGTTTTGTTTGCAAGTACGCCCAATTACTGGACATTGTCAAAACTTGATCTTTGAAATCAAAATACTAAGTTCGGGGGCTTGGTTAAGTGGGGGGAAGGTGTTAGGCACCCCCCCAATCCCATGAAAACACGGTACCGCATCTTTTCAATATTTCCCTTTTTTATTTGCAATGTGTGTGTGAATGCTGAAAGTACTTGAGCCTACGCTTGATTGATTTGAAAGTAGTGCCTTGCTTTGTTGAACCTATATACGAAGAGTTTGATTTGATTAGAAAAAGTCTATTTTTAGACAAGATATGAAAATGATGTTTTAAAAGGTGGTTTTCAAACCACTACGCTCTCATAGGAATAGAAGCATTTTGATACTTTCATTTTTTCTTTTCAGCCTTTTGTCTCGATTTAAATGGTGATTGTCGGGCTACGAAGCATCCTTGACCACAGAATATAGATAAGTGCTGGTCTTCTCATGGGCATGATAGCCATCAGAGTGACTCTAGCACTACAAACCATTATTTCATTATGTTTGAGACCTTAAACCCGGATACCCGTTTTAAGGTCTTTTGGATGTACATTTTTACAAAAAAACTCGCAGGGTACATTTGTAATATGGAGTTTGTCTATCGTGGGAATCAGATTCTGATCAGTTTGATCATGAACCCCATGATTCCTAGGCTCACAGAGGGAGGCCAAGAAAACCTACACAATAAAGATATTCACAAAAAATGTATATTTACATCCAGACGTCGTAAAAACCAAGGATTCATCAGTCAAATCCTGGCATGCGCGTAGCCAAAGTTTCTCGTTCCCACTAGATAGCGATCTAAGAGTCGTGAGGTTGCTTTAATAATGAATAAAACTAGAAAGAAAGCTAGACTTAAATGAATCTTAGCCATTCTATCTTTCCGGTTCCGGTTCGACCTATTTTGAACCGTTTGAAAGGTAGATAGGGCCAGATTCAAATAAATCTAAACCACCAAATGGATATCAGTGCCAATTCATATCAAATGAATATTTAAAGCAGAAATTTAATCACAATGAATAAATAATATATATATAGATAGATAGATAGATACATAATTATATATATATATATATATAAAAGATGTAAAGGGCGACGGATTTGCAATCATATGCCCGGACTGGAATGTAAATATATATATATATATATATATATATATATATATATATATATATTAAAAGCTGTAAAAAGCCACAGAGTAATCCAGGCTTGATAGAATGAATATATATATATATATATATATGTGTGTGTGTGTGTATAAAAGCCGTAAAGGGCGACGGATTTCCAATCCTATGCCCGGACTAGAATGGAAATATATATATATATATATTTATAAAAGCTGTAAAAGAGCCACGGAATGATCCAGGCTCAACAGAATGGAAATATATATATATATATATATATATATATATATATATATGTATAAAAGTAGTAAAGGGCCACGAATTTCCAATCCAGGCTAAACTAAAATATAAATGTTAATATATGCAGTTAGTATATATATATTAAAGCAGTAAAGGCCACGAATTAGCAATCCAAGCCAAACGAAGTCAGAAAAATTTATATATATATAGTTATATATATAAAAGCAGTAACTACCACGGATTTGTCATCCGGGCTTGACAGAATGAAAAGTTAGTATATATATAATCAAATATATACATAATTAATTAAAAAGGCTACGAATCAGCGATCCAGATCGTGCAAGTTAGTACCTATACGTATATATATACATAAAAGAGAGTAAAAGCCGCGGATCGTTGATCCGGGCTGTGCAAATGCGAAAAAACGTATATATGTACTAAAATGTACTAAAAAGTACGCAAAAACGGCCACAGAATTGAGTTCCGAGAAAAATCAGAAGATGAAACTTTACGTGCAAGTGTATAAATAAGCAATGAAGTAGGAAACGAGTTCTGATCGTAAAAATACTTACAATGGACTGCTACACAGGCTTTTTACCACTTTGTAGGCTTCAAACGTGCATTTCCACCGGTTAATTTTTGGTATATTGTAGTATATGAGTATACCTACGTGTTAAAGTGATAAAATCTAGATTTGGAGTACTAGAAGTCGGGCTAGGAAACGAAATGGGCGGAGTTTCAGAGCGTTTTCTATTTATTTATTTATTTTGGCAAGGGGCACTTGTATTTAAAGACCCGATGGAAGTGGGCCTACCCGTGGTAGTCGCGGGTCTACCTGCGGCTGCACGTGGCAGGGCCCACATGGTGGGTCTCGTCGTTTAGAAGTACGTGCACTCCGAGCAACGCGATGTCAGGTTCAAACCTTTCTAACTTTTGATCGGAGCGTCCGTTTGAGGTGTACTATACCTTTCTGGAAAGCCCTCGCCGAGAGAGTCACAATGATATGGCACTAAAACTTTTCCAATTCCAATAAGATGGGTTCATAACAGGATCTTCATTTCTTCACAGTTTGTCCGTTGAGCTGTATTGTGCTATTTTCACTCGGAATCAATCTTATGGTTCTTTCTGACCTTCATTGCATTAATTCGGCTTGATTTTGACCGGATTAGCTTCAAGTTTGTAAAATGAACATTTTTCCCCTCCAGGGGTTGTCTCCTATAATGGCACGGTCTTTGACTGTTTTCCCGGGGTTGTCTCCGAGGTTTTGATCCCAACCGACTCTGTTTTTCCTCAGGGTTGTCTCCGAGGCTGACTTGGTTTCCCAGGGTTATCTCTGGGGATGATATGATGCTTCGGGGTTTTCTTTAAAGGTTGGATTGATCTCCTGGGGTTGTCACTAGGGCTGCTTGACATCCCAGTATGGTCATTGGGGCTTCACTTGACCTCCCGGTGTTGCCGGGGTTTGACTGACATCCCGATGTAGTGACCGGGGTTGATCTTGACATCCCGGGGTTGTTGTTGGGGCTGCTTGACATCCCGATATTATTATCGGGGCTTCACTTGATATCCCGGTGTTGCCGGGGTTTGACTGGCATCCCGGTATAGTGACCGAGGTTGAGCTTGACATCACGGGGTTGTCGCCAGGGCTGCTTGACAGCTCGGTATTGTCACCGGGGTTGAGCTTGACATCCCGAGGTTGTTACCGGGGTTTGACTTTGGTTTGATCTTCCAGTGTTGTCTCCGAAAGATAAAAGACAGTTTTGCCCTCCTGCAGGGTTAGTAACAGGAATGCAAAATTTCAAGTGTCTATAAGGGGTCTTATTTATAGACCAGATGGTAGCATGTCTACTCGCGACAGTCGCAGGTAGAGGTGCGGCTCCCCAAGTGGGCCCTGCTCCCGCGAGTCCTGTTGTCTCAAAGTACGTGTACTCTGACCAACGCGATGTCTACTTCGAACCTTCATAACTTTCAATTTGGGAGTCCGTTTGAGGCGTGATATACCTTTTCGGAAAGCCCTTTCCGAGAGATACACATTGACATGGGATTTGACCTTTTTCGAATCTAAGAAGATGGGTCCATGACTAGATCTTCATTTCTTCGCAGTCCGTCAGTTGAGCTGTCATATGCTATTTTTACTCGGTATTGATGTTATGGCTTTTTTTATCCTCATTACATCGATTTAGCTTGATTTTGACATGATTTGGCGTCAAGTAGGTAAAATGACCATTTTTCCCTTCTAGAGGTTGTCTCCAAGATTGACAAGGTTTTTGATTATTTTCTCGGGGTTGTCTCCGAGGTTTTATCCCAACCGACTCTGTTCTTCCTCAGGGTTATCTCTGAGGTTGACTTGGTCTCCCATGGTTATCCCTGGGGATGATTTGATGCTTCAGGGTTGTCTCTGAAGGTGATTTTGATCTACCGATGTTGTTGTCGGGACTGTTGTACCTCCCAGAGTTGTCGTTGAGGTTTGACTTGACATCCTGGTGTTGTCACTGGGGTTGAGTATTATCTCCCGGTGTTGTTGTCGGGGTTATTGTACCTTCCGAGGTTGTCGCCGGGGTTTGACTTGACATCCCGGTGTTGTCGTCGGGGTTGGCTTTGGTCTCCCAGTGTTGTTACCAGGGTTGGCTTTGGTCTCCCGATGTTATTGCAGGGGTTGGCTTTAGTCTCCCGGTGTTATTTGCGGGGTTGGCTTTGGTCTCCCGGTGTTGTTACCGGGGTTGGCTGTACCTCCTAGGGTTGTCGTTGGGGTTTGACTTGACATCCCGGTGTTGTCGCCGGGGTTGGCTTTGGTGTCCCGATGTTGTGGTTGGGGTTGGCTTTGGTCTCTTGGTGTTGTTGCCGAGGTTGGCTTTGGTCTCCTGGTGTTGTTGTCGGGGTTGGCTTTGATGATTTGGACTTCCAGGGTTATCTCTGGAAGGTAAAAGACGGTTTTTCCCTCCTGCAGGTTTAGTAATAGGAATGCAAAATTTTGAGTGTCTACACATGCTTTTACTATATATATATATATGTCTGTGTGTGTGTGTGTGTGTGTGTGTGTGCATGCGCGCTAACCAAGATAAGGCAATTAATAACAAATCCCTCAAAGATTTTATATTAAGTCCTAAGAATTCAAAGATATTTTGAATATCAAACGTCGCCTTCTAGCATGATAAATTAATAGAGTATTAAATATTTAATATGATTTTGTTGTGTCACCACAAGGCGAGTATTAAATATTTAAGATATTAATTTATCACATTTGATGCTTATAAAGAAATTGAACAATATTATTCTGTTGTGTCACCACAAGGATGGTATTTGTAACGCCCCAAAATTCGGTCTATCTTCAACCTAGATTCCATACGTCACGAGTACTACTCATCCCAAACATACATCATTATATAACTAAATATAACAACATATAACCTCAAATCCCAGTTTCTATTACCTAACAACCTTGTTCATTACAAATAATGATAATTACATTATTCTTTACATCTTACAAGAGTGACTTTCATCCACCACAAAAGATACATAGTAGTTCATTAAACTACTCTACCGTCTAATTTGCTATTCTACATTTCAAGTCTTGACTTGATCTTAACGCTTGTTCATATAATAAACAGCACTTCAGTAGGATACCGGTCAACTTGATCTTTACGGGATCCTTAAGTTCATTCTAACGTTGTTTGCTAAAAATATTTTTATTTAAAGCAAGAGTGAGCATTCAATTGCTCGGCAAGTTAAAGTAGTTGTATAACCACAAAATCAAGAATCATGCATTCTTTTAAAACTTCAATAACCGAACAAAGGTTATGAAGCAAGTCAAAGAATAGGAAAAACTCTAAATCCTATCATTTTAAAACATTAACCACATTTACTTTCACATACTCTACATTCAGTCTGGCCAGAATCATTAGCACAGACTTAACCCTGACAGTTCACAAATAGAACCACATCAAATTAAATCGTTCAATCATAGAACAGTTTATTTCACAAAAACACATAAGTGTTGAAAGTACGGCACACGGCCTCATACATATACACCTTGCACAAATATCACACATTTGCACATATGAAATACTTTCTCATGTTCAACATCTGAGAAAGTTAAGAAACCAACATTTATTTAAAAATATGAATGAAGTTACGAAACTTGCCTTAAGCACAGCTTTAGCTTATAGTTTACGCTGAACTATTTACTGCAATACCTTTCTTCTTTAATCTTCTTCCGTTGGACAAAGTTTGCACGCAAGCTAGCTTTTCCTCTTCCTTTCCTTCTTCTTCTCCATCCGACTTCTCTCTCTCTCTCTCAAGTGTTGGTTGAAATTTTCTAACCAAACAAATGAGCTTAAGGCTTGATTATATAGAAAACCAAGGCTAGGGGCATTTTGGTCATTTGGAGGCTTTTTACCATTTTACCCCCACCTCCTTACTATTCACACCTCCTCACTATTCACGAAGCTTCTCCTAGAAGCTTCGTGGTTCTTTCTTTTAAAATTCGTCCGACAGTTTGAAAAACTGTGTTTCTCGGAATCCAAATTTTTTTGGATATTTCGTCTTTCCTCTACCGACTAACTTTTACGCGTTCTTCAAAACTTCGAAAAACTAAAAAACACTTTTTGATGATTAGCGTTTTCCTTCATGTTTTTCCACAACGTAATTAAACGAATGAAAAGTACATAACAGTACTTTTCATCGTTTTTATTTTCTCCGATTTTTACACGTTTTTCGAGAAAAACTTTTATCTGCAATCAAAACTTTTCACGAAATATTACCGTCAAATCTTTATATGGAATGTCATTACGACATACCGAACTCTCAGAAAGTCCTAGGTTATTCAAACCCTAAACCCTAGGTTTCGTCATATGAATAGTGCCTATTTCGTCTTTTTCTCAAAAATATTTTTATTTCCCGAAAAACTTTTATTTTCGTCTGAAAAATTCTTACTCGTTCAGTCAAGCTCATAGCCAGAATCCTCCCGTTTTATAATCATCATAGGTCCTAGAACGATCGCTAAACACATAACATAGAATATAATTAATAAAATTTATTTTATTAATTAATAATTAAACTTAAATCTCTGGACAATCCGATTTTTTGGGTTATCACAGTATTTTTCTATTTGAATATATAAAAGTGCTAGGTTGCACTTAACTTGGATAATTTTGATTCGGATGTGTCATCACTTGATCAAAATAATCTAAGAGGCAAAAGGAGCTACATGATGATGTAATTAACAAGAGTTGTCTACCTATTTATTTATATATAGTTTATTATGTCACCACAAGGCTATATACATTTGAAATAGGATCCTTATTCTCACTAGAAAATCTTTAATTAGATTTGTCGAACTATATATTATGAGGGTAATATAGTTTGAAGAAAATAATGGAGATACCAATTTAAAATAAAGACCTAATTTATTTTGGTAATTAATTAAATGAATGTTTGCTAAAATATTGTTTTATTTCACATGCAGAATTTGAAAATGTCACTCACTATCACTGCGTAGCATACTTGATGCTAACAAACTGACCGGCCCGAATTACACGGAATGGTTAAAGAATTTGAGAATTGTTCTCACTGCTGAAAAGATTTCCTATGTCCTAAATTCGTCTGTCCCTGCAACTATTTCAGAAAAATCCTCTGAGGAAGAGATTGCTACTTTTAAGAAGTAGCAAGATGATGCATCTGTGGCTCAATGCATCATGCTCGCATCCATGAATAACGAGCTTCGACGTCAGCATGAAACTATGGATGTTCCTGCTATATTGTTGCACCTCCAAGAGTTTATGGTGAGCAAAGTAGGACTGCTAGATATGAGATATCTTAGGAGCTCTTCCGATCTTGGATAACCGAGGGCACTACTGTTGAGACTCATGTCCTAAAGATAATCAATTTGATTGAACGTCTTGGACATCTTAGATTCATAATGGATGGGGAGTTAAGTCAAGATTTGATCTTGCAGTCACTCCCAGATACCTTCTCACATTTTGTTGTGAATTTTCACATGAATAAGTTGGATGTCAGCTTGCCTGAATTACTTAACATGTTAAAAACTGCTGAAGGACACTTCCCATCCAATAAGAACCAAGTCTTACTGGTGGATAATTCTTCCAAGAAAAGGAAGAGGCCCAAGGTATCTTCTGAAAAGAAGAAAACCAAGAAGGCTAAGGGCAGGGCGAAAGTGAAGGATCAAAAGAAATCTGATCCAGCTAGCAAAGGAATGTGCTTCCATTGCAATGAGCCGGGTCACTGGAAGAAGAATTGCAAGAATTTTCTGGCAGAGAAGAAGCTTGGAGAAGCTTTAACTTCCAATCAAGGTTTGTTCTTGATTGATATTAATTTTTCTAAAAGTCAAACTTCTACTTGGGTATTGGATATCGGCTGTGGTTCTCACATATGTAATACTATGCAGGGACTGGTCAGAAGTAGAAAGATGAACAAGGATGAAGTCGTCTTACGAGTGGGAAATGGAACAAAGGTTTTTGCATTAGCTATAGAGACTTGGTGTTTAGCACTGCCTACCAGCAAAACCATTAATTTAAATAATTATTATTTCGTTCCAACAATCATAAGAAACATTATTTCTATTTCTGTATTGGATATGGATGGTTATAATATTATAATAAAGAACAATAGTTGTTCTATTTATAATAAGGATATTTTATATGGAGTTGGTAAATTACTTAATGGACTTTACGTACTTGACTTACATAAAAATATACTTCAAATTGGATAAACTAAGAAAAGGAAAAGAGATGATGTTAATTATATTTTTATGTGGCACTGTAAACTCGGTTATATAAATGAAACAAGATTATCCAAGTTGCATAAAGATGGGCTCTTAGAGCTATCTGATTATGAATCATATCTAACTTGTGAATCTTGTCTCATGGGTAAGATGACTAAATCCCAATTTAGTGGAAAAGGATAAAGAGTTACAGAGTTGTTAGCGTTGGTACAGACAGATGTTTATAACATATGACAATGAATGCACGAGGAGGGTATTCTTATTTTATTACATTCACTGATGATCATTCAAGATTTGAATATGTGTATTTAATGAAATACAAATCTGAATCATTTGAAAAGTTCAAAGAATTCATAAGTGAAGTAGAGAAACAAACTGGCAAGAGTATTAAGATTATTCGATCTGATCGGGGTGGTGAATACTTAAGTGGTGAGTTTCTCAATTGTCTCAAAGAAAATGGTATAATCTCATAATGGACTCCACCAGGAACACCACAGTTGAACGGTGTATATGAAAGGAGAAATAGAACAAAGTTGGACATGGTTCGTTCCATGATGAGCTTTTCTGATCTTCCAATTTTTTTCTGGGGTTATGCCCTAGAATCGGCTGCATACCTACTTAACATGGTACTTACCAAATCCATCGCAAAGACTCCATATGAGATATGGATAGGGAGGAAATCAAATCTTAAGCATGTTAAGACTTGGGGTTTTCCAGCTTATGTCAAAAAGTTTGAGAATGATAAGCTGCAGACTAGATCCGATAAGTGTAGATTTGTGGGATACCCTAAAGAAACATCAAGGTATTATTTCTATCATCCAACTGATCAAAAAGTGTTTGTTGTGAAACATGTTGCCTTCTTAAAAAAGGAGTTTATCCTCGAAGGGGTCAGTGGGAGTAAGATATATCTTGAAGAAATTTAAGAACCACAAATTACTACGGACCAAAGTCAAGTACCGGACCAAGTAAAAAAACCTATTGTACAACACCCTATTCGTAAATCTGAAAGGATACCAAAGATACCTGAAAGGTATGGATTCGTCAAAGAGGCTGACGATGAGGTACACATCATGAATAATGATGATCCATTAAATTACGAACAGGCTATGAGTAGTAAAGACTCTAAGAAATGGCAATAAGCCATAAAATCCAAGATGGACTCCATGTATGAGAACAAAGTATGGACTTTGGTTTTATCACCTGAGGGCATTAAGCCTATTAGGTGCAAATAGGTCTTTAAAAGAAAGACTGGAGCGAAAGGCAAGGTAGAGACCTATAAGGCCCGACTGGTAACAAAAGGTTTCAAACAAGACAAGGTGTTGACTATGGTGAAAAATTCTCCCTAGTAGCAATGCTCAAGTTCATTCGAATTTTGCTTGCGATTGAAGCTTACAATGACTACAAAATCTTGCAGATGGACGTGAAAACGGCCTTCCTCAGTGGAAATCTTGAGGAGGATGTGTATATAACATAGCCAGAGGGATTTGTTTCAATGGTTAGAACAAATCAAGTCTATAAACTGTAACGATCCATTTATGGGTTGAAGCAAGCTTCACGTAGGTGGAACATCTGTTTTGATGAGACAATCAAAGAGTTTGATTTTATCAAAAATGAGGATGAACCATGTGTATACAAGAAGGTTAGTGGGAGCGCTGTATCATTCCTTGTATTATATGTTGATATATTACTGATAAGGAATGATATTCCTATGCTACAGTCGATCAAAATTTGGTTATCTAAACACTTCTCCATAAAGGACTTGGGAGAAGAATATTATATTTTTGGGATAAAGAGATACAGAGATAGATCTAAAAGGATGTTTGGCTTGTTCCAAGGAACGTACATTCACACGATGCTAAAGAGATTTTGCATGGAGGATTCCATGAGAGGTCTCATGCCGATGAGCCATGGAATACATCTCTCCAAGAAATAGGCCCCAAAGACACCTAAGGAGAGAAACCGTATGAGTAAGATTTCTTATGCTTCAGCAATAGGATCTATCATGTATGGTATGATATGTACGAGACCTGATGTCGCTCATGCACTTAGTGTAACGAGTAGATATCAGTCGAATCCTGGAGAAGAACACTGGAAGTCATTGAAAAATATCCTAAAGTACTTAAGAAGAACAAAGGATGTATTTCTTATCTACGGTGGGTCTTAATTGAAATTAGAGGGCTACACAGACTCAAGTTTTCAAATGGACCAAGATGATAGTAAATCCATTTCAGGGTATGTGTTTACCTTAAACGGTAGCGCATTGAGTTGGAAGAGTTCTAAGCAGCAAATAGTTGTTGATTCAGTGACAGAGGCAGAGTACATAGCTGCAAGTGAAGCTGCAAAGGAAGCTGTTTGGATGAAGAAGTTCATAACTGAACTTGATGTGGTTTCTAGCATTAGAGGAGCAGTACCTTTATTCTGTGACAACATCGGAGTTATTGCACAGGCTAAGGAACCCAGGTCTCATCAGAAATCCAAACACATGTTGCGGCGGTTTCATTTGATTAGAGATGTCATTGAAAGAGGAGATGTCACCCTGGAGCGTGTGGACTCTCAAGACAACATCGCAGATCCATTTACTAAACCTTTAGCACAACAACAATTTGATCGTCACTTAGAGAAGATGGGTATGAGATACTATAGCGATTGGCTTTAATGCAAGTGGGAGATTGAAAGTTTATGCCCACAAGCCAATCATGTATGATGATAAAGCATATACTTTGTAACAATCTTATTCATTTATAAATAAATGTATTATTTAATCAAAGACATTTATTTATCTACATAGTGCTACTTTTATAATATGTGATAAACCCATAATTTTAAGCAATACTTTTAGAATCATGATGATGATCATACTAATGAGATCTAAATTCTTAGATAGCTTAAAACTAAAATAGTTCCCAATCGTTGGATTACTAAAAAGGGGATTAATGAATTCGGATAAATTAGTACATACGTTGACTTGCTCATTGGATGAGGATGATTGATCTCATAATCATTTATGTGGAGACACTAATGCAAGTATGTTGGTGCTTATTAGTGAATAAGTTCACTGAATGTGGCTCGCTAAGGAATACCTAATGGAGTTTTACTTGCCTATCAATAGAAATTCCTTAAATGATAGTAGTACAAATAATCCTTAGACTTGATATCATCATAATATCTTGTGTATGATGAGTTATACTTTGACATGTCCCTTAAGACCCTAAGGGTATATCAAAAGGTATGCTTGGGAATAATAATTTATATATAGAGATAATGAATGATCAATAAAGAATCTACCACTTCTAGTAAAAGAAGAGAATGTCCTATATGATTCAATAAATGACAACACATTAGTCCTTGGCCAAGGAAAAATGAAATTAGAAAGGAGTTTCTAATTTGCATTATTTGGAGTTGTGCATGTTAGAATTAAAATACATATAATTAAATAAAATAAGACTTGATAGTAAATTCGTGTCTTATATTTAATTGGGACACTATATGGTGAAAGTAATGAATTGTACGGTAACTATTTACTCAAAGGTTCTTTGGTGATTAATGTTAAAATCTATATTATCTGAAAAGTCGTTGATCGCTAAGGGGCTTACCCTTATTGTAGAATAAATATTATTTATTTAAATAAATTATTAGTTTAATTTATTTATTTAAATAAGATTAGAATTATTCTAATTGATTTATTCACAACCGATTAAATATGGAGAACCTAAAGGGTCACACCATAAAAGGAAGAATATTTATTAAAGAAGCTAATGGCATAATCGTAATAATAGGTTAAGTATATTTAATTTAATCTATAGGGATAGAATAAATCAAATAGCTTAATATTTAGTATTTAATATTTTAGAAATATTAAATATAAATTAATAAGAGGAGTCTTATTATTATTATTACTATTATTAGTATTATTTAATTCCTAAAGGAGTTTGTGAATTAATTAATAAGATATTTTCTCATATATATTCCTAATAAGATTAGGAGGCTAAATAATTAAAAGAGTTCAATTATTTCCAATAGGCGAGAAGCCTAATTAATTAAAATGGTTTAATTAATTAATATGAAACCCTATGCCTAAATAGTTTAAGAGGGTTGCCTACATCCATTCATGTTCCTCCAAATGAACTGCACAATATGAGTTCGCCATGGCCCTTTTTCATGTAGAGATGGACGTGATCGGGCCAATAGAGCCCAAAGCCAGCAATGTTCATCAATTTATTTTCACCATGATCAACTACTTCACCAAATGGTCGAAGCTGCCTCCTTTCCCAAAGTCACTAAGGAGGTAATCATTGGTTTCATCAGAAACAATGTATTATGTCGATACCAACAACTGGAGGTGATCATATCAGACAATGCTAAAAATTTGAACAACCAAACGATGAAGGAATTATGCAGCAAGTTCCATATCAAACATCTTTATTCCGTCATCTATCGTCCCAAGATGAATGGTGTTGTCGAAGCAGCCAACAAGAATATCAAGAAGATCATGCAAAAGATGTCCATCAACCACAAAGAATGACATAACTTTTTGCCTCTGACTCTGTTAGCCTACAAAACGTTAATGCGCACTTCTACTGGGACTACCTCCTACTCATTGGTCTATGGCATGGAAGCTAAACTCCCTATAGAAGTAGAAATGGAATCATTAAGGGTATTAATAGATGCTCAAATGGAAGAAGACCAATGGATACAAGAGCGATACCACCACTTATCTATGATAAACGAGAAAAAGGGCAGTAGCCATCTTCCATTGGCAGTTATACCAGCAAAGGATTTCTCGGTCCTACAAAAAGAAGGTTCGGTTTAGGCAATTCAAAGAAAATGATTTGGTGCTGAAAAAGGTACTCGCTAATCAAGATGAAGCTAGAGGAAAATTCATTCCAAACTGGGAAGGCTCTTTCATCGTCAAGGAAGTCTTGATAGGAGGAGCCCTTAGATTGCAAGAATTGGACGGGAAAGAATTTCCCCAGCTTATCAATTCAAACACTGTGAAAAGGTATTATATCTGAGTTACTTGTAAACCGCCATCAGGGTCCTGAAAATAACAAAAATAAAATCAAAATCAATTCAGGTCTTTACTGTTAGGCCTGAACTACGAAAGACCTGATCTCCCTCAACCTCGGGAGTACGAAGGCAGCCATCTATAGTGCGGTCTAAACTTCAAAAGAAAAAGCCTAAACACTTTACCTATACACTCAAAGATCCAATTAAATACCAGTCTCAAGACATCAAACCTTATATAAAACCTAAAAGTAGTATGCATACAAGCCAATCATGTATGATGATAAAGCATATACTTTGAAAACGATCTTATTTATTTATTAATAAAAGTATTCATTTATTAAAGGCATTTAATTATCTACATGATGTTTTTTTATAATATATAAATAACTCATAGTTTTAAGCAATGCTTTTAGAATCATGATGTTGATCATGATAATGAGATCTAAATTCTTAGATAGCTTAAAACTAAAATAGTTCTCAAACGATGGATTACTAAAAAGGGGATTAGTAAATCCGGATAGATTGGTACATACGTTGCTTACTCATTGGATGAGGATGATTGATTTTATGATCATTTGTGTGGAGACACTAAAGCAAGTATGTAGGTGCTTATTGGAGAATAAGTACACTAAACGTGACTCACTAAGGAATACCTAATGGAGTTTTACTCGCCTGTCAATAAGAATTCTTAACGTGATAGTAGTACAAGTGATCCTCAGACTTGAGATCATCATAGTATCTTGTGTATAATGAATTATACTTTGACTTATTCCTTAAGACCCTTAGGGTATATCAAAGGGTATGTTTGGGTGTAATAAGTTATATATGCAGATAATAAATGATCAATAAAGAATCTACCGCTTCTAGTAAAAGAAGAGATATGTCATATGTGATTCGATAAATGACAACCCAGGAATCCTTGGCCAAAGTGGGATGAAATTAGAAAGAAGTTTCTAATTTGCATTATTTGGAGTTGTGCATTTTCTGATCGAAATACATTTAATTAAATAAAATAGGACTTGACAGTAATTTCATATCTTATATTTAATTGGGGCATTGTATTGTGAAAAGATTGAATTATACAGTAACTATTAACTCAAGGGTTCTTTTATGATTAATGTTGAAATTTATATTATCTAGAAAGTCGTCGATCGCTAGGGAGGCTTATCCCTATTCTAGAATAAATATTATTTATTTAAATAAATTATTAGTTTAATTTATTTATTTAAATAAGAATAGAATTGTTCTAATTGATTTATTCACATCCGGTTTAATATGGAGAACCTAAAGGGTCACATCATAAAAAGAATAATAATTACTTAAGAAGGTAATGACATAATCATAATAATATGTTAAGTGTAGTTAATTTAATCTATGGTGATAAAATAAATTAAATAGTTTAATATTTATTATTTAATATTTAATATTTTAAAAATATTAAATATAAATTAATATGAGGATTCTTATTAATATTATTACAATTATTATTATTTTAATTTCTAAAGGAGTTTAGGAAATAATTTAATATTAATACTCTCATTTATTCTTAATAAGATTAGGAGGCAAATTAATTAAAAGAGTTTAATTAATTATTCCCAATGTGTTGGAAAGCCTAATTAATTAAAAGATTTTAATTAATTAAAGAAAACCATATTTCTAATTGGAATATAAGGGTTGACTAATATCTATATAAGAGGAGTCTTATGCTAGATATCATCTGATGTAATTTCAATTGTTGGAGAGTACTCATTTTCTATAGAGAATAGAAAAACTAGAGTTTAACCAACTACCCTTCTTCTTAAACAATTCCTCTTCCTTGGTGGATCGCCTCTAGAGGCCAAACGTTTGGGTGGCTTGCATTGATCAAAGGAAATAAACCAATCTCGTAGATTCAAATTAGAGGAGAACTCATACCTATGTAAGCTCGATCTACAAGGGTATAATTCTGATCTCCTACTCTTTTATAGATTGATAATCAAGCACAAGATATGATCATGGTTTATGGTTTGCAAAATAATTTTAAAATCCTATTTTTTTATGCTTTCGCTTCGTTTATATGTAATATGATTGCATGTGTGCGTTTCTAGCAAACCCAACAGTGGTATCAGAGCCTAATCTTGTGCTAATTATCAATCTTTATGATTCCATATATGTATCATATGCTATTGGATCGGAGGCAACAGAAAAATTTTCTTGTTCTACGACTGGGCGCAGCTGCGCCGCGCCCTAGTTCAATCTGAGCGCAGCTGCGCCAGCCCCTGAACAGAAACTGAAATTTTAATTTTTTCCTTCAATTGAAATAAATGGTTTGTTTAATTGATAAAAATTTAAAATAAAGGAGTTTATTTTATTTGAAATATGATTTCAGATTGCTATAAAAACTAAAGGAGTTTAATTTGGATTTGGTTTTTGATTAAAATAAAAGAGTTTATTTTGTTTCAAAACTAAATATTAGCAAAACTTTTTTTCATTAATTGATATTGATACATATATAGAATGAATTTATTATTCATGAGATGAATGTGTTTATTGATGCATATGTATGATATGTATGTAAATAAATGGGGTTGATTATGGACTATTGACCAATATGATTGAATTTTATTTTAGTTGAATGCTTGAATAAATGTGTTTTATTAAATGGGGTCTGCGTACCACGTCTTCTCTAATTTTTCTTGATGTAAAATTCTATCACCCTCCTATGTACTTCCCCTTGATTGCTGATCAAGGTTTCTATTAAAATTAAATAGTTTATGTAATAGGATTAGTTAGAATTATCTTGAAGAATTGGAGACCAAGAAGCAAGGAGCGCTTGAAGACCCGTTTGTAATAGAACCCGAGTTTAAATGTAATAGTTATGTTTAAATTTTATTCTTGCACTCCTAGGTTTGACCTTTTGGTTCACTTGATGGCTCTAGTGAACCAAACTAGAATAAAAGTCCATAATCAATCCGGGTAGAATATTATATTCTATATGTGCATGCTAGTATTATATATATATATATATATATTATATTTTATGCAAACATGCTTCGTATATTTTAATAAAATGACGCGTATTTTATATATATATATATATATATGTGTGTGTGTGTGTGTGTGTGTGTGTGTGTGTGTGTGTGTGTGCATGTGCGCTAAACAAGATGAGACTAATAATAACAAACTCCTCAAAGAAATTATTTTAAGTCTAAAGCGTTCAAAGATATTTGGAATATCAAACGTCGCCTTCTAGCATGATAAAATTAATAGAGCATTAAATATTTAATATGAGTTTGTTGTGTTTTTCACAAGGCAAGTATTAAGTATTTAAGATGTTAATTTATCACATTTGATGCTTATAAAGAAAATTGAACAATATTATTTTGTTATGTTTTCCACAAGGACAATATTTTTCTTTTTTGAATATATGGTAATGCTAGGTTGGACTTAACTCAGATAATTTTGATTCGGATGTGTTACCACTTGATCAAAATAATCTGAGAAGCAAAATAAAAGGAGTTACATGTTGATGTAATTGACAAAGAGTTGTCTATCTATTTATTTATATATGGTTTGTTGTGTTTTCCATAAGGCTATATACATTTGAAACGGGATCCTTAATCTCACTAGAAAATCTTTAATTAGATTTTGCCGAACTATATAAGTGAGGGTAATAAAGTTTGAAGAAAATAGCGGGAGATACCAATTTAAAATAAGACCTAATTTATTTTGGTATGTTAATTAATTAAATGAATGTTTGCTAAAATATTGTCTTTTCACATGCAAAATTTTAAAAATGTCAAAATCACTAATTTCACTATGTAACATACTTAATGCTAACAAACTGACAGGACCGAATTATACAGGCTGGTTAAGGAATCTGAGAATAGTTTTCACTGCTGAAAAGATTTCTTATGTCCTAAATTTGCCTATCCCTGCAATTGTTGCAGACACAACATCTGAGGAAGAGATTTCCACTATAGAGAAGTGGCAAGATGATCCATCTGTGGCTCATGCATCATGCTCGCATCCATGAATAACGAGCTTCAGCGTCAGCATGAAAACATGGATGCTTCTACTATGTTGCTTCACCTCAAGGAGTTGTATGGTGAACAAAGTAGGATTGCTAGATATGAGATATCTAAGGAGCTCTTCCGATCTCGGATGACCGAGAGCACTACCGTTGAGACTCATATCCTAAGGGTGATTAATATGATTGAACGCCTTGGACAGTTTGGGTTCGTCATAGATGGAGAGTTGAGTCAAGATTTAGTCTTGCAGTCACTTCTTAAGACCTTCTCACAATTTGTTATGAATTTTCACATGAATAAGTTAGATGTCAGCTTGCCTGAATTACTTAACATGTTGAAAACTGCTGAAGGTCACTTCCCATCCAAGAAGAACCATGTTTTATTGGTGGATGATTCTTCCAAGAAAAAGAAGAGGCCTAAGGTATTTTCTCAAAAGAAGAAATCTAAGAAGGTTAAGGGCAAGGCGATAGTAAAGGATAATAAAAAACCTGATCCAGTTAGCAAAGGAATGTGCTTCCATTGCAATAAGTCGGGTCACTGGAAGAGGAACTGCAAGGATTTCCTTGCGGAACAAAAGCAAAAGAAGCTTAGAGAAGCTTTGACTCCTAATCAAGGTTTGTTTATGATTGAAATTAATTTTTTAGAAAGTCAAAATTATACTTGGGTATTGGATACCGGCTGTGGTTCTCATATATGCAATATTATGCAGGGATTGGTCAGAAGTAGAAAGCTGAACAAGGATGAGGTTGTCCTAAGAGTGGGAAATGGAGCAAAGGTTGCTGTATTAGCTGTAGGCACTTATTGTTTAGGGCCTATGGGCAAGTTCATTAATTTGAATAATTGTTATTTTGTTCTGAATATCATTAGAAACATTATTTCTATTTTTGAATTAGATATAGATGGATATGACATTATATTAAAGAACAACAGTTGTTCTATTTATAATAACAATATTTTATATGGTGTTAGTAATTTGCGAAATGGACTTTACATACTTGACTTACATGAAAATATATTTCAAATTAAACAAACTAATAAAAAGAAGATTTGATGTTAATTATACCTATTTGGGGCACTGTAGACTCGATCATATTAATGAAACAAGATTATCCAAGATGCATAAGGATGGGCTCTTAGAGCTATCTGATTATGAATCATATCCAACTTGTGAATCTTGTCTAATGGATAAAATGACTAAATCTTCTTTTAATGGAAAAAGAGAAAAAGTTACAGAGTTGTTAGCGTTGGTTCACACAGACGTTTGTGGACCTATGATAATAAATGCACGGGGAGAGTATTCTTATTTTATTTCTTTCACTGATGATCACTCAATATTTGGATATGTGTATTTAATGAAATACAAATCTGAATCATTTAAAAAGTTTAAAGAGTTCAGAAGTGAAGTAGAAAAACAAACTGGCAAAAGTATTAAGATTCTTTGATCGGATCGAGATGGAGAATACTTAAGCGGTGAGTTTCTCAATTGTCTCAAAGATAATGGTATAGTCTCACAATGGACTCCACCAGGAACACCACAGTTAAATGGAGTATCTGAAAGGAGAAATCGAACATTATTGGACATGCTTCGTTCCATGATGAGTTTTACTGATCTTCCATTTCCTTCTGGGGTTATGCCTTAGAAACGGCTGCATATCTACTTAACAAGGTGCCTACCAAATCCGTCCCAAAGACACCATATGAGATGTGGAGATGGAGAAAACCAAATCTTAAGCATGTTAAGACTTGGGGTTGTCCAGCTTCTGTCAAAAAGTTTGAAAATGATAAGCTACAGACTAAATCCGACAACTGTAGATTTATGGGATACCCTAAAGAAACACAAGGGTATTATTTCTATCATCCAACTGATCAAAAGATGTTTGTTGGAAAAGGAGTTTATCCATGAAGAGGTCAGTGGGAGTAAGATATATCTTGAAGAAGTTCAAGAACCACAAATTACTACGGATCAAAGTCAGGTACCTGACCAAGTGGATGAATGTGACGCCCCCAAATTCGGGTACATTTAAACCCTGGATATGGTGTTACACAGTACTACTATCTACTCATACATTCAATTGAATACTTTAATAACCTATATAAGTTTACCAAACATTTCATTATAATAATTCATTCCAAATTTTTTCATAACCTTTACATTCATTCGGTGTTATAATATCATTTATTACAACAATAATACTACGTTATTATAAGGATAAATAAGTATCCATCTTGGACTTGCCCTTGTCCTTACCGGATCCTTCGATCCGATAACTCTTAGCTGAAACATATGATTTTAAGCAAGAATGAGCATAACTAGCTCAGCAAGTTTAATATTTTACTTTGCAACCATGAAATCAAGAATCATATGACTTCATCTTTAATAACTGTACAATAGTTATGAAGTATTATGAATAATCAAGATAATGTTTTGAATTCCTTTAAAATCATTCTCATGGACATATAGTCACTTAAGAATCTGAGCTGGTCAAAGACTATGAACATTCTTTTCCATTTTCATTCATAAAAAGACAACCCGGTACAAGACTGTAAGCCCGATATATCTTACGAGCACGTCCAGGTGATCAGCCTATAGTACTTTATGTTGATCAACACTCCATCCTTAAACGTTTTTACGTTTAAGCTTTTTGGAAACTTCAAGTGCCCGTCGATTTAACGATGTTAAAATCTTTGTGTATTCATACTCAGGTTTACATCGAAATCCGTACCGAAGTAATTGGCATAGGATAGCACATCAAGAATACTTTGAAAGATTTATGGAAATCAATCAAAATATTTTACATATATGTTTAGCCGAAGCAAATGACATCGACTATTCAACAACAGTTCATGCATAGGCTACCATGCATATTAACAACTTGTCCGACATTACGTACAGACAAGAGTTCAGAAAGCTTGCATATCATAACGTTAATACAAGGGTTAGAAAACTTTCCTTCGCGTATTTAAACCTTTTAAGTATACTTTACTCAGTCTTTACAACTTCTACAAGATATAAACACATAGCATACCAATTAGGTTATCATAATCGATATACATTGTGTAACTATCTTCTCCTTCTCGTATAACTTAGCCGAATTATTAAGCTAATAACATTCGTTCAAGTAATTTAACATTCTTTACGGCTTTATTACATTCGTTAGCCATAAGTCGACTCTCGTCGATCATCGTTATGCACAATGACCAACGAAACCTTAACCGGTTCGTTACATCAAGGACATTCTCATCAGATTCCCGTCATCGGACTCCGTATGGAATTTACATGAGTTTTAACTTCATTCAATGTCATTCATGCACTACGTACTGATAAGTGGTTTTATGACCACTTATTCGGATAGTAACCAGCTTGTTTCGTTGCTTAAACTCAAGTAATCCAGTGCTTTTAATATGTCTTTCTTATGTTTTGCAGTTTTCATGTTTAGGAACTCTACGAGTGCAATTTGAGTGTTAAAGGACCAAAGATGGCCTAAATGGGGAAAGCACAAAGAGTGGCTTAAAGCATAAGGAAGGCACGATGGCATGGCAAAGGAGCAATGGTTTGTAATGAAGCAATGAGGCCAAAAGGAGCAAGAATGGAATGATGGCATGACAACGGGAAAGAAATGCAATCCGGACATCGTTTGGGGGTTTTATGTTTATTTCATGTTCTTGGATTTGAACTTAAGTCATATTGTAGAGCATCTTATAAGCTTTCCGGAATATCTTGAATCATCCCAATCAGAGTTCGGAGGTGAGAGCTATGCCCCGTATACCAACGGACGTTAAACTTCACGGTTTTGAGTTTTCATGCATAGCTGTCACGTGGAGCTCCATTTCAGCCTTCATCCATCCATTATTTCTCAATGCTCAAAGAATAAAAGTTGTAGAGCTCTTCGATAGCTTCGATTTGACAGGTGGCAGGCCTTGTAACTCCTCTCGGATCAAAAGTTATGGCCGTTTTACAATAGGGCACTACAACAGAAAATCCTTGGCACGGGCGCGCGGATTTCTAGTGCATTTTGGGCGAGGCCGCACCAGTCCCTAGTAGACAAAACTTTGACTTTTCAATTGAACGGGCTTGGCTAGAGATTGGGATATAAGGGGGCTTGGTTTTGGCAAGAAAAAGCATCATATATTGGCCCTAAGCCCTAGTTCCTCTCTTTTCTTCCTTTACATCTTGTTTAGTCTAGATTAGGAGTAGATTAGAGAGTAGATTAGTGCTAGTTTAGTGTTAGTTAGTTAGATTCTAGGGTTTTGTTAGTGTGTGAAGATTGAAGCAAGTAATATCATCAAGATCCAAGCTTGGAGAAAGACTAAAGATTTGCATTCTCTATCTCTTAACTCTCCTTGTATTCAATATGTATTCGAATAATGTTTATGAACCTTGTGGATGATATATTTGAGTTGTCTATGACTTAAATTATATTTTGAGGTTCCAACGGAACCTAATGAGTAGTTAATGTTGATTTCTCTTCCATATTGGTTCTTATTGATTGTTATGTGATTGTCTACTGCGATATATGCTTTCATTGCTTAATTGAGTCATGACCAATTAGTGTGATAACCTTTGTGGACTTGGAAGATGAAGTGTGGGTTTAGATCTAATCGTTGTAGCGGGCGATTGTACGTTCACATGGCGTTGGACGTATGATTTATGCTTAGGATAGACATATACCGAAGTGCCGCTCGTAGTCAATAGAGGACTTGACCTTAAACCCTATTTATTTGAAAACACCATAGACATATAGGGGTTTAGATAATATGGGTGTTCACGTGCGTTCTATCATATGTGGATTGCACGTAATATGGATTAGGTGCATCGAAAGATGGCCTTCTCTCACTTTCGTGTTCTCGGCTAGCAACTGTAACGATTAATTTGACCTAATTGGAAGTATGTCGACTTAGACGAATCATTAGGGGAAATTGGAATCTCTTATCTTCATTATCTGATTCTACCTTAGGATTACTTAGTTTAAGTTTAATTCCTTGCCTAGTTAACTTAGTTTAAATTCATTCTCTTTACCGCCCGTTTAAATAAGACCGAGATGATTACGGACTATTGATTTGGCGACCTTTTATCTGTTAATTCCTCGTGAGAACGATATATGTACTTTCACTTTATTACTTGTTGACCGCATATACTTGCGTGTTAATTGTGTCATCTAATCAGACCAACAAGTTTTTGGCGCCGTTGCCGGGGAATTAATTGGATAACTGTTTGCCAACATTAGTTTAAATCAAATTAGTCTTAATTTAAACATTTTTTTTAATTATCTTGTTTAATTATCTTCCTATATTCTCTTTTCAGGAACAATTGATCTAAATTTCTATCCATGGAACTACACAAGGCAAGAGCAACCAAGGGAAGTAGGGAATGATGGCGGCAACCCAATTGCTTCACTTTCAACACAACTAGAGGTTCTCTCGAGGAAGTTGGATACTGTTTCAGCCCAACAGAGTCAAGAGCCGGCAGTTACTTATGGTTATGGTGCTGGGAGCCGCACAAGCCATCAGAAGCCTATCAGTTTTGGACAGGAGCAGTATGGGGGTGAGTACTTCCACAATGAACCTTATCCCACGTATCAGCCAGATTGGGGGTATTACCCAGACCCTTCAGCAAACCCTTCATCAGACTATTATCAAGACCAGTACTGGGATCCAAATCCCGTTTACGCCCCAGAATGCACTTTCCAGACTCCAGTTTATGAGCCTCAATACAATTTTGAGGGTGACATAAAAAATGCAAGATTGGAGGAAGGAGGTGACATATCACTGAAGGACATCTTGATTGAGCAACAGAAGTCAGTCAAGAATATCCAGAACTGGGAAGAGCAAATTAGCAAGGCCTTGATGATAGAGGAAGAACAAGGGATTCTGACCAATACTGCGAGCTATCAAGAACAATATGAGCCAAGTCCAATTTATGCACCCGAACCAACATACCAACCCCCGTGTTTACAAGGAGAGCAGTCTTCAATGGAATTCATGTATGCAAGCTCAGAAAACCAAGAGGAGTTGTTTGGGAGCCCAGAAGAATCAAGCCAAAATTCTCAATATCAGATGGCCCCAATCAACCATGCTTCTACCAGTGAGACTCAGTACATGGATCCCGTGACTGAAATAGAAAAGGAAGGATTGGATAGTATGTGGGGGAACTCATTAGCATCAACACAGGAGACCTTGATTGAGCAAGAGCAATCGATTGAGGATCTTCAGATTTGGGTGGAGCAGATTAGCACGGCATTAAGGAAGGAGGAGGTATGTGAAAAAGAGACAACTGTAACGAACAAGATTTTTGTAATTTAAATTGAATATTTATTGAATTAAATAAATATTTTTCGATGATTTAATTATTGAGTTAAATAATTAATTGATGAAATTGTGGTAGATTAATTTAATTATACGTGTCACATTAGTTAAATTAATGTGGTGAATTTTATATTCAAAGTATGTATTTAATTGAGCTTATTTGATTAATATATTAATTAATAAGCATAATGTTATTCTAATTAATTTAAATAATTAATTGGAGATTTAATGATTTGGCATAATTAATGAATGAGAATTTTAATTATGTGACTATGTGATTTAATGTGGATTTATGCTATTTTATTTAATTGATTTAAATAACATTAATTGATTAATTAAAAGTGTGACATTATTAAACTATATTATAGTAAGTTAATTAAATTAAAGGGAAAGGAGAGTGAATGGGAGAAACCAAACATGGCCTTATGGGGAGTTGATCAGTTAACCCACTATGGGACTAACCGACGACCACTCACCCACTATACACATTATACGTATTACGCTATACATATATCTTATACATCAGTCTTATATTTTATATTACAAACATCAGAGAACTTAGAGAGATTAGGAGAGAAAATTGAGAGAAGAATCGATTAGAGAAGAGATTGAAGAATTAAAGCCCATATCATCATCTTCACAGAGTTTACTAGGGGTAATTCCTTTGTCCCAATTTATTTCACGTACTATGTTTCCTTCATGAACATATATTCTGAGTTCTCCGTGTATGGGAAAAATTAGCAATTTTTGATTATATGCTTATATATGTGTTATTATATCATTATAACATGTTTTGTATTTGGTATGAATGAATTAAAATAATCGAATTCATGTAATTAGGCCTTAATTGGGTTTTCAAAATTTTACAGAGTTTTTCCATTTACGAGCTTTAAAAATTCTCTGTGAATGGAAAAAATTGATATTTATTCATTATATGGCTATATTTGTGTTAATATGTGTTTATAATATATTATATGCCATATATGCATAACTTTCAGTGATCACACCATGGAATTTTGTTGATAATTGGGTTTTCAAAAGTTACAGAGTGTAGAAATTGTACATATGGCCCATATAGCCCTTACATACAAAATTTACACGCCTTATACGTTTATTTAACTTAAATTGATACTTGCATGTAATTATGTACGTTTAAACGAACAAAATGGAAGTTAAACGAACGGATTCGGTGTTATAACGAATCCGTAACGTTGAATTTCTTGTTTTCCTTTAAAACTTTACAAAATATTGAAAACAGTGAAAATAGATGCCTTGGATTGTGTAAATACGTAATTTAAAATGCTAAGATCATGCTAAAAATGTTATATAATGTTTCTGTGGAGTTTTTACATTATGGGTAGCCTTATAATTCATTACGTTAGTTTAATTTGGATTTATTTGGGCTACTCTGTGTGTTCATCGCGAACCAGGGAGTGCACCAGCAGGGGGACCCGCCCCAGCGGGTGTTCATGGGTATTAGGACCCGCCCCAATGGGTATAAGGGCTGTCCAGGAGCCTTTGTTTTTTATTTTCGAGACTGTTTTGACCTCCTGTAGTAAAATAAGCATAACGTTTTCATACGAACTCCGATTAAGGCGATTCAAGATGATTCGGAAAGATAACGAGTAGACCTACAACTTTCATTCTTTAAGTTTTTCAATTTGAAATCGTTAAAATGGGTAAAAATGGCCATCTTTGTGACTGATGCGTATTCGGAGGCAATCGGAGGGTTTCGGACATGCACGCACACAAGTGTAGTGTTCTCGATAATAAAAGATGTTTTAAGTTACATAAATGAATATTATATGATTTGAAGTTCATGATTAATAAATTAAGTTATTGACATGTATAAGATAATGTGAAGGTTCAAGTTAACAAACTAAGTGCGAACTTGAATATCGTAATTGTAAAACTTGATTATGATTGTTTAAAGGGCTATACATGTGTGATATGCATGTTGTGAGTTTACATTCATGTTATGTGGTTAGCCATTGAGTAATATTATAAACCAAGTTGTAAGTCGAACTTAAGTGAATAGTTCTACAGTTAAACATGGTAGTTATGAAAACTAATCGATGTCGTATACATAATGTAATGTGTAGGACGTTGAGGAAGTGAATTGTAATTATATTTATAGCTTGTGCAAGAGGCAAGTATCATATCCCTAACTTATTGATTTAGCAAGTTCCCTAAATTCTAATTTATTCATTTATTAAGTCTTAGACTTGTGTTTCTATATCGAGTAAGCTCGTGTTCTTAATTGTTCAAGTTCGAAATTCATATTACATATTGTAACTCTTTTAAAAGCATGATTCAGTTATACAATACTTATTCGATTGTATACTCTTGAGATTTATTATTCAAGTTGAATATCGATGTTATTGTTGAACCTTATAGGACTAGTGAACCCTTATTGATTCGACTAGTCCATAGTTGATGAACGTTCTAAATTCCAAAATACTTATTGAGCTTATCCAAACCAAACTTCCTTTGGTGCGGACTCTGATGTCAAAACTGAGATGAACAACCCTGTAAAAGGGGATTATTTACGCTTTAGCATTGAGATATTGTGCACAGTATGGTACTAAGGGCTGATCCCCCTAAGTACGAGAAGTAGAGTCCATAGTCTTATGACTGTTAAAGGTTTAAAGCATAAAAACTTTACAACCTAGGACATAGTTCAAGGTCTTATGACCCTCAGACGTTCTTTTGATTCCTGTTATTCATTCTTGAGTCAAAAGTTGAGTTTCTTTATTCAGATGTCTTTGATTCACTCGCATGTTATTATATTGTTGTCATATTATTATACTTGTGGGCAATCGTGCTCACTCTTGCGTAATAATAACATTGCAGTTAAGAACGAAAGGTCCAACGAGCCTTCTACTAGCAAAGGCAAGGGCAAGGTCAACAAGTGATGAAGACTTGTTGTTTATTTTATGTGTTTATGTTTCAGACTTATATTAGAGTTGTGTAAGACTTATTTATTTGTTTATGTTCCGCACAGATGTTTAAGGTTAGTATGACCTGGGATTTATTTTATTTATTACTCAGATGTTGTAACCCCATAAGGGGAGGATTTAATTCTATTTATTGCATGGTTTGCATTTACTATGGGTAGATAGATAGATAATATTCGTACAGTGAACACCAAGTCCCGTGGAATTGAAGTACCCGGATTTGGGGGTGTCACAACAACAGTGCAAGATTTTGTGCCTCCATTGACCGAAGCCGTAAGTTATGACCCTCAGAAGGATTGGTGCTATGAGATGGATGCAGAGACTGATGGAGAATCCGAAGTGTGATTTCAGCTGGACGAGCACAAGGCAATGGTTACAGAGGAGTCGTTTGGGGATGTGGAAAATGAGCCGACAGTGACAATACCCCAAGAGCCTCCTCAGCCTAAGTGGAAAAAACTAGTAAGTTTGCACACCCTTGCCCATTTGGTAGCCACATCACAGAGATGGGTCTCGATGACACGAGAGATTCCGTAGTCTTGACACCATGGTGGTCAGAAGAAAAGAGAATAGAAGAAGAGTCCGTTGTGTGTTCTATGCCTCCATGCCCCGATCATTTCACATACACAAGGGAACCATTGCCTAGCTCCCCGACCTTTTGTCCAGGGAATTCATATACATATCCGACACTAGGTAGTTTAAATCTACATCCGCTCCTACTGGGAAGCCTCCAAAGTCACATAGCTATTCTGATGGATGGAGGGGTTCTCCAATATCGTCGGGGAGTCGAATAGCAGTGGGCAGACACAGTCGAGCTAGAGGACTATAAATCAAGCGCTAGATGGGAGGCACCCCATCATTTCTCTCTCTCCCTACCTGTTTAATTTTCCATTTCCTGCTTTCTATCATACTTCCCTCCCCCTTGTTTAATTCTTATTAGTTTAGTATTTAGTTTAAAATTTTTGAATGCTCGTAGATTTAGGACCTTATGCCTACATTTTTGGTTTTAGGCATGAATGCGCATAATTTTTGGGAACATAAAGCTTATAAAATACTTTTGATGCACTTGCATTGCTTATACGCACCTTTAGAGAATTTTTGGGAATTTAATGCAAATATCTTTCCATGGTTAATTCTCTTGATGTAAATAGATAATATACTTTTGATAATGTATGGGGGCTTAATAAATGTTATATGTCGTTCTCAGGGTCAATCCATGCTGCAAGAAGCAAAGCTCAAGGGCCAATCAAGTGCACATAGCAAAAGCTACAGAAACAAAAAACAGCAGGTCGCGCGGCCGCGGCCATTTAAGCCTGCATCCGCGAGCGGCCGCGCCTAGAACAAAAAGGGCCTGACTTAAGGAAAATCTTGCTGATTTTGGGGGGGCATCGCTTCATGTAAATTATCAACAGCACACAAGCCTCTTATCCCAAACCCTCAAGTTCCTTCACGCAATCCCCCATCTCTTCCATCTCATGCAATCCCCTCCACTACGAGCCTTAGTTTTGAAAACCTCCTACTTCCTCAATCCAAAGTACCAATTCTCATCCACCTCATCCTCTCAACTTGATCAATTGAGATATTGAGTGTGGGATCTCTAGCAGAGCAAGATTGATATGGAGTTGGGTTGGTTCATTGAGTATAGTGTTGAGCGGGGTTTATTTTACCAAAAGCAGAGAGAGACGGGAAAACTTCTGAGAGGATGCCACTTCATTTCATGCAGCATCAGAAGCCAAATAGGGGAGTTTCTTTTTACCTTTACCTTCAATGAGGACATTGAATAGTTTAAGTTTGGGTATTGGCTTTATTTTGCATATAGGGTAGTTGCATTCATATTGTATATTGTGTTTGTTTATTTAGTGCATGTAGGTTGTAAATAGTTAAAATTTGTGAAAATTTTAAAAAAAAATTCTTTTATTTTTGCATTTTGCGTTAGAGCATACTGCATGAATCCAGTTTTCAATTGGTTAGTTATGTATGTTGCCTGTGAAGAAACTGAAATCACTTGATTGTTGAACTGATTTGAGACTTAAGCCTGATTTTATGGTCATATATGTAAATTCTTACCTGTCAGATACTGTGTAACCAGTAAGCACGATAGAGTAAACACCATGATATGCTATGTTTAAATGTCTACACACTTGTCTTCTGGTGGAAAAACTATGTTTTAATAAAAGAGTTTCAGTTAGCATATAATAATAACTAGACTGTTAAAAGCTAAGTTTGAGGGAAACAGGGGACATGCATGATTTATGCGGGGAGATGGAGCGTAAGACGCACTCCCTTGCAGAAAAAGAAAAAGAAAAAGAAAACAAAAGAAAAGATTAAGAAAAAGAAAAAAATAGAATAAACACTTTGGCTACGTCGAGTTCTGTGGCCTTTGATATTCGAGCAAGTAAGCCCTAGGGGTGTCTCTACACCCAGCGCCCTAAGGCCGTCTGGTCTGGGAGTCGTTGGTCAAAAGCTCGCTACATGGATATCATTAAAAAGCCTAAGAGAACTAGGCATTGCACAGTCGAATGTGTACACGGGAAAGTGCGAATACGCCCTCGTGAGTAATAAAAGCTTAATGAAAACCCCCTGTTGACTCTTAACTCTAGTAATACATGGTCTTAGTTAGAACTTATATGATTTACTATTTTTCTTAAGTTAAAGCTTGTTTTTCCCCTAAGAAGCATAGTATGTGAGTTATTTATCTGAATGCATATCTAATGGTTGCTAGGCACACAACGCACAATACATCAGTGCTGACAGTTTTGGATTTGGAAGAATATGCGTTATAATCTTGTCTTGGGTATCTTTTCTGTTTGATTATCTTGTGGTTTTTTGAGGCATTACTTTGTAAGTTCAATACTGACTGGAACCTGGATTTGCATTCATGATAGCGTAGGTTGCATACATTGTATATATTGCATTGCATCTCGTGTTTAGTTTTGTTTTGGTTGCTTGAGGGCAAGCAATGTTTAAGTTTGGGGGTATTTGATAAGTGATTTTATGACCACTTATTCGGATAGTAACCAGCTTGTTTCGTTGCTTAAACTCAAGTAATCCTGTGCTTTTAATATGTCTTTCCTGTGTTTTGCAGTTTTCATGTTTAGGAACTCTACGAGTGCAATTTGAGTGTTAAAGGACCAAAGATGGCCTAAATGGGGCAAAGCACAGAAAGTGGCTTAAAGTATAAGGAAGGCACGATGGCATGGCAAAGGTGCAATGGTTTGTAATGAAGCAATGAGGCCAAAAGGAGCAAGAATGGAATGATGGCATGACAACGGGAAAGAAATACAATCCGGATATCGTTTGGGGGTTTCATGCTTATTTCATGTTCTTGTATTGCAACTTAAGTCATATTTTAGAGCATCTTATAAGCTTTCCGGAACATCTTGAATCATCCCAATCGGAGTTCGGAGGCGAGAGTTATGCCCCGTATACCAACGGACGTTAAACTTCACGGTTTTGAGATTTCATGCACAGCTGTCACTTGGAACTCAATTTCAGCCTTCATCCATCCATTATTTCTCAATGCTCAAAGAATAAAAGTTGTAGAGCTCTTCGATAGCTTCAATTTGGCAGGCCTCGTAACTCCTCCCGGATCAAAAATTATGGTCATTTTACCAGAGGGCATTGTAGCAGAAAATCCTTGGCGCGGGCGCACGGATTTATAGTGCATTTTGGGCGTGGCCACACCAGTCCCTAGAAGACAAAACTTTGGCTTTTCAATTGAACGGGCTTGGCTAGAGATTGGGATATAAGGGGACTTGGTTTTGGCAAGAAAAAACATCATATATTAGCCCTAAGCCCTAGTTCCTCTCTTTTCTTCCTTTACATCTTGTTTAGTCTAGATTATGAGTAGATTAGAGAGTAGATTAGTGCTAGTTTTGTGCTAGTTAGTTTGATTCTAGGGTTTTGTTAGTGTGTGAAGATTGAAGCAAGTAATATCATCAAGATCCAAGCTTGGAGAAAGACTAAAGATTTGCATTCTCTATCTCTTAACTCTCCTTGTATTCAATATGTATTCGGATAATGTTTATGAACCTTGTGGATGATATATTTGAGTTGTCTATGACTTAAATTGTATTTTGGGGTTCCAATGGAACCTAATGAGTAGTTAATGTTGATTTCTCTTCCATATTGGTTCTTATTGATTGTTATGTGATTGTCTACTGCGATATATGCTTTCATTGCTTAATTGAGTCATGACCAATTAGTGTGATAGCCTATGTGGACTTGGAAGATGAAGCATAGGTTTAGATCTAATCGTAGTAGCGGGCGATTGTACGTTCACATGGCATTGGACGTATGATTTGTTCTTAGGATAGACATATACCAAAGCGCCGCTCGTAGTCAATAGAGGACTTGACCTTAAACCCTATTTATTTGTAAACACCATAGACAAATAGGGGTTTAGATAATATGGGTGTTCACGTGCGTTCTATCATCTGTGGATTGCACGTAATATGGATTAGTTGCATCGAAAGATGGCCTTCTCTCACTTTCGTGTTCTCGGCTAGCAACTGTAACGATTAATTTGACCTAATTGGAAGTATGTCGACTTAGACGAATCATTAGGGGAAATTGGAATCTCTTATCTTCATTATCTGATTCTACCTTAGGATTACTTAGTTTAAGTTTAATTCCTTGCCTAGTTAACTTAGTTTAAATTTATTCTCTTTACCGCCCGTTTAAATAAGACCGAGATGATTACGGACTATTGATTTGGCGACCTTTTATCTGTTAATTCCTCGTGGGAACGATATCTGTACTTTCATTTTATTACTTGTTGACCGCGTATACTTGTGCGTTAATTGTGTCATCTAATCGGACCAACACGTACCTCTTTTACATGTCATATAACCCCGAGGCACGTCCACAACTCTATTACGATTCATAGTTTACATTATAGGTTGTCAAGTTTTAAATTTAAATACGTTTTGTCAACGTTTAATTCATAAAATCGTTCTTAAATATGTTGTTTAAGTGATTTCTCTTCATGAATATTCATCATTTAGTTGCCCCATAATTACCATGTAGAAAGCCAAGTTAAGAAATAACCACGGCGGGAAATTTTTTGTTAAGGGCGCTGCAGTGCCAGCACAAGACTTAGAGGCAGCGCTGTCAAGCAAAACTTTTCCCCTGCCTCGGCGCTGCAGCCCTGGGAAGCAGAGTCTGGGTGGCGCAGCAGCGCCGGCCCCCAGATTCTGAAAAAATGGAATTTCAACGAGTTGGTAACATGATCGTTTCAACTCAGAATTGGCTCTTTCCAAAGCCAATAGTTTATAAATGTTATGGTCTATCATTTCATCAAGTCGGAATTCATTTTTGAATCCGTCGGCGAGAATTTAGCTGATTAGTCCATTTTTACACTTTCGTTAAATGTTCGTGAACGTTCGACGCTCAATTCTTTGTTTTATGTCCGAATTGGTTCGTTCTTGCTCCCGCAAGTCTTATTTACCTAATTACACGTGTTGTAATTGAAAACCATCATTTCTAAATCACACGGTGACTTTTGACCTCTATTCGGGGAAAATTTACGCTTTCAACGAATAACGTCTAATCGCGTAACTTTCGCCGAATCTTCGTTCTTCGATATTTTTACTTCAAATCAAATGGAATCAATCCATTGGTTGATTATTAATAATCCTAACCATTTCAAACATCTATGTTTAATGGTTTTACATGCTCATCATTCAATTTCTCATGGTTTTGATGAGCTCTTTGTTAAGTCTTTAATCAATTATTATGATTTTATTTCTTTATGGCTTATTAGTGTTTTATGTCCACTATAAGGCCAACCTTATCACTTCTCACTAATCATGCTTTCACCAATCACTTCTCTATCAATTTTGGTATTGAAGGAAGTTAAAATTAAGGTTTAGATAGGTATACCTTCTTGTGTTCTTGGTTGTTCTTGAATTAGTTCTAGATTGATCAAGAGGTTAGTACTTCTTGCTTCTTGATTGCTTGATTGTTTATCAAATAAACTCAACTAGCTTCACTTGCTCTCTCTTTCTCTCTCTCTTTCTCTTAATTTGATAAACCAACAAATGAGCAAATGAGCCTTGTATTTATAGGCTTGGCAAGACTTGGGGTAGTTTGGTAATTAGGACCAAACCTCCTTAAGTCCCATGTCTTTCCATGTGAAGCCATATGCTAGCATGTGCTAGCACATGCACCCCACTTGCCTCCCTTATCATCTCATGTGCCTATGGGTTGCCCCATGGGTTGCGTAGACACTCAAAATTTCTTTCTTTGTACTAACCTTGTAGAAGGGCAAAAGCATAATTTTACTTCAGAGACAACCCCGAGGTAGGGAAAAAGAATCACGTCATCCCGGAGACAACCCCATAAATGATTTAAAGGACAAATGACGTCCGAACATGTGGCGAATCGAACGAGGATCGCCGAGCTGAGACAGTGTCCGCCTGAAACAAACTCAGCAAACCTCGAAATACGTGCCATCGAAGATAAACCAGCTAACTGCTGTCTGGAATCAGAAGATATATCTCAGCTACCAACATCATCTTCCCGGACCCTGATTCAGTCAGACTCAATCTTCCAGGACCCTGATTCAGTCAGACTTTCTGAAAGTTCGGTCTACAAAGGTCAACTTCCTCCGAATTGGGACTAAAGGAGCACACTTCGAGACAGCGGGACACGCGGGGCCCAGCCCCAATCATACATGCAGCTAGCTGTATGTACGTATGAGGCTGGCTTGAACAGATTAAAAGAGCGATATTCAACTCATTTGAAAAAAGAGGAGGAAGAGTTTTAGAGAGAGTAAGTCACATTTAGAGAGAGAACCCCTCGGGTTGGAGTTATAAACACCTTTTTGAGTTATTTTCTCTAGTTTAGCATTTACTTGGAACCCCGAGAGTGTTCTACGTTGATCCCGGGTGTTAAAACGCTTGTTCACGCATCCCCTAAGGTGAAAAACGCCCTTTTTGGGTCACTTTCTTTGTAAATATTGTTTGAAACACTAGTTTTATGTGATATATTATGTAAGTGTAGTCTAACTTGTTATTTTACATAAATATTGTATAGTTGGTGGTAGATATTGAGTTCCCACCAGTTATTATGCGATTTTATTATTGTAGATTCAGTCTGTAGGCTAGATCTACCTAGATCTAAGCAGGATCTAGCCTTTTGAGTGGTTATCAAGCATGAAGCTTTACCCCGTATGCTAGATCGGCTTAGATCCATGGTAGATCTACGTGTTTTACTGCTTTATATCATTCCCGGTCACTTCGTTGAGCCCTAGATCTATATCTAGAGGTGAGAAGGGTCCTAAGCTCTCGTGATGGGGTTTTCAACTGATGAAACCATCGGATCTTGAGTTTAGGACATGTTGTATATATGTTTATTTCAATAAATGTGAGCCTAGGAATCCCGGGGTCGAGATGTAGTGATAAGATCTTGACTAGATTCCCACGATAGGCATTTTGCTTATTTGTAATGTTTAAATAATGTTGTATTGTTGTACTTGTAAATATTAGATCTTAAAGCCATCTTGAGGGTTTCATTCCGATAGATCGGGTTTAAGATCTTATAATAATAAAAATTTATGGTTATGGGTGCTCGGTTCATCGAGATGGCTTTTATGCCCGAGGATGATCCGACTCCCTTTTGACACTTTTTGCATGCATTATCACCTAAATAATTTTCCAAGAGAAACCACAAAGAACTTTTCGTAAAGAATAAAGCGATTCGGGGTAAATCACCTTATGAACGTAAAGATAAATAAAAGGAAGTATCGAAGTCCTTAATTCCCAGTCGGGCGAAGGATTTAAAAACCTTATTTTCTAAAACATCATTTCAATTCATACATCTTGTTAAAAATGAACTTTTTACCAAATCAAATCCTTCGTACCTAGGCACAAAAGAGGTACAACACTACTTTCAAATAACCCAAAATAAAGACTTAGAATAAAATAAGTAAACTTAAAATAACGAACACACACACACACACTTTATGCACATAAAATCAAATAAGATGCGGTACCGTGTTTTCGCGGGAGTCGGGGGGTGCCTAACACCTTCCCCCCGCTTAACCTAGCCCCCGAATTCCACGAATCTCAGGTTTTGGATCAATCTTACGGAGTTGCATATTGGACCATATTACAAAAACTTTCAAAACTCGGATGAGTTGGTACATCCATTTAAATCATACCAACTGGTGACTCTGTCTCATTCGGTCCAATCATAAAATAATAAATTTAATCTTTTTCAAAGTCGTCGACACTTATGTCAGTACTGCTTTCCTAAAACCTCACCCTTTAATAAAATCCAAAGACATAGCGAATGGAAAAGGGTAAAAATAACACAAACTTAGGAAAGCCAGACACATTCACCATAGATTTTTTCCCGGCATCGACAGGTAACCACTCTGCTGGGGATTAAAGAGGGCTTAAACCGAGTTCAATCTTTTTGATTTTCATTCTGCATGTGCATCTTGTGTGAATGATCTTTATGTGTGATAATTATCTCTATCTTTAAGCATTTTTTGTATTAGTACCTCGCACAATGTCATCATATTGCATACAGTGAGGACGTGAATGTATGTAATGCATGTTGTGTGGTAACTCCATTAGGAGGCAATCCCGTCGGTTGTTATTACTGGACTTCTCTGGGAGTTTTTATTGTGAGGCTCATGTAAGGCACCACTCAGATCCGCTCCAATTAAAAAATAAATGTTTTCATCAAGTAAATTAGAAAGATCTGGGAACCAATTTCAAAAAGTCCGTGAGAGTAACCCTAAGATAGGTCAGCCTCTGATAAACCAAATGTGATTCCCCCAAATCTATACACCCGTGGTATCCGATCTGGAGTTCACATTTATCCAAATACTATAGATATTCAATAGGATATAGTTCCTATCTATCCAAGGTTCACAGTATCCCTTAATAGATAACAATTCTTGTTTAGAACTATTGCTGTGTTTGGATACCCTCACTGGGATAAATAGACTGTATCCTATGAATATCCCTTTCATATTGGTAGTTCATATCCATCCGAAATTCAGAGTATTAGTAATAATATGAATAGTCTATATTGCCAATACCCTCACTCAGATATATAATCACTAAGGATACTGTAACGTTTTTCTCTCATACTACCAATCATCTAAATATATATCAATACACGGTTGCAAAAATAAAAGATGATAATATATATATATATATATATATATATATATTGATTCTAAATTCAATTACATGGTTCTCAACTTGAGTTCTTATTACAACAAAAAGTCTTACAAGACTTGTAGTACATAAAGACAGTAAATAAAGCTAATCTACGCAAGCTCTCTTTCCACTATATTTGTCAGAAGTGCCAGGATTACCATCTAAAATTGCAAAGGAAATAATTTGCAAGAATGAGCTATGACATGCTCAGCAAGTTTATATAACAAAAGGTTTGATTTCAAATGAACAAGAGTTCAACAATTTTACTGAGGGTTGACTACCATTTCTGGAATTTTTATTTCACTCAACCATTTCTATCAGTCACACAGACTTAGAAACTTGCGTATTCAGATCTGAGATAGGGAATCAGCCTATTCAGTATCCTAGGAGTATGCATATCATCCTACTTCTATTGTCTATTATAGACACACATATAGAAAACCCCAATTTAGGGTAAATTCAACTCAGTATAGGATGCCTTACCAAAATAATTTGGTTTGACTAATAGTGTATGCTTGATAAACAATAATTCAATTTCATATGAATAAATGATTCATTTCTTAAGTCATGCTGAAACAATAGCAGTAACTTTTTCAGTGATAATAATCAGGTTTCGGTAAAAGATATCGAAAGGTAATCAAGTAATGTCATAAGATTAAGTCTAAAACTTGCGTAACATAGTACATTTATATGCACAATGAAAAGATAAGGTTCGAATACTTGCAATAATGAAATAAGGTTTAGATACTTGCATATGCGAAGAACGTTTATCTAAAAATTACTTGAAGGTTTTAAGTTACCTAAAAATATGTTAAACATATTTATAATAGTCATTAGTATTGATAGCAGTATCTAACTAATCAAACTAGACACGTTTGGTTTGTGTTCGGTACTATTTCGGTGCTCTAAAACCTCACCGAATATTTAATAAGTTAAAAACTTGGTAAAACTTTATTTATAAGCTTTATTATAATTTTTAGATAATTTATTGATCATTACAATAATTTTTGGAAGCTTATAATAATTTTTTAATATTTATTTATCCATTGAAATGATTTTTAAATCATTAAATTTATACTTAAATAATTTATAAATTATTTGTTATATTTATTAAAACCTTAGTTTTATTTTTAAATAACTTAAAATCATTTATTATGATTTTTAAAATATTTAAATCATTTTTGAATAATTACTTATTAATTATAAATGATTTAACTAATTACTATAATAATTAACTTAATTATTTAATATATAAAATAATTATCAAATTTATGTCAAAATATCAAAAGTTATTTATTATAACTTAAAATAATTTTTAAAACTGAAATTATAATTATTTACTAATTATTTCTATTTATTTTAATTATTTTTATTTTCTACCCGTCGCTAAAGGTGTTCTTCATTTCTGAAGAACAGCCCTGGTCAAGGCCGAGAGGGCACTTTGACCAGGCTTGTTCTTTTAGCCTGTTACGATTTAATGTTGTTAAGTGCTTTGGTGTTATAGTGTTTATGTAGTACTACAACTAGGTATCAATATCAGACACTAAACAACATATAGCAGCAAGTTATTAAGGCTCAAAGAACCTGTCAGAGCGTTTCTGGGCTTTTTGGGTAACCCATAAAGTCAGTCAACGTCGGTCAACGCTTTTGTGAGGCTTACCGGCTTGATTCTGTGTATTAGATCTTTGTTTTAATGAGTGTAGTGTGTAGTATACATGTCATACTTGAACGAGATAACACTGGTCAAGACCTAGTAACCTTCTAAGGCATAGATCAAAGTCGGTCAAAGTCTAGTCAGAGACTGTTCTTCGCGTTCATCATTTTCTGGGTTTTCCAAAAAGTGAAACCGTGAACGGTCAACGTATTTTGACCATAATTTTCGGTCATCTTATGAATTTCTAAGGTGTTAGACTGCTCTCATGGTCTACTACTCATGTCAGGGTATAAAAACAAAGCACTTTTATCATCTAACAACAATCGGACACGAAGATCTGAGCCGGTCAAACGGCCGTCCAAAATTTCTGGAAAATTTCTGGGTAACCTAGATTTCAAAATTTCGTGATCAGTCAATGACCTTTGACCACTTATATCTTTCATTTTGTTAATCCCATGGACTTGATTCTTCTTTCAGATTACAGAGCTCATGACATACTACAACTAGCATATCATTAACACGCCTAAACATTAACACACGAAGATCTACAGGCCCTGACATATAGCTGTCAGGTCTGTTCTTCACGATTTTTCAGAGTGCTAAAAACACCTATTTGATGCATCTAGATGTTATGAAATCGTGATCTAACAACCCAGAACACTAACTAGTATGTTATTACATATAACTAAACATCAAAACAACAAAACTAACATAACATCAAAGATCAATTGGAAAATTAGGGTTTATACCTTTCTTGCTCAAATTTGGCTATCTAGGCTTCGATTCTGATGTTGCTATTGATGGGGCTTGGTATAGAAGACAGTATATGTATAGTAATGAGAGTTTTGTGTGTTATAACTCTGATCTTAGGCTTTTATTTATAGGATTTCAAAGTTAGGGCTTTTTGGTCTTTTTTAAACTACTTGCCTCCAAAAATATCCCATATCTGATCTTGAACTGCTGACCAGCTGCTTGGGAACTCAGATTGGTGGCCAATTTCGAAGTAGGAGGTGGCTCATGCTTGTAAGCAACTTGCAAGTTTAATTAGTAGCTAATTTTGCCCTAATCTCCACTAATCATGAATTAAGGTTTTGATCTTTGTGTTTAAAATAACTTAATGAAGTTATTAACAACTAATTCAAGTTTAGTTAACATAATTAAGTTTTAACATAACCTAATTAGGGTTGAATTTTCTTAATTAGGGTTTTTAGGGTTTATAAATTAGGGTTAGGGTTTCCTAAATTAGGTTTAGGGTTTCCTAATCTATTATTAGGGTTTCTAACTTAGGTTTTTAATACCTAATTCTTTTCAAAGCATGACACAACATTTTGTCAATATAAGCACGATAAATTATTTTACCAATGTAAGCACGACAAAGCAGCTTGACAAAATAATATACCCAAAAGTCCAAAAATGAAATAAAAATTTTAAGCACGAGGTGTCCATCACGTCATTTTTTGAGAAAAATATTTTTGACCTAAGTCTTTAATAATGTAAATAATAACACGATACAGAACCAAAATGGAGAGATTATTGATAGTAGAGAATTTTACATAGCCGAGTCTTATGAGGGTTTCGGGATCTTACACCAAACGCGTGGTGTGTTTCCTTAATGCCCTATTTACTCTTCCGCGTATATAAATGGCAATCATCTAGAACTGTCATTTGTACGTCTTTCTTATCCTGTTATCAAGTCAACTAACCCGTTGTTTTGTAGGAAAAGATTAAAAAACCATTAAACTGACGCATAGCATATCATGCATCTCTGTCCACCAATATCCAGTCTAAACTAGATGTTGATTTTGTGCATCTTGGTCCTAGAACTTGATTCTGAGCCAAAAAGGCCCGTTCACCACCAGTCAAAATGGTTGAAGGAAGTTCATCAGAACCGATCCCTGTATCTCGAGAGGAATTCGAGGAGTTTAAGAAACAGATTGTCGAGATGACTACCCTGTTAAGAGAACAGTGTAAAGTGTCTCAAGAACCCAAACTGAAGAATCAGACTGAAACCTCCGCTCAGGGAGAAGTCCGAACACTAGGAAATGATAGTGATACTAGGGCATCTACCCTAGTGTCCCCACTCGACGTCGAAATAGCCAAGGAGGCCCTGGTCCAAAAGATGACCAGGGAAATAGTAGACCTTCGAGAGGACAGAGAAACAGGAGACATCATGAAGAAGATGCGACAGATGGAGGATGCTATCCGATCTATGAAGGGGACAGGGTCCCACAGAAGTGTTAACTACTTCGACCTCTATATTTTCCCAAAGGCCAGATATCTTAATAAATTTTAAGTCCTAGAATTTGAGAAATACAATGGTTTAGGTGACCCTTACACCCATCTGAAGGTATACATAGGCGAGTTATTACAAAAAATCCTTACTGGTGAAGCCCGAACTTGGTACGCCCGAATCGACAACTCCAAGGCCCATGGTTGGAAAGATTTAGCCCATGCTTTCCTCAACCAGTACAACTTCCAAACCCAAATGGCACCTAATCACTACCAATTGACCAAAGTTAAGAAACTGAGCAATAAACCGTTCAGGGATTACGCACAGAGATGGAGGCGCATGGCAGCCCAAGTTAACCCGCCAATGGATGAAGCTGAGATGGTGATGACTTTCATCGACATCCAAGAAGCGCCTTATTACGAGAGAGTCCTAGCGGGAATAGGCAAACCCTTCTCCAAAATGATAAAACATCGGAAAATAGCAGAGATGGGTTTGAAGTCTGGTAAGATCAAAGATCTCACAGCCTTGGAAGCAGTCGCCGAACATATACAGTCTGGCAATTATGCGAGCGCTCCCAAGTCGATACATAAGGAGAACGATGAAGATGTATCCTTCATTTCATAGGGTCAATCTAGGAGACCCGACAATAGTCCCTTTACTTGGATAAAGGGAAGCGATCTGCCATAGCAACAATAGACCACATTCAACCAAAGCCAGGATCGACAAAAAAATTTAAAAGAACATAAAATAGAGTGTTTACTCCACTAGGCGATACCCTCGAGAACATAATGGCCTTATTGATCGACCACAAGAAAATTACTAATTTGGCTCCACCTCTAGATCAAAAGAGTGATCGATATGATCCAAGCGAGAGATGTGTTTACCACTCAGATTCTCCAGGATACGATACACAAGACTGTTGGTCCTTAAAGCAAAAAATCCAAAATCTGATCGAAAGTGGCGATATTGTGATCAAACAACCTGACCAACCAGATGTCAACACCAGCCTTCTGCGCCAGTACAATACAGAAGGAGTGAACATGATCGGGTCAAGAAGCACTGGAATGGATCCAAATCGTAAGTACATACGGAGGATGGAGGAATTCCCCCAAAGGAGGGGAGCAAATGTCTTAGGGTGGGAAAGTCCAGAGGAGTGTGTTACAGTAAGGCAAAAATTGGAGACAATCCAGCATCAAGTAACTCTGTTAGCCAAGATGATAGTGCGCCAACATCAGATTACAAAAGAGCTTTTCATTCAGTCATCAAGGAACCCAGAGAAGGAAGAGGTTAGCCAGAATGCAAGCCTATATCCCTCCAAGATAATCCACCTGACTGAAGAAGAGCAAAGCGAACTGAAAGGGCAGAAAAATTGGAATGATAAAATTACAAGAAGATGTCGCCAGCGGAAAAATAGCCCAGAGGAATGCGAATTCTTAAAGAGGAAAGATCAAACAACATTCCAGATACCCCTGAAATCCTACTACACCAAAAGTCGAAAAGAATAGGCGAAGAAGGGTATTCACGCCTCTGGGGGACTCGTTGGAAAATATGTTAGCACTGTTGGTTGCGTAGAAAAAAATCACTGAGCTTGCTCCACTTGCTAATCCTGAAGGAAGACAGTACGATCCCAGTAAGAGATGTGCTTATCATTCCGGAGCATCGGGGCATGACACGCAGAATTGTTGGACCCTTAAGCACAAAATCCAGGATCTAATTGAAAATGGAGAGCTGGAGATAGATATCCCCATGACCAAAAAGGGCGAAAAGGAAATAAAAGCTTAAGAATTCCACTCTAGACAGACAGTTCAAAGGAAGTGACGACTATGAGCACCAATCTTAGCGGAACGCAAGGTGGACTGGTCATAATGCGGGAAGTGGCAGAGGAAAGAAGCGAGTCCCCTAAAGGAATTCCTCTGCCACCGTCAAACATCTTGTTGCCCGAAGTTAGCAACCACACTCCTGATTCTACCCTTCCAGATGATGAGGAGGAAATATTGATCCTTTCCAACGAAGAAAAGCCAAAAGGGAAAGTTTCTGGTGAGAAATTCAACAACAGTTCGAGAGCACTTTCAAAGTCAAAACCTCCCAGGCCCATGGAAAAGATGAAAGAACAAATCAAGGAAAAGGAGGCGAGGGTACCAGTAAAGATAACCCATCAAGGAATTAAGAGTTCATCCCTTTTTATGACGGGTCTAGTTTGAGCGTCCCCAAGGGATGCGACGAATATGGAGGTGATCAAGTTAAGGCGATGATTGAAGATGTTCCAGATAAGGAAGTAACCTCTACTACCCGCATCGAAAGCAACCTCACCTCTTGCAACTGAACTATCAAGCCTCAGCTAACCAAGAATGCGTAGATTCAGAAAATACGATTGCGAGTTCCAGGAGATGTTGGGACGGTATCATTAGCTTTATGTCTTATTTTATGTTTTATGCATTATTATGTTATGCATTGTTAATGTAAAAAAAAGAAAAAAAAGAAAAGAAAAAGAAAAGAAAAAGAAAAAATCAATCTTATGATATCCTTTGCGTGAACTACGTAAGTCCTAATCTCCTTTCAAAGGAGTACGTAGGCAGCCAGTAATGGCGCGGTCTAACTATTACAAAAGTCACAAAACCCTTTTCAATAATTTAGTGATCCCAAGATGTGACTCTTCAACAACTCATCAACCCCAAAAGTGCGAGAAGACTTTATCTCCTTTTGACCTACAGAAGTGCGTGAGTGGCCATCGTGATAAAGTCTATCTCATATCTGACGACCTGTTCTCTGAGATAAAAGCCAAAAATCAAGCCTTACAGATCGAACCAAGCCTGGTTGAAACTGATACATCAGAAACCAAGTCGAGATCTTAGATCCAATTTAGTGGAATCCAAAGGCCTCTCGACATCAAACATCAAAGCCAGAGCGATAACATGACTTGAGAAACACAGCGATATGTCAAACATGATCATCAGCGAGTACAGATACAAAACAAGGCAATGCAAAATATGAATATGGAGAAGATTATAACAAGTGCACCTGCAAGTTAGAAGCGATGATTGGGGCACCCAAACATCAAAGCCAATATCCACTACTTGTTCACCATGTGGGTTAGGAGGTAAAAGACTCTTGCGATCTTGGCATCTTATCAGCCCATCTGTCAAACATACAACAAAGCGACTACTCCAGATGATAAGCAAGACTGGGGCAATTTTAAAATCAACGACAACTCGATATTGGTACCCTTACAACAAAAAAGACTGGGGCAATGTCGGAGACAACGACAACTAGACACTGGGGCATTTATAGACCATCCCAAAAGGAAAAATGCAAGTCGGCACCTATAGCGCAATCTTTTCAACATGTGATGTTATCATCGGAGCTTATCTCATATCATTTTACTGGCAATCCGGTATGATAATTTGGTCTCTTCCAATCATAACTTTCTTAGAATGCAGCGTTCCATGTGTGAGGTACGACTCTTTCAACTCTTTATCTATTTTCTGTCTCCATACATTAGCGATGATATACATTAGCGATGATATACATTTTAAGTATAGATAAATCTTGCGTTAGAATCTTAGAAAAAGGTTTTAAAAGGAGAAGATTTTGTTTAACTTGTTATAAATAGATTAATTTTGATAAGCATCAGTGGAGCAAGAATCACGAGAACGATTAGAGAATTAAGACTATTCAACCTTTTGATTAGGCATGACATACAAGTTCAAAGTGCTTTTTGGAGCAGAATCGACCTCATATGCATGCCTGCACTTTGCGGTTGCCGTGACTCTTAATTGTGGGGTATGAAACTATGGCGACATCAATGACAATTAATGCGAAGATAGAAGATAAGTGATGGCGAACCTAATGTCTCGAATCATGGCCTGGGTTACTCGAGTAATTAAGTCTGAGGGGTGTCTTTACACCTGGTGCCCTAAAGTCGTCTGGTTTGGGAGTCACCGGCCTAACGCTCGCTACATGGGTAACTTAGTGCCTAAGAAAACGAGCATTGTGAGGAGGTAGAAGGCAATACCTGAGCAGATTCGAATCGTGGCCTTGGTTACTCGAGTAATTAAGTCTGAGGGGTGTCTTTACACCTGGTGCCCTATAACCATCTGGTTTGGGTGTCACCGGCCCAACGCTCGCTACATGGGTAATTAAGCCTAAGAAAATGAACCTTGAATTTGATCAGGCGAAGAACGAATAGAGAAAACCTCATGATTGTCTCGAAGTATGGCCTTTATTACTCGAGCAAGTAAACCCGAAGGGGTGTCTTTACATCTAATGCCCTAAAGCCGTTTGGTTTGGGAGTCATTAGTCTAAAACTCGTTAAATGGGTAACACTGAATAGCCTAAGAAAACGAGACAAGTTAAGCGAGGGGAAAAAAATGAAGAAAATTTGGAGTTAAGAAAAAATTTGCGAGATCAGAACGAGATCATCTAAAGTCATGGAAGAGAAACCCCTGCTAAGGGTTGCGTCACTCTTAGTGCACATGTCATATGATGTTAATTCAGCGAATAGCGATATCTAGAGCGAAGACAAAGTATCTTTGATAATGGGAGAAGTCTTTTGAATCTAATCTTACTCATGAACAATGACCATGGATGCCTAAAAGTTTCTTGCGATTTCATAACTTGTAAAATGAAAAAATTCCTTAAGATAAAAGATATAAAAAAATAACCTTGAGGTTAGCGATTCACAACTTGCTTAGAGAAAAATTCATTTTCATACTCAAGTTCAAGATTTTTAGCGATAAGATAAAAACAGAGCAATTACGAGTTAAGTGGCAAACCCGATGAGCATTCAATTTCATGCACTTTAATTTTATATGTCTTATTTACAAGATCATACTAATCTTTATATACAAGCTACCCCCAACGGCCCGAGCCGTCAAGCTTTTGGTGCATTTTGTTATTCGTCTGATGTGCAGGATATTGCTCACTCTTGACATGGTCAACAAAGCGAGTTTCTTACATGAATCCCTAGTAACAGCATGAGAAAAGGCTGGGGCATTTTGCGATACAATGAAAGGGAAGGAGCCTAAGGCAGGACCAAGCTTCTCATCAAAAGAAATGAGAGGACTTCTGAAAGAAACTACAATAACATGAGCTAGCGATGACAAAAGAAAGGAAAAGTTCCTTAAAGATCATTACCAGAGGAAAAACCCAATGCCTCGTCAGTAAAACAGTATCAAAAGACCACCCAGGGGCAATTTATAAATACAAATCCATGACATATAATGCATGCATTATGACATATGTAGTGAATGAAAAGCATTATATATACATCTCTGCGAAATACATAAAACTGTATACATAAAATATCATCTCTGTCCTACAAATAAAAGAAAAAAGTACAGAAAAATGGGGCACAAGCCCCTAACGACTAACAAAAGATTCAACAAATGAAATCTACATCATCAAATATGTCAACCTGCGCCAAGTCCTCCTAAGTCGAGGCCTCTGCGCCGAAGTTTAAATCTGCATAGTGAAAGGACAGGCCGCATCCACCGGGGACGTCAGCGGCACCCAGGTCATCAGTCAAAGCCAGTATCTAATCCAGCTGGATCACAAGTAAAAAACTTGCCCCATTTATAATCAAAGGTGCAATCCATTGGCTACAACCCAGTGAAGGTATCGGCACAACCCTGATGGTGTAATCCATTGGCAACAATCCAATGAAAGCATCGGCACAAACCCGATGATGTAATCCATTGGCTACAAATAAGTGAAGGCATCGGGACAACCCCGATGCCGTAATCCGTTGGCAACAAGCCAGTGAAAGCATCGGCACAACCCCGATGGTGCAATCCGTTGGCAACAAACCAGTGAAAGCATTGGCACAACCCCGATTGTGAAATCCGTTGGAAACATACCAATGAAGGCATCGGCACAACCCCGACGGTGCAATCCATTGGCAACAAACCAGTGAAGGCATCTAACGAGTGTATGATATTCATTTATTTTGATTCATTTATGCGTAGTCTATTACATGTTTGGTTGTTAACAAGGGCTTAATAGGTTTGTTTATGGGTTTCAGGTCAAAATGGAGATGAAACGAGGTAAATGGGAAGATTGTTGGGTTTTTAATGCAAAGTTGGATTCATATTCTTGGCTTGGGACTTGGATTTTATTGTAGAGCCATTCCTTAGCTTTTCGTAACATCTTGAATCGTCCCAATCGGAGTTCATATGAAAGAGTTATGACCTTTTTACCAAGCGAAAGTTGAAACCTCAGAGTTTGGAAGTTGCAATTTACATAACAGTCACTTGGAGCCGATTTCAACATTGATCCCATCAGAATCTGTCAATGCTCAAAGAATAAAAGTTGTAGATCTCGTCGACAGCTTCGATTTGACAGGTAGCAGGCCCCGTAACTCTTCCTGGATCAAATATTATGCTCATTTTACCAAAGGATGTTGTAGCCACCTGAGCAATACCTGCCGGGGCAGATTTCCCTAGTACAAATACCCGCTAGGGCGGGATTTAGAGCTGTTGGACAGAAGGAACACCCGCCAGGGCGGGTGTTTTAGGGTAAAAAACTCCGTTGGGGTGGGTATGCTCGACTGGGAACAAAAAAACATCCTAATTTGAGTAGGATTTGGATGGAATAAGGACTACGAGTTTAGTTGGTGCAAATAGGCTATTTAAGGGTGAGAGAGGATCATATATGAGCTCTCTTGTTCTAGATTGATAAATAAAAAACCCTAGTTTTGGAGAATCAAGGCATGTCAAGCTAAATTACTCAATTTAATTCTGAAGGGATGTTGAACCTTATTCATAATTAACGGTTTGAGTAAGTTTACTTTGTTTACTCTTTTGTATGTGAGATTTATTCTAATTATCTACATAAACTTTCTTGTATGCTATTCAATTAACTAATTTAGTTTCTGCAGGATTAAATTAGTAAATTGATATCATCTGCTAGATTAAGATATATATTAAGCAAACGATGTATGTCTGATCATAGGTAGCAATTAATGATATTCGATTGTGGTCAAACTTTTGGATATTATTAAGATTTCCAGAAGACAAGTTAAATAATTCCTGATTGTGTAATTATTGCTTGGAATAATCTAATTCTCATTCTTCATGCTTCTATCATATTAAATTTAGACTGATAGTTCTAGGTTACATGATAGTTAGGATCTTTTGTTGGCAATTGTCGCATTAGATTTACACATAAGGAGAATTTCGGATAACTAGCGATTGCGGTTATCTAGGATAGTTAATCTCATTAAAGGATAAATATTGTAAAATTTTGGTTAATCCATAATTGTGACAAGGCGATACTGAACTGAAGAATTGAAGCTTTTTACTCATTGATACTTCTATTAAATTCACTTTCGGTAATTTAACTTTTCAAATCAAAATTCCCCAATTCATTAGAAAATATTTGGATAAATATAAAACAAAACACTCTCTGTGGGATCGATCCTTGCTTGTTACTATACAAATTCTTGAGTTAGTAAAATAGGAGTAAGGCTAATTTTGGAATGCTAAACGATAGCTCCCAAATTTTTGCGCCGTTGCCGGGGAGTGTTATTTGTTTTTATTTATTCTTTGTTTTCATTTATTTTTGTTTATTCCTCGATCCTCTCACTCTCTTGAATTGAAATTTGATCCAGAAATAGAGAGAACTGCACGAAGGCTTAGGAAGGAAGCTCGAAAATCCCATGGTACACTTGCAAATTTCGACGAAGCTCCGTCACCAGGTCTCAACATCGCACTCACACTACTTTCAGACCATTCTTCTAGCAAATTAGATGAGGAGATGGCGGTGCCAAATAATAACAAGACTTTAAAGGAGTTTTCTACTCCTAATCTCACTCAACAACCTCTATGCATTGAATATCCTGCTTTAAACGCTGCGTTTGAATTGAAATCCAGACTAATTCACCTTTTGAACCTTCTAATCCTCCATTTCAAAAAATTACAGAGGCCAGATGGCGAAGAACGTTCACCCCTTTAGGGGATTCACTCGAGAATGTTCTAAAACTATTGACGGCACAAAAGAAGATTGTTCAACTCCTTCCACCAACCAGTACCGGTAAACGAAATTTCGACCCAAGTAAGAAGTGTGCATACCATTACGGATCTCCAGGCCACGATACACAGGACTGTTGGTCTCTCAAGCATAAAATATAAGACTTAATAGACAACAGAGAGATTATGGTGACCAAACCGGTGCAGCCGCATGTGCAAGACAATCCCCTCCCTCAGCACATAGAGGAGAGTGTCAACATGATTAGCACGATGAATGGAGAAGGATCCAAATACCTCCGATATGTCGGAGAATCGACTCAATCTAGCACCAATAGCCCAGACAGTTGGGAGTTCTCAGAGAGATAGTTCCTGATGGAACAAGAAATCAAGTCCATTAAGGAACAGATTGGACAGTTAGCGAATTTGGTCATGTATCAACTTCAGATAACCCGAAAGTTGATAAATCAGACCAATCAGCATTAAGCAAGTCCTCCTACACTGAAAATTAGCCCCATTACTATAAGGGATCATTACCGATTTCATGAGCATGAACCCTGGGCAGACAAGGTGGCCAAGGACCTAGCTGATAGGGAGTTCGCCTTTTAGAGGAATTTCACTAATTTGAACCAGCCAATGAAGGAAATCCTCCAAATGCTGATTAATGAGGGAATTGTTGCATATTTGTTACCTCCGGTGAACCCTCGATCCAGAAAATTCAAGCTTGACAGAATGTGCCAGTATCATTCCAATGCACCCGGTCATAATACTGAGGACTGTTGGGGACTTCGTCACCTGATTCAAAATATGATTAAAAGTGGTGAGCTAATCAAAGAAAATTAAAATTACAGCTATCCTGACGATGAAGCATTCTTTATTCCCACGGCATGGAATCAGGAAACGGTTGCTGTTATTTCCTGTGAGAATGAGTTAGCCATCACACCCCTGATACTGCAAGGGAAAGGGGTCCAAGAAACACAAAATCCTATGAAATTAGTTGTGCCCGAGCCTTTAATACTGCCTATCAGACCGCAATATCCAGTGATCAGCCTAAAAAGAGTCCTATGGAACTATGGGAAGGATGAAGGTTCCACTTCAAACAATATTGCCATTGTTCCAAAGGAGAATTCATTGTACCTACCTCAACGAGTGATTAATTCAGTCACCAAAGCTAAAGGGAAAGTGGCTGAAGAGAAAGTTAAAGAATTCCTCAGCAAAATGGGGCATAACGAGATCAAGGTGGTGCAAAGTTTGAAAGATGCACCCAAATAGATGTCCATCCTAGATCTGGTCTTATCCTCGGTGGATCATCGTAACATTCTGGTGAAAGTACTAGAAGAAGCCCATCTGCCAAGAACAGTGGATGTTGAGAAATTTCGTCATGTGATAAACACATCTTCAACAATAATGTGATATCTTTCACTGATGATGATATACCCGCAAGGGGGACGGGTCATCGCAAGTCACTGTACATAGAAGTAATGTCCTCAGGGTGTGTGATCGGAGGTGTGCTAATAGGTGGAGGATTGTCCCTGAACATCTATCCCTACGACACACTGAAAAGAATGAAGATCAACCCGAACCAGATCAGAACCAGTCATGTGGTTATCCGGGCTTTCGATGGGTCTCGCCGAGAAGCTGTAGGTGAGATTGAGCTACCACTGGAGATTGGTCCCCACACTTTTTATGTATCTTTCCAGGTACTCAACATTACCTCCGGATACAACTTGTTGTTTGGAAGGCCGTGGATTCACATGGCAGAAGCAATTCCATCCACCCTCTATCAGCAGGTCAAGTACATTATCAATGGCAATCTAATCACGGTGAATGCTGAACCAGAATACCCTGTCTATATACAGGGAGACATGCCGGTGATCAGTCTGGATGAAGGGGTTGAACTAGCTAGTTTTCAAGCATTAGAGGTGAGTAATATTCAGTACCTATCTGTTGGGGCACTAGCTCTGAAACCAATGGTTTCCCTCGAAGTAATGACGGTGGGTCAGGAGATGGTATCTTTGGGTTTCCGCCCTGGAGAAGGTTTAGGAAAAAATTAGTAAGGTATCAAGAGTCCGGTGCAAATCCACAGCCAGTCAGGGAAAGCTAAATAGGGTTATTCATCCAGGTCAAACCACCGGAATCCACACATGCATCCAAAAGTTCATGCCTCCACGATTTTACTGCCAAACCTCACTGATGCCGAATTTATGAAGCCAATGAGGAAGATTCCCGCTGTTGTGTCAGCCATGTTCTTCCCTCCAATCAAACTAATTAGTGAGAGAAAAACCCCAAAGCCTGATGGGGATAGCAAAAAGGGAAAAAAAAAAAAGTTCCTGCATGAAGGACGAGACCCATTTGCTAATATGTATTTTCTGATTCACTACGAGGGTATGAATGATGATATCCCAGACAATGATGAAGAAGATCAAATCCGAATTCCTCACATCAAGAAGGGGAAGGGAGGCAGTTCAAAGAAGTATCCCGGCCCTGATTTGAAGGATGTTTCAGTCGTCATCAGAGATGAGAAAGATGAGCACAACTCCTTTATCCTCCCTATTCATGAGGATCTAACCTTGGACAATTGGAGCAGTCTCCCGTGCCTCATTCAAAAAGGGTAAAAGGGTAGAAAGTCCATCTTCCCTGTAACATGGTTTCATTTACTGCTTATTTTGGTTGCATAACTATAGCAATAACTTTTGTCATGCTTTGCTAAATGCTTTGTATGTTTAAAAAGTTTTATATATTAAAGCGAAAGCATTTTATTTTCAAGACTCCAGAATTGGATTTGTTTGTCCCTGCTGATGAGATGCCAACCTGTCACAGTGACTACAACTTTGATGCAGAACTGAACTTCGACTTGATAGAGATTGATCAAGAGGAAGTAGATGACTATGAGGTGCCCGAGGAGATCAAAGAATGGGTCGAAGACAAACCCAAACCAAACCTCGATCAAACCACCACTGTCAATATTGGAACCTCAGAAAACCTCAAAGAAATCCAGATAACCTTAGACCTTACCCCAGACCAAAAAGCCGACCTGATTAAAATTTTAACACAGTTCCAGGATGTGTTTCATGGTCACATGAAGATATGATTGGCCTGTCTACTGACATTATCATCCATCGTCTGCCCATCAAAGATGGATTCAAGCCAATCAAGTAGAAGCTCAGGCATTTGAAACCTGAATGGAGTCTAAAATTCAAAGAAGAGGTTGTCAAACAATTCAAAGCTGGTATCATCATGGTATCAACATACCCGGAATGGCTGTCAAACATAGTCCTCGTGCCTAAGCCTGTAGGGAAGGTACGAGTATGCGTGGATTACAGGGATTTGAACAAAGCTTGTTTCAAGGACAACTTCCCAGAACCTTTCATCCACATCTTAATAGACAATACATCACAGTATGACATGTATTCTTTCGTAGATTGCTTTGTTGGTTACCATCAAATCATGGTCGCTGAAGAGGACATGGAGAAGACAGCTTTCATCACTCCCTGGGGAACTTTCTGTTATCGACGTTTATCCTTCGGCCTTATCAATGCTGGTGCCACATACTAGCGAGCCATGATGGCCCTGTTTCACGACATGATGCACAAGGAGATAGAAGTTTATGTGCACAACATCATCGTCAAATCCCAAAATGAGGACGATCACATCAGCTATCTCAGACAGCTGTTTAACAGGTTGTATAAGTACAACCTCAAGCTGAATCTAGTCAAATGCACTTTTGGTGTCAAATCAGGCAAGTGGTTGGGATTTTTGGTAAATAATAGAGGCATTGAGCTGGATCCCACCAAGATTAAAGCCATCACGGAGAATTAATTTCATAAGCAGGTTCATTTCCCAGCTTACGGCAACTTGTGAACCCATCTTCAAGCTACTAAGGAAGAATTCCTCGGTAAAATGGAATGAGGATTGCCAAAAAGCTTTCCTTGCCATCAAAAAGCAGCTGATTGAAGCGCCTGTCTTGGTGCCCCCGAGGGATGAGGTTCCCCTGTTTATGTACTTGTCTGTCAATGTCAACGCAATGGGCTATATGTTAGGACTGAAAAATGATAGTAGCAACGGGAGAGCTATATACTACACTAGCAAAAGATTCAGCAGTGACGGACAGAAGTACACACTAATTGAGAAAACATGCTGTGCGTTAGCATGGGCCGCCATGAGGCTATAACATTATCTGCATGGGCACATGTCCTATCTCATATCCCGAATGGATCCACTGAAGTACGTATTCAGCAAACAAATATTGAATTGTCAACTGTCCAAATGGAAGTTAATCCTCCAACAGTTTAACATTGTCTACGTGACTCAAAAATCCATCAAAGGTCAGGGCATTGCAGATCAATTAGCCGAAGCACCGTCCGGAGGTTTTGAGCCTTTGGAAACTTATTTCCCAGATAATGGGATCTTGATAATTTAACAAATCCGATAAAAGAATATAGTCCAACCCTGGAAAATGTATTTTGATGGAGCGGTGAACATGGAAGGTGCTGGAGCTAGGGCAGTCCTTGTCTCTGGTACAGGAGAACAGTATCCTGTTGCTACCAAGTTACAGTTTGTGAACACCAACAACACGGCTGAGTATGAAGGCTGTATAATGGGGTTGAAATTAGCCCAATCCATGTGTATCCAGCGTCTATTAGTCTTTGGAGATTCTGAGTTGGTTATCAGACAAACCACCAGGGCATATCACACCAAAGAATTGCATTTGCTGCCCTATCAATGGCAGGTTATCAATATATCCATGGATTTTGAAGAGATAACCTTCATCCACATCCCTCAAGGAAGAACCGACTTTGCAGATGCATTAACAACTTTGGCTTCCCTGGTCCACATATTTGGTAGAAGGGGAATTCCTGACATCAAATTCACAAATTGAAAGGCCCCGATATATAGGAATTACATTGGAGATGTATCAGATGAAATACCTCCTATCATGCAACCCTCGTATCAAGACATCAAGGAATATCTCCCATTTGGATCTACACCCGATGGGGCAAGCCAAGCCGAACGAAAAAGGATTCACAAGATGGCTATGAAGTGCTATCTGAGCGGAGATGCACTTTATAAAAGGGATGTTGGAATAGTCCTTCTAAGATTCCTTGATAAAGAACAAGCCTAGAGACTAATAGATGAAGTCCACGGTGGAGTCTGTGGTCCACACATGTGCGATCATTTGCTAGCCAAGAAGATATTAAGAATAGGGCATTACTGGATCTCTTTCAAAGCTGACTATGATGATCACATCAAGAGATGCTACCAATGCAAAGTTCATGGAAATGCCATACACCCTCCTCCAAATAAGCTGCACAATATGAGTTCGCCATGGCCTTTCTCCATGTGGGGAATGGATGTGATTGTGCCGATAGAACCCAAAGCCAGTAACGAACATTGATTCATCTTCATCATAATCGATTATTTCACCAAGTGGGTTGAAGCTGCCTCTTATCCCAAAGTTACCATGGAGGTAATCATTGGTTTCATCAGAAACAATGTCCTCTGTCGATATGGACAGCCTGAGGTAATAATTTCAGACAATGCCAAGAACCTAAACAATCAGATGATGAGAGATTTATACAGCAAGTTTCATATCAAGCATCTCAATTCTGTCATCTACCGACCCAAGATGAATGGTGCTGTTGAAGCGACTAATAAGAACATCAAGAAGATCATACAGAAAATGTCTGCCAATCACAAAGGATGGCCTAACTTGTTGCCTATGACTCTGTTAGCATACAGAACTTCAATGCGTACCTCTACTGGGGATACCCCATACTCCTTGGTCTATGGTATAGAAGAAGTACTGCCTATAGAAGTAGAAATAGAGTCTCTACGAGTGTTAATAGACGCTCAGATGGAAGAAGATCAGTGGATGCAAGAGCGGTACCACCAACTGTCCCTGATAAATGAGAAGAGGGCTACAACCATTTTCCATGGGAAGTTATATCAGCAAAGGATTGCTCGATCATACAACAAGAAAGTCCAAATCCGGCAATTCAAAGAAAATGATTTGGTATTGAAGAAGGTTTTGGCCAATCAAGATGAAGCCAAAGGAAAGTTCGCCCCGAATTGGGAAGATCCTTTCATTATCAAAGAAATGTTGATTTAAGGAGCTATCAAATTGCAAGAGATTGACGGGAGTGAATTTCCCCAACTCATCAATTCAAACACCGTGAAAAGGTATTATGTCTAAAACACATGCCAGCCATCATCTTAGTCCTGCGAATCGATCAAATCAGTTCGAGTTTTCACTAGAAGATCAAACTAAGAATGACCTAATCTCCCTTCGCCCGGGAGTATGTAGGCAGCCATTCATAGTGCGGTCAAACCAAACAAAAAATTTAAAAACCCATCAAACCAATCTCAAAAGAAACACTTTTCAAACCTTTCACACAAAATTTAAACTACGAATGACCTGATCTCCCTCCACCCGGGAGTACGTAGGCAGCCATTTCTGGTGCGGTGTGACCTTTAAAGAAAGGAAAAACCAATAAAAAACCAGTCCCAAGACACCAAAACCTGATAAAACCCAAATTTCATCAAGTCTCTCTGGTCAACAGGCCCATCCGAGATATTATCTGACATCTCACTGTCCGTCCATCAAGGAAAAGCTCGTGATACATCAACAACATCAAGTCATAAAAGAAGTGGTAATCACTCAACAATGAAAATACATATCCAACAGTGAAGTGAATCAACATATATTTCTCTTATATACAATACTGTTTGATATACACACTGTGTCCTGTACATGATAAAAATGGCTGATATAGTATGTGCAGGAAAAATAAAGCTAGTCTATGAACCCGTGGCCAAGCGGGATAACAGTTCCAACATGGCATCTCTCTCTGAAGATGGAGGAGCAACTGCAAGCTCAATACCCTCAGTCGCCATACTAGCAAAAACATCCACAGCCATCTGCATAGTGCTACTGTGACTATCTATAAAAGTGCTCATATTTGCAACCAGGCTGTGGGTATATGATCTGAGTGCCGTATTGTCCGCAATATAAACATCTTGGGTAGCTATGGCCTCATCCCTCTCAACATAATCGGCATCCTGGGCAACTAAGGCCTCCTCAATCTCCTCAAAGGCTGCTGTCGACGTTGGGAAAAAATCCGCCGGTCGGGCCAAACTCGGATCTTTCTCTCTTCCTAATTTATGTCTACCCTTACTCTTTTTATTTGTGAAAAAGGTTTTGAAGAGTTTTTTAGAAAAAGGCCAACATGTACCATGTCGACGATTTGAACGTTTTACAGAGTCGTCAGTTGTTAGATTTAAAATGGTTATACCAACTCAACAGAGTTTTGTTTGAAAAGAGGCCCAATTGCTGGACACTGTCGAAACTTGATCTTTAAAACTGAAGTTTTGAGTTCGGGGGCTTGGTTAAGTGTGAGGAAGGTGTTAGGCACCCCACAACTCCCGTGTAAACACGGTACCGCATCTTTTAAATATTTCCCTTTTAAATCTGCAGTGTGTGTGTGTGAATGCTGAAGAAATTAGGCCTATGCTTTGATTGGAAGTATGTTTATGCATCGTTGAACCTATATACGAAGGGTTTGATTTGATTTGCAAAAAGTCTTTGATTTGATTTGGAAAAGTGTTTGATTTGATTTGCAAAAGCTTCTTTTTTTTGATAAGATTATTGAAATGATGCCCTTACGCTAACATAGGAATTGAAGCATATCGATACTTCAGTTTTATCTTTTCAGCCTTTTGGCTCAATTTGAATGGTGAATGTCGGGCTGCGAAGCATCCTCGACCATAAAATATATACAAGTATCGGTCTTCTCATGGGCATGACAGCCATCGGAGTGACTCTGACACGACAAACCATATTTTCACTATGTTGAGACCTTAATTTTGGTTAACTGTTTTAAGGTCTTTTGTATGTACATTTTTATAGAAAAACTGGCAGGGTACATTTGTAAAGTGGGGTTTGTCCATCGTGGAAATCAAATTCTGATCACTTAGATCATGAATCCCACAATTCCTAGGCTCACAGAGGGAAGTCAATAAACCTGCACAACTCAAATTTGTACAGAAATATATCCAAATATCGCCAAAACCAAGGATTCATTAGTAAATCCTGCCTCGCATATAGCCGAAGCATCTTGTTCCCACTAGATAGCGATCTAAGGGTCACGAGGTAGCTTTTATAACTGAAACTAAGAAATTGCTAAATTTAAATAAATCTCAGCCATTCTAGCTTTCCGGTTCTGTCTGGACCTATTTTGAACCGTTTAAAAGCTAGAGTTGGCGAGATTTAAAGAAATCTTGTTCTCCCGTAGAAATGTCAGTGCCGATTCATATCAAATGAATATTTAAAGCAACAATTGAATAACATGAGTAAAGAAATATATATTATATATAAGAAAGCTGTAAAGGGCGAGGGGTTTTCACTCCGATGCCCGGACTGGAATGTAAATATATATATATATATATATATACATATATATATAGGATAAGGCTATGAAATGAACTGTTCGTAAACGAACATATGTAGGACCCAGTGTTGAAGGTTGGTTATTGGATGAGAATATTTAACACTAATTAGGAATATATGATGGTACATAATTAGGCCAATCAACAACCTTCAACACTGGGTCCTATATATGTTCGTTTACGAACAGTTCGTTTCAGAGCCTTATCCTATATATATATATATATATATATATATATATATATATATATATATTTATAAAAGCTGTAAAAAGCCACAAAGTGATGCAGGCTTGACAGAATAGAAATATATAAATATAAAAGCGGTAAAGGGCGACGAACATTCTGTCATTTGCCCGGACTAGAATTTAAATATATATATATATATATATATATATATATATATATATATATATATATATATATATAGCTGTAAAAGGGCAATGGACATTCTATCCTAGGCCCATATATATATAAAAGTTGTAAAAGAGCCATAGAATTAACAAGGCTCGACAGAATTAAATATATATATATATATATATATATATATATATATATATAAGCTGTAAAAGGGAAATGGGCATTCTATCCTGGGTCTATATATATATAAAAGTAATAAAAGGTCACGAAATAATCCAGGCCAAACTAGAATTTTAATATAGACAAAAAATAGTCAAATCGGGACTGGGAAGATAACCCAGTCCGGTGAAGGGTGTATATATATATCTATATATATATATATATATATATATATATATATATATATATATATATATATAAGTAGTAAACTACCGCAGATTTGACATCTGGGCTTGACAGAATTGAAATGTTAGTATATATATAGTTAAATATATACAAAAAAAGTCAAACCCAGACTTGGAAGATAACCCAGTCCGGCGAAGTTTCTCAAAATGAAGATATTAGTATATGCAAGCTGTTAGAAGTGACGGATAGTCAATCCGAGTTATAAAAATGCCAGAAAATGCGTTTAGGTACTAAAATGTACCAAAAGTTAACAAAAACGGCCACGGAACTGAGTTCCAAGCATATTTAGAAAACAAAACTTGATATGAAAGTGTATAACAGCACAAAGAAGTAGTAATAACTTTCTGATCGTAAAAATACTCATAATGGACTGCTACACGGGCTTTTTGCCAAATCGTAGGCTTTAAACGTCCGAATCTACCAGTTATTTTTTGATATGTGGTAGTATGTGGGTATATCTATGTGTTAGAGTGAAAAAATTTGGGTTTGGAAGACAAGAAAATGGCTGGAAAATAAAACGGGCAGGGGTTCAGAGCGTTTTTGAATTATAAAATGAGCTGGGGGTGAGCTCATATTTATATACCTAGGAGAAGCGGGTCAACCCGCGGCTGCCGCGGGTCCATCTGCGGCTCCACGTGGCAGGGGTCCCGTTGTCTCGAAGTACATAAACTATGAGCAAGTGAGGTCCGATTCAAAACTTTCTAACTTTTGATCAGAGCGTCCGTTTAAGGCGTGCTATACCTTTATGGAAAGCCCTCGTCGAGAGTGTCGCAATAACATAGGAGAAAACCATTTTCGAGTCCAAAAAGATAGGTTCATAATCGGGTCTTTGATTCCACGCAGTTTTTCTGTTGAGCTGTCTTACGCTGTTTCCACTTGGGATCATTGTTATGGTTCGTTCTGACCTTAATGGCATCAGTTCGGCTTGAGTTTAACTGAATCGTCTTCTAGTTGGTAAAATAACCGTTTTGCCCCTCCTGGGATTTCCCGTTAGTGCTGGCATGGCCTTTAACTGACTTCTTGGGGTTGTTTCCAAGGTGTGGATCCCATTCGAGTCTGTTTATCCTCAGTGTTGTCTCTGAGGCTGACTTGGTCCTTCCAAGTTTTCCTCCAGAGATGTTATGATGCTTCAGGATTGTTTCTGAAGTTGACCTGACCTCCCGAGTTGAGACCGGGGCTGACATGTACCTCCTAGGTTGAAACTAGGGCTGACCTGTACCTCCCGGGTTGAGATCGGGGCTGACCTGTACCTCTCGGGTTGAGACCGGGGCTAACCTATACCTCCCGAGTTGAGACCGGCTGACCTGTACTTTTTGGGTTGAGACCGGGGCTGAGTTGATGACCCGATATTTAGACTGGGATTGATTTGAAGACCCGATATTGAGACCAGGTTGATTTGATGGCCCGGTATTGAGATCGGGGTTGAGTTGATGGCTCAATATTGAGACCAGAGTTGATTTGACGACCCGATATTGAGACCGGGGTTGAGTTGATGACCCGGTATTGAGACCGGAGTTGATTTGACGACCCGATATTGAGACTGGGGTTGAGTTGATGGCCCGGTATTGAGACCGAGATTGAGTTAACGACCCAGTATTGAGACCGGGGTTGATTTGACGACCCGGTATTGAGACCGGGGTTGAGTTGAGGGCCCAGAATTGAGACCGAGATTGAGTTGACGACTCAATATTGTGGCCGGGGTTGATTTAAAGACCCGGTATTGAGACCGGGGTTGATTTGATGACCCGGTATTGAGATCAGAGTTGAGTTGAGGACCTGGAATTGAGACCGTGGTTGATTTGACGGCCCGGTATTGAGACCGGGGTTGAGTTAACGATCCGGTATTGATACCAGAGCTGATTTGACGACTCGGTATTGAGACCGGGGTTGAGTTGATGGCCTGGTATTGAGGCCGGGGTTGATTTGACGACCCGATATTGAGATCGGGGTTTAGTTGATGGCCCGATATTGAGACTAGGATTGAGTTGACGGTTCAGTATTGAGATTGGGGTTGATTTGACAGCTCAGTATTGAGACTGGGTCGATATGATAGCCCGGTATTGAGACCGGGGTTGAGTTGATAGCCCGGTATTGAGACCGGGGTTGAGTTGATGACCTGGTATTGAGACTAGGGTTGGGTTGATGGTCCGATATTGGAACCGGGGTTGATTTGATGACCTTGTATTGAGACCGGGGTTGAGTTGACGACCAGGGTTGAGTTGATGGCCCGGTATTGAGATCGGGATTGAGTTAAAAAGACATTCTTGTCCTCCTACAGTGTTAGTAATAGGAAAATAAAATTTTGAGTGCCTACAGATGCCCCTCTTTATTATGTTCGTGCAATGCAATGAAATGAACAGGATAAAGATTGGTAGACACTAGAAATATGACAACTGCAGGTTATGTCTTGAAAGTTGGATACCTTTGAATGGAATAGGGCTATCCTTAATCGTTTGCACCATTATCTGCTATGGATATCACTGATAGGCTATCGCAAAATGTTTTTGTCATTTCTGCTGGGGATAACGTCAGTCATGAAAGATTATGTGAATTCTTGGTTTGAGACCCAGGGTTTTCGCTCATCCGTCGATACTCTTCGTTGAGCATATCTCATTTTGGTTGATATTGGTATGCCTTTCGGCAGGCTCCTCTAGTAGGGATACATCTTTGTTATTGAGTTACCTCCACAATTGTTCCCGATGCCAATCCTGATGATAATCTACACCGGTAGTTTTCCACAGGAGATTGAATCACCAATCTACCTCGGTGCTCCCTCTAAGGATTTGTATAACAGATTCCAACATTTGTCCTTTATGTGGATGGATTATTATATTGCTTCCGCTGCCAGATCATTCCTGATGCTTCACAAGGGTTGTGCCCACAGTTAAGGTGTCATAGATCTGTACGTGAAGCTTCGCTGGGGTTGAGCCAACGGCTGAACTGTTCTCGGCCTGTACCCGACGCTTTGCTGGGGTTGAGCTAATGGCTGAACTGTCCTCGGTCTGTACCCGACGCTTTGCTGGGGTTGCGCCAACGATTGAACTGTCCTCGGTCTGTACCCAACGCTTCGCTGGGGTTGAACCAACGGCTGAACTGTCCTCGGTCTATACCTGACGATCCGCTGGGGTTGAGCCAATGGCTGAACTGTCACCGGTCTGTACCCGACACATCGCTGGGGTTCAGCCAACGGCTAAACTGTCACCGATCTATATCAGACGCTTTGTTGGGGTTGAGACAATGGCTGAACTGTCACTGGTCTGTACCCGATGCTTCACTGGGGTTGAGCCAACTACTAAACTGTTATCGGTCTGTACCCGATGCTTTGCTGGGGTTGAGCTAACTACTGAACTGTCACCGATTTGTACCCAACGCTTCACTGGGGTTGAGCCAACGGCTGAAATGTCCTCGGTCTGTATCTGACGCTTTGCTGGGGTTGAGCCAACGACTGAACTGTCATCGGTCTGTACCCGACGCTTTGCTGGGGTTGAGCCAACGGCTGAACTATCACCGGTCAGTACCCGAAGCTTTGCTGAGGTTGAGGAAACGGCTGAACTGTCACCGTTATGTACCCGACGCTTCACTGGGGTTTAGCCAACGGCTGAACTGTCACCAGTCTGTACCCGATGCATCACTGGGGTTGAGCTAACGGCTGAACTATCACCGGTCTATACCAGACGCTTCGCTGGGGTTGAGCTAACGACTTAACTGTCATCGGCCTGTACCCAATGCTTCGCTGGGGTTGAGCCAATGGCTGAACTATCCTCGGTCTGTACCCGACGCTTTGCTGGGGTTGAGCCAACGACTGAACTGTCCTCGGTCTTTTCCCGACGCTTCGCTGGGGTTGAGCCAACAACTGAACTGTCACTGATCTGTAGCCTATGCTTCGCTGGGGTTGAGCCAACGGCTGAACTTTCACCGGTCTGTACCCGACGCTTCGCTGGGGTTTAGCTAACGGCTGAACTTTCACCTGTCTGTACCGGACGCTTCACTGGGGTTGAGCCAATGGCTGACTTTCACCGATCTATACCTGACGCTTTGCTGGGTTTGAGCCAACGGCTGAACTTTCATCGGTCTGTACCCGACGCTTCGCTGGGTTTAAGCCAACGACTAAACTTTCACCGGTCTGTACCCTACGCTTCGCTGGGGTTGAGCCAATGGGTGAACTTTCACTGGTCTGTACCCGACGCTTCGCTGGGGTTGAGCCAACGGCTGAACTGTCACCAGTCTGTACCTGACGCTTCGCTGGGGTTGAGCCAACGGCTGAACTGTCACTGGTCTGTACCCAACGCTTCGCTGGGGTTGAGCCAATGGTTGAACTATCACCAGTCTCTACCCGACGCTTCGCTGGGGTTAAGCCAACAGCTGAACTATCACCGGCCTGTATCCGATGCTTCGACAGTGTTAAATTTTGGCAGTTTTGTTCCGTTTTTCTATAGTTTTTTAGCATTTTTCATCATTGATCTCCGGATATTGCTTCGGGATGATAAGCAATTGTTTTCACAAATATTTTCATTCTGTAAGGAACTCGGAGCTTGTACGCAGTATTTCAGGACAATCCACTCAATCGCGTAGCAGTTTTTTCTGAGATTTGACTTTTTAGCTCATATGAACTCCATTTCAACTCGAACTGGACCGAGCTGGAGGGGGTGGGTCCCACCCTGGGGAATCGCAGGTAGAGGTGCGGCAATCGCAAGTGGGCCCGCTTCTACCTGTGTGTTTAAAATGGGCAGCAATGGGCTCATAAACTCATTTTCATTTCGAGTTTCAAACGAAATCCAATTTTCTTTTTCAAATCTACGGAGTTCGGGCAACTTTTTTCAGATTCCATCAGCGGCTGTGAGTTCTGCACATCCCAGGTAACATTTTACATCCTTTTTTCGCAAGTTTTGACTGTTAAAAGCATGTAAACCACGTAGTGTGCTTTTAGACGCAATGTATGAAAAATGTATGCCTATATGACCTGCTAAAAATTTTCTACCTTCATAAGTATACATATTTTACTACAATGCACGTTTTAATGTAAGAAAAATTAGATTCTGAGACAGTCATATTTTGCTCTTTTTGATCAGTTTAATCATTCTTTTTGGGGCCTAGTGAGCCTGGATTTTCAACTAAAAATATCCATTATAATTTGGCTACTATGTGAAGGTTACTTTTAATTTTATGTCATAAATATGAACTGTTTCTATTTTTGGGAAGGTGTGCTACTGAATGGCCACCTAGACATACCTATGTGCATGCGGATAGTCCATTTTACAAAGGAGACTCTGTCGATTTTTTTTCAAAAGCTCGAGCATTTAATAAACATGTAATTTTAACTCTATTGAGAATTTTTTACTGACCCATGCACGTTTTAGGACTTAGAAATGCATAAAATACTAACTTAAACTAATAAGCCACAGGTTTTAGGCTTACCACACCCTTTCTGATGTGATTTGGAGACTTTGTCCAGGTGATGGATCGAGACAGACTCGACAGTGCTAGCAGGGTAGTTTCAGGAGTTAGACGGAGGCGAGTTTCTGATGTTCCTCAACCACGTCCAGCTCGGCCGCCTCACATATTAGAAGAATCGGTGATTCGTCCAGCCCAAGACGAGCCGCGGATTATTATAGATGATGAGGAGGCTCCTTTTGCTGCTCCTATCCCAGGTCAGGACCCACGTGCGGAGCTTTTGGGCATTGTTGTGCCTACCCAGGAGTTGCTGGGAGACTTAAGTCGTCATCCATCGCGATTTCTTCATGCTAATGAGGTGACTTAAAGTTTTCTTCTCTCTGGATTCTCTTTCTTTCTTTTGCCATTTTTGGGGCACAGGTTTTTGACATGGGTTGGTTTTTGATGCAGGTTCCCGGCTTTATGCAGCCCAGAGGGAACTGGTTCAACGTGCACTCCCTCTACCATAATTTGCACCAGGAGTACAGAGATGTCATTGACGGCTGGGGGTTTTAGGTCTTCTTCTCTATTCTTCCCCGCCGTTGCCCCTGGGGTTATATGAGTGCTTTATCTAAGCGCTAGTTCAACCAAACTCAATCTCTTCACTTGTTGGACTGCGAGGTGATGATAATGCCTATGGATTGGAGGTTCATCACTGGCATAGAGTTCGAGGGTGAGCCCGTGCCTGTTGTGGCCGATATTACGCCCACTATCGTTAGATCCCTACTGGGAATTCATTTGTCAGAGCTAAAGGGTCAGACGGTCTGATCTGGTCCTTTGAGCATAGATGCCCAGAGTGGGGCTTTACTTGAGCCTCTGCCTGATGATTAGAGGGTTAGGGATTGCATTCTGAGGCGATTAATTTTGGTCATCATCAGGGGTTGTTTTCTGGCGAACAACTCATCGACTGTGTCCTTTACCCTGGTCAGTGCCACCCGACATATAGAGCGCCTCAGTGACTTTGATATGGGTTCCTACACCATTGCCTATTTTCTCTGAGGTATGCGTATGCTCTCGGTGGGTTTGACGGAGGCTTGGTTAGGGTTCTACCCATTTTTGCTGGTGAGTACATCTTTCTTGTAACTTTTTGATTTCTGCATTTACATTTGTCAGTCTTGGTCACTGAGGACTTTTGATGTTCACATGGCCAGTTCTGGGCGCATGAAAGGCTTCCTTGCCTACAGTCCACCACTGCTTTAGGTCTAGAGACCTATCCCCGAGGATAGCGTTGGCATCACTCCACTCTGACGGAGGTCCCTATTGCTGAGGGCTTTACTTATTCCCGCCTGTAGTTGGAGCTTTTGACAACTGGAGCGATCTCGTGGATCCCATATACCTCTGAGTTTTTGACTATTGGATTTGAGGTCGGGAGTTTGCATTGTTGACCCGTAGAGTCTCATTTTTGACAAAGGGAGGTTGGGAGCTCTATCTAGGAGAGCGTACTATCCGGAGTATCACGGGTCAGATCTGCATTCCCTTTGTTCCTTTAGCTTGGCATCATTGGCCATTGGTCTAGCCACTGACAGATATCTCTATGGAGGGCGTAAATGGCTTTACCCTATAAGAGGGTTCTTACAGCCAGGAGGCATTCAGCAGTTGGTGGAGCCCTCGCACGATTGGAGCTCAGACTCGTGCCACCCATTTCATGGCAGATATGGTGCCTGGGTCTGTGATGATGATAGACTGGATAGCTTGCCTCAGAGAGCCTACTCACTTGGACCAGATTACAGGACTGACCCAGGAGTTGGAGAGAGCTCACTTATTTATCAGGCATCTTGGCTGAGATCCATCAGAGGTATCTTCTTTTGACCCTTCCAGCTCAGGAGTGGGTTCCTCATCAGGTCCGTTTTCCAGCAGTTTTGCAGGGCTGATCCTCCCTTGTACCGTCCAGACATGCCTGATGACCTTGACTTTGTGTCTACGGAGGAGATGGAGCAGATTAACCACCAGAGTGTAGATATTTTGGATACTTTTGGATAGCTATTATAGCTATATCTTTTGGTCGGCCACTGTTTTAGCTGTTTGGGTGGCTGTACCGCATTTTGATAGACCATTGTTAGTAGTTGGGTGGTGGTGCTCCATATTCCTGTATATTTTATTTTACTTTGTATTATCAGATAGGGATGATGCTTGTAGTAGATAGTTTATTATAGATATACATGATATTTCCTATCTATCGCAACATGTTTATCATTGTCATTATGCATGTATTATGTCATGTGTATGCATTTAGACAGATGAGTTCAGATTTGACCCCTGTATGGTCTTGTAATACAGTAATACAGATGTCATCGTCCACCGTCAATTGTATTGAGCATTTACCACCATCTGTGGTGGCATCATCCTTAAGATCGTGGTATGAGAGCCTGCCCTTCCCAGCCAGAGGGACAGTGGATCAGATGTTAGGGAATTCATTGGCCCTTATAGACTTTCAGGTCCCGTATGGGTTCATGGATGGCATCTTATCCTGTTGGATACCTAAGAGATAGGTTTTCCCCTTTGGGCGACACGAGCTAACTCCTACTTTAGAGGAGTATGAGCTGTTTACTGGTTTGTCTTTAGACTTGCCCTGCACTCGTACTGCCATCAGCGACATAAGGAGACCGTTCTTACGGATGTCTGGTCTACATCAGAGTGTAGTTTCGGATGAGATAGTTTATGGACATGTGATCTCTATAGATTTCTTGATCGATCGTTTTAGCCGGCTGGATAACTATGATCGTTATGCTGGAGATTTTATTATTTCAGCAGAGGCATGTCATTTGACCAGGATAGATGTTTTGTTGATGTGTATAATAGCCTACGTCTACATGCTACTTCACTTGGACCACCTGAATGTCAGATTGATAGTCGTGGTTCGGGCCCTTAGACAGGGTTGCACCATCTTGCCGATGATATTAGCCGAGACGCTGAGAGTAGCCACCCACTGCAGTACCCACCCGGATGGGTTTTTTAGAGCCAGTTTGGTTTTGCTGTACTTATGGCTCATGTCCCATTTACGACCGATTGTCTTCTTCAGACACCAGGGGTATTATTTCACCAGTGAGATAGTCATGTCTTACTCCTTTCAGCCAGCAGAGTGTACCGACGCAGAGACATGGTCAGCATTTCTGTCTGATATTGCACATCTATTCTCGATTCTGCAATACTCAGGGCTAGTCTCTCTCTATAGCTTCATCACCCACGCATCTGGTATGAATTATTTTCCCCTGGCGAGATTGAGGGGAGTGACTAGTTACCATCCTCTGGCTGTTATGGGCCAGTTTGATCAGTTTCAGAGCCTGCATCAGTTTGAGAGAGCTATTGATCAGAGGATGTCAGCTTCGTCTATGTCATCCGCCGATTTGATTAGAGTGTACGAGTGTTGGACTCATAGGGAGAGGACTGATTTCTCCAGTAGCCGTCCAGATTATTCTCCAGAGTACTCAGTGTGGTTGGAGGCAGATATAGCATCAGCTGCATTCATCCAGTCAGCTCCGATAGTAGATTCAAATGAGGAGGAGCCTATGGAGGATCCTAATTCTCCCACCAAGGACTAGTTGTTCATGGGTCTGACAACAGCTCTAGTTTGTGATCCGCCGATCATTCCTGCCAGGACAGATCCAGGTTTGGCAGACTCACTAGCTAGGATGACCTTTGAGATAGATTAGGCTAGAGCGCTGATGTTGACTGCCCTGTCTGGCACATATATAGCTTTTGCGGAGAGAGATGTGGCTTGAGCGACTAGAGATATGACATTAGTTAAGAGAGACGAGGCTCAATCTTCTCGAGATGCTGCTTTTGTCAATATTGAGGAGAGCTTGATTGCCAGGGATGTAGCTTTTGCAGAGAGGGATGAGATTCGATCTGCCAGAGATGCAGCTTACGAGGAGATTGAGGAGGTTTTGATTGCTAGGGATGCTGCTTTTGTGGAGAAGAACGAGGCCATAGCTTCCCGGGATTTCCACATCGCCGACAGTACTGATCTCCGATCTTATACTCATGGTCTGGTTGTCGAGATGAGTGTTTATATAGATGCTCACAGCGAGACCATGCAGATGGCTGTGGATTTTCTGACTCGTATGGAGGCTGAGGGTATTACACTTGCAGCAGCTCCTCCATCTTTAGAGAGAGATGCCATATTGGCATTGCTGTCCCGCTTATCCATGGGTCCATAGACTAGCTTTGTTTTTCCTGCACATACTAGATTAGCCATTTTTGTCATGTACATGATACTATGTATATATCAAATAGTATTATATATCAGAGAAATATATTTTAATTCACTTCCCTGTTTGGATATGTATTGTCATTGCTGAGTGATTACCACTTCTTTCATGACTTGCTGTTGTTGATGTATCTTGAGCTTCTCTTAGATGGACTGACATTGAGATGTCGAAGAATATCTCAGACGGGTCTGTTGACCAGGGATGCTTGATAGTTTTTGGGTTTCATATGGTTTCGATGTCTTGGGATTGGTTTTTATTAGTTTTTATTTTTTTTTGAAGGTCAAACCGCACCATGAATAGCTGCCTATGTACTCCCGGGTGTAGGGAGATCAGGTAATTCGTAGATCTGTCTGTGTGAGAGAGGCATGAGAAGTATCTCTTTTGAGTTTGATTTAATGAGTTTTTGAGTTTTTGTTTGGTTTGACCGCACCAGGAATGGCTGCCTACGTACTCCCTAGTTGAGGGAGATCAGGTCATTTGTAGTTCTGATTTCTAGTGAAAACCAAACCTGTGACGCCCCCAAATTCCAGGACCGCCACTTGGTCTCTCGAATTCGGTTCATCACGTGCTCATGGTAATACATCACAATAATAATAATTAAATATCATACGATCACAGCGGAAAATCTATTCTAGAATAATTTACAATGATTTATTATAATTATTCCCCCAAGTCTCGCAACCTACAGTACTTAATAGATTACATAATAATATCAGTTAACGACTTATTACATAATCTAACTTAAGCTTAAACATAATCAAATCCAGTCTTACTACATCATCTTCATACAATATTAATATATTTAAAACATAACAGACATAAGCTAGTTGGTAGCTTTGCCCTTGCCCTTATCAACGCCCGAAGGTTCACCATGCTCTGCCTTAACTAAAATGTTTTAGGGAAAGCAAGAATGAGCACAAATTGCCCAGCAAGTAATATACAATAAGGGTGAGTAATAAGATTCTCAATTCTCGAAAGGGTATAACAAGATTTGATAGTTCAAGAATAACAAGAATATCAACAGTTCTCAATATCAGTCGCTAAGGACAGGATAATATTAATATGATTCAATAATAAGTCAATTCAAGATTTCAAATAATTGAATACTGAGTAGTCACTACGGACTATGAACTTCTACTAGAATTGACAGTAATAAACTGAAAATCCAACAAAAACAGGTACAACAGGTGATCAGCCTAAAGTACCCTTGTTATGCATAACAATCAACCATACTCAAGTGTGCACGTCGGTTCTCCGACAATCATATATTCCCTTCAAAGAAGGTTGTTCTTCTCAGTCAAATACAAGATCCCGCACCAATCAATTAGTTTGGGTTGCTTTTCAATAACATAAGTCCAGCCGAATCAAATGGCATAGACACTTTCACAATATTCAAGAACAATACTAAGTTCAACATGAATAATAGCTTTAATGAAATAAGAGTTCAAGTATGCTAATTCGATTCAACCGATTAAATAGGAAACTAGTTCGCAATACACAAGATAGGATACTTGCATAGTAAAAGAGTATAAGTTAGGAAACTTTCACAATTATAGATTTCCTTGCATAAAGTAAATGCGTCGGTTAGGATACTTGCACTTTAAAAGAGTGTAAGTAAGAGAACTTGCCTTTAGCGTAGTTTATCCACGAAAAGCAATCAACACTTTCGAATTCCTATCGTAATACAGTTACGTATATATATGATATTCATTAGTCATATAATTTAACTTCACATTTTCTCTTTGAATATACGATCAACACATAAGCTAAGTTTTGCCTAGCTACACAGTTATATAGAGTATAATTTCTATCCTTAACGTCCCTTCTTTAGAGTTTAAACGCATTCTCATATTATATAAGATCTCAACAATTTGCAAACATGCTTGCATATTATTAATATCACATAAGACCACAATCAATACTAAATATATTTCATTTTAGCAAGTTACGGCATCTCCTTAAGTTAACCGTCAAAATCGGGTTCAAGTAACATCATATAATATCACGTAGCATGTATTCATATTTAAAGGATACTTTCATGCTTGTATAACTTTTCCAAATCCAATCGTACATGGTATAGGTTCTTAAGTTAATACTTAAAGCCATTCAAGGACACGAACTCATATGGTCTAACATGGTCGCTTTTAAACACATAAGATATTCATATAACTTGTATTAGTCATGCTCATGAGTACTCGTATTGCATATATGTAGCTAGCATTGTTATTATCTTGAAAACATGCTTTGTTTATGCTAAACTTTAATCACGGCAACCAATCATGGTATATATATATTCATGACACATGAATGAGTCTAAGAGTACTATCACATGTGTCCATAAATATCAGAATTTAAATCTCCACGTATCGTGTTAATGCTCATGTGCAAGGCTTGTATTTCTATCAGTGAATCTTACTAATAGAGCCTAACATGTTCATGCTTCCTTACGAACCATATAAACACAAGTTAAGGCTTCATTCATATATTTCAAAGCTATCTAAACATGCTCATAACATCAAAATGACTATATAGCATTTACATGATCATATCCACCTTTAAACTTATATTTTGTTAGGAATGAGCACTAGTTAGGTTCACATGTTCATATTTTGTTACGGAACCAATATAGATAGGCTAACATGCACTTCATGTGTCTCTAGGTGGTACTAACGTGCTTGCAAGGTCAGTATGTAAACATGCTTTATAATGTTAACGTTCGTTTATGAAACTTTAAGTTCGTTTCCAAACTATGTGTCGTTTGGTTAACCATGCATGCTAATATACTAAAACATGCTTACATTGCCTCATTAGGTTTATATATATGTATTAATCATGCTCCCATGCTTGTTTAAACAAAAATCAAACAATTGGTACATAACAGTTTTGTTGCAGAATGCAGAAAACTGAACACAGAGGCTGGCGCTGCGGCGCGGCACAGTAGCTTAATACTGGCGCTGCGGCGCGCGTGGCGCTGCGTGCGGCGCTGCGGCGCGGGCTGCGGCGCGTGTGGCGCTGCGGCGCGGGCTGCGGCGCTGCGGCGTCGAGGCAGTTTTTCGGTTCAGACGGCAGCGAAAACCGACCCAAAACCTCCCATTTCATCGATTTCAACATACCATACCCAGATATTAGACTTGTTTAACTTACTAACACATACATATATGCTTATATAACAGTCAATAGCAATTATCAATTCCCAATTTCATGAACTCTAACTATTTTACGAATTTTATGTATTTACAGAAATTGAAGAGGAACAATGGAAATGAAAGACTATTCAGTGGTTCCATCATGTGTGTATGTTCATATAACAACAATATAAGGGTTCTACAACCCAATCATGAACCAATTTGGCATAATCAAGAATTTCAACAAAACTCAGAGAACAACAATGGAGTTCTTTTGACAGAAAATGAAAATGAAGACACGAAGAGGATTTATACCTCTGTTATGGAGTAAGCTTGCTGATGCTACTATAGAAATTCCTTCTGAACTAAATAGACAATCACAGTATACTCTCTTCTCTTAGAAATATTTCAGCAATGAAATGAAGGTGCAGGGAGTTCCTTTATATAGAAGAATGAATACACAGTCCAAGCTTCTAACTCCCAAATCAAACTAACGGATTGACAAATTGCATGAAGGTTATAGAATGGTAGGTATTTAGTTGTTAGAATCCATCATTAAAACCACTCCCTTGCTCATCATTGCTACAAGGCTATGGAAATTTACTGAGTTTAAGGAGAAGCAATAGGCTTAGGCCATAATGGCTGTGCACGTGAATGAGGGAAAAGAGAGTGACTATTATATTGGAACAAGGCCATATATCAGCATTCTGTAATTTGTATATATACACAACACTTATGCCAAAATATGTTACATGTATATATACTATATAATTAGGCCACAATTATAGTTACAATGTAATTCTAATGATACTAACATGGATTCACATAATGTAATAAGTGTGAATTGTGCACATATAATTCATGTACATTTTTATCATACTGGTATAATTTAATCGGATGTTATCACATTACATTATCTCATGTATTAATAAATTGTATTACTCAACAATTATTTATAATAGATCCATAATACATTATTTTAATGTATATCCACACATCATTTGTCACCTACACATATCATAACATATAGTTACTATACATTTAATTAACATGCTTGCACATATAATTTCTCATCTTATAAATTGAATATTAATTAATAATATACACATATCCTACATCAATCAATATAATTGTTAACCTCCATAACAATTTAATTAACCTTTATATGATTAACTATCACTTTGATATAAATCTTATTATATTTATAAACACGTTGCTCATTATTATTATGTTTCTTGCAATAATAATCACATATTATTAATCAATCCTCATTAGTATTTTATAACAGTTAATTAATATTCTTCAATTAACAATTAATATAGATTAATTGTTCGCTTAAATTAATATAATCATTCTTATATTACGTCACTGTGCCACACAAGGCAATCAACGAGTTTATCACAAACTCCACCAATTTCTCAATTATTATAATTATTCAATTATATATAATTGAATTAATTCATCTCATAACACAAAATCATTTATATTCAAATAAATTCTCATTTCCATTAATATATTTATTTAATAATATATGGAAATTCTCGGGTATTACATCCTCCCCCCCTTATAAAAATTCCGTCCCGGAATTGCTACAAGGTTACACAAATAGATGGGGATAGTCCCTCATCATCCTATCTTCTAACTCCCACGTTGCCTCCTCGACATCGTGGTTACGCCAAAGTACTTTTACAGATGAAATAACTTTATTTCTCAAAGTTTGTTCTTTCCTATCTAATATTTGGACAGGAATTTCTTCATACGCCAAGTTCTTCTCCACTTGAATGGGCTCGTAAGAAATCACGTGCTTGTAGTCGGCCTTGTACGGTCGCAACACGGAAATGTGGAACACGTTGTGGATATGCTCCAACTCGGGTGGTAACGCAACTTTGTATGCCACTTCGCCCACTCGCTTCAGTATCTCGAACGGTCCTATGAATCTTGGACTCAATTTTCCTTTCTTGCCGAAACGGATTTTTCCCTTCCATGGAGATACCTTCAAGAATACGAAACTGCCGACTTTGAAGTCTCGGTCCTGCCGATGCAAATCTGCGTATTTCTTCTGGCGATCTTGAGCTGCTACAAGTCTGGCTCTTATCACTGTCACCACGTCTGCGGTTTGTTGAACTAACTCTGGTCCGAGTATTCGTCGTTCTCCGACTTCGTCCCAACATAACGGCGTTCTGCACTTTCTCCCGTAAAGAGCTTCGTACGGTGGCATGCCAATACTCGCATGGTAGCTATTATTATACGCGAATTCTACTAAGGGTAGGTGGTCGTCCCAATTTCCCTTAAAATCCATCACGCAAGTCCTAAGCATGTCTTCTAGCGTTTGTATTGTTCGTTCACTTTGTCCGTCTGTTTGAGGATGATAAGCTGTACTCAACCTCAACTGCGTTCCCATTCTTTCTTGCAAACTCTTCCAAAAATTGGACGTGAAGCGCGGATCTCGATCAGAGACAATTGACACCGGCACTCCATGTCGTGAAATAATTTCTTTTACATATAGGCTTGCTAATTGGTTCAAACTGTAGCGGATCTTGATTGGTAGAAAGTGTGCGGTCTTCGTTAGTCGATCCACGATAACCCAAATAGCATCATAACCTTTCTGTGTAACTGGAAGTCCTACCACGAAGTCCATGGTAATATGCTCCCATTTCCACTCTGGTATTTCTAACGGTTGTAGTAAACCACTCGGCCGCTGATGCTCTGCTTTAACGCGTTGGCAAGTCAAGCATCTACTGACGCACTCTGCGACTTCCCGTTTCAAATTGGGCCACCAAAAATGTTGCCTTAGATCTCGGTACATCTTTGTGCCTCCCGGATGAACGGAATATGTCGTATTGTGTGCCTCGTGCAAAATCTCTTCCCTCAACTCAGTTACCGCTGGTACCCACACTCTCCCTTCAAATCTCAAAATACCGTCTTTATCCATTCGAAATTTTTCTTCCTCACTTTCTGTGACCCTCTTTCGGATTTTCTCACACTCTTCATCCTTTTCCTGAGCTTCCTTTACTCTATTCAACAACGTCGGACAAGCTTCCATTACAATTAACTTCTCACCAGACTTTTCTGGTCCTTTTACTTCTATCTCCAATTTCTCCATCTCTCTTATCAACTCTTCTTGAGTTGTTAAATTAAACAACTTCTCCCTTCCTTTCCTGCTCAGAGCGTCGGCAACCACATTTGCCTTTCCCGGGTGATAAAGAATATCGCAGTCATAGTCTTTGATTAATTCTAACCACCTTCTCTGCCGCATGTTTAACTCCTTCTGTGTGAAGATATATTTCAGACTTTTGTGGTCCGTGTATATCTCACATTTTTCTCCGTATAGATAATGTCTCCATATCTTTAACGCAAAAACTACTGCCGCTAACTCTAAGTCATGAGTAGGGTATCGTTTTTCGTAATCCTTCAATTGTCGTGACGCATATGCAATAACCTTGCCATGTTGCATGAGCACACAGCCAAGCCCCTTGTGCGATGCATCACTATACACCACAAAATTTCCCGCATCATCTGGTAATGATAACACAGGTGTTTCGCTCAATCTCCTTTTCAGTTCTTGAAAACTTTCTTCGCATTTGTCGGTCCATACAAATTTCACCGTCTTTCTAGTCAAATTGGTCAACGGGGTTGCTATCTTAGAAAAATCTTGGATGAATCTTCGATAGTACCCAGCTAACCCTAGAAAGCTTCTCACCTCCGTCGGTGTTCTCGGTTGTTCCCAATTACTTACTGCTTCAACCTTCGCAGGGTCTACAGAGATTCCATTCTTATCCACCACGTGGCCTAAGAATTGAACCTTCTCCATCCAAAATTCGCACTTAGAAAATTTTGCATACATCTTCTCCTTCCTTAGTGCCTCCAAAATAATCTTTAGATGTTCGGCGTGTTCTTCCTCTGTCTTCGAGTAGATCAAAATGTCGTCGATAAAGACCACTACAAATTTATCCAAGTATGGCTTGAAAACTCGGTTCATCAAGTCCATAAATGCTGCCGGAGCATTAGTCAATCCGAATGACATTACCAAAAACTCGTAGTGTCCATAACGGGTTCAAAACGCAGTCTTTGATATGTCCTCTTCCCGTACCTTCAGTTGATGATATCCTGTTCATAGGTCGATCTTTGAGAAACACTTTGCTCCCTTCAGTTGATCAAATAAGTCGTCTATCCTCGGTAGCGGATACCGGTTCTTGATCGTTACTCTATTCAATTCTCGATAATCGATACAGAGCCTCATCGATCCGTCCTTCTTCTTAACGAATAGTACTGGTGCTCCCCAAGAGAAACACTCGGTCGAATGTAACCCTTATCCAATAATTCTTGCAATTGTATCATCAATTCCTTCATTTCTACTGGCGCCATACGATATGGAGCTTTCGAAATCGGTGCCGTTCCCGGTGCTAAGTCTATTACGAATTCGATTTCTCTGTCTGGCGGAAGACCAGGCAGATCGTCCGGAAACACATCTTGGAATTCATTAACTACGTATATATCCTTAATTTCTACTCCCTTTTTCCGAGTATCAACGATGTAAGCTAAATATCCTACACATCCTTTCCTTAAAAATTTCTTGGCCTGCATCATCGTAACGCAACACGATTGCTTAAGCGATGAGCTACCATAAAACACTACCTTAGACTTACTCGGAGTCTGAAGGTTCACACATTTGTTCTGACAGTCAATTATCGCAGCATGGTTATACAACCAATCCATTCCCAGTATTACGTCAAATTCTCCCAGTCTAATAGGAATCAAGTCTACGCTCAGTTCATGTTTACTAATATTTGCGCGACAATTTCGATAAATGTATTCTACAGGGATCACTTCCTTATTAGCAACTTCTATGATCAAAGGATTTCCTAATAGTTCTCGAGGTGTACTAAGTCTACTAGCAAATTCTTCAGATACAAAAGAACAGGTGGCACCCGAATCAAATAATACATAAGCATTTATATCATTGATTGGGATTATACCTGACACCACATCCTTCGCAGCCACTGCGTCTTGGACGGTCATGTTAAAGGTTCTGGCGGTTGGGCGGTTGGATTGTGCCGGTCCACCGATCATCAGCTTGTTGCCTCCTTGCTGATTACTACCCCCGCCACTTCCCTTCTTTGGGCAGTCCTTAATTCGGTGCTCCGTCGAGCCACACGCAAAGCATCCTTGTATCTTTTTCGGTTTCAAACAGTTAGGCGAGATGTGCCCTTCCTGTCCGCAGTTGTAGCAAGTGCCACGTCCCTTCCAGCACTCGCCCTGGTGATTCTTCCCACACTTCGGGCATCCTTCAGCCCTCTTCTTGAAACCTCCACGAAAATTCCCTGATTGATTATTATTGTTGTTTTTGTTGTTGTTGTTGTTCTCCCACTTTCTCTTTCCCAAGTTGCTTCCTCCGCTACTACTTCCTCCCGTACGATTCTCTCCTCCAGTATTCTTTCCTTTCTTTTCTTTGTTATACAGACTTAAGGCCTCACTGCCACCTTCCGCAATGATTGCCTTCCCCAGTAATGTTGCAAAGGAATCAATTTGAAGAACTGATACCTTATTGAACAGCCATGGCTTCAACCCTTGTTCAAAGCGTCTAGCCTTCCTCTCTTCATCACCAACTTGGTGCTCCGCAAATCGCGCTAGTTCGTTAAACCTAGCCGCGTATTGCGCCACCGTCATCTCACCTTGTTTTAACTCTAGGACTTTCACCTCCATCCTATTCTTCATACTCTTTGGAAAGTAATTCTCGAAGAACAGTGTCTTAAACTTATCCCAAGCTATTATCCCTTCTCCAGCTCTTTGTTGATTAGCCTCCCACCAGTAGTTCGCTTCTCCCCTCATCATGTACGTGGCAAACACCGTCTTCTGATCTTCGCCTACGCTAGCTATAGTGAAAGCTTTTTCGATCTCTTTGATCCACGTTTGTGCGACGATTGGGTCGGTAGTTCCCTCGAACTCCGGGGGTCCTACACTCTTAAAGTCTTTAAAGGTTGTTACTGGCACAGTTTGAGGGTTCGGGCGAACGGGTTCATTGTTCCTTCCCCTTAAGGCTTCTCCTAACAAGTCTACCAGTTTCTGGATCGGGTCTACTTGTTCTCTCTCATTGTTAACGGATTCTTCGGGTGCAGTCAATCTACGTCTGGGCGGCATTATCTGCATCACGATTTTTTTTCATTTTATTATTATTCAAGTATATCACTTAAGTATTTCTTTTAATACTAAAAGAATAAATTTATAACACGTTTCTAAAATCAACTCCATTTATATTCATATGCCATTTCATTTCATTACATGATTTTACTAGCATACTGCTATAAATGTTATCACATATATCCCCTAATATCACAAAAGATGGGGAATATACCAACCTACTACCATACTACCCCTCTAACAAAAGCTAACTCGGGGTTTACATCATCATCCCACATCTTACACAAAAGATCGGGATTACAACATAGTATATACAATACATAAAGACACAACTAGTACTACTACTAGACTGACTAAGGAAATCTCATCCCATCATCCCGCGCTCCACTGCGCTCTTGTACTCCAACTGTGCTATATACGCAACCAGCTCTCGGCTCAAGGTATGTAGAGTCTGTCCCTGTTCTGCCGGGTAGTGGCACACACCATCAATCACCCTTTCAAAAGCTGAACGGAACACATACCCCATCTTGTTCATCTTTCTCTTCTTGCACCTGACCTCGTCCTCAAGGTCGTCAGCTCTCTCATTGGACGCTTCCCACTTCTCCTCGAAGTGTAACCTATCCATCACCTCCAACTCTAGCTGAGTACGGAGTGCCTCTTTCTCAGTTTTCTCGCTCAGTTCCCTCTGCTCAACCTCTTCTAGCTTCTCTGCCAAATCTGCATTCCTAGCCACTGACCTGTGAAACAGAGTCCCCATCTGGATCCCTGCCTCCCTACGGTAGGCAATCTCCACCTCTAACTCTTGCATAGCCAGCTTCCTCTGGTGGTCCTCGTCCCTCAGCTTCTGGAACTCAGACTCTCTCTCGTGGGCCTCTGCCTCCAGCTCCTGAACTCTACAGTCTAACTCTAGGATCCGCTCCTCATATTCTCCTAGCATCTGCTCCTCTATAGTAGCCTCATCCGAGTCCTCTACTGGCTCATCCTCCATCGGCTCCTCCTCTGGATCAGTCTCTATCTCAATCTCGATCTCATCCTCGTCATCAAACTCGGATGGTGCAACTGCCTGCACTGGTGTAGCCTCTAGAGGTGCCTCGTATACTACGTGTATATCCCTGGGCTCCTCCTCTGCAACTCTACTAGGTACCCCTGTGTCTGTCATCCTACACTCTCAAACACAAGACAAGAAATAGCATCTCCATTAGAATGTTAAACAAAATATAAGTTCATTGTATAGAATGAAGTTACATTTCATAACAGACTAAGTCTCTCAAGGAAAACTCTACATGAGTTTTATCTCCTTCCTAACTTCTAAGTTCGCCTAAGTTATAGTCTAAGGACACTCGTTCCTAAGGTTTATAACTACGGCTTTGATACCAACCTGTGACGCCCCCAAATTCCAGGACCGCCACTTGGTCTCTCGAATTCGGTTCATCACGTGCTCATGGTAATACATCACAATAATAATAATTAAATATCATACGATCAAAGCGGAAAATCTATTCTAGAATAATTTACAATGATTTATTATAATTATTCCCCCAAGTCTCGCAACCTACAGTACTTAATAGATTACATAATAATATCAGTTAACGACTCATTACATAATCTAACTTAAGCTTAAACATAATCAAATCCAGTCTTACTACATCATCTTCATACAATATTAATATATTTAAAACATAACAGACATAAGCTAGTTGGTAGCTTTGCCCTTGCCCTTATCAACGCCCGAAGGTTCACCATGCTCTGCCTTAACTAAAATGTTTTAGGGAAAGCAAGAATGAGCACAAATTGCCCAGCAAGTAATATACAATAAGGGTGAGTAATAAGATTCTCAATTCTCGAAAGGGTATAACAAGATTTGATAGTTCAAGAATAACAAGAATATCAACAGTTCTCAATATCAGTCGTTAAGGACAGGATAATATTAATATGATTCAATAATAAGTCAATTCAAGATTTCAAATAATTGAATACTGAGTAGTCACTACGGACTATGAACTTCTACTAGAATTGACAGTAATAAACTGAAAATCCAACAAAAACAGGTACAACAGGTGATCAGCCTAAAGTACCCTTGTTATGCATAACAATCAACCATACTCAAGTGTGCACGTCGGTTCTCCGACAATCATATATTCCCTTCAAAGAAGGTTGTTCTTCTCAGTCAAATACAAGATCCCGCACCAATCAATTAGTTTGGGTTGCTTTTCAATAACATAAGTCCAGCCGAATCAAATGGCATAGACACTTTCACAATATTCAAGAACAATACTAAGTTCAACATGAATAATAGCTTTAATGAAATAAGAGTTCAAGTATGCTAATTCGATTCAACCGATTAAATAGGAAACTAGTTCGCAATACACAAGATAGGATACTTGCATAGTAAAAGAGTATAAGTTAGGAAACTTTCACAATTATAGATTTCCTTGCATAAAGTAAATGCGTCGGTTAGGATACTTGCACTTTAAAAGAGTGTAAGTAAGAGAACTTGCCTTTAGCGTAGTTTATCCACGAAAAGCAATCAACACTTTCGAATTCCTATCGTAATACAGTTACGTATATATATGATATTCATTAGTCATATAATTTAACTTCACATTTTCTCTTTGAATATACGATCAACACATAAGCTAAGTTTTGCCTAGCTACACAGTTATATAGAGTATAATTTCTATCCTTAACGTCCCTTCTTTAGAGTTTAAACGCATTCTCATATTATATAAGATCTCAACAATTTGCAAACATGCTTGCATATTATTAATATCACATAAGACCACAATCAATACTAAATATATTTCATTTTAGCAAGTTACGGCATCTCCTTAAGTTAACCGTCAAAATCGGGTTCAAGTAACATCATATAATATCACGTAGCATGTATTCATATTTAAAGGATACTTTCATGCTTGTATAACTTTTCCAAATCCAATCGTACATGGTATAGGTTCTTAAGTTAATACTTAAAGCCATTCAAGGACACGAACTCATATGGTCTAACATGGTCGCTTTTAAACACATAAGATATTCATATAACTTGTATTAGTCATGCTCACGAGTACTCGTATTGCATATATGTAGCTAGCATTGTTATTATCTTGAAAACATGCTTTGTTTATGCTAAACTTTAATCACGGCAACCAATCATGGTATATATATATTCATGACACATGAATGAGTCTAAGAGTACTATCACATGTGTCCATAAATATCAGAATTTAAATCTCCACGTATCGTGTTAATGCTCATGTGCAAGGCTTGTATTTCTATCAGTGAATCTTACTAATAGAGCCTAACATGTTCATGCTTCCTTACGAACCATATAAACACAAGTTAAGGCTTCATTCATATATTTCAAAGCTATCTAAACATGCTCATAACATCAAAATGACTATATAGCATTTACATGATCATATCCACCTTTAAACTTATATTTTGTTAGGAATGAGCACTAGTTAGGTTCACATGTTCATATTTTGTTACGGAACCAATATAGATAGGCTAACATGCACTTCATGTGTCTCTAGGTGGTACTAACGTGCTTGCAAGGTCAGTATGTAAACATGCTTTATAATGTTAACGTTCGTTTATGAAACTTTAAGTTCGTTTCCAAACTATGTGTCGTTTGGTTAACCATGCATGCTAATATACTAAAACATGCTTACATTGCCTCATTAGGTTTATATATATGTATTAATCATGCTCCCATGCTTGTTTAAACAAAAATCAAACAATTGGTACATAACAGTTTTGTTGCAGAATGCAGAAAACTGAACACAGAGGCTGGCGCTGCGGCGCGGCACAGTAGCTTAATACTGGCGCTGCGGCGCGCGTGGCGCTGCGTGCGGCGCTGCGGCGCGGGCTGCGGAGCGTGTGGCGCTGCGGCGCGGGCTGCGGCGCTGCGGCGTCGAGGCAGTTTTCCGGTTCAGACGGCAGCGAAAACCGACCCAAAACCTCCCATTTCATCGATTTCAACATACCATACCCAGATATTAGACTTGTTTAACTTACTAACACATACATATATGCTTATATAACAGTCAATAGCAATTATCAATTCCCAATTTCATGAACTCTAACTATTTTACGAATTTTATGTATTTACAGAAATTGAAGAGGAACAATGGAAATGAAAGACTATTCAGTGGTTCCATCATGTGTGTATGTTCATATAACAACAATATAAGGGTTCTACAACCCAATCATGAACCAATTTGGCATAATCAAGAATTTCAACAAAACTCAGAGAACAACAATGGAGTTCTTTTGACAGAAAATGAAAATGAAGACACGAAGAGGATTTATACCTCTGTTATGGAGTAAGCTTGCTGATGCTACTATAGAAATTCCTTCTGAACTAAATAGACAATCACAGTATACTCTCTTCTCTTAGAAATATTTCAGCAATGAAATGAAGGTGCAGGGAGTTCCTTTATATAGAAGAATGAATACACAGTCCAAGCTTCTAACTCCCAAATCAAACTAACGGATTGACAAATTGCATGAAGGTTATAGAATGGTAGGTATTTAGTTGTTAGAATCCATCATTAAAACCACTCCCTTGCTCATCATTGCTACAAGGCTATGGAAATTTACTGAGTTTAAGGAGAAGCAATAGGCTTAGGCCATAATGGCTGTGCACGTGAATGAGGGAAAAGAGAGTGACTATTATATTGGAACAAGGCCATATATCAGCATTCTGTAATTTGTATATATACACAACACTTATGCCAAAATATGTTACATGTATATATACTATATAATTAGGCCACAATTATAGTTACAATGTAATTCTAATGATACTAACATGGATTCATATAATGTAATAAGTGTGAATTGTGCACATATAATTCATGTACATTTTTATCATACTGGTATAATTTAATCGGATGTTATCACATTACATTATCTCATGTATTAATAAATTGTATTACTCAACAATTATTTATAATAGATCCATGATACATTATTTTAATGTATATCCACACATCATTTGTCACCTACACATATCATAACATATAGTTACTATACATTTAATTAACATGCTTGCACATATAATTTCTCATCTTATAAATTGAATATTAATTAATAATATACACATATCCTACATCAATCAATATAATTGTTAACCTCCATAACAATTTAATTAACCTTTATATGATTAACTATCACTTTGATATAAATCTTATTATATTTATAAACACGTTGCTCATTATTATTATGTTTCTTGCAATAATAATCACATATTATTAATCAATCCTCATTAGTATTTTATAACAGTTAATTAATATTCTTCAATTAACAATTAATATAGATTAATTGTTCGCTTAAATTAATATAATCATTCTTATATTACGTCACTGTGCCACACAAGGCAATCAACGAGTTTATCACAAACTCCACCAATTTCTCAATTATTATAATTATTCAATTATATATAATTGAATTAATTCATCTCATAACACAAAATCATTTATATTCAAATAAATTCTCATTTTCATTAATATATTTATTTAATAATATATGGAAATTCTCGGGTATTACAAAACCTGATTTGAGTTGCAGGACCAGGATGCAGATATGCATGTGTTTTAGATATAGTACCTTTTTATGGTGTCTGAGTTGATGTGTTGGGGAAATTCAGTTCCGTCCATCTCTTGTAGTCTGATAGCTCCTCCCGTCAACACCTCCTTGACAATGAAAGGGCCTTCCCAATTAGTGTGACAACCCGAGAATTTATAAGATTAATAAAATCTTAAATGATTAAAAATTAGGTTAAGGAATAAAACCTAGACGTGAATTTGAGGAATAATTTAAAAATTTTTAAAAAGAACTTAAATGGTTTATTATTTGATTAAGAATAGAGGAATTATGGGTTACAAATTTCTAAACCCTAGAGATGAATCTATATGTGTTTCATAGAATATTAAGAATAAGGTACTACGATACCTATAAAGTTCGGTGACCTAATATATAAATTAGGTATGTGAATTATGTGTATGATTATGTGAGTGTGAGTGTTTATAACTCATTAAGCCAATTATGGCTATTTAGTTAAGAAACTAATAGAATGTGTGAGGACTTATGTGAATTGGGTGTACGATTAAATAAATATACATTATATATTATGTATACATTTATTTTATATATAAAGATAATTAAGAATATGTAAATATCAAAAATGTTGAGCATTGTTTCTAGTGAGAATAGATTTAATGGATTAAAATGATTTTGTGGCCCAAGGAATTAAATAAATAGCTCAATTGTTTAATTAAGCATTGGACTTGTAGTTAATTTGATTTAATAGCAATTAAGTTATTAAGCTAGCCCAATATATATGTATGAGACATATATTATATTGGCTCAATTCAAGTTATAGTGGAAGCCCAAGTTTAATTTTGTTAGTAAGCAATTCAAGAATAAAATGGTGCAAGCCCAAAGGAATGGCCCAAGTCTTGGGCCAATGGGAGAAGTCCATGTTGGACATTTAATAAAGTATTATATGATATTAAAAGAAAACAAAAATTAGTAGAAAAGAAGGGCATGGCCGGTCCATACAAGGAGAAGAAAAGGAGAGCATGTGAGCTCATCATTACATTTACTAACTCTTCACCAACTCTTCCATGTGTCAACCCATAAGCCAAGCCACTTATTTTAACCAAGGTTACAAGTAATCCTTTGCTTGCAAGTAATTACAACATGATTGAAGGAAGAGATAAGAGAGTTGATGGGGGATGCATGTTAGATATATAAAGTATATCTCTTAATTAATTATACAAAAATCTATTCTATCTTCTCTTTTCTCTCACTTCCAAGTTAACCAAAACAAACAAGAGAGAGAGAGAGGAGAGGGACGGTGGAGAAGAGGGAGAGATAGGAAGAGACTTTGATCTCTCTTCCACTCAAAATAATCATCCACCTTGATAGATCAAGGAAGAATATCCACCAAGCAAAGGTATAAACACTTTTTATTTAAATTATTTTTAGTTGTTTAATCAAAACATGGATATATGGTTCAAAACTCCAAAACCTTGGATCTATATGCATATAAGTGTGTTATATGTAGATTTATTACTTTTGATGGTCAAAAATTGGATCAAGAGCAAGAAGAATGAAACTATGTTTCAAAAAGTTAGAAAACCTTGATTTTCTTAACATAAATTATGTTTTGTTTGTGTTTGGTGGGTTTTGATGTAATAAATCATGGATCATGGTAGAATCATGAGTTTATGATGTAGGGGTATGTATTATGATGGTTTATGATGGCTAATGTTGGATTAATCAAAAGATTATGAAAGTTTTCTTACAAAACACAAAAACTGGAAAATCAGATTTTGAGAAAACGTAACCTGAAATTGAAAAGACCATATCTCCCAATTTATTTCAAATTTTTGAGTGTGGTCAATTTTTGGAGTTAGATCTAGAAGTCTTCTAACCTTTCCAAGTGGAATCACTGAAAAATTCCATGTAGATTTCCGTCTGGACAGTTTTTAGCAAAGGACGTAAAATCTGAAAATGTCAAAAACCAAGCTGTCCAAAAATTGAAAGGACTGTTTCGGCCACTTAAATTGTGAAATAAAATTAGGCCTTTTGGGACAAAAAAATATATGTTATAAAGTAGCTTGTGTCCAAAAATGAGCTCATTCCGACTTAAAATGAGCAAGTTATGACTATGTCAATATTTGTATTTTTTCGACAAAAATTTCTATAATCGGAGTTGTATAACTCCGATGGCCATGAAATTTAAATTGGAGGCTCACGATAACATGTATAAGATCCCTCCAAGAGTTGGGAAGTTTTGGAGTTAAGCGTGAGGTAGTTATTTTCTTAAAGAATTAACTAGAAATGGATTTTTGAAAAATACTAAAGGAAATTGAAAAATTCCTGGAAAATTATTTTTTGTATGGAATACATGTATTTATGTATGGATAAAAGATTAAAAAAATAATAAGATGATTTGGTTAAAAGAGGGGAATCCAGCTTGCTGGATTGTAATCTGGTTTGCTAGATTGACTATCATGTTGTTGGATGAGATGTTTGGATAATCCAAGATGCTGGATTGATCTATTTAGATAATTTAGGTTGTTAGATTGAAGGATTGATGAATCCAGGCTTGCTGGATGTGAGGTTAGTTGAATCCAGGCTTGCTGGATTTGAGGTTAGTTGAATCCAGGCTTGCTGGATTGGAGGTTAGTTGTATCCAGTCTGCTGGATTGGAAGATAGTGTACTAAAATAAAAGTCATTCTGAATCCAAGTTGCTGGATTAGGTATTCGGCTTACTTAATTGTAAAGGACTTATAAAATGAAAGACTAAGTGTTAATTCATAAGTTATATGTTACAGTAGTATTAAGTCTAAGGTAGTACAATCGTACTCTTTAATGGTTGATGTATAGTAGCTGGGCTAAACGACTCCTTCATATGGGGAAGGGATCTACGAATTAGTAACCGATCTAACTCATTTTGGAAACACACGGAAACTAATTTGTTAGTTGTTTGTGGAAAACCACTCAGTATACTATATTGAATATTATTAAAGACTCGATGTGTGCTAGGTTTAGACTTGGCTATATGTATAGTGTTAAGGTTATCTAATATTTGACTATGTGTTTAAATATTAGATAGTTTACTTATAAGGTATGTTATGCTAATTGAAAGATCAATCTTATAACTGATAGGTCTTTTCAATAAAGCGATTAACTTAAATTGCGTAGCAGTAATCGACGATACAGGCAAGTTCCTATACTCTTTTATTGAGCAAGTTTTCTCTAACTCAACTTTGAGTTATATTTCAAAGCATGTTCATGAATAATTATTGTTAATTATTTACATCTATACTTATTATTGATTCGCACTTAGTGCATGTTGCATATGTTCATCAGGTATGAAAGGCTGATCACCTTCATTACCATAAGGTTCAGTTGAATTTATTCGTGTTCATTATTGGCCATTTATCATTATTGTATTAGTCATTCAGTTATGTAAATTAATTCATGTTTTTTCACCAATATTATATTGTTGAAAGTTTGTTAGCTTATTATTCTTTTCAATCATAATATATCTTTCTTTGTATTTAAAACTTGCTGGGCAAACTTGTTGCTCACCCTTGCTATATCATGATAAAACTTTCAGATTAAGACGAAACTTCGGATACAGGCAAAGATAAAGACAAACTCCGAAATTGGATTTGGATACAGGTTAAACTTGTAATAGTATTGGATACAAATGACATTGTATGTCGTGTAAGATATTGAATGCAGGTATTAAGTTAAGGTTACAGACCTTGGGAATTTTGTTGTAAAAGTTATTGTATAAACATTTTATGTTTATATTTTTCGCAATAGTTATAAAAATGATGTATCGTAACATACCAAGTCCGAGGTTCTGGGGACCCGAATTTGGGGGCGCTACAGTTGGTATCAGAGCTGTAGGTTAAAAACCTTAGGTAGGGTTACCTTAGGCTATACTCGCAGGGATAAGGAATAGGAATAAACACAAATAGAGTTTAAGTTTGTAGTGATGAATTTGGGCAAGGTATTGGTAAGTCAATAAGATTCAAAGAAGAATCCTGACAAGTAATAAAGATCTAAAGTTACCTAATTCTGATGATAAAGATGAATAGTAGTAATAAATAGATAGAGTCTAAAAGACTAAAAGTATAAAGAGAAAGAAGATCGTAAAACAAAATGATCAGAGTATAGAAATGGATCGTAATATAATACGATGAGATCACCCCGTGATCTGATAAGATCATAGCAGGGAGGAGTATCAATAAAGTGATTGAAAATTTTACGACAAAATTGTTGTGAGTCTGTTGTACTATAAGTTGGTACGATGCTAACTCAGAAAAAGGATACGGATTGAATAAAATTTGTATGGAGAAAGTATGGAACTTGGATTAAGTGGGATTTCAATTGAGGACTCATAACAGCAGCTGAGTTGTATGATTCCTTGTATGGGCGGGGAATTTGTACTTGGTTTTAGAACCACTTAGCTTCCTACTCGATATAGTGGATAAGTTGAACAATTCTTTGTATGGGCGGGGAATTGTCCTTGGTGTAACAACCGCTTAGCTTCCAATATTGATTAGTGGCTGGGTTAACCAATTCTTTGTATGGGTAGGGGATTGTGTTTGGTTCGACGACCACTTAGCTTCTGGTACTGATAATCATTGAAATGTTTGTGTCGCGTTGTTTGCTATATAACATGTTGAGAAGCTGATTGTGACGCCCCCAGAATAGGTCCATTCAACCCAACCCATTCTGAGTCGCCAAATACATGGTACAGAATTCAAATACAAACTTTATATCATACGGTCGTGCAAAATACGACCACACAACTGTGAGTCTCAGTACAAATATGTAGAAAATATTAAGATTCAAACTAAGTCCTCATTACAATTATTATCACACTATTTATCAGAAATAGTGAGGACTACTACTGCTCTAACTCGGACCATCACTCTGTCCCCCGACTAGTCCCCGCAACATTCTCATTTCCTGAAGAGGACAACAGATGAAAAGGGTGAGCTCAACTAGCTCAGTAAAGAATATTATGACTAAGATAATGGGAAACAAATTATCGTTAGTCTTCAACAAATAAGATAAAATATAATGGACAACCAACTTTAGATCAATATTCGCAGCGGAAATAACAAATCATTAGAAGAGTTAAGCAGAGAATCAAGTCTACTATCTTCTATGATTTAAAAGTCCATCATCAATATTTTATCCCTGTAACATCAATCAATATACATCTCGAATCAATATTCATCTTTGCACTACAGGCCAAAGATATTCATTTGTATCATCAGTGGTCATATTCATCTCAACACCTGTCATCTTTGCACTACAGGCCAAAGATATTCATCAGGTAATCATTCATCTTTGCTCTACAGGCCAAAGATATTCATCAAGTAATCATTCATCTTTGCTCTACAGGCCAAAGATATTCATCAAGTAATCATTCATCTTTGCTCTACAGGCCAAAGATATTCAGTTACATCACCTTTTAGGACTGAGGATGATGAAAAATATTTTAAAAAAACGAATCCAGTGAGATAAAAGACAAAGACTAAGGATTCGTATTTTAGTATATCCAATTCAAAAATACCTCGTAATAATCAATTATGGAGCAAAATTCAAGAATAGAGCTCAAAACTTCGATACAATCAAAGATAGTAACCTTAACAAGCAATTCGGACAAATAGAAGAAAATTTAATTTTTCCGTGAATAGTGCCGTATACGTGAATAGTAACCCCGACGGAAAAAGTAAGAATTTCAACATAAAATCCATGACAATATTTCTGTATAATGATATTGGAAAGAATAACATCATTTACGAAAGAAAATAACATCCCTTACCTCAAAAAGATAGTACCTCTGACTGGAATATCGGATATAATATTGACGGAAACTTGCGCTGAATACTAATACTCAAAGTATAGAAATACTCACAAAAATACACTCGATATTATAGAGAGAGAAAACTTCGAATTCTGGTGTGATTTTCAATTCTAACCTAAGCACCCTATTTATAGGAAAAGCTTAGGATGCCAAAGGAGACTAAAATAATAAAATATCATTTTTTATTCTTAGCCGCCGGCTGCTCCAAAAATTCTGATTTTTCAACAAACCAACAAAAGTGGGGCCCACCCTTTATAATATATATTTATTTTCCGAAACTTCAATAATTCATAACAAATAGCCCCTTCGTCAGAAAAATACAAATTCTATGTCCTTTCATAGGAAATTTAATTCTCTACAACTTTGCAGAAGGAAGTTTTTCCAAATTCCCAACATAAATTATCCGAAATCCATAAACAGATGATTTCTCACACCAAAATACTGATAAAAACACATCAGCATAAATTCCTTCTTTAATATCCACAAAATAAATATTTCCTTATCATATAAATCAATAATTAATTATTCACAAATAATATTATAGAACTACAATATTAACAACCAGGTCGTTCCCAGGACAGAGGGGGCCTTCCGATAAAGACTTCTCCTTACTGGCGCGCAATTAAATAACCCCTCCTAGACAGAACTTCCTTAGACATTGTCAATAATGCTATCTAATAATATTATTCAAATAATATGAATTATTGAGTTGATAACGTGAAATACTGTGCAACGACAATTATTGAATCAATACTACAAAATATCAACTGTAGCCATTATTGAATCAATTATATAAAGTAGCAACGTAGCAATTATTGAGTCAATAAAATATCAATGCAGCAATTATTGAGTCAATAATATAAAATATCAACGTAGCAATTATTGAGTCAATAATATAAAATATTGAACAGTAAATACTGTAACAATAATTGAGTAGGTTCCTTCTCACGTAAGACTCAATAATTCGAAATACTGTGCAATACCGTGTGCTACTGCGCACCACCGCGTACTGTATTTTAACCACCGGGTATTTCAACAGTACTAACGGTAACAACTCCGCCGTTATTTTGTAAAAAGTTATTTCTGTCGCTTTCTATATCCGACAGTTATTCCGTTGTGGGGGCCCACAAATAGCTGCGCCGTCGTACGAATATTCCCCGACAACAAGAATATTCCACGACCAAACGAATATTCCCCGACAACAAGAATATTTTATAACCACTTTCTCATTTTAAAAATATTTGCACATTTCACCCATAACTTTCATATTTATCAAGTCAACACCTTACTATTTCGAAATAATATATAAAGAAAACTAAATCTTTATTCATAAAAGTTGGGGTCTTACAACCTCCCCTCCTTATGAAATTTCGTCCTCGAAATTGACGTACGTACCTGGTATGTCGAAAAGGTGAGGATACCTCGCTTTCATTTTCGATTCTAACTCCCAGGTCATTTCCTCAATAGCCTAGTTTCTCCATAAAACTTTAACTTGAGGTATAATTTTCGAGCGTAGGACATGCTCCTTCCTATCCAAGATCTTGACAGGTACCTCCTCGTACGTTAAATCTTCAGCTATCTCGTCTGGTTCTAACTCAATAATGCGGTTTGGATCCTTCACATATTTACGTAACACGGATATGTGAAACACGTTATGAACACGAGACATGCTTGGAGGTAAAGCGAGTCTATAGGCCACATTTCCTATTCGGTCAAGAATCTCAAATGGACCAATGAATCGTGGGTTGAGCTTTCCTCTCTTCCCAAACCTTGTAACTCCTTTCCATGGAGCAACACGTAATAACACATGGTCTCCAACATTAAATTCCACGTCCTTTCGATGAAGATCTGCATAACTCTTTTGTCGATCCTGTGCCGTCTGTATACGTTGTCGGATTATTTGGATCTTTTCTGTAGTCATACGTACTAACTCTGGTCCCAACAATGTTGCTTCACCCACCTCATCCCAACATACTGGAGAACGACACTTTCTCCCATACAACGCTTCGAATGGAGCTACGCCTATACTTGCCTGATAACTGTTGTTGTAGGAGAATTCCACCAATGGTAAGTACTTATCCCAACTCCCTTTGAAGTCTAGAACACAGAGTCTCAATAGATCTTCAAGAGTTTGGATAGTCCTTTCCGATTGTCCGTCTGTTTGAGGATGATAAGCCGAACTGAATCGTAAATCCGTGCCCATAGCTTTCTGCAAACTGATCCAAAATCGTGAAGTAAATCTGGGGTCACGATCCGAAACTATGGATACTGGCATGCCATGCAACCTCACAATCTCATTCACGTACATATGAGCAAGACGTTCAAGGGAATAAGTCTCTCGTATCGGCAAGAAATGAGCAGACTTGGTTAATCTATCAACAATAACCCAAATCGCATCTAAGCCTTGAGAAACCTTGGGAAGACCCGTAACGAAATCCATCGTAATGTGTTCCCACTTCCATTTCGGAATCTCCAGTGGTTGCAATGGACCCTTCGGTACTTGATGCTCCGCCTTTACACGTTGACACGTTAAACATCTCGAGATAAACTCCGCGATTTCTCTCTTCATATTGCTCCACCAAAATGTATGTCGAAGATCACGATACATTTTAGTACTCCCAGGATGGATTGCAAACGGTGTGTTGTGTGCCTCCATCATGATTCTATACTTCAAGTCGAAATCGTTAGGAACACAAAGTCTGGAGTTGACTCGAAGTATTCCCTCTTCATCGATTTTTGCTTCTGGAATTGCACCTTCTTGCACCTTCTTCTTCATCTTCATCAGCTCCGCATCTGTAGCTTGAGCAGCTTTAACTTTATCAATCAAAGCTGGTTCTACGCGTATACTTGACATCATCGCACTCGTTCCCACATATGATCTTCTACTCAACGCGTTAGCTACCACGTTCGCTTTTCCAGGATGGTATTGGATAGTATGATCGTAATCTTTCAACAACTCAAGCCAACGTCGTTGCCGCATGTTGAGTTCCTTCTGAGTGAAGAAATATTTAAGACTCTTATGATCCGTATAAATCTCCACTTTCTCTCCGTACAAGTAATGTCTCCAGATCTTCAACGCGAAAACGACTGCTGCCAACTCTAGATCATGAGTAGGATAATTCCTCTCATATTCTTTGAGTTGTCGCGAGGCATAGGCTATGACTTTCCCATGTTGCATGAGAACACATCCTAACCCTTTGCCCGAAGCATCGCTGTAAATAACAAATCCATCTGAACCAGATGGTATTGTCAGAACAGGTGCCGAAATAAGTCTCCTCTTGAGCTCTTGGAAGCTCTTCTCGCATTCCTCTCTCCAAACGAATTTCGTATCTTTCCGGGTCAACTGAGTTAATGGAGTAGCGATTCGAGAAAATCCCTCTACGAACCTCCGATAGTAACCAGCTAAGCCCAGAAAGCTTCGTACTTCGGTCACCGACTTAGGTTGCTCCCAGCTTTGTATTGCTTCAATCTTCGCCGGGTCCACAGATACTCCACGTTTCGACACCACGTGCCCAAGGAATGCTACTTCCTCAAGCCAAAACTCGCATTTCTTCAGCTTAGCATATAGCTTGTTCTCACGAAGCTTTTGAAGTACCAGTTTCAAGTGGTGTTCATGATCTTCACGGCTTTTAGAATAGATGAGGATGTCATCAATAAAGACAACAACGAATTGATCTAAATACTCCTTAAATACACGGTTCATCATATCCATGAAAGCAGCAGGAGCATTAGTCAATCCAAAAGACATGACTAAGAACTCATAATGCCCGTACCGTGTTCTGAAAGCAGTCTTTGGAATATCCTCAGTTTTAATCTTCAGCTGATGATATCCAGAACGAAGATCGATCTTTGAAAAGAATTGCGCTCCTTGCAACTGGTCGAACAGGTCATCAATACGAGGTAACGGATACCTATTCTTAATGGTGACATGGTTCAACTCTCGATAGTCAATACAAAGTCGCATACTCCCGTCTTTCTTCTTTACGAATAAAACAGGAGCACCCCAAGGAGACGTACTAGGACGAATAAAACCGATATCTAACAACTCTTGTAATTGGATCTTTAACTCCTGAAGTTCAATAGGAGCCATTCGATATGGGGTTTTAGAAATGGGCTTTGTACCGGGCTCAAGGTCAATAAAGAATTCAACTTCACGTTCTGGGGGTAGACCGGGAAGTTCTTCGGGAAATACATCAGGAAACTCATTAACAACGGAAATATCATTCAAATCTGATGTATTCTGATTTAGATCAGTGACATGAGCTAAGAAAGCTTGACATCCGTTTTTCAATAAACGAATAGCTTTATGACTTGAAATGATATTGACTGATTTTAATGGTTTGGTGATTTGAATTCGTACCACAGGTTGATTAGGAATATGAAAACTAACAACCTTACGAAAATAATCAATTCTGGCATGGTAAGTGGTTAACCAGTCAATTCCTAAAATCACGTCAAATGCAAGTATTTTCAAAGATATAAGATCAACAGGTAAGGTAAGGGTACCAATCTGAATCAAGCAAGATTTGTAAACTGTAGATGTAACAAAGGTTTCTCCTAACGGAGTTTCAACAGATAAGTCAAAGTCTAATTTATCAGAAGTCAAGTTCAAACGTTGAGCACAAGCAGGTGAAATAAAGGAATGGGTAGCACCGGTATCTAACAAGGTATAAACTTCGCAAGAGTTTATGATCAGCTTACCCGTAATCACCTCGTGCGGATTCCTCGTGTTTTGGGATGTCACGACAAACGCTCTTCCAGGAATCACCGACTTTGACTTGTCTGCAACCGCCTTTGGAATCACCACCCCCGCTGGACTTGGTTTCGCAACAGGACAATCTCGAGCTATATGTCCTTCTTTTCCACAGTTATAGCATCCTTTGAATAGTAGTGGGCAGTTTGGGCTGATATGTCCCTCTTTCCCGCATTTATAGCATACGACCGGTGGTCGTTCTCCTCCCCTCGAAACAGTTAATGCTGGTGCTGATGTCGACGTCTTCACGTTCTCATTGTTGTACCTTCTCTTCTTGAAATCTCCCCCCGATTCGCTTTTCCTACTATCATGGCCACGATAACCACCGGAGTGGTTACCGCTTCTGTCATACTTTCCTCCTCGCTGGTTGTCATTGCTCCGATGACTGCTGCCACCGGTACGACCTTGGTTGTGGTCCCTCGGTTGAACATAATCATTATCTCGTTCTAATAACTGGGCCCTATTTACTACATCCGAATATAAAGAAAATTTATGAGAAATGAGGTATTGACGTATTTCGGGTTTCAAACCTCTTAGAAACATCCGCGTCATACGTTCCTCATTCTCCACCAAATGAGGTGCAAACCTGGACAGCTCCGCGAACTTAGCCTCGTACTGGGATACCGTCATGTTGTTTTGTTCGAGTCTAATAAATTCTACCTCCTTCATATGACAAATACTTTCAGGAAAGTACTTGTCATTGAACAGTTTCTGGAACGCTTCCCAAGACATCTGGAGTGCGGCAGGCTGGGTACGCTTCACAGACTCCCACCAGTAATCTGCCTCTCCACGGAACATAAACGTGGCGAATGGAACCTTCTGTTCCTCCGTGCATCCCAAGACATCAAATATCTTGGTAATTTGTTTAATCCACGTCTCCGCCTTGATCGGATCTGGCTTTCCCAGAAACTCTGGTGGTCCCAATTCTTTGAACTACTTAGCAATGACAACTCGCGTTTTGTTATTATCTCCACCTGTAAATTGCACACGAGTCTCCCTCGTCTGGTTTTGCATGAACTGCAAAAAATTTCTAAACATCTCATCATTTATCGTTTGACCAACGTTGTTTTCAGGATGAACATTGCCTTCTTGTTGCACGTTCTCCTGGTTAACGATTAAAGGTGTCTCCACGGTCTCATTCACTTCGTTGTTAACATTCTCAGCTGCCATTCTCAAATACTGCCATAAAACAAGGGTTAATTAAACAAATCAAAATATCACATATTAACCCTATGCTCCGACTGACCAATTAAATACCACATAAGCTTAGGTAGGACATACTAGCGAAGGATTTACTCGTCTCTCCCCTCCTAGTTCTATTCCCTGATCTCCGCCAGAGATCATATCCCTAAGCTCTGATACCAACTGTGACGCCCCCAGAATAGGTCCATTCAACCCAACCCATTCTGAGTCGCCAAATACATGGTACAGAATTCAAATACAAACTTTATATCATACGGTCGTGCAAAATACGACCACACAACTGTGAGTCTCAGTACAAATATGTAGAAAATATTAAGATTCAAACTAAGTCCTCATTACAATTATTATCACACTATTTATCAGAAATAGTGAGGACTACTACTGCTCTAACTCGGACCATCACTCTGTCCCCCGACTAGTCCCCGCAACATTCTCATTTCCTGAAGAGGACAACAGATGAAAAGGGTGAGCTCAACTAGCTCAGTAAAGAATATTATGACTAAGATAATGGGAAACAAATTATCGTTAGTCTTCAACAAATAAGATAAAATATAATGGACAACCAACTTTAGATCAATATTCGCAGCGGAAATAACAAATCATTAGAAGAGTTAAGCAGAGAATCAAGTCTACTATCTTCTATGATTTAAAAGTCCATCATCAATATTTTATCCCTGTAACATCAATCAATATACATCTCGAATCAATATTCATCTTTGCACTACAGGCCAAAGATATTCATTTGTATCATCAGTGGTCATATTCATCTCAACACCTGTCATCTTTGCACTACAGGCCAAAGATATTCATCAGGTAATCATTCATCTTTGCTCTACAGGCCAAAGATATTCATCAAGTAATCATTCATCTTTGCTCTACAGGCCAAAGATATTCATCAAGTAATCATTCATCTTTGCTCTACAGGCCAAAGATATTCAGTTACATCACCTTTTAGGACTGAGGATGATGAAAAATATTTTAAAAAAACGAATCCAGTGAGATAAAAGACAAAGACTAAGGATTCGTATTTTAGTATATCCAATTCAAAAATACCTCGTAATAATCAATTATGGAGCAAAATTCAAGAATAGAGCTCAAAACTTGGATACAATCAAAGATAGTAACCTTAACAAGCAATTCGGACAAATAGAAGAAAATTTAATTTTTCCGTGAATAGTGCCGTATACGTGAATAGTAACCCCGACGGAAAAAGTAAGAATTTCAACATAAAATCCATGACAATATTTCTGTATAATGATATTGGAAAGAATAACATCATTTACGAAAGAAAATAACATCCCTTACCTCAAAAAGATAGTACCTCTGACTGGAATATCGGATATAATATTGACGGAAACTTGCGCTGAATACTAATACTCAAAGTATAGAAATACTCACAAAAATACACTCGATATTATAGAGAGAGAAAACTTCGAATTCTGGTGTGATTTTCAATTCTAACCTAAGCACCCTATTTATAGGAAAAGCTTAGGATGCCAAAGGAGACTAAAATAATAAAATATCATTTTTTATTCTTAGCCGCCGGCTGCTCCAAAAATTCTGATTTTTCAACAAACCAACAAAAGTGGGGCCCACCCTTTATAATATATATTTATTTTCCGAAACTTCAATAATTCATAACAAATAGCCCCTTCGTCAGAAAAATACAAATTCTATGTCCTTTCATAGGAAATTTAATTCTCTACAACTTTGCAGAAGGAAGTTTTTCCAAATTCCCAACATAAATTATCCGAAATCCATAAACAGATGATTTCTCACACCAAAATACTGATAAAAACACATCAGCATAAATTCCTTCTTTAATATCCACAAAATAAATATTTCCTTATCATATAAATCAATAATTAATTATTCACAAATAATATTATAGAACTACAATATTAACAACCAGGTCGTTCCCAGGACAGAGGGGGCCTTCCGATAAAGACTTCTCCTTACTGGCGCGCAATTAAATAACCCCTCCTAGACAGAACTTCCTTAGACATTGTCAATAATGCTATCTAATAATATTATTCAAATAATATGAATTATTGAGTTGATAACGTGAAATACTGTGCAACGACAATTATTGAATCAATACTACAAAATATCAACTGTAGCCATTATTGAATCAATTATATAAAGTAGCAACGTAGCAATTATTGAGTCAATAAAATATCAATGCAGCAATTATTGAGTCAATAATATAAAATATCAACGTAGCAATTATTGAGTCAATAATATAAAATATTGAACAGTAAATACTGTAACAATAATTGAGTAGGTTCCTTCTCACGTAAGACTCAATAATTCGAAATACTGTGCAATACCGTGTGCTACTGCGCACCACCGCGTACTGTATTTTAACCACCGGGTATTTCAACAGTACTAACGGTAACAACTCCGCCGTTATTTTGTAAAAAGTTATTTCTGTCGCTTTCTATATCCGACAGTTATTCCGTTGTGGGGGCCCACAAATAGCTGCGCCGTCGTACGAATATTCCCCGACAACAAGAATATTCCACGACCAAACGAATATTCCTCGACAACAAGAATATTTTATAACCACTTGCTCATTTTAAAAATATTTGCACATTTCACCCATAACTTTCATATTTATCAAGTCAACACCTTACTATTTCGAAATAATATATAAAGAAAACTAAATCTTTATTCATAAAAGTTGGGGTCTTACACTGATTCTTTTCCCTTGTGTATAATGGATAAGTAAAGTATAGTTAGAGAATATAAGATTATGTGCGAGTTCTTAAAACTCATACTTATGGTAAGTTCGTGACTCACAATCATATGGTGGAACCCCTTAGCGAATGGACGACTTTGGTCTGACTAGGATAAGTTTTTAAACCCATATGATTGTGGCAAGTTCCTGAACTCATAACGTGTGGTAAGTTTGACGAACTAGGTATAGATATGTGTGAATTGAGAATTGAGGATGATAGGAATAGATAGACTGATTAAGCAATGGATCATTAGTGGAAGCATAGGTTTTTCGAACCTTCTAGCGATGCTAGACTTCAAAATTTTAATTTGCAAAGATTTTTGCGCGGTTTAAAGTATAGTCTATGCTACTTGTTTCGACTAGACGACAATAATTTAAAATTAAATTATTGGTGTGAGTCTTAGCTATTTGATTCAGCTAGACCGATGTTTATGAAATTCAAAGCATTCTTTGAAATTTTTCCAAGCTGAATTATTTTGGTACGAAGTTTTATGTTAAATTGGTATCCAATTGACACCAGTTGGTGTCAAGTTGGTAACAAGAACTTCTTTTGGTATCAAATGGATACAGGTTGGTACCCAATTGACACAAGTGGGTGTTAAGTGGGCATCGAGAACTTCTAAACCTCGATAGTTCAGGGTCTATATGACTCCTCAGCACAATTTGAAAATTCTAACTCTTGTGAGTGATGTTTTGGGGTAGTATGTAATGATTGAATAGTGGTTGTGTCGAAGAAACCTAGTTTTGGTGAATGAATGGTATAGAGTGTAGTAGGCTGGAATTTCTGATGGTGTAAGGTGTAAGGTGAATTTCGGGGACGAAATTCTTAGAAAAAGGGATGAATGTGACAACCCGAGAATTTATAAGATTAATAAAATCTTAAATGATTAAAATAAAGTTTAAGAAATAAAACCTAGACGTGAATTTGAGGAATAATTTAAAAATTTTAAAGAAGAACCTAAATGGTTTATTATTTGATTGAGAATAGAGGAATTATGGGTTATAAATTTATAAACCCTAGAGATGAATCTATATGTGTTTTATGGAATATTAAGAAAACGGTACTACGATACCTATAAAGTTCGGTGACCTAATATATAAATTAGGTATGTGAATTATGTGTATGGTTATGTGAGTGTGAGTGTTTATAACTCATTAAGCCAATTATGGCTATTTAGTTAATAAACTAATAGAATGTGTGAGGACTTATGTGAATTGGGTGTACGATTAAATAAATATACATTATGTATTATGTATACATTTATTTTGTATATAAAGATACTGAAGAATATGTAAATATCAAAAATGTTGAGCATTGTTTTTAGTGAGAATAGTTTAATGGACTAAGATGATTTTGTGGCCCAAGGAATTAAATAAATAGCTCAATTGTTTAATTAAGCATTGGACTTGTAGTTAATTTGATTTAATAGCAATTAATTTATTAAGTTAGCCCAATATATATGTATGAGACATATATTATAATGACCAAATTCAATTTATAGTGGAAGCCCAAGTTTAATTTTGTTAGTAAGCAATTCAAGAATAAAATGGTGCAAGCCCAAAGGAATGGCCCAAGTTTGGGCCAATAGGAGAGGCGCATGTTGGACATTTAATAAAGTATTATATGATATTAAAAGAAAACAAAAATTGGTAGAAAAGAAGGGCATGGTCGGTCCACACAAGGAGAAGAAAAGGAGAGCATGTGAGCTCATCATTACATTTACTAACTCTTCACTAACTCTTCCATATGTCAACTCATAAGCCAAGCCACTTATTTTAACCAAGGTTACAAGTAATCCTTTGCTTGCAAGTAATTACAACATGATTGAAGGAAGAGATAAGAGAGTTGATGGGGGATGCATGTTAGATATATAAAGTATATCTCTTAATTAATTATACAAAAATCTATTCTATCTTCTCTTTTCTCTCACTTCCAAGTTAACCAAAACAAACAAGAGAGAGAGAGAGGAGAGGGACGGTGGAGAAGAGGGAGAGATAGGAAGAGACTTTGATCTCTCTTCCACTCAAAATAATCATCCACCTTGATAGATCAAGGAAGAATATCCACCAAGCAAAGGTATAAACACTTTTTATTTAAATTATTTTTAGTTGTTTAATCAAAACATGGATATATGGTTCAAAACTCCAAAACCTTGGATCTATATGCATATAAGTGTGTTATATGTAGATTTATTACTTTTGATGGTCAAAAATTGGATCAAGAGCAAGAAGAATGAAACTATGTTTTAAAAAGTTAGAAAACCTTGATTTTCTTAACATAAATTATGTTTTGTTTGTGTTTGGTGGGTTTTGATGTAATAAATCATGGATCATGGTAGAATCATGAGTTTATGATGTAGGGGTATGTATTATGATGGTTTATGATGGCTAATGTTGGATTAATCAAAAGATTATGAAAGTTTTCTTACAAAACACAAAAACTGGAAAATCAGATTTTGAGAAAACGTAACCTGAAATTGAAAAGACCATATCTCCCAATCTATTTTGAATTTTTGAGTGTGGTTCATTTTTAGAATTAGATCTAGAAGTCTTCGAACTTTTTCAAGTGGAATCACTGAAAAATTCCATGTAGATTTCTGTCTGGACAGTTTTTAGCAAAGGACGTAAAATCTAAAAATGTCAAAAAGCAAGCTGTCCGGAAATTGAAAGGACTGTTTCGGTCACTTAAATTATGTAATAAAATCAAACCTTTTGGGACATGAAAATATATGTTATAAAGTAGCTTGTGTCCAAAAATGAGCTCATTCCGACTTAAAATGAGCAAGTTATGATTATTTCAATATTTGCGTTTTTTGATAAAAATTGCTATAACCGGAGTTGTATAACTCCGATGGCCATGAAATTTAAACTGGAAGCTCGCGATAACATGTTTAAGATCCCACCAAGAGTTGGAAATTTTTGAAGTTAAACGCGAGGTAGTTATTTTCTTAAAGAATGAACTAGAAATGGATTTTTAAAAAATACTAAAAAAATAGAAAAATTCCTGGAAAATTATTTTTGTGTATGGAATACATGTATTTATGTATGGACAAAAGATAAAAAAATAATAAGTTGATTTGGTTAAATAGGGGGAATCCAGCTTGCTGGATTGCAATCTGGTTTGCTAGATTGGCTATCATGATGCTGGATGAGATGTTTGGATAAATCCAGGATGCTGGATTGATCTGTTTAGATAATTTAGGTTGTTGGATTGAAGGATTGATGAATCTAGGCTTGCTGGATTTGAGGTTAGTTGAATCCAGGCTTGCTGGATTGGAGGTCAGTTGTATCCAGTCTGCTGGATTGGAAGATAGTGTACTAAAATAAAAGTCATTCTGAATCCAAGTTGCTGGATTAGGTATTCGGCTTACTTAATTGTAAACGACTTATAAAATGAAAGACTAAGTGTTAATTCACAAGTTATATGATACAGTAGTGTTAAGTCTTAGGTAGTACAATCGTAATCTTTAATGGTTGATGTATAGTAGCTGGGCTAAATGACTCCTTCATATGGGGAAGGGATCTACGAATTAGTAACCGATCTAACTCACTGTGAAAACAGTGTAGACGAGACGAAAACTAATTTGTTAGTTGTTTGTGGGAAACCACTCAGTATACTATATTGAATATTATTAAAGACTCGATGTGTGCTAGGTTTAGACTTGTGTATATGTATAGTGTTAAGGTTATCTAATATTTGACTATGTGTTTAAATGTTAGATAGTTTACTTATAAGGTATGTTATGCTAATTGAAAGATCAATCTTATAACTGATAAGTCTTTTCAATAAAGCGATTAACTTAAATTGCGTAGCAGTAATCGACGGTACATGCAAGTTCCTATACTCTTTTATTAAGAAAGTTTTCTCTAACTCAACTTTGAGTTATATTTCAAAGCATGTTCGTGAAAATTTATTATTAATTATTCACATCTATACTGATTATTGATTCGTACTTAGTGCATGTTGCATATGTTCATCAGGTATGAAAGGCTGATCACCTTCATTACCATAAGGTTCAGTTGAATTTATTCGTGTTCATTATTGACCATTCATCATTATTGTATCGGTCATTCAGTTATATAAATTAATTCATGTTCTTTCACTAATATTATATTGTTCAAAGTTTGTTAGCTTATTATTTTTTTCAATCATGATATATCTTCCTTTGTATTTAAAACTTGCTGGGCAAACTTGTTGCTCACCCTTGCTATATCATGATAAAACTTTCAGATTAAGACGAAACTTCGGATACAGGCAAAGATAAAGACAAACTCTAGAATTGGATTTGGATGCAGGTTAAACTTGTAATAGTATTGGATACAAATGACATTGTATGTCGTGTAGGATATTGAATGTAGGTATTAAGTTAAGGTTATAGACCTTGGGGATTATGTTGTAAAAGTTATTGTATAAATAATTTATGTTTATATCTTCCGCAATAGTTATAGAAATGTTGTATCATAACGTACCAGGTCCGAGGTTCTGTGGACCCGGATTTGGGGGCGCTACTATTAGGGGTGAACTTTCCTTTACCTTAGTCTTGATTGGCCAAAACTTTCTTCAACACCAAGTCATTTTCTTTGAATTGCCATATTCAGACTTTCTTATTATAGGATCGAGCGATCCTTTGCTGTTATAACTGCCCGTGGAAAATGGTTGTAGCCTTTTTTCATCTATCAGGGACAGTTGGTGGTACCGGTCTTGCAACCACTTTTCAGCGTCCATCTAAGTGTCAATTAACAATCGCAAGGATTCCATCTCTACTTCTATGGGAGGGACTACCTCCATGCTATAGACCAATGAATAGGGGGTATCCCCAGTAGAGGTACGCATTGATGTCCTGTATGCTAATAGGGTTAAAGGCAGCAGGTCAGGTCATTCTTTGTGATTAATGGACATTTTCTGCATGATTTTCTTGATGTTCTTGTTGGCCGCTTCGACAACACCATTCATCTTGGGCCAATAGATGACGGAATTGAGATGCTTAATGTGGAACTTGCTACATAGCTCTTTCATCATTTGATTGTTCAGGTTTTTGGCGTTGTCTGATACAATCACCTCCGGTTGTCCATATCGATAGGCGACATTATTTCTGATGAAACCAATGATGACCTCTTTGGTGACTTTGGGAAAAGAGGTAGCTTCAACCCACTTGGTAATGTAATCAGTCATGGTGAGGATGAATCGATGTTCGTTGCTGGCTTTTGGTTCTACTGGACCGATCACATCCATTCCCCACATGGAGAAAGGTCATGGTGAACTCATGTTGTGCAGCTCATTTGGAGGAGCGTGTATGGCATTTCCATATATTTGGCATTGGTAACACCTCTTGACGTGTTCAGCACAGTCAACTTTGAGAGAGATCCAATAATGTCCTGTTCTTAATATCTTCTTGGCCAGCAGATGACCGCTCATGTGTGGACCACAGATTCCCCTATGTACTCCATCCATCAATCTCTGGGCTTGCTCTTTATCAAAGCATCTTAATAGGCCTATTTCAGTATCCCTTTTGTATAGTGAATCTCCGCTCAGATAGAACTTCAGGGCCATCTTGTGAATTCGCTTTTGTTTGGATTGGCCTACCCCAGCGGGTGTAGATCCATCTTAGAGATATTCCTTGATGTCTTGATACCAAGGCTGTTTGATAGGACGTATTTCATCTTATATGTCTCCACTGTAATTCTCGTATATCGGGGCCTTCTGACTTGTGAGTTTGATGTAGGGAATCCCACTCCTATCGGATATGTGGATCAAGGAAGCCAACATCGCCAATGCATCAACAAAGTCATTCCTACCCAGAGGAATATGGATGAAGGTTATGTCTTGAAAATCCAGAGATACGTTAACGACCTGCCGGTGATAGGGAATCAAATGCAGTTCTTTGGTCTGATATGCCCCGGTGGTTTATCTGATAACCAATTCAAAGTTTCTGAACCCTCCTAATGGTGCTTCGGCTAGTTGATCTGCAATGCCTTGACCTTTGAAGGACTTTTGAGTTACATAGACAATGTCGAACAGTTGTAGGATCATCTGCCATTTGGACAGTCAACAATTTAATAGTGGCTTGTTGAATACGTACTTCAGTGGATTCATGCGGGATATGAGGTAGGTCGTGTGTCCATGGAGGTAATGTTGTAACCTCATTGCGGTCCATGCTAATGCACAACACGTTTTTTCGATCAGGGTGTATTTTTGTTCACCACTGCTGAATCTTTTGGTGATGTAGTAGATGGCTCTCTCCTTGCTACTATCATCTTTCTATCCCAGCATACAGCCCATTGCATTGGCATTGACGGACAAGTACATAAACAGGGGAAATCCGTCCCTTGGGGGTACCAAGACTGGTGCCTCAATCAATTACCTCTTGATGGCAAGGAAGGCTTTTTGACAATCCTCATTCCATTTGGTGGAGGAATTCTTCCTTAGTGGCTTGAATATGGGTTCACAGGTCGCTGTGAGCTGGTAAATGAACCTGCTTATGAAATTGATCCTTCCCAAGAACCCGCTTATCTCCTTCTCTGTTCGAGGTACTGGAATCTCATTGATGGCTTTGATCTTGGCAGGATCAAGCTCAATGCCTCTATGGCTCACTAGGAATCCTAACAACTTGCCTGATTTGATGCCAAAAGCACATTTGGCGGGATTCAGCTTGAGGTTGTACTTACGTAACCTGTTGAATAGCTTCCTGAGATGGTCGATGTGATCGTCCTCCTTCCGGGATTTGATGATGATGTCATCCACATAGACCTCTACTTCTTTATGCATCATATCATAAAATAGGGCCATCGTGGCTCGCTGATACGTGGCGCCAGCATTAATGAGGCCGAAGGATAGACGCCTATAGCAGAAGGTTCCCCAGGGAGTGATGAAAGCAATTTTCTCCCTGTCCTCTTCAGCAACCATGATTTGATGGTAGCCAGCAAAACAATCCATAAACGAATGCATACCGTACTGTACTGTGCTGTATTGTCTATCAGGATGTGGATGAAAGGTACCGGAAAATTATCCTTGAGGCAGGATTTATTTAAATCTTGGTAATCCACACATACTCGTACTTTCCCTCCGAGTTTAGGTACGGGAACTATGTTTGACAGCCACTCCAGGTATGTTGATACAATGATGATACCGGCTTTGAATTGTTTAACAACTTCTTCTTTGACTTTTAGACTCCATTCAGGTTTCAATCGCCTGAGCTTCTGCTTGACTGACTCAAATCCATCTTTGATGGGAATTCGATGGATGACAATATCAGTAGATAGGCCAATCATATCTTCTTGTGACCATGCAAACACATCCTGGAACTATGTTAGGAGTTCGATCAGGTCGGTTTTTTGATCTTGTGTGAGGTCTATGCCTATCTGGATTTCTTTGAGGTTTTTTGAGGTTCCAATATTGATAGTGGTGGTTTGGTAGAGGTTTGGTTTGGGTTTGTCTTCGACCCATTCTTTGATCTCCTCGGGAACCTCATAGTCATCTTCCTCCTCTTGATCAATATCCATCAAGTCGAAGTTCAGTTCTACATCAAAGTTGTAGCCACTGTGACAGGTTGGAATCTCATCAGCAGTGACAATCAAATCCAACTCTGGAGTCCTGAAAACAAAATGCTTTCACCTTAATATATGCAACTGTATAAATATACAAAGCATTTAGCAACTGCTATAGCTGTGCAATCAAAAGTAAGCAGTAAATAAAAGCATATTACAGGGCAGACAGACTCTCTGCCCTTTACCCTTTTTAACTGAGGCAAGGGATGCTGCTCCAGTTATCTAGGGTTAGATCCTCATGAACAGGGAGGATCAAAGAATTTTGATCGTCTGCTTCGTCTCGGATAATGAATAAAACATCCTTTATAATAGGGCTGGGGTTTTTCTTTAAACTGCACCATTTTCCCTTCTTGATGCGAGGAATTTGAATCTGATCCTCGTCGTCACTGTCTGGGATCTCATTATTCCTACCCTCGTAGTTTATGATAACCCGCATGTTAGAAAATGGGTCTCGCCATTCGTACATGATCTTTTCCTTTCTCTTTTTGCTATCACCCTCAGGATTTGGGGATTTTCTTTCACCGGCAGGCATGATTGGAGGAAACAGCATGGCTGATACAACAACAGGGATCTTCCTCCTTAGTTTTACAAAGCCAGCATCAGTGAGGTTTGGCAATAGTATGGTGGCAGCATGAGCCTTAGGATGCTTATGTGGGTTCTGACGGCTTGACCCGGATGAATAACCCAATCCGGCTCTCCCTGACCGACTTGGGATTTGGACTGGACTTGTAATACCTTGCTGATTCTTTCCTAACCTATCTCTAGGTTGGAAACCTAAAGATACCATTTTCTGGCCCACTGTCATCACTTCAGGGGAGACTTTAGGCTTCAAAGCTGGTGTCCCAACTGATAGATATTGAGTATCACTCACCTCCAAGGCTTGAAAACTAGCAGGTTTAATTCCTGCATCCAGGCTGATCACCGGTATGTCTCCCTGTATGTATACAGGGTATTCCGGTTCGGCATTCACCGTGATTAAGTTGTCGTTGATAATGTATTTAAGGTGTTGATGGAGGGTGGATGGAACTACCCCTGCCATGTGGATCTATGGTCTGCCCAGCAACAAGTTGTATCCAGTGGCGATGTTGAGCACCTGAAAGGATACATAGAAAGTGTGCGGACCAATCTCTAGTGGAAGCTCTTTTTCTCCCACAGCTTGTCGGCGAGATCCATCAAAAGCCCGGATGACCACATGACTGGTTTTGATCCGGTTCGGGTTGATCTTCATTCTCTCCAAGGTGTCGTAGGGATAGATGTTGAGGGATGATCCTCCATCTATCAACACACCTCCGATCACATATCCGAATAACATTACAGCTATGTGTAATGAGTTGTGATGACCCGTCCCCTCTACAGGTATATCATCATTAGTGAAAGATATCACATTGCTGTTAAAAATGTGTTCTACCACATGCCGATATTTCTTGACATCCACGGTATATGGTAGATGAGCTTCTTCTAGTACTTTCACCAGAATGTTGTGATGATCCACCGATGATAAGACCAAGTCTAGGATGGACATTTGCTTGGGTGCGTCTTTCAAGCTTTGCACTACCTTAATTTTATTGTGTCCCATTTTGTGGAGGAACTCTTTGATTTTCTCTTCAGCCACCTTTTCTTTGGCTTTGAGGACTGGTTTGATCACCAGCTGAGGCAAGTACAATGGATTCTCCTTTGGTACAATGGTAATGTTGTTTAAGGTGGAACCTTCATCGTTCCCGTAGTTCCGTGGGACCCTCTTCAGACTGATAGCGGGATACTGAGGTCTGAAGGGCAACATTAAAGGCTCGGGTGCGGCCACCTTCATAGGATTTTATGTTTCTTGGACCCCTTTCCCTGGCAGTACTAACTGTGTAAGAGATGACTCCTTATCATAGGAAATAACAGCCACTGTATCTTGATTCCATGCAGTGGGAATAAAGAGAGTGTCTTCATCTGGGAGGCTGAGAACTTGATTTCCTCTTATCAGTTCACCACTCTTAATCATGTTCTGAATTAAATGAGAAAGTGCCCAACAATCCTAAGTATCATGGTCGGGTGCATTGGAGTGGTACTGGCAGATTTTGTTAGGCTTGAATTTTCTGGATCGAGGGTTTACCGGGGGTAGCAAGTTTGTAACCACTCCCTCGTTGATTAACATCTGGAGGATTTCTTTCATCGGCTGGTTTAGATTGGTGAAATTCCTTTGAAAGGCGAATTCCCGACCCGATTGAAACTTTTTTTTCCGTGGTCATTTTGTCGGTCTGGGGTTCTTGTTGATGAAAATAGTAATGATCCCTCATGGGAATGGGACTGATTTCTAGTGTGGGAGGACTAGCCTCATGTTGGTTGGATGGGTTGATCAGCTGTCTGGTGACCTGATGTTGGTATACGATCAGTTCTGCTCACTGTCCAATCTGTTCTTTGATAGACTTGATCTCCTGTTCTATCAAGAATCGCCTTTCTGAGACTTCCCAACTGTCTGGGCAATTGTTGCTGGATGGAGTTGACTCTCCCACATAACGGAGAGATTTGTTACCACAATCTCTCCATTGTCAATCAAGTCTTGAATTTTGTGCTTGAGAGACCAACAGTCTTGTGTATCATTTCCTGGGGATCCGGAATGATAATCACACTTTTTGCTTGGGTCAAAATTTCGTCCACCGGTATTGGTTGATGGAAGGAGTTGGACAATCTTCTTTTGTGCTGTCAGAAGCTGTTGCACATTTTCTAGTGAATCTCCTAGGGGTAAATGTTCTCCGACATTTGGCCTCCATAGTCCTCTGAAATAGAGGGTTTAGAGGTTGTGCGGGAGCATGAAAAGGGGTATAATTCCTCCTTTGAATGGGCATATTGCTTGAATCGACCCTTTGATTTGGTCCTTGTAGCACTAAGGACACTTCTTCCTCTTTCTTCTTATGTGCACTTCGGGGATTATTCCTGTAATTTCTGGACTGGATATGCTCGGCCAGAGCTTCCAAGGTAGTCAGATCCTTTATCTTCCCAGACTTTAGCCCCATTTTAGCCATTTCGCCGTGTTTGATCATCTCAAAGAATGGTTTTCCTATGCTTGCTAGGACACTCTCATAATATGCAGTGTCATGAATATAGATGAAGGTCATGACTATCTCAGACTCAATCATGGATGGGGTGACTTGTGCTTCAACCCGTCTCCATCGTTGAGTATATTCTCTGAATGACTCAGTACTTTGTTTCATGATTTTGGTTATCTGGTACCTGTCTGGAGCCAGCTGAGACTGAAAACTGTATTGACTAAGGAAAGCATGTGCCAGCTCTTCCCAACTGTGAATTTTGGAGTTGTCTAGACGGGCGTACCAGGCTCTAGCCTCTCCGGTCAGACTCTTCTAAAATAATTGCATTCGGAGTTTCTCATCCTCTGCATAGGATTTGAGCTCTCCAATGAATACTTTCACGTGAGTGTAGGGGTCTCCCAATCCATCATATTTTTCAAAATCAGGAGTTCTAAATTTTTTGGGATAACGAGCCCCAGGGAATATACAGAGGTCTGAATAATTGACACTGCCAAATGCCCCAATCCCTTTGATAGACCGGGTGGTTTCTTCCATCTGCTTTACTTTCTTCAGAATGTCACCAGCTTCTTATTCTTTGTTGAGGGTGGTGATTTCAGGGGTTTTGTTGGTTGTGTCCTGGTTTTGTGGTCCAGGAATCTGAGTATTTGTCTTTTCGGTCTCTTAATTGCCACCAGGTGTTCCTAGTTCTGTATGACCCTGTGCTTGCTTCCCTTTAAGAGCATTACTTTGTTCTCTCAAGAAACTGGCCAATTCGACTATCTGGTTCTTCAGTCCTTCAAACTCTTTCCTAGATACAAGGGTGGATTCTGGCTTAGCATTGGAAGTCATATCCGTGGATGGACTTAGTGCTTTCTTAGACTTATATCTAGTAACAAGACCAATTTTTTACCTATAACAAAACGTAGGTGTGTCAATTTCCTGAGGTAGGTAGGGATAGGATGCATGCCATGATGTGTTTTTGTGGTTTTTTTAATCTTATCATGCAAAACAGAGGTCAGTTGTTTTGATGACAGGATGACATGACAAGATGTATATAACAAGGAATGTAAAATTTTATTATGATATTTACATTGTGCTCCTTTACATTTGGAATTGAAAACTTGACATTAAATTTGAAAGGAAGACATGAAGAAGCTTCCCATCGGATTTGGTTAATCAGAGGCTGACCTATCTTAGGCTACTCTCGCGGCTTTTTTGGCATGAAGGTCCCCAGATCATCGCAATCTACTAGAGGGGAAATTAATCAGATCTTTCAACTGGAGCTAATCTGAGTGGTGCTTTTTCATGAGCCCCGAAGACTTAGTCGCCCTCAAAGATATTTCTTATCACCGATGGGTTTGCCTCCTGGTGGAGGAATCACACAACATACATTCGCATATATCGTTCCTCACCGTTATGCATATGATGACATGGGTGTGAAGCACTAATATGGGTGCGAAGGACAAAAAGAAGGAAAGCATTCATTCACATTCATTCAATGTAAAGACGTAGCATTCACACATTCATTCAATGTAAAGACACAGCATTCACACATACGCAGATATGAAAGGGAAATGTTTGAAAATATTTTGAATGTGGCCTAAGCCTTCTATTGTCCCCAACAGAGTCGCCACCTGTCGACGTTGGAAAATAATTCACGGGTCGGGTCAAACCCGAATCTTTCTCTCTTCCTAAGTTATGTCTACCCTTACTCTTTTTATTTATGAAAAAGGTTTTGAAGGGTTTTTTAGGAAAAGGCCAACATGTACCATGTCGACGGTTTGAACATTTTACAGAGTCGCTAGTTGGTAGATTTGAAATGGTTGTACCAACTCAACGGAGTTTTGTTTGAAAAGAGGCCCAATTGCTGGACACTTTCGAAACTTGATCTTTGAAACTAAAGTTTTGAGTTCGGGGACTTGGTTAAGTGTGGGGAAGGTGTTAGGCACCCCACAACTCCTGTGTAAACACGGTACCACATCTTTTCAATATTTCCTTTTTAAATCTGCAGTGTGTGTGTGTGTGTGTGTGTGTGTGTGTGTGTGAATGCTGAAGAAATTGGGCCTATGCTTTGATTGGAAGCATGTTTATGCATCGTTGAACCTATATACGAAGGGTTTGATTTGATTTGCAAAAAGTTTTTGATTTGATTTGCAAAAGTTTTTGATTTGATTTGCAAAAGCTTCTTTTTTCGATAAGATTATTGAAATGATGTTTTAAAAGAAGGTTTTCAAACCCTTACGCTAACATATGAATTGAAGCATATCGATACTTTAGTTTTATCTTTTCATCCTTTTGGCTCAATTTGAATGGTGATTGTCGGGTTGCGAAATCACAAAATATATACAAGTGTCGGTCTTCTCATGGGCATAACAGCCATCGGAGTGACTCTGACACGACAAACCATATTTTTAATATGTTGAGACCTTAAATCCGAATAACCGATTTAAGGCCTTTTGTATGTATATTTTTACAAAAAAACTAGCAGGGTACATTTGTAAACTGAGGTTTGTCCATCATGGGAATCAAATTCTGATCACTTGGATCATGAATCCCATGATTCCTAGGCTCACAGAGGGAAGTCAATAAACATGCACAGCTTAAATTTGTACAGAAATATATCCAAATATTGCCAGAACCAAGGATTCATCAGTAAATTCTGGATCGCACATGACCAAAGCATATTGTTTCCACTAGATAGAGATCTAAGGGCCGCGAGGTAGCTTTTATAACTGAAACTAAGAAATTACTAGATTTAAATAAATCTCAGCCATTCTAGCTTCCCGGTTCTGTCTGGACCTATTTTGAACCGTTTAAAAGCTAGAGTTGGCGAGATTTAAAGAAATCTAGTTTGTTCACAGAAATGTCAGTGTCGATTCATATCAAATGAATATTTAAAGCAACAATTGAATAAAATGAGTAAAGCAATATATATATTATATATACGAAAGCTGTAAAGGGCGAGGGATTTTCACTCCGATGCTCGGACTTGAATGTAAATATATATATATACATATATATATATATATATATATATTTATAAAAGCTGTAAAAAGCCACAAAGTGATCCAGGCTTGACAGAATGAAAATATATATATATATATCAAAGAGGTAAAGGGCGACGGACATTCTATCCTTTGCCCGGACTGGAATTGAAATATATATATATATAAGCTGTAAAAAGGCAATGGGCATTCTATCCTAGGCCCATATATATATATATATATATATATATATATATATAAAAGCTGTAAAAGAGCCACAAAATTAACCAGGCTCGACAGAATTGAAATATATATATATATATATATATATATATATATATATATATATATATATATAAGCTATAAAAAGGCAATGGACATTCTATCCTACGCCCATATATATATAAAAGCAATAAAAGGGCACGAAATAATCCAGGCCGAACTGGAATTTAAATATAGACAAAAAACAGTCAAACTGGGACTGGAAAGATAACACAGTTCTGTGAAGGGTGCATATATATATATATATATATATATATATATATATATATATATATATATAAGTAGTAAACTACTGCAGATTTGACATCCGGGCTTGACAGAATTGAAATGTTAGTATATTTATAGTTAAATATATACAAAAAAGCCAAATCCGGACTGAGAAGATAACTCAGTCCAACGATGTTGCTCAAAACGAAGATATTAGTATATCCAAGCTATTAGAAGCAACGGATCGTCAATCTGAGTTATAGAAATGCCAGAAAATGCGTTTAGGTACTAAAATGTACCAAAAGTTAACAAAAAGGGCCACAGAACTGAGTTCTGGGCATATTTAGAAAATGAAACTTGATATGCAAGTGTATAACAGTGCAAAGAAGTAGTAATAACTTTCTGATCATAAAAATACTCGCAATGGACTGCTACACAAGCTATTTACCAAATCGTAGGCTTTAAATGTTCGAATCTACCGATTATTTTTTGATATGTGGTAGTATGTGGGTATATCTACGTGTTATAGTAAAAAAATTTGGGTTTAGAAGACAAGAAAATGGCTGGAAAACCAAACGGGTAGGGGTTCAAAGCGTTTTTGAATTATGAAATGAGATGGGGGTGAGCTCATATTTATAGACCCAAGAGAACCACGTCAACCACCGGCTGCCGCGGGTCTACCTGCGGCTCCACATGGCAGGGGTCCCGTGGTGGGTCCTGTCATCTCGATGTACGTGCACTCCGAGCAATGTGAGGTCCGATTCAAAACTTTATAACTTTTGATCGGAGAGTCCGTTTTAGGCGTGCTATACCTTTCCGGAAAGCCCTCGCCGAGAGTGTCGCAATGACATGAGAGAAAACCTTTTCCAAGTCCAAAAAGATGGGTTCATAATCGGGTCTTTGATTCCTCGCAGTTTGTCTGTTAAGCTGTCTTGCGCTGTTTCCACTCGAGATCTTTGTTACTATTCGTTCTGACCTTAATGGCATCAATTAGGCTTCCGTTTGACCGAATCGGCTTCAAGTTGGTAAAATAACCGTTTTTCCAAGGTTTGGATCCTATTTGAGTCTGTTTGTCCTCAATGTTATCTCTGAGGCTGACTTGGTCCTTCCAGGTTTTCCTCTGGAGATGTTTTGATGCTTTAGAATTATTTTTGAAGTTGACCTGACCTCTCGGGTTAAGACCGGGGCTAACCTGTACCTCCCAAGTTTAGACCGAGGCTGACCTGTACCTCCTGGGTTGAGACCAGGGCTGACCTGTACCTCTCGGGTTGAGATCGAGGCTGACCTGTACCTCCCGACTTGAGACCAGGGCTGAACTGTACATCCCAGATTGAGACCGGGGCTGACCTATACCTCCCGGGTTGAGATCGGAGTTGAGTTGATGACCTGGTATTGAGATCGGGGCTTATTTGACAACCCGATATTGAGATCGGGGTTAAGTTAATGACCTGGTATTGAGACCAGGGTTGAGTTGATGGCCCAATATTGAGACTGGGGTTAATTTGACAACCCGGTATTGAGATCGGGATTGAGTTGATGGCCCGGTATTGAGACCGGGGTTGATTTGACGACCTAGTATTGAGACCGGGGTTGAGTTGATGGCCCGATATTGAGATCAGGATTGAGTTGATGACCCGGTATTAAGACCAGGGTTGATTTGATGACCCGGTATTGAGATCGGGGTTGATTTGATGACCCGGTATTGAGACCGGGGTTGAGTTGATGACCCGGTATTGAGATCGGGGTTGATTTGACGGCCTGGTATTGAGACCGGGGTTGAGTTGAAGACCTGGTATTGAGGTCGGGGTTAATTTGATGACCCGATATTAAGACCGAGAATAAGTTGATGGCCCAGTATTGAGACCGGGCTTGAGTTGATGGCCCGATATTGAGACTGCGGTTGATTTGACGACCCGGTATTGAGATCGGGGTTGAGTTGATAGCCCGGTATTGAGACTGGGATTAAGTTTACGGCCCGATATTGAGGCCAAGGTTGATTTAACGGCCCGGTATTGAGACCGGGGTTGAGTTGATAGCCCGATATTAAGATCGGGGTTGAGTTGATGACCCGGTATTGAGACCGGGGTTGAGTTGATGGCCCAGTATTGAGATCAGGGTTGATTTGAGGACCCGGTATTGAGACCGGGGTTGAGTTGATGACCCGGTATTTAGACCGGGGTTGAGTTGATGGCCCAGCATTGAGATCAGGATTAAGTTAAAAAGACAGTCTTGCCCTCCTACAGTGTTAGTAATAGGGAAACAAAATTTTGAGTGTCTATAGCTGCATCTCTGACAGATCGGACCTCATCTCTCTCCTCAAGAGCTGCATCTCTGGTGGATAGAGCCTTATCTCTCTCAACCAATGCTACATCCCTAGTAGCTCGAGCCTCGTCTCTAGCAGCAAAAGCTGTGTCTCTGCTAGAAAGGGCTGTCAACATCAATGCCCTAGCCTATTCTCTCTCAAAAGTCATCCGAGCTAGTGAATTAGCAATAGCTGAATCTGTCCCAGCAGGAATGCTCGGAGGATTACTAACTAAAGCCGCTGTTAAGCCGATAAACAAATCATCCTCCGTGGGAGAATCAGGATCATCCATAGGCTCCTCCGCATCTGAATCAACACTCGGAGCTGCCTGGATAACCGCATCTTCTGCTATATCAGCCTCCAACCATGTCGAATACTCTAGAGAATGATTCGGATGGCTAGTAGAGAAATCATCCCTCTCTCTATGAGTCCAACACTCATAAATTCTGATCAGGTCAGCTGATGACAAAGAAGAAGCTGATATCTGCTGATCAATGGCCCCCTCAAACTGGTGGAGGCTCTGGAACTGATCAAACTGACCCATAACTTCCAACGTATGGTAAGTGGTCACCCCTCTCAAACTCGCCAGGGGCAGGTAATCCATGCCAATTGCATGGGTGATGAAGCTGTAAGGGGAGACAAGCCCTGAGAATGGTAAGATCGAAAAGGGATGCTCAATATCTGATAAAAAGGCCTACCCTGTCGCTGCATCTGAACACTCCGCTGGCTGGAAAGAATATGACATGGCTATCTCATGGGTAAAGCAGTACCCATGGTGTTTAAAGGTACCAATCGAAAGCAAATGTGTCATGAGCCATACATACAGCAGAACAGAGCTACCTCTAAAAAAAGCCCTCGGGATGGGTGCTACAAAAGGTAGCCGACCTCAAGGTCTCGTCCAGTATCATCGGCAAAATAGTACTAATCTGTCTGAGGGCACGGACCACGACCATCCAGCCAATATCTAAATGGTCCAAATATAGTGGCATGTATACATAGGCGAGGACGCACATCAACAAGACGTCTACACGGGCAAGCTGCCACTCATCTACAGAAGTGATAAAATCCCCAGAGTGTCAATCGTAGCTGTCTAGCCAGCCAAAGCAATCTATAAGAAAATCAATGAACATTACATGTCCTGAAATAATCTCCTCAGTGACAACTCGGTGTCTCAGACCCGACACTATCATAAATGGTCTCCTCATGTCACTGATAGCTATGCGAGGGTAAGGCAGATCTAGTACCAAGCCTGTAACACGCTCATACTCCTCTAAGGTAGGAGTCAACTCGTGCAGTCCAAAGCAGAAGATATGCTGCTCAGTATCTAGTAGGACAGAATGCCATCCACGAATCCATACGGAACCTGGAAATCTAGAAGGGCCAAAGAATGCCCCAGTATCTGGTCTATTGTCTCTCTGGCTGTATGGGCCAGACTATCGTACCAAGACCTCAATGAGAATGCTACCAAAGATGGTGGCGAGTGCTCAATACATCTGACTGTAGATGACGACATCTGTATCACAGTATCATAAGACCATCCAGGGGTCAAGTCTGAACTCACCTGTCTAAATGCATATCTATGACATAATACATGCATAATGACAATGATAAAAATGATGCAATTGATAGGAAATATCATGCATATCTAGAATAAACTATCTACTAAAAGAATCATCTCTGTCTGCTAATAAAATGCAAAATAAAAAGTACAGGGAATTGGGGCACAACCGCCTAACTACTAACAGAGGCTTATCAAAAGATATAGTGAGAAATGGGGCATAGCCGTCCAATAGCTAAACAGAGGCCTATCAAAAGATATAGCGAGAAAAGCTATCCAAAGAGATCAATAATATCTGTCTCTAGGCTATTAACCTGCTCTAGCTCCTCCTGAGTCACAAAGTCCCGGCCACTGGGAATGTCCGGTTGATACAAGGGAGGATCAGCACCTGCAAAGCTGCTAGAAAATGGACCTAATGCAGGGCCAGCTCTAGAGCTGGACGGATCAAAAGAGTTTGCCTCGGATGGCTCCAGGCCAAGGTGCCTGATAAACAAATGAGCTTGCTCCAACTGCTGGGTCAGTCCTGTAATCTGATCTAGATGAGTTGGATCTCGAAGGCAAGCTATCCAGTCTGTCATCATCACAGACCCTGACACCATGTCTGCCATAAACTGGGTAGCACGAGTCTGAGACCCAATGGTACGAGGACTCCACCAGCTGTGAAATGTCTCCTGGCTGTAAGGACCCTCTGATAGGGTGAAGCCATCTACGCTTACCATAGGAATGTCTATGAGTGGTTAAGATAATGGCCAATGATGCCAAGTAGAAGGAACAAAGGGAATGCAGATATCTCCCGTGGTGCTACGAATAGTACGTTCTCCTAAATAGAACTCCCAACCTCCCTCATTCAAAAATGGAACTCGGCGAGTGGATAATGCAAACTCCCGACCAGTGAGAAAGCCATCCTCAAATCCGACTGTCAAAAAGTCTGAGGTATACGGGACCCATGAGATCGACTAGGCTGTTAATAGCTCTAGCTGCAGGCGGGAGTGGGTGAATCCCTCTGCTACAAGGACCTCCATCAACGTGGAGTGATGCCAGAGCCGTCCCCGAGGATAAGCCTCCAGGCCCAGAGTAGTGGCAGGACGTAGGCAAGGAAGCCTCTCATATGCCCAAAACTGGCCATGCAAATATCAAAAGTCCTTAGTGATAAAAACTGACAAATATAAATGAGGAAATCAAAAAGGCACAAGAGAGATGTACTCACCAGCAGGAATGGGAGCCTAACCAAGCCTCCGTCACACCCTCTGAGCGCATGCGCATCCCTCGGAGAAAATAGGCAAAGGTGTAGGTACCCCAATCAAAATTACTGAGGCACTCCATATATCGAGCAACGCTGATCAGGGCAAAGGACACTGTCAAGGAGTTGTCCGTAAGGAAATAACCCCTATTGATCACCAAAAATAGTCGTCGCAGGATGTGATCTCTAACCATCTAATCATCAGGTAGAGGCTCAGTCAAAGCCCCACTCTGGGCATCTACGCTCAAGGAACCAGAACGGACCGTCCGACCCTTAATAGCCGTCGCAGGAACTTTCAAGAGGGACCGAATGGCAGTAGGATAAATGTCAGCCACAACCGGCACTAGCTCACCTGCGAACTTTATCCTGGTGATGAACCTCCAGTCCATAGGCGTTATCATCACCTCGCAATCAAACAAATGAAGAGACTGGGTCTGGTGGAACCAGCGCTCAGATAATGCCCTCAAATAACCCCAGGGGCAATAACGGGGAGGGATAGAAAAGAATGCCTGAAACCCCCAGGTGTCAACAATGGCCCTGTACTCCGGGTGCAGAGTATGGTACAAAGAATGCACATTGAACTAGTTCCCCCTGGACTGTGTAATGCCGGCAACTTGCATCAAAAAGGTTAATCCAGATCAAGCCTATGCCTTGAAAATGGCAAAAGAAAGAAAGAAAATCCAGAACAAAAACTTCAGTCACCTCGTTGGCGTGAGGGCATCTCGATGGATGGCGCCTCAAATCTTCGAGAAGCTCCTAAAGTGGCATCACAATGTCTAGAAGCTCTGTACGTAGAGCATGACCTAGGACATGATCAACAAAAGGTACATCCTCATCGTCCACATCAACCGGCAGATCAACTCGAATAAGACGAATCACTGACTCAGCCAATCTGCGAGGCAGCCGGGCTGACTATGGCTGAGGAACATCAGAGACTCTCCTCCGCCTAACTCCTGAAATGACCCTGCTGACACTATCGGGTCTATCTGGCTCCATAACATGGACAAAGTCTCTAAATCACCTCAGAAGGGGTGAGGTAAGCCTAAAACCTGTGGTTTTTTAAATTAAATCAGTAATTCCTACATTTTGAAGTCCTAAAATATGCATGGGTCAACCAAAATCCCCAGGAAAGTCAAAATTACATGTTTATTAAATACTCAGGCATTTGAAAAAATTTCACCAGAGTCTCCTTTGTAAAAGGGACTGTCCGCATGCACACATGCATGACTAGGTGGCCATTCAGTAGCACACCTACCCAAAGACAGAAACATTTCATATTTATAAAAAAAAATCAAAAATAAACTCCCCGTGGCAGCTAATTTACCATAGGCATTTTTAGTTAAAAATCCAGGCTCATTTGGCCTCAAAAAGGATGAGTAAACTGATCAAAAAGGTCGTCAATTGACTGTCTCAGAATTCAATTTTTTTTACATCAAAACATTCAGCACAGTAAAATATGCATAGTCACTAAGTCTAAAAAATTTTATCAAGTCATATACGCATGCATATTTGATACATTATGTTTAAAAGCACACTACGTTGTTTACAACATTCTAACGGTCAAAACTAGAAAAGAAAGGATGTAAACATTATAAGAGATGTGCAAAGCATTTGTACGTTGACGAAATCTGAAAAAAGCTGCCCGAACTCCATAGATCTGAGAAAGAAAATTGAATTTCCTTTAGGATTCAAAACTGAAAATGAATTTAAAAAGCCACGGGAGCTCAACTTAAACTCGCAAGAAGGAGTAGCCCCACTTGCGGCTTCCTCACCCCTACCTACGGCTCTCTAGAGTGGGGCCCACCCCCTCTGGCTCAGTCAAGTTCAAGTGGAAATAGAGTTTACAAAAGCTAAAAAGTTAAATCTGGAAAAAAACTGCTGCGCGATTGAGCGGATTGGCCTGAAATCCTGCGTATGAGCAGCAGATTCCTAACGGAAAGAACAACTTCATGTAAGTCATTGGTTATCATCTCGAAGCGATATCTGGGGACCAATGATGAAAATTGCAAAAAAATTGCAAAAAACTGCTAAAAACTGCCGCTGTCAGAGCATCGGGAAGGTCCGACGGTATGAGCGGCATATTCTGACTGTATCAAGTTATCCAGATTGATCCGATGGTATGATTTGTCAGAAAGAGTACCCCCACATCAAACTTGATCATGTTTGACATTTCAGCCGTTGGTGACAACTCCAGCGAAGCATCGGGAACGGTCCGATGATATCAACCGTTGAAGGCTATTTCAGCAAAGGTTAGATGGTCTGACATTGCAGTCGTTGGCGACAACCCCAACAAAGAATCAGGAACAGTCCGGTGATATCAGCCGTTGAAGGCTACTTCAGCGAAGGTAAGATGGATTGACATTTCAGTCGTTGGCGACAACTCCAATGAAGCATCGGGAACGATCCGGTGATATCAGCTGTTGAAGGCTACTTCAGCAAAGGTCAGAAGGTCTGACACTATAAACCGTTGGCTTCAAATCCAACAAACCATCGGGAATGATCAAGTACTGAAGCCGTTGAAGGCTACATCAGCGACGGTAAGAATAAATGACAGTCCAGCCATTGGCGACAACTCCAGCGAAGCATCGGGAATGAGCCGGTGATGGAAACAGCATATAAGTTTATCCCCACATAGGACAAATGATGGAATCTGTTATACAAATCCCCAGAGGGAGCATCGAGAATGATCGATGATTCAACCGACAGTTGAAAACTACCGTTCGAGTAGGCACCGAGAAGGTTCGGTGATGGTTAAACCCTGTAAACTACAGTTCGAGTCGAAATTGAGTCAAGGTCAATAGACCAGTGTAAACTATCAGTCGGATAGGCATCCACAGGAATGTAGGCATCAACTGAATGATAATTCAAACCGTTGGCGACAACTCCAACGTAGCATCTGGAAAGGTCCGATGACGTAAACCTGTGGGAGCTATCATCAGGATAGGCATCGAGATTCTCCAATGAGGTAACTCAGCATAGAAGAATATCCCCAGCGGAGATGAAAATCATAAAGTTCATCTGAAGGTGAAAAGTGTTGGTGACAACCCCAACGTCGAGTTTAGAGATGTCCAACAACATCAGCAAGGAAAAAATCTTCCCCAAAAGGCTACCGTGGATAACGTCATCCCCAGTAGAAAATGGCGTAAACAGACGACGATAGCCTAGCACCATAGAGATTATCAACGGACTTTGTAAACCATTGGTTTTAACCCAGTGTAGCATCGAGAAAGACTCGGTGATGGTCTAGACGTCGCAAACTACCGATTGGGTAAGCGTCAAGAAAATGCAGTGAAGGCTATCATAGGAGATGTCGTCCCCAACAAAAAATGACAAGAACAGTTGGTAATGGCCTACCAGTGATAGCCTACCAGCAAAAAATAACGTAAACAACCAGTGATAGCCCTACCCCCTCGAAGGTATCTAACATTCATAACATATCATGCCATGCATTGCATTACATTTGTATCTATCACATTTCTAGTGTCTAGCAATCTTTATCTTGTTCATTCCATTGCATTGCATAAACATGATAAAGAAGGGCATCTGTAGACACTCAAAATTTTGCATTCCTATTATTAACCCTGCAGGAGGGCAAAACTATCTTTTATCTTTCGGAGACAACACTGGAAATTCAAACCAAAGTCAATCCCCGGCATTAACCTCGGGATGTCAAGCTCAACCCCGGTCACTATATCGGGATGTCAAGTCAAACCCTGACAACACCGGGATATCAAGTGAAGCCCCAGTAACAATACCGGGATGTCAAGAAGCTCTGGCGATAACCCCGGGATGTCAAGTTCAACCCCGGTCACTACTCCGGGATGTCAAGTCAAACCCCGGCAACACCGGGAGGTCAAGTGAAGCCCGGTGACCATACCGGGATGTCAAGCAGCCCCGGTGACAACCCCAGGAGATCAATCCAACCTTTGGAGACAACCCCGAAGTATCATATCATCCCCAGAGACAACATTGGGAAACCAAGTAAGCCTCAGAGACAACCATGATGACAAATAGAGTTGGCTGGGATCAAAACCTCAGAGAAAACCCCGGGAAAATAGTCGAAGACCGTGCCAGTACAGGAGACAACCCCTAGAGGGGCAAAATGGTCATTTTACCAACTTAAAGCCAATCCGATCAAAATCAAGCTGAACTGATGCAATGAAGGTCAAAAAGAACCATAACATTAATCCCGAGTGAAAACAGCACAATATATCTCAACGGATAAACTGCGAAGAAATGAAGATCCGGTTATGAACCTTTATTCTTGGACTCGGAAACGGTTTAGTTCCATATCATTGTGAGACTCTCGGTGAGGGCTTTTCAAAAAGGTATAGGACACCTAAAACGGATGCTCCGACAAAAAGTTAGAAAGTTTTAAACCTGACACTGCGTTGTTCGGAGTGCACGTACTTTTAGACGATGGGGCCCACCATGTGGGCCCTGCCACATGGAGCCGTAGGTAGACCCGCAGCTGTCGCAGGTAGGCCTGCTTCCATCGGGTCTTTAAATACAAGTGCCCCCTGCCAAAAAAAATAAATAAATAGAAAACGCTCTGAAACTCCGCCCATTTCATTTCCTAACCCGACTTCTAGCACTCCAAATCTAGATTTTATCACTCTAACACGTAGGTATACTTATATACTACAACATACAAAAAATTAACAGTGGAAACGCCCATTTGAAGCCTACGAAGTGGCAAAATGCTCGTGTAGCAGTCCATTATAAGTATTTTTACGATCAGAACTCGTTTCCTACTTCATTGCGTATTTATACACTTGCACATAAAGTTTCATCTTCTGATTTTTCTCGGAACTTAATTCTGTGGCCGTTTTTGCATACTTTTTAGTACATTTTAGTACATATATACATTTTTTCGCATTTGCACAGCCCGGATCAACGATTCGTGGCTTTTACTCGCTTTTATGTATATATATACATATATGTACTAACTTGCACGGACTGGATCGCTGATTCGTGACCTTTTTAAATTAATTATGTATATATTTAACTATATATATACTAACTTTTCATTTTGTCAAGCACGGATGGTAAATCCGTGGTAGTTATTGCTTTTATATATATAACTATATATATAAATTTTTCTGACTTCATTTGGCCTGGATTGCTAATTCGTAGCCTTTATTGCTTTAATATATATATATATACTAACTATATATATTAATATTTATATTTCATTTTGGCCTGGATTGGAAATTCGTGGCCTTTTACTGCTTTTGTACATATATATATATATATATATATATATATATATATATATATTTCCATTTTGTTGAGCCTGAATGCTCTTTTACAGCTTCTATAAATATATATATTTTTTCATTCCAGTCCAAATATAGGATTGGAAATCCGTCACCCTTTACTACTTTTATACATATATATATATATTTCCATTCTGTCAAACTTGGATTACTCTGTGGCTTTTTACAGCTTTTATAAATATATATATATATATATATATATATATATATTTACATTCCAGTCCGGGCATAGGATTGGAAATCCGTCGCCCTTTATTGCTTTTATACATATATATATATATATATATATATATCCATTCTGTCAAGTCTGGATTACTCCGTGGCTTTTTACAACTTTTATAAATATATATATATATATATATATATATATATATATATTTACATTCCGGTCCGGGCATAGGATTGGAAATCCATCGCCCTTTACAACTTTTATATATATATAATTATGTATATATATATATATATATATATATTCTTTATTCAATGTGATTAAATTTTTACTTTAAATATTTATTTGATATGAATTGGCACTGATGTCCATTTGGTGGTTTAGATTTATTTGAATATGGCCTTGTCTACCTTTCAAACGGTTCAAAATAGGTCCAACCGAAATCGGAAAGATAGAATGATTAAGATTCATTTAAGTCTAGCTTTCTTTCTAGTTTTATTCATTATTAAAGTAACCTCGCGACCCTTAGATCGCTATCTAGTGGGAACGAGAAGCTTTGGTTACGCGCATGTCAGGATTTGACTAATGAATACTTGGTTTTTGCGACGTCTGGATGTAAATATACATTTTTTGTGAATATCTTTGATGTGCAGGTTTTCTTGGCCTCCCTCTGTGAGCCTAGGAATCGTGGAATTCATGATCAAACTGATCAGAATTTGATTCCCACGATGGACAAACTCCATATTACAAATGTACCCATTTTTCTATAAAAATGTACATCCAAAAGACCTTAAAAAGTGTATCCGAGTTTAAGGTCTCTGATGGCTGTCATGCCCATGAGAAGACCGTCACTTATATATATTCTGTGGTCGAGCATGCTTCGCAGCACGACAATCACCATTTAATTCGAGCCAAAAGGCTGAAAAGAATAAAATGAAAGTATCAAAAGGCTTCTATTCCTATAAGAGCGTAGGGGTTTGAAAATCACATTTCAAAATATCATTTCCATATCTTGTCTAAAAATAGACTTTTTCTAATCAAATCAAATCCTTCGTATATAGGTTCAACGAAGCAAGGCACTACTTTCAAATCAATCAAGCGTAGGCTCAATTACTTCCAACATTCACACACACATTGCAAATAAAAAGAAAAATATTGAAAAGATGTGGTACCGTGTTTTGAAGGGATTTGGGGGGGGGGGTGCCTAACACCTTCCCCCCACTTAACCAAGCCCCCGAACTTAGAATTTCGGTTTCAAAGATCAAGTTTCGACAGTGTCTAGTAATTGGGCCTACTTGCAAACAAAACTCGGTTGAGTTGGTACAACCATTTCAAATCTACCAACTGACGACTCTGTAAATCGTTCAAATCGTCGACATGATACATGTTGGCCTTTTCCTAAAAAACTTCACCCTTCATAAAACAAACAAGGTAATAAGGGTAGAAAACAAGATTTAGGTAGAGAGAAAGATTTCGACCAACGATGACAGGATTTTTTCCCGACGTCGACACCCCCCACCCTTGCAAAAAAAAGGAAAAATATAGAAAAAAGTAGAGAAACTCCGCCCATTTTGACCTCTAGCCCTAGTTCTAGTACTCCAAACCTCGATTTTATTCTTCCAATACATTTGCATACGTATATTCTACGACATATCAAGTTTTAACAAGTGGAAATGAAGTTTTGAAGCCCTCTGAGTGGCATAAAGCCCGTAACGCTGCCCATTGTAAGTTTTTTTACGATCAGAAGCTGTTTATTGCTTTATCATACATATGTGAACGTATATATGAAGTTATAGCTTCTAATTTCGGCTGGATTTCAAATCTGTGGCCTTTCTAGCATACTTTTAAGTATGTATAAGTATATATATAAGTTTTTCTTTGCTTTCACAGCCTGGATTGCTAATCTATGGTTTTTTATCGCTTTTGTATATATATAAATATATATATATATTTATACTATTTCGTTTGGCCTGGATTGCTAATTCGTGACCTTTTCGGCTTTATTATATATATAACGGACTATATATATACTAACATTCAATTCCGTCAAGCTTGGATTGCTAATTCGTGGCCTTTTCAGCTTTAATATATATATATATATACATATTAATTGTATATATTAACATTTCATTCAGTCAGGCCTGGATTGCTAATTCGTGGCCTTTTCCAGCTTATATATATATATATATATATATATATATATATATATATATATATATATAAATATGTATATATATATTTACATTTCTCAGTCGAGCCTGGGTTGGAAATTAGTGGCATTTTACAACTTATATATATATATATATATATATATATATATATATATTTACATTTCTCAGTTGAGCCTGGATTGAAAATTCATGGCTCTTTACAGCTTTTATATATATATTTACATTTCTCAATGGGGCCTGGATTGGAAATCTGTGGCCCTTTACAACTTTATATATATATATAGGTATATATATATATATATATATATATATATATATATATATATATATATATATTCTTTATTCAATGTGATAAATATTTGCTTTAATTATTCATTTGATATGAATCTTTGCTAATGCAAATTTTGTGAATTAGATTAATCTAAATCTAGCCACTTCTAACATTCAAACGGTTCAAAATCGGTCAAACCAGAATCGGGGAGCTAGAATGGCTAAGATCTATTTAAATCTAGCTTTCTTTCTAGTTTTGTAAATATTCAAGCGACTACACGACCCTAGATCAATATCTAGTGGGAACGGGAAGCTTCGGCTATGCGCATGCAAGGATTTAACTGATGAATCCTTTGTTTTGCGATGTCTAGAGTATAATTTTTATTTTATGTCAATATCTTTGTTGTGCATGCTTTTTGATATTATTCTGTGAGCCTAGGAATCATGGGATTAATGATCAACCATATGGATCTAAATCTGATTCCCACGATGGATAACTTCGCATTGTAAATACATCCTGCCAGTTTTTCTTGTAAATGTACATCCGAGAGACCTTAAAATGGTTATCTGGATTTAAGGTCCTAATATAGTGAAATGTGGTTTGTAGTGCTAGGGTCACTTGGATGGGTTTCATGCATATAAGAAGATCGACACTTGTATATACATTCTGTGGTCGAGGATGCTTCGCATCCCGACAATAAACATCCAAATCAAGCCGAATGCGGAATAGAATAAAATGAAAATATCAAAAGGCTTCAATTCCTATGCGAGCAAAAGGGTTTGAAAACCATCTTTCAAAACGTCATTTTCATATCTTGTTTAAAATGGACTTTTTTAAACAAATCAAACCCTTTGTATATAGGTCTAACGAAGCACGACACTACTTTCAAATCAAACAACGTAGGCTTAATTACTTCAAGCATACTTACACACAATTGCAAATAAAAAGGGAATAATTGAAAAGATGCGGTAACCATGTTCCACAGAAGTCAGGGGGTGCCTAACACCTTCCCCCCGCTTAACCAAGCCCCTGAACTTTATGAATCACGATTTCCAAGGCCAAGTTTTTACAGCATCCAGTAATTTGGCCTACTTTCAAACTTTTCAAATAAAACTTGGTTAAGTTGGTACAACCATTTCAAAATATACCAACTGGCGACTCTGTAAACCATTCAAATCGTCGACAAAATGCATGTTCGCCTTTTCCTAAAAAAATCACCCTTCATAAAATAGATAAGACAAACAAGGGTAAAAAACATTCAAATTTAGTGAAAGAAAGATTTGTACAAGGATTTTTCTCGATGTTGACAACATGCATATAGAATACTATATTATACCCGGATTGATTATAGACTTTTATTCTAGTTTGGTTCACTAGAGCCACTAACTGAACCAACAGGTCAAACCTAGGAGTGCAAGAATTAAATTTAAACATAACTTTTACATTTAAACTCGGGCTCCATACAAACGGGTCTTTAAGCGCTCCTTGCTCTTTGGTCTCAAATTCTTCAAGATAACTCTAACTAGTCCTATAACATAAACTATTTAATTTAAATAAAACTTTGATCAGCAGTCAAGGGGAAGTACATAAAAGGGAGATAGAATTTTACATCAAGAAAAATTAGAGAAGACGAGGTACGTAGACCCCATTTAATAAAACCCATATATTCAAGCATTCAACTAAAATAAAATCCAATCGCATTAGTTAATAGTCCATAATCAACCCCATTTATTTTCATACATATCACCATATGCATCAATAAATAAATCATTTAATATATACATTTATATCGATTTAATGGGCAATACTAGTTAGTTTCAAAATCCAATTTCAACTCTAATTAGTTATCATAGAATCCAATTCCCACTCTAATTATTTAGCATGAAATCCAATTCTAATAAAATAAACATCTTTATTTTAATCCAATTTTAAATCTAATAAACTCCTTTATTAATCTGGAATTACAGAAAGACATATAATTTTAATTTTAATTACAATAAACCTTTTATCTTAATTTAAAATCAAAAAAAAAATTATTTTTCTAGGGAGTGGCGCTACGACGCCGCTAGTGAACTAGCATCTGGCGCTGCAGCGTCACGTCACCATAAACCAAAACAAGCTGCTGGCGCTGCAGCGCTGCTGAAGAACTGGCTTCAGGCGCTGCCGCGCCACGTTAGTAGTTTTCAAAATTCGGAACTAACGCTGCAGCGCGCCTTTTAAACTGTAAACAGGCGCTGCAGCGCTGGGTCACCCGTTACCTAACTCGGACCGACGATGCGGTGCGGCAGCTAAGCCTCTGACAGGCGCTGCAGCGCCGCTAGGCAGATTCAGTTTTTCTGGTTCGCGAATTGTGCAGTTTTTCTCCAAAAATATAATTTCTAGCTAACTATTATGCCCAATTAAATTATTCAAAAGACATATCAGTATATATATCAAATTAAAATAATTAATAACTCGCATAAAGGTTTGGCTCGGATGTCATTGTTAGGTTTGAAATAATCAAACTAGCGGAAGCATGGTAAAAATGAATTTTAAAATTTTACAAACCTTATGCCCGGATCATCCTTTATGCACAATTATTAATTAAACGAAAGAAAAGAAATTACAGAATCATACACTTGTAGAACTAAGCTTTCACAGGTACGAGTTCAACTCGAAATCCTTCGTGATCTCCTTGAGTTTTTCGGGATTGTTTCCTTCCTTTGATCAACGTTAGCCACCCAAGTGTATGGCCTCTAGAGGTGATCCACCAAGGAAGAAGAGTTATTCAAGAAGGTGGGTGTTTGGCTAAACCTTAATTCTATCTCTATAGAATGTGTATGCTCTCTCAACTCTTGGAATAGTGTAAAGTGTAACCTTGTTTCATAATATGACTTTCTTATTTATAGATGTAGGCAACCCTCCTTAACCATTTTGGCATAGGGTTTTATATTAATTAATTAAATTTTTTTAATTAATTAGGCTTCTTAATCCTATTGGGAATAATTAAACTCTTTTAAATATTTAGCCTCCTAATTTTATTAGGAATATATATGGCAGAGTATCATATTAATTAATTCTCAAACTCATTTTAAAATTTAATAATAATAATAATAATAATAATAATAATAATAATAATAATAATAATAATAGTAATAATAAGACTCCTCTTATTAATTTATATTTAATATTTCCAAAATATTAAATAATATATTAAGCAATTTAATTTATTCTATCACCATAAATTAAATTAAATATACTTAACTTATTATTACGATTATGTCATTAGCTTTTTTAATAAATATTTTTCCTTTTATGGTGTGACCCTTTAGGTTCTCCATATTAAACCGGTTGTGAATAAATCAATTAGAACAATTCTAATCTTATTTAAATAAATAAATTAAACTAATAATTCATTTAAATAAATAACATTTATTTCTACAATAATGGTAAGCCTCCTTAGCGATCAACGACTTTTTCTAGATAATATAGATTTCAACATTAATCACAAAAGAACCTTTGAGTAAATAGTTACCGTACAATCCATTCCTTCCGCCATACAATGTTCCAATTAAATATACGACATGAATTTACTATCAAGTCTTATTTTGTTTAATTATATGTATTTCAATTCTAAAATGCACAACTCCAAATAATGCAAATTAGAAACTCCTTTCTAATTTCATTTTGCCTTGGCCAATGATTACTAGGTTGTCATTTATCGAATCACATAGAACATTTTATTCTTTTACTAGAAGTGATAAATTCTTTATTGATCATTTATTATCTCTATATATAAATTATTATACCCAAGTATACCCTTTGATATACGCTTAGAGTCTTAAGGGACATGTCAAAGTATAACTCATTAGACACAAGATACTATTATGATCTCAAGTCCAAGGATTATTTGTACTACTATCACTTAAGGAATTTCTATTGATAGGCAAGTAAAACACCATTAAGTATTCCTTAGCGAGTCACGTTCAGTGAACTTATTCTCCAATAATCACCTACACACTTGCTTTAGTGTCTCCACAAAAATGATTATGAGATCAATCATCCTCATTCAATGAGCAAGTCAACGTATGTACCAATATATCTGGATTCAGTAATCCCTTTTTTAGTAATCCAACGATTGAAAACTATTTTAGTTTTAAGCTATCTAAGAATTTAGATCTCATTAGCATGATCATCATCATGATTCTAAAAGCATTGCTTAAAATTATAGGTTTATCACATATTATAAAAACAAAACCATGTAGATAAATAAATGCCTTTAATTAAACAATACATTTATTAATAAATGAATAAGATTGTTACAAAGTATATGCTTTATCATCATACATGATTGGCTTGTGTGCATACTACTTTCACATATAGCCTATAGCATTGGCATTGACCGATATATACATGAATAGGGGAACTTTGTCTCTTGGTGGTACCAAGACAGGAGCTTCAATCAACTGCTTCTTGATGTAGAGGAAGTCTTTTTGACAGTCTTCATTCCACTTTTTGGAGGAAATTTTTCCCAATAGCTTGAAGATGGGCACACAAGTTGCTGTGAATTGGAAGATGAATCTGCTTATGAAATTGATTCTCCAAAGAAATCCCCGTATCTCCTTTTCAGTTTGAGGTACAAGCATCTCAGTGATGACTTTAATCTTTTTGTGATCCAGTTCAATGCCTTTGTTTGTGACGCCCCCAAATATATACACCCACGGTATCTGATCTGGTGCTCACGACTATTCAATTAAGGTGACGCCCCCAAATATATACACCCACGGTATCTGATCTGGTGCTCACAACTATTCAATTAAGGTGACGCCCCCAAATTTATACACCCATGGTATCCGATTTGCTGGTCACATCTAACTGATTTAACTATACATATTCGACAAGATATAATTCCTATTTATTCAAGGTTCATAGTATCCCATAACAGATAATAATTCTCGTCAGAACTATTTTTGTGTTTGGATACCCTCACTTGGATGTATAGACTGTATCGTATGAATGTCACTTTCATATCAATAGTACCTATCTATCCGAAATCTAGAGTATCAACAATAACATGATCAGTCCATATTGCCAATACCCTCACTCAGATCTATAGTTCCTAAGGATACTGTACGAGTACAACAATATTTGCTAAATCATCTAAGAATGTAAATGTACACGATTGTGGAAACAAAAGATGATAATATATTTCATATAATAAGTTCGGTTACATGGTTCTCAACATTGAGTTCTTATTACAAAAAATCTTACAAGACTTACATTAATAAAGACAATAATACAAAACTAATCTAAACATAGCCTCTTTCCATTATGTATTCCAGACGTTTCGAGATTACCATCTAAAACTGCAAAGAAAATAATTTGCAAGAATGAGATATGACATGCTCAACAAGTTTATATTTCTAAACACCATGTTTGATTTGAAGAAATGATAGTTCAACAATTTTACTAAACTGAGGGTTGATGTCCATTACTGGAATTTTTATATCAACTATTTCTGTCAGTCACAAAGACTTAGAAATATATTCGATTCGGATATGATATAGGGGATTAGCCCATTCAATATCCTAGGAGTATGCATATCATCCTACCTCTAGTGTCAATTTGTAGACACAATTTAAGTCTCATCAAGGGTAAATTTAACTCAGTATAAGATGTCTTACCAAAACAATTTGGTTTGACACAACAGTTTATGCTTGATAAATAATAGTTCAATATCACATGAATAAGTAATTCATATCTTAAGTTATGTTGAAACAATAACATTAACTTCACAATAAATGGGCAACAAATTAGTTCGGTATAATATATCGAAAAGAATTCAAGATAGAAATCTTGCTCAAAGTAAAAGTAAGGTTCAAGAACTTGCGTAAAGTAATAAGTTTAAGGATAGAACACCTGCATGTTTGAATAACGTTTATATTTCGTTATTCGAAGTGTTTATGATACCTAAATACGTTAAACATTTTATATAGATCGTTAATATCGATAACAATACATAACTACTCAAACTATTTAAGTCTGGTCGATGTTTGACATGATTTCGGTGTCTTAAAACCTTATCGGGTATTTATCAAGTTGATATCTCGATTAAACTTTAATTATAAGCTTTAACATTATTTTAAGTAATTTTTTTATTATTTATAATAATTTATAGAAGCTTATAACAATTTTTAGACATTTAATTATTCATTAGAATTATTTTTAAATCATTAATTTTATTTTTTGATAATTAATAATCACTTAGAATAATTTTTAAAACCTTAGTATTATTTTTAAATAATTAATAACAATTTAATATAATTTTTAAAACATTTATATCAATTTTAAATAATTAATTATTATTTATAAATAATTTATTTTAATTAATTTATTTATTAATTATAAAAATATTTATGAAATTTATGTCAAAATATTAAAATTTAATTATTATAACTTAAAATAAATTTTAAAACTTAATTTATAATTATTTCTATTTACTTTAATTTATTTTTATTTCTGTCTATCGCTAAAGGGCTATAGCGACGGTATGTGTGGCTATAGGTGTTCTTTAGCCCTGAAGAACAGCTTGGTCAATGCCTAGTGGCTGCTTTGACCTAGCTTAATCTCATAATTGGTTATGTGTTTTGATCTCTAATTGTTTCAATGGTGTAGTGTTTATGTAATACTACAATAAGGTACTAAGTTTAGACTTTAACCATAACATAACAAAAAGTTACTAAGATTCAAAGTGATTGTCAGAGCTATTTTTGTGTTTCTGGGTAACCCAGAAACACTAGTTAATGCCAGTCAACGACTTTAAAGCTTTAATATCTTTCAATCTGTGTAATAGATTTGTGTTTTAATTGTTGTAGTTTGTAGTCTATATACCAAAATACAAAAGTGTGACACTGGTTTGGTCTGAGTAACATCAGAAGGTACAAATCTAGGCTAGTCAAACTATTGTCAGACGGCTGTTGTTGGTGTTCTTCATTTTCTAGGTTGTCCAGAAAATGAAACTGTGAATGGTCAACAATATTTGACCATTAATTCTGGTCATCCTATGCATTAATTAAGAATTAGAGTGTCAGATATATGTAGTATATATGTTAGGATACACTAACATGACACATTTATAGCCTAACAACAATTCAGATTGAAGATCTAAGACGGTCAAACGGCTGTCAGAGCCTTCTGGGAAATTTCTGGAATTTCCAGAAATCAGAGATTCGTGATCGGTCAACGACCTTTGACCACTTAAAACTTTCAGTATATTAATCTAATTAACATGATACTGGTTCTAGGTTATTAAGCTCATGTAATACTACAACTATGATACAATTAACAGACCAAAACATTAACACATGAAGATCTAGAGGCTCTAACATTAGGCTGTCAGGCCTGTTTTTACAAAATTTCCAGATTGCTTAAAACATCATTTTGATGCATCTAGATGTTATAAAAACTTGATCTATCAATTCAGAACACTTACTAACATGTTATTACACATAATTAAACAATAAAACAACAAACTTCACAAAGCATCAAAGATCTAATATAAAATTAGGGTTTGTACCTTTCTTGAGCAAAATTTGATTTCTAAGTTTTGTTTCTGATCTTTATATTGCTAGGGCTTCTTATGGTATGTAATATGAGTGTATAACTGTAGAAATTCGTGGGTTTTAGTCTTGCTAGAGGCTGCTATTTATAGAATTTGCAACTTAGGGTTTTTAGGTCTTTTTTCCAATTCCTGCCTCCATAAATATCCTACCAAGGAAACTTGTGCTGCTAGCAACCCATGTCTGATCATGTGATTGCATTGGGGCAAGGTTGTGGTGGTGGCACTAGCTTATGAGCTACTTCACTTTAAGTAGTAAGCTAATTTTGCCCTAATCCTTACTAATTGTGATTAGTGTTTTGGATTTTATGATTATGATAACTTAATGAAGTTATTAACACTTAATTCAAGTTTAGTTAACGTAATTAAGGTTTAAGATAACCTAATTAGGGTTAGAATCACTCAATTAAGGTTAGGTTTTATAATTAGGGTTAGGGTTTTGTAATTTTAGGTTAGGGTTTCCTAATTTAGTATTAGGGTTTCCTAATTTACAGTTTAACATATAATTTAGGCGAAGCACGAAAAAAACGTTTTGTCAGTGTAAGCACAACAAAGCCGCTTGATAAAATAATATATCGAAAAGTCCAAATACGAAATAAATTTTTTAAGCACGACGTGTCAAGCACGATGTTTTTCGGAGAAATTTTTTTTTGACCTTAGTCTTCAACAGAGTATATAATAACACAATACACAGAACAGAGAGATTTTACTGATAAACGCAAAATTTACATTACCGAGTCTTATTAGGGTTTTGGTATTTTACATTCACCCCTTCTGATAAGAATTTCATCCTCGAAATTACAGTACAAGTTACGTAAATAAGTGGGGATATTTCTCTCGCATTTTATTCTCGAGCTCCCATGTAGCCTCTTCAATGTTCTGATTTTTCCAGATCACCTTAACCGATGTTATCATTTTATTTCTTAATACTTGCTCTTTCCGGTCGATTATCTGAACAGGTTCTTCTATATAAGATAGATCCTCTTCGATTAGGATATGCTCGTAATTTATAACGTGTTTGTAGTCGGGTTTATATGGTCGTAATACGGACACATGAAACACATTATGGATATGGTTTAATTCAAGAGGTAGAGCTATTTCATAAGCTACCTCACATATCCTTCTCAAAATTTCAAATGGTCCAATGAATCTTGGACTCAATTTTCCTTTTTTACCAAAACGTATCTTACCTTTTCAAGGGGACACTTTCAAGAATACGTGGCTTCCAACACTAAAGTTCTGTTGTTGTCGGTGTGGATCAGCATACTTTCGCTGTCAATCTTGAGATGCTTGTAATCTCTCGCTTATAACTCGAATTGTCTCTGTAGTTTTTTAGATTATCTCGGGTCCTAGTATTTGTCTATCCCCGACTTCGTCCCAACACAAAGGTGTTCTAGACTTTCTACCATATAAGGCTTCATAGGGTGGCATACCTATGCTAGCATGATATGTGACGCCCCCAAAATAGGTCCACACAACCCATTCTGAGTCGCCAAATACATACCACGAAATCCAAATACAAATCTTATAATATTCCAACTATTACTCTGTCGGGCACAATACGACCACACATAAACTGTGAATAACAATACTCATACTTCTTATCAATGATATGTTATATAAAGGTACAGTCAATAACTTTTTTAGAAATTAAAATCTTTGGAAAATGCTCAAGAAAACCTTTGTACATAGGAGGCCATGCTTCTAAGTTATAATAGATATCATAGGACTTGAGAATTAACCTTGGTTGACCCAATAGACCCCAAAAAAGAACGAGAAGATTAGTATATTGTTCATTCCAATGGTGAGTATTCTCTTGCCATATAATTATCTCCATTGTCTCAAACTGAGAATTATATTCCAACCATACTCCAAGATTATATAGGTAGTGCTCATAAATATAATCAGCAAGTGGATGTGCACAATTATGTCTTATGTTAACAAGAAATCGTATGTGATTAGACTTCTTGTATGATAGTGGCAACACACCCTTCCAAAGTCGGGTTCACCTCACCCTATTTGGTTCACCAAAATTAACTGTTAAATGACGTATAAAATACGACTCACACGTTTAAAGTTCTCAACACAATTTGTAGACACTCAAAATTTTCCTTGCCCCAATACTAACACTGTAGGAGGGCAAAACCGTCCTTCAAATCAAATCCGACCGCCAATGCCGGTCCTTAAACCTAAATCCGATCCCCAATATTGGTAACCTAAATCCGATCCCCAATATCGGTACTCCAGCCAAATTCGATCCCCAATATCGGTAATTCAGCCAAATCCGATCACCAATGTTGGTACTTAATCCGGCTCCGATAGTCAATCGGACCGTCAATCCAGCTTCGATCTCCAATCGGACCGTCAATCCAGCTCCGATCTCCAATCGAACCGTCAATCCAACTTTGATCTCCAATCGAGCCGTCAATTCAGCTCTGATCTCCAATTAGACCGTCAATCCAGCTCCGATCTCTAATCGAACAATCAATCTAGCTTCGATCTCCAATCGGACAGTCAACCCAACTCCGATCTCCAATCGGACCGTCTATCCAGCTCTAATCTTCAATCAAACCGTCAATCCGGCTCCGATCCCCAATCAGACCGTCAACCCAGCTCCGATCTCCAATCGGACCGACTATCCAGCTCCAATCTCCAATCAGAGCGTTAATCCAGCTCCGATCTCCAATCGGATCGTCTATCCAGCTCCGATCTCCAATCGAATAGTCAATCCAGCTCTGACCTCCAATCGGTCCGTCAATCGAGCTCCGATCTCCAATCGAACAGTTAATCCAGCTTCGATCTCCAATCGGACCGTCTATCCAGCTCCGATCTCCAATCGAACCGTCTATTCAGCTCCAATCTCTAATCGGATTGTCAATCCAGCTCTGATCTCCAATCGGATTGTCTATCCAGTTTCGATCTCCAATCAGACCGTCAATCCAGCTTCGATCTCTAATCGGACCGTCAATCCTGCTCCGATCTCCAATCGGACCGTCTATCCAACTCTGATCTCCAATCGGACCATCAATCCAGCTCTGATTTCTAATTGGATAGTCAATCCAGCTCCGATCTCCAATCGGACCATCAATCTAGCTCCGATCTCCAATCGGACCGTCAATCCAGCTCTAATCTCCAATCGGACAGTCAATCCAGCTCCGATCTCCAATCGAACTGTTTATCCAGCTCTGATCTCTAATCGGACCGTCAATCCATCTCCGATCTCTAATCGGACCATCTATCCAGCTCCGATCTCCAATCAGACCATCTATCCAGCTCTGATAGTCAATCGGATCGTCTATCCAGCTCCAATCTCTAATCGGACCGTCTATCCAGCTCCAATCTCTGATCGGACAGTCATTCAAACCCCGATCTCAATATCAGGCTTTCAAGTCATCCCCGGCATCAACCTGGGGGTTACAGGTCAACCTGGACATCAACCCATGATATGTCAAATCATCCCCGGTCTCAGCATGGGAAGTACAGATCAACCTCAGCGTCAAGCCAGGAAGTGCAGTTCAGCCCCAGAGACAACCCTGGGAAGCCAGATCCATCAAAGGTCGTGCCAACACCACAAGCAACCCCGGGAGGGGTAAAACAGTCATTTTATCCAACTCTCAATAGATTCGGTCAAACTCAAGCCGAATTAATGCCATCGAAGTCATAACAAACCACAACAATGATCCCGAGTGCCAATAGCGCAAGACAGCTTAATGGACAAACTGCGGGGAATCGAAGACCTGGTTATGAACACGTCTTCTTGGACCCAGAAAATGTTTACACCATGTCATTGCGACACTCTCTACAAGGGCTTTCCGAAAAGGTATCGCACGCCTCAAACGGAACGCTCCGATCAAAAGTTTGAAAGTTTCGACTTCGACTACGCGTTGTCTAGAGTGCACGTACTTTCAGATAACAGAACCCGACACTGCGGGCCTCACCTGGGGAGCCGCACCTCTACCTGCGGTAGCCGCAGGTAGAGCTAAGCCTCCCTGGCCTATAAATAAACGTGCACCCCCCTTCATTTTTAAGTTTTTGAAACGCAGCGAAGCTCTGCCTGTCTGTTTTTCAGACTTTTACACCTCTTCCAAACACAAATATTTTCACTCCAACACGTAGATATACCCATATACTATCACATATCAGAAAATAACCGGTAGATTTGGACGTTTAAAGCCTACGATTTTGCAAAAAGCCCGTATTGCAGTCCATTATAAGTATTTTTACGATCAAAAATTCAATACTACTACTTTGCACTGTTTTACACATGCACAAGAAGTTTCATCCTCTAAATATGCCCAGAACTTAGTTCTGTGGCCGTTTTGGTCAAAATTTTGTATATTTCTGTACATAAATGCAAATTTTTGCATTTCTACAACTCGGATTGACGATCCATCAACTCCTGTAGCTTCAATGCACTAACACACATATTTTTGGCAACTTCGCCGGACTGGGTTATCTTTCCCATTCGGGTTTGGCCCTTTTTTGTGCCTATTTAATTGCAAATGTATTAACATTTCAATTCTGTCAAGCCCGGATTTCAAATCCGAGGTAGTTTACCGCTTTTATATATATTTACGCATATATAAGCGAATTTCACCATCACTGGTACTCATATCAGTCCTGGTTGACTACATTTCTGTCAATATATATATATTTATATATTTTCAGTCCGGCCTGGATTACTTCGTGGCCGTTTTACTACTTTTGCACACTTCACCATACTGGGTGCTCTCCCTAGTCACTGATTAACTATTTTTCTGTCAATTTTAATTCCAGTACGGGCACCGGCGTGAAAACCCATCGCCCTTATTACTTTATATATATATATATATATATATATATATATATATATATTTCTGTCACAGCCTGGATTATTTTGTGGCTATTTATAGTTATATATATATATATATATATATATATATATATATATATATTTCAATTCCAGTACGGGCTTGCGAGTGAAAACCCATCGCCCTTTTACAGCTTTTGTATATATATAATTATATATATTGCTTTACTCAAATGTATTTAACTACTGCATTTAACATTCATTTGTATATGAATCTGCACAGACATATCTGCGGGCTGACTAGATTTATCTAAATCTCGCCAATTCTAGCTTTCAACGGTCCAAACAGGTCCCGACAGAACCTGGAAGCTATAATGGATGAGATTTCTTTAAATCTAGTTATTTTTATAGTTTCAGCTTTAAAAGCACACTAGCGTCCCTTAGATCGCTATCTAGTGGGAACGAGACGCTTTAGCCACTCGCAGCCAGGATTTATTGATGAATCCTTGGTTCCATTGCGACGTGATGATGTATATATATCCATTCCTGTGCAAATTTGAACTGTGCAAGTTTATAGGCTACTCATATATGAGCCTAGGAATCATGGGATTCACAATCAAATCGATCGGGATCTGATTCCCATGATGGACAAACTCCAGTTTACAGATGTACCCTGCCAGTTTTTCTGTAAAATGTACATATACAGACCTTAAAACGGTTATTCGGATTTAAGGTCTCATCATAGTGAAATGTCAATTGTCGTGTCAGCGTCCCTCCGATGGTTTTCATACCTATGAGTAGACCGACATTTGTCTATTCCTGTGGTCGAGGATGCTTCGCAGCCCTGCAAATCACCATTCTCATACAGCCTTAAGGCTATAAAGAAAAAAATTTGAAAGTATCGATAAACTTCAATTCCTATGGCAGCGTAAGGGTTTGATCAACCAGCTTTCAAAACATAGTTTTCAATCAAAAGAAAAGCTTTTGTAAATCAAATTAAATGCTTTAGCAAATCAAATCAAAGACTGATTTTCAAATCAAATCAAACCCTTCGTATATAGGCTCAACAAAGTCTGCCAAATCTTTCAATCAATCAAATCAATAGGCCCAATTTTTAAACAGCATCCACTCACGCATTCACAATTTTAAGGGAAATATTAAAAAAATGCGGTACCGTGTTTACACGGGAGTCGTGGGGTGCCTAACACCTTCCCCACACTTAACGAAGTCCCCGAACTCAAAAATTTGATTTTAAAGATCAAGTTTCGACAGTGTCCAGCAATTGGGCCTCTTTTCAAATCAAACTCAGTTGAGTTGGTACAACCATTTTTCAATCTACCAACTGGCGACTCTGTTAAAACATTCAAATCGTCGATATAAATACATGTTGGCCTATTTCCTAAAAAACTCTTCAAAACCTTTTTCCTAAATAAAAAGAGTGCGGGTAGAGAGAACTTAGGAAGATCAATTTGAGAAAATCCGAGTTATGAACCGACCTGCGGGGTTCTTAAATTTTCCAACGTCGACACAATTATTTCCATACTATTTTATGGAAAACTTCAACAGTTATAGACCATCGTTCTATTCCCCTGTTATCGCCGCTCGATCCAGCTACACACTTATTGCTTGAAAAGAATTGTGAAGCAAAAGGATGAGCACAAATAGCCCAATAAAGAATATCATGACTAAAGATAATTAAATTATCAATAGCCTTCATTAGTAATAAATCAAATATTTAGAACATATGGTAGATGATAATAGTTTTCAACCATAGTTGCAGCGGAACGAACAATCCAATAGAAGAGTCAAATAGACCATAATGTTTATTATCTTCTCCATGTTAAAAGTCCACCAATAATATTTTATCCTTATAACATCAATCAACAGTTCCTGTTCACAATCATGTAAATAGTTCATGATCATAACTATGTTGATAAATTCCTCTTTGCACCCAGGATGAAGATAATTTTCATCATCTGTCTTTACCTTTAACACCAAAGATTATGGTTACATTAATTCACAATTCATGTTCATAATCATGTAAATCAATAGTTTCTCCTTGCCACAAAGGCTTAATAGAACTTTCACTCAATGTCCTTGCCACAAAGGCTAAAGACACTTAATAATCGTATCATCTTTACACCATACACCAAAAACATTCAAACGTAACAACCATGGTCATGATCATACCAATCAACTATCTATCTTTGCACTACAGGCCAAAGATATTCATTTGTACCATCAGTGGTCATGATCATGCCATACACTTGTCCATCTCTGTACTACGGGCCAAAGATATCAATCAACAGTTCATCTTTGCACTACGAGCAAAATATATCAATCAACAGTTCATCTTTGCACTACAGGCCAAAGATATCAATCAACAGATCATCTTTGCACTACTGGCCAAAGATATTAATCAACAGTTCATCTTTGCACTACAGGCCAAAGATATCAATCAACAGATCATCTTTGCACTACAGGCCAAAGATAACTTTCATCACAATTTAAGTCTAATGATTATGACAATGATATAAGAGATGAATCAAGTGAGATCAAGGACAAATATTAGAGATTTATAATTCAATTTATCAAGAGTTCAATAATATCCAAATTGTCTACCTAAAGATAAAAACATAGATTCAACTTCAAGAATAAGTTTTATAAAAGTTAATTTTGGACAAAGAAAAGAAACTAAATTTCGTCGTGAATAGTACTCTAACATAAATAGAACCCCGGGTGAATAGTACTTTGGTATGAATAGTACCCCAGATGAATAGTACTCTGGCATGAATAGTACCCCAGATGAAAAGATTAAAATTTTCATAAGAAAGTTCAGATCAATATTCCAGTGAAATGATATTAGATGAAGAGAAAACCTTAAGCAATTTCTAATCATTTAAGGATTTATAGAAGCAATACTTACTATATTAAGTTTAGATTTAAGAATATGAAACGAAATAATATTACTTACATACTATAGAGTACGGAAGAAAATAATATTCCTTACGAATATTGAACGAAAACAACATCCTTTACGAGAAAAATAATATCCTTTACCTTAGTAGAATACTAGATCTGACTAGAATATCAAAAATTATGTTGAGAAAATCTAATTATGTTGAGAAAATCTTGCACTGTTATCCACACTCAAAATATCTATAATACTCACAAAAATTACACTCAATAGTATAGAGAAATAATTTTCTGATTCTGGTGTGATTTTCATTTCTTAACTAAGCAACCTATTTATAGGAAAATGCTAGAACACCAATGTTGACAAAATGACCTATGAAGGATTTTCCCAGCACCCACTTTTGAACAATCTGCAGCATACTTCTTTTGACAAAGGAATTCTAAAGCCATTTCCCACATGTTTATATATATTAAAAATATTTATAATTTTTAAAAGAATTTAAATTCAATTTGCTCTCTTCCACCTCATTTAATTTTTATATCATGAATTTATTATAATAATGTTACCATTTAAATTATAAAATTATACTATTATATTATCACATTATACTATTATAATGTAATATTATAATAATATATTTGAATGAATTATTTTATCGGAGAAGATAAAATACTAACTTTTAACAAATGTCTCATACAAAAAATTTCTCTATTTATATCAAAATTGAATAAATATTACTTATTATATTTATCAATAATTTTTTATTTTATTCATCAATTATTATTCACAATTAATATTATAAAAGCACAATATTGACAACTAGGTCGTTCCAAGAAAGAGGGGGCTTTCCAATAAGAATTTCTCTTAATTGACGCACAATTATATAACCCAACCACTTTCCTCGATAGAACTTTCTAGACATTGTAAATAATGCTATCTAATAATATCATATCAATAATAGGTGTGGCAATTATTGATTTAATAATGTGAAATACTGTGCAGTGGTTACTTTGACAATTATTGAATCAATAATATAAAATAATATGCATGTATCAATGTAGCAATTAATGAACCAATAATATAAAATACTAAACAGTAATTACTGTAACAATTATTGAATGAGTGACTTCTTACGTAAGAATCAATAATTAGAAATATTGTGTAATACCGTGTGCTACTGTGCAACAACGCTTATTACTATACTTTTATCATCAGGTATTTCAACAGTTTAACGGTAAAAGTTTCGTCGTTATTATTTATAAAAAGGTTACTTCTGTCGCTTTATATATCCTACAGTTATTCTGTTATGGGGTCAACCAATGATTGCGCCGTCGTACGAATATTCTCCGACAAAAAGAATATTTCCCGACCAAACGAATATTCTCCGACACAACGAATATTTTATGATAACTTGCTTACTTTGTAAAATTTGCACATATAACCCATAACTTTAACCTTTTATCAATTTAACCATTTACTAAATATAATAATAATTATAAGAAAAATTTAATACTTTTATTTCATAAAATTCGGGGTATTACAATCTTTCCTCCTTATGAAATTTTTTCCTCGAAATTTACGTACCTGATAGTTCGAAGAGGTGAGGATACCTTGCTTTCATTTCAGATTCTATCTTTCCGGTCATTTCCTCTGTATCATGATTTCTACATTACTCATCTCTTGGATTTCAGATATCATTCTAGAATACAGCTTGAAAACAAAGGTTAATTGACATATCATAATTTGTCAATTTATTAAGTAAGAAAATTCAATTTAGGTAGAACACACACTAACGAAGGATATTACTCGTCTCTTCCCTCCTAATTCTAGTCTAAGATCTCCGCCAGCGACCATATCCCTAAGCTCTGATAACAACTGTGACGCCCCCAAAATATGTCCACACTACCCATTTTGAGTCACCAAATACATACCACGAAATCCAAATACAAATCTTATAATATTCTAACTATTGCTCTGTCGTGAACAATACGACCACACATAAACTGTGAATAACAATACTCATACTCCTTATCAATGATATGTTACATAAAGGTACAGTCAATAACTATTTTAGAAATTAAAATCTTTAGAAAATGCTCAAGGAAACCTTCGTACATGAGAGGCCATGCTTCTAAGTTATAATAGATATCATAGGACTTGAGAATTAACCTTGGTTGACCCAATAGACCCCACAGAAGAACGAGAAGATTACTATCTTGGTCATTCCAATGGTGAGTATTCTCTTGCCATATAATTATCTTCATTGTCTCAAACTGAGAATTATATTCCAACCATACTCCAAGATTGTATAGGTAGTGCTCATAGATATAATTAGCAAGTGAATGTGCACAATCATGTCTTATGATAACATAAAATCGTATGTGATTAGACATCTTGTATGATAGTGGCAACACACCTTTCCAAAATCGGGTTCACCTCACCCTATTTGGTTCACTAAAATCAACTGTTAAGTGACGTATAAAATACGACACACACATTTAAAGTTCTCAATACAATTATTTCATACTGTTTTATGGAAAACTTTAACAGTTATAGACCATTGTTCTATTCCCCTGTTATCCCCGCTCGACCCAGCTACACGAAATTGTGAAGCTAAAAGATGAGGACAAATAGCCTAATAAAGAATATCATGACTACAGATAATTAAATTATCAATAGCCTTCATTAGTAATAAATTATATATTTAGAACATATGGTAGATGATAATAGTTTTCAACCATAGTTGCAGCGGAACGAACAATCCATTAGAAGAGTCAAATAGACCATAATGTCAATTATCTTCTCCATGTTAAAAGTCCACCAATAATATTTTATCCCTGTAACATCAATCAACAGTTCCTATCCACATTCATGTAAATAGTTCATGATCATAATTATATTGATAAATTCCTCTTCGCACCCAAGACGAAGGTAATTTTCATCACCTATCTTTACCTGTAACACCAAAGATTATGGTTATATTAATTCACAATTCATGTTTATAATCATGTGAATCAACAGTTTCTCCTTGCCACAAAGGCTTAATAGAACTTTCACTCAATGTCCTTGCAACAAAGGCCAAAGACACTTAATAATTGTATAGTCTTTCCACCATACACAAAAGATATTCAAACGTAACAACCATGGTCATGATCATACCAATCAATTATTTATCTTTGCACTACAGGCCAAAGATATTCATTTGTATTATCAGTGGTCATGATCATGCCATACACTTGTCCATCTTTGCACTACGGGCCAAAGATTTCAATCAACAGTTCATCTTTGTACTACGGGCCAAAGATATCAATCAACAGTTCATCTTTGCACTACAGGCCAAAGATATCAATCAACAAGTCATCTTTGCACTACAGGCCAAAGATATCAATCAATAGTTCATCTTTGCACTACAGGCCAAAGCTATCAATCAACAGGTCATCTTTGCACTACGGGCCAAAGATAACTTTCACAACAATTTAAGTCTGATGATTATGACGATGATATAAGAGATGAATCAAGGATAAATATTAGAGATTTATAATTCAATTTATCAAGAGTTCAATAATGTCCAAATTGTCCACCTGAAGATAAAAACATAGATTCAACTTCAAGAATAAGTTTCATAAAAGATAATTTTAGAAAAAGAAAAGAAACTAAATTTCATCGTGAATAGTACTCCGGTATGAATAGTACCCCAGGTGAATAGTACTCTGGTATGAATAGTACCCTGGATGAATAGTACTCCAGAATGAATAGTACCCCAGATGAAAAGATTAAAATTTCCATAAGAAAGTTCAAATCAATATTTTAGTGAAATGATATTAGATGAAGCAAAAATCTTAAGCAATTTCTAATTATTTCAGGAATTATAGAAGCAATACTTACCATAGTAAGTTTAAATTTAGGAATATGAAACGAAATAATATTACTTACATACTATAGAGTATGGAAGAATATAATATTCCTTACGAATATTTAACGAAAACAACATCCTTTACGAGAAAAATAATATCATTTACCATAGTAAAATACTAGATCTGACTGGAATATCATAGATTATGTTGAGAAAATCTTGCACTGTTATCCACACTCAAAATATCTTTATACTCACAAAAAATACGCTCAATAGTATAGAGAAATAATTTTCTGATTCTGGTGTAATTTTTATTTCTTAACTAAGCAATCTATTTATAAGAAAATGCCAGAACACCAATCTGACAAAATGACCTACGGAGGATTTTCCTAGCACCCCACTTTCGAACAATCTGCAGCATACTTTTTTTGACAAAGGAATTCTAAAGCCATTTCCCACATGTTTATATATATATATATATATATATATATATATATATATATATATATATATATATATATATATATATATTAAAACCATCCATAATTTTTAAAAGAATTTTAATTTAATTTGTTCTCTTCCACGTCATTTAATTTTTATATCATGAATTTATTATAATAATGTTACCATTTAAATTCTAAAATTATACTATTATAATATCACATTATACTATTATAATGTAATATTATAATAATATATTTGAATGAATTATTTTATCGGAGAAGATAAAATACCAACTTTTAACAAATGTCTCATACTAATAATTCCTCTATTTATATCAAAATTGAATAAATATTTACTTATCATATTTATCAATAATTTTTATTTTATTCATCAATTATTATTCATAATTAATATTATAAAATCACAATATTAACAACCAGGTCATTCCTAAGAAAGAGGGGGCTTTCCAATAAGAATTTCTCTTTATTGGCGCATAATTATATAACCTAACTCATTTCCTCGATAGAACTTTCTAGACATTGTCAATAATGTTATCTAATAAAATCATATCAATAATAGGTGTGACAATTATTGATTTAATAATGTGAAATACTGTGCAGTGGTTACTGTGACAATTATTGAATCAATAATATAAAATAATATGCATTTATCAATGTAGGAATTATTGAACCAATAATATAAAATACTGAACAGTAATTACTGTAACAATTATTGAATGAGTGACTTCTTACATAAGAATTAATAATTAGAAATACTGTGTAATACCGTGTGCTACTGTGCAACAACGCTTATTACTATACTTTTATCACGAGTATTTCAACAGTTTAACGATAAAAAGTTTCGCCATTATTTTTATAAAAAGGTTATTTCTGTCGCTTTCTATATCCTACAATTATTCCGTTATGGGGTCAACCAATGATTGCGCCATCGTACGAATATTTCTCGATAAAAAGAATATTCCCCGACCAAACGAATATTCGCCGACACAACGAATATTTTATGATAACTTGCTTACTTTATAAAATTTGAACATATAACCCATAACTTTAACCTTTTATCAATTTAACCATTTAATGAATAGAATAATAATTATAAGAAAAATTGAATACTTTTATTTCATAAAATTCGGGGTCTTACATGATAACTGTTGTTGTAGGCAAATTCCACTAAAGGTAACTGATCTTCCCAACTCCCTTTGAAGTCCATGATACAGGTTCTTAACATATCCTCTAGAGTTTGAATGGTCCTCTCACGCTGCCCATCTGTTTGTGGGTGATATGTTGCACTTAATCTCAACTGAGTTCCTAAGTGTTTTTGAAGACTCCCCCAATAGTTTGAAGTGAATCTTGGATCTCTATATGACACTATAGAAACAGGAACCCCATGCCTAGAGATAATTTCATTTATGTATAACTTGGCTAGTTGATCTTGGTTATAAGTAACCTTGATAGGTAGGAAATGAGCTGATTTAGTAAGTCTGTCAACTATTACCCACATGGCATTGTGGCCTTCCTGTGTAGCAGGAAGGCCTTCCACGAAGTCCAAGGTTATGTGTTTCCACTTCCACTCAGGAATTGGTAAGGGTTGAAGTAATCCACTCGACTTTTGATGTTCAGCCTTAACCCTTTGACACGTGAGACATTTGCTTACCCACTCCGCTATTTCTCTTTTCATATTTGACCACCAGAAATGTCGACTTAAGTCTTTGTACATTTTTGTACTACCTGGGTGTACGACAAACTTAGAATTATGGGCTTCATTTAAGATTTCATCTTAGTACCCCTTCTTTATCTACTCTGAATTTGACATTCTTTATATGAGTTATATCAGATTTACACTTTTGACACATAGCATCCTTCTCTTGCATCTCTTTAATTCTTTCTAATAGAGTCGTAACACTCTTTAGAACGAATAACTTTTGGGTAGAGGTAGTTGGAACTCTTACCTCAATCTCGAGTTTATTAAACTCTTTTATCAGTACCTCGTTATTTGTTATTATGTTTAATTTTTCTTAGTTCTTTCTACTTAACGCATCTGCAACTACATTGCCTTTTCTGGGATGGTACAAGATTTCACAACAAAAATCCTTTATCAGTTCTAGCTATCTCCTCTGTCTCATATTTAATTCCTTTTATGTGAAAATATATTTTAGACTTTTGTGATCTGTGTATATTTTACACTTCTCCCCGTACAAGTAATGCCTCCAAACTTTCAGGGCAAATACTGCAGCAATTAACTCAAGGTCATGAATAGGATACCTCTTCTCATAATCTTTGAGTTGTCGTGATGCATACGCAATCACTTTCCCATGTTGCATCAACACACATCCTAATCCTTTGTGTGACGCATCACTATAGACTACGAGGCCTCCTATATCATCTAGTAAAGATAGCACTCGAGCCATGCTCAGTCGTTTCTTCAACTCTTGGAAGCTTTCCTCACATTTATTTGTCCAGACGTATTTCACCGTATTTCGAGTTAAATTGGTTAGCGGGGTTGCTATTTTTAAAAAATCCTGTATAAAACGCCGATAATAACCCACTAAATCGAGAAAACTTCTTACTTCTGTTGGAGTTATTGGTTGTTCCCAATTCACAATCATTTCGATCTTTGCTGGATCTACTGCAATCCCATTTTAGTCAATTACATGACCTAAAAACTGAACTCTTTCCAACCAGAATTCACACTTGGAAAACTTTGCGTAAAGTTATTCTTTGCTTAATATCTCCAATATGCTTCTCAAATGTTCGACATGCTCTTCCCGTGTTTTCGAATAAATCAATATATCATCGATAAACACGACGAAAAATTTGTCTAAGCATGGTTTAAAGACTCGATTCATCATATCCATAAATGATGTCGGTGCATTTGTTAATCCAAAAGACATTACAAGAAACTCATAATGTTCGTAGCGTGTCCTAAACGCTATCTTCGGCACATCCTCTTTTCTTACTTTTAACTGATGATAACCTGATCGTAGGTCTATTTTAGAAAAGTGTTCGGCCCCTTTTAACTGGTCAAACAAATCATCAATTCTAGGTAAGGGATATTTATTTTTTATGGTTAGTTTATTTAACTCTCGATAATCGATACATAATCTCATAGTTCCATCCTTCTTCTTCAAAAATAATACCAGTGCTCTCCAAGGTGAAACACTAGGTTGTATATATTTCTTGTCTAAGAGTTCTTGTAATTGTACTAGCAACTTTTTCAGCTCTACTGGTGCCATCCTGTATGGTGCCTTAGAACCTGGTGCCGTACCAGGTGCAAGGTCGATAACAAACTAGATATCCCTATTAGGAGGAAGACCTGATAAGTCATCTAGAAACACATATGGAAATTCCCTAACTACAGGTATTTGATCTAGCTTTACTCCTTCCTTTCGAGTATCTACTATATATGCCAAATAACATGTACAACCATTTCTAAGTAGTCTTTCTTCTTGAGTTAAAGTTAGACATCGAGACTGCCTAGGTGAACAACTATCGTTGAACACTACTTTTGACTTCAACATAGTCAATAGGTTTATCCGTTTCTGATGGTAGTCAATCATTACATTATGATTATCCAACCAATCCACCCCTAGGATTACATCAAATTCCCCTAGCTGTATAGGAATAAGGTTCACAAGAAATTTGTGTCCTTTAATGTCCACACTACAATTTCTATATATGGTTTCAACATGAATTTTCTCATTATTCGCAATTTCTACGCAGAAGGGTATGTCTAAGTTTTCACATGGAAAATCAAATTTTTAGAAAAGCTTTTAGACACAAAAGAACAAGTAGCACCAGAGTCGAATAATGCATATGCATTTAAAGTGTTGATAGGGATGATACATGTCACCATGTCCTGTGAAGCAACAACATCCCTCAACGACATTAAATAATCTGGCGGTTGGACGACCCTGACCTCCAGCTTTTGCTACTATTGGCTTATTATTATTTGGTTCCCGGTTTCCCTCTCCTCCTTGGTTCTTGGGTTTTAGACAATTTTTATTTATATGATCCAATAAACCACAGTTGAAACATCTACTCTTGTTCGGGTTAGGACACTAAGGAGAATAGTGTCCCTCCTGACCACAGTTGAAACATTTATTCTTCAAACACATACCCTTATGACTTTTGTTGCTGATGGCACTAGGGTCAATTTTGTTATTTTTGTTGTTCTTGTAATTGTTGTTGTTATTGAAATTATTTACCTTCCTCCCAGAGTAGTTTGAAGAAGTGGTATCCCACTTCCTTTTATTATTAAACCCACCTGAACTGGGTTCTCCCTTAAATTTTCCCCCTCATTCTGACTCTTTTTATCTTTATGGAATTTAATGAGATTCTCATTCTCGTTCTTGGCTATGATAGCCTTCTCGAGAATTTCAGGAAAAGTCTTTAACTGGACAGACAGTTTGCTATGAATCTGGGGTTTTAAACCCTCCTCGTACCTCCGGGTTTTCCTAGCCTCCGTATCAACTTGATACGAAGAAAACCTTGCTAATTCATTAAACTTAGTTGTATATTGGGATACAGTAAGTTCTCCTTGTTTTAATTCCAGGAATCGCACCTCCATACGATCCTTTAATGACTAGGGAAAATAATTTTCAAAGAACAGTTCTTTGAATTTATCCCAAGAGACTATTTCAGTTCCTGCATGAACCTTAGTAAACTCCCTCCAATAGTTTCCTTCGCCTTTTAAGAAAAAGGTTGCAAAGACTATTTTCTGGTTCTCACTAACATTTATCATAAGTAGAATTTCTATATCTCGGTGATCCAAATTTGGGCCTCAACGGGCTCTGCAGTACCCCTAAACTCAAGTGGACCTACTAATTTAAAGTCTTTAAACAGTGTGCTCATATTGGTCGGTCTACCTTGTATAACTCCTAACAATAAGTCTACTAAATGTTGGGTAGGTTCATTATCAATCTCTGATTGAGGTCTCCTTCTCGGTGGCATGATTCTATAATCAAAAATAAAGACAAGTATAAATACAAATATAATCAATACACAGTAAGAATCTGATGTTTTAAACAAAACTTGTATATAACGCAAACAGTAGGTTACATATCCGACTAGTGGTTTATATAATATAACTCGTTAACACATCAAAATTTCCTCTTTATTACCTATTACTACTAGTAGTTGAGTACTTAGATTTTTATAATATAATTCAGAAATCTCTAGTTTTATCATAGGAGTACTGGATCATGTGGCATACCACTGATTGATCTATAAGATAGGGGATCTTTCTATCTTCTACTGGATATCTGATCACTCGACGCTGCAGACCGTCGAACAAACCCCGAGTTCTTCGAACAAACCTAGTTAATCGTATATGTGCCTCCCGCTTTCCCCTATGAGCATTATGCAGCAGCATCCTCAATTGGGTGGAGATTTCCCTTTCATGCTTCAGCATACCCTCAGCCATATGTGCCCTAAATTCAACATTAACAATGTTGATTTCAAACTGTTGAACTATTGCAGCAAGTGCCTCTTCATGCTCTTCTATTCTCATTAACTGCCCTGCTATAGGATCTTCATCCTCTTCAGCATCTAATAGTTCTTGGTCATGTAAGCAGTTTCTCCTTTTCAGGGTCACTATCCTGCTCTAACACTATCTAGGGTGGATTGATAGCTACTGGCATATCCTCTGCATCTGAGTTGGGGGCCATTCTACAAAAGAAATTTCTTTCATTACTTGATTATATTTTAAGAAACTCTACACAAAACATAAAGTTTTTAATGTTATTTTATGTGTAATTAAATATTTTTACGGACTCAAAAACTATATCTTAAGATACTTCTACCTTAGAGCTATAGTCGACAACTTGGATACCAAAATGTGATGCCCCCAAATCTATACACCCGCGGTATCTGATCTGGTGCTCACGACTATTCAATTAAGGTGACGCCCCCAAATCTATACACCCATGGTATCCGATTTGGTGTTCACATCTAACTTATTTAACTATAAATATTCGACAAGATATAATTCTTATCTATTCAAGGTTTACAGTGTCCCATAACAGATAATAATTCTCGTCAGAACTATTTCTGTGTTTGGATACCCTCACTTGGATGTATAGACTGTATCGTATGAATATCTCTTACATATCAATAGTACCTATCTATCCAAAATCCAGAGTATCAATAATAACATGATCAGTCCATATTGCCAATACCCTCACTCAGATGTATAGTTCCTAAGGATACTGTACGAGTACAACAATATTTGCTAAATCATCTAAGAATGTAAATGTACACGATTGCGAAAACAAAAGATGATAATATATTTCATATAATAAGTTCGGTTACATGGTTCTCAACATTGAGTTCTTATTACAAAAAATCTTATAAGACTTACATTAATAAAGACAATAATACAAAGCTAATCAAAACATAGCCTCTTTCCATTATGTATTCCAGACGTTCCGGTATTACCATCTAAAACTGCAAATGAAATAATTTGCAAGAATGAGCTATAACATGCTCAGCAAGTTTATATTTATAAACACCATGTTTGATTTGAAGAAATGATAGTCCAACAATTTTACTTAACTGAGGGTTGATGACCATTACTAGAATTTTTATATCAACTATTTCTGTCAGTCACAAAGACTTAGAAATATGTTCAATTCGGATATGATTTAGGGGATCAGCCCATTCAATATCCTAGGAGTATGCATATCATCCTACCTCTAGTGTCAATTTATAGACACAATTTAAGTCCCATCAAGGGTAAATTTAACTCAGTATAAGATGTCTTACCAAAATAATTTGGTTTGACACAACAGTTCATGCTTGATAAACAATAGTTCAATATCACATGAATAAGTAATTCATTTCTTAAGTTATTTTGATACAATAACATTAACTTCACAATAAATGGGTAACAAATTGGTTTGGTATATTATATCGAAAAGAATTCAAGATAGAAATCTTGCTCAAAGTAAAAGTAGGGTTCAAGAACTTGCGTAAAGTAATAAGTTTAAGGATAGAACACTTGCCTGTGCGAAGAGCGTTTATATTTCGTTATTCGAAGTATTTATGATACCTAAATACGTTAAACATATTTATATAGATCGATAGTATCGATAACAATACATAACTACTCAAACTATTTAAGTCTGGTCGATGTTTGACATGATTTCGGTGTCTTAAAACCTTACTAGATATTTATCAAGTTGATATCTCGGTTAAACTTTAATCATAAGCTTTATTATTATTTTAAATAATTTTTTTATTATTTATAATAATTTCTAAAAGCTTATAATAATTTTTAGACATTTAATTATTCATTAGAATGATTTTTAAATCATTAATTTTATTTTTAGATAATTAATAATCACTTAAAATAATTTTTAAATCCTTAGTATTATTTTTAAATAATTAATAACCATTTAATATAATTTTTAGAACATTTATATCATTTTTAAATAATTAATTATTATTTATAAATGCTTTTTTTTAATTTATTTATTTATTAATTATAAAAATATTTATGGAATTTATGTCAAAATATTAAAACTTAATTATTATAACTTAAAATAATTTTTAAAACTTAATTTATAATTATTTATTAATTATTTCTATTTATTTTTGTTTCTGCCTGTCTCTAAAGGTCTATAGCGACGGTATGTGTGGCTATAGGTGATCTTCAGCCCTGAAGAACAGCTTGGTCAATGCCTAGCGGCTGCTTTGACCTAGCTTAATCTCATAACTGGTTATGTGTTTTGATCTCTAAGTGTTTCAATGGTATAGTGTTTATGTAATACTACAACATAGTACTAAGTTTAGACTTTAACCATAACATAACAAGAAGTTACTAAGATTCAAAGTGATTGTCAGAGCTATTTTTGTGTTTCTGGGTAACCCAGAAACACTGGTCAATGCAGGTCAACGACTTTAAAGCTTTAATATCTTTCAATCTGTGTAATAGACGTGTGTTTTAATTGCTGTAGTTTGTAGTCTATATACCAAAATACAAAAGTGTGACACTGGTTTGGTCTGAGTAACATCAGAAGGTACTAATTTAGGCTAGTCAAACTATTGTCAGATGGCTGTTCTTAGTGTTCTTCATTTTCTGGGTTGCCCAGAAAATGAAATTGTGAATGGTCAACGATATTTGACCTTTAATTATGGTCATCCTATGCATTAATTAAGAATTAGAGTGTCACAGATATGTAGTATATATGCCATGGTACACTAACATGACACTTTTATTGCCTAACAACAATTCAGATTGAAGATCTAAGACAGTCAAACGGCTGTCAGAGCCTTCTGGGAAATTTCTAGAATTTTCAAAAATCAGAGATTTGTGATCAGTCAACGACCTTTGACCACTTATAACTTTTAGTATATTAATCTAATGAACATGATATTGGTTCTAGGTTGTTAAGCTCATGTAATACTACAACTATGATGCAATTAACAAACCAAAACATTAACACATAAAGATCTAGGGGCTCTGACATTAGGCTGTCAGGCCTATTTTTACAAAATTTCCAGATTGCTTAAAACATCATTTTGATGTATCTAGATGTTATGGAAACATGATATATCAACCCAGAACACTTACTAACATGTTATTACACACAATTAAACAATAAAACAACAAACATAACAAAGCATCAAAGATCTAAAGTAAAATTAGGGGTTGTACCTTTCTTGAGCAAAATTTGATTTTTAAGCTTTGATTCTGATCTTGATATTGCTAGGGCTTCTTATGTTATGTAATATGAGTGTATAAGTGCAGAAATTCGCGGGTTTAAGTCTTGCTAGAGGCTGCTATTTATAGAATTTGGAACTTAGGGTTTTTAGGTCTTTTTTCCAATTCTTGCCTCCATAAATATCCTATCAAGGAAACTTGTGTTGCTAGCAACCCATGTCTGATCATGTGATTGCATTGGGGCAAGACTGTGGTGGTGGCACTAGCTTGTGAGCTACTTCACTTTAATTAGTAAGCTAATTTTGCCCTAATCCTTACTAATTGTGATTAATGTTTTGGATTTTATGATTATGATAACTTAATGAAGTTATTAACACCTAATTTAAGTTTAGTTAACATAATTAAGGTTAAAACTACTCAATTAAGGTTAGGGTTTATAATTAGGGTTAGGGTTTTGTAATCTAAGGTTAGAGTTTCCTAATTTAGGGTTTAACATATAATTTAGGCGAAGCACGACAAAGCGTTTTGTCAGTGTCAGCACAATAAAGCCACTTGATAAAATAATATATCGAAAAGTCCAAATACGGAGTAAATTTTTTAAGCACGACGTGTCAAGCATAACGTTTTTTGAAGAAAATTGTATTTGACCTGAGTCTTCAATAAAGTATATAATAACACAATACGCATTCAGAACGGATAGATTTTATTAATAAATGCAGAATTCACATAACCCAGACTTATTAGGGTTTTGGGATTTTACATTGTCGCTTACCAGGAATCCCAATAATTTATCGGATTTAACAGTGAAAGCGCACTTGGCTGGATTCAGCTTCAAGTTGTATTTGCAAAGATGGTTGAATAACTTTTTGAGATGGTCGTCGTGGTCATCTTCCTTTCTGGATTTGACGATGATATCATCCACATACACCTCTATCTCCTTGTGCATCATGTCATGAAAAAGGCCATCATTGCTCGCTGATATGTGGCACCAGCATTGATAAGGCCGAAAGACAATCGCCTATAGTAGAAGGTTCCCCAGGGGGTGATAAAGGATGTTTTCTCACATCTTATTTAGCAACCATGACTTGATGATACCCGACGAAATAGTAAAAAAATGAGTACATGTCATACTGTGTCGTGTTGTCTATCAGTATGTGGATAAGAGGTACAGAGAAGTCATCTTTGAGATAGGATTTGTTCAAATCCCGGTATTCCACGCATACTCGTACCTTCCCTCCGGGCTTAGGAACAAGATCTATATTGGATAGCCAATCAGGGTAAGTCGATACCATGATAATGCCTGCTTTGAATTTCTTGACAGCTTCTTCTTTGACCTTCAGGCTCCACTCAGGTTTTAGCCTTCTGAGTTTCTGTTTGACAGGCTTGAATCCCTCTTTAATGGGCAGCCGATGAATGATAATGTCAGTAGACAGGCCGACCATGTCTTCATGTGACCATGCAAACATATCCTGGAACTAAGTTAGGAGGCCAATCAGGTCTTTTCTGTAGTTTGGGGTAAGGTCATTGCCAATCTGGATTTCTTTAAGATTTTATGAGGTTCCGATATTGATAGTGGAGGTTTGATTGAGGTTTGGTCTGGGTTTGTCTTCGACCCATTCTTTGATCTCCTTAGGCACCTCATAGTCATCTATCTCCTCTTGACCAATCCCCATCAAGTCAAAGTCCAGCTCTACATTAATGTCGTAGTCACTGTTGAGACTTGGCAATTCATCAGCAAGGCTAGACAAATCCAAATTTGGAGTCCTGAAAATAAAATGCTTTCACTTAATATACGAAACTGTTTAATCATACAAAGTATCAATGAAAGCATGACAAAAGTAACTGCTTGTATTACCCAATAAAACAAGCAGTAAATAATATCTACACTTCAAGGCAAATGGACTCTCTGCGCTTTTACCCTTTACGACTAATGCAAGGAATGCTGCTCCAGTTATTTAGGGTCAGGTCCTGTTGACTGAGTTGATGAAGGGATTGTTGTTATCCTCCTCCTCTTTGATGATGACCATGACTGAATTCAGATCAGGGTCGGTGCTTTTCTTTAAACTGTTCTCCTTAGCCCTATTTGTGCGAGGGATCAGGATTTGATCTTCTAAATAGTCATCATCTAGGATATCATCGTTTATACCCTCAGTATGTGCCAGAAAATACATTTTTGCAAATCAATCTTGCACTTCTTGTAGGAACCTCTAATTCTTTTCCTTGTTTTCCTCAACAAGAATCTGGATTTCTTTATCATTGGCCGGCTTAACCTTGGGAATTAGCATACCCGACACAAAAACATGGACTTTCCTCATAGGTTTCACAAATCCTGCATCTGTGAGATCTGGTAACAAAATGGTGGATGCCTGAACCGGATGATATTTATGAAAGTAGTATGCATACAATCCAATTATATATGATGATAAAGCATATACTTTATAAATGATCTTATTTATTTATTAATAAAAATATTTATTTATTAAAGACATTTAATTATCTACATAATGTTGTTTTTATAATATGTTAATAACCCATAGTTTTAAGCAATGATTTTAGAATCATGATGTTGATCATGCTAATGAGATCTAAATTCTTAGATAGCTTAAAACTAAAACAGTTCCCAATCGATGGATTACTAAAAAGGGGGATTAGTAAATCCGGATAGATTAGTACATATGTTGCTTTCTCATTGGATGAGGATGATTGATCTCATGATCATTTGTGTGGAGACACTAAAGCAAGTATGTAGATGCTTATTGGAGAAGAAGTACACAGAACGCGACTCGCTAAGGAATACCTAATGGAGTTTTACTCGTCTGTCAATAAGAATTCCTAATGTGATAGTAGTAAAAATGATCCTCAGACTTGAGATCATCATAATATCTTGTGTTTTACTAAAGCTTTAACATAACAACAGTTTGATCGTCACTTAAAGAAGATAGGTATGAGATACTATGGCGATTGACTTTAATACAAGTGGAAGATTGAAAGTAGTATGCATACAAGCCAATCATGTATGATGATAAAGCATATACTTTGTAAACGATCTTATTTATTTATTAATAAAAGTATTCATTTATTAAAGGCATTTAATTATCTACATGATGTTGTTTTTATAATATGTAAATAACCCATAGTTTTAAGCAATGCTTTTATAATCATGATGTTGATCATGCTAATGAGATCTAAATTCTTAAATAGCTTAAAACTAAAATAGTTCTCAATCGATGGATTACTAAAAAAAGGGATTAGTACATCAGGATAGATTGGTACATATGTTGCTTGCTCATTGGATGAGGATGATTGATCTTATGATTATTTGTGTGGAGACACTAAAGCAAGTATATATGTGCTAATTGAAGAATAAGTACACTAAACGTGACTCTCTAAGGAATACCTAATGGAGTTTTACTCGCCTGTCAATAAGAATTCTTAATGTGATAGTAGTACAAGTGATTCTAAGACTTGAGATCATCATAGTATCTTGTGTTTTACTAAAGCTTTAACACAACAACAGTTTGATCATCACTTAGAGAATATGGGTATGAGATACCATGGCGATTAACTTTAGTGCAAGTGGGAGATTGAAAGTAGTATGCATACAAGCCAATCATGTATGATGATAAAGCATATACTTTGTAAACGATCTTATTTATTTATTAATAAAAGTATTCATTTATTAAAGACATTTAATTATCTACATAATGCTGTTTTTATAATATGTAAATAACCCATAGTTTTAAGCAATGCTTTTAAAATCATGATGTTGATCATGCTAATGAGATCTAAATTCTTAGATAGCTTAAAACTAAAATAGTTCCTAATCGATGGACTACTAAAAAAAGGATTAGTAAATCCGGAAAGATTGGTACTATAACGAATGAGATTTTGTATATTTAATTATAAATATTTATTGAATTAAATAAATATTTTAATTGATTTATTCATCGAGTTACATAAATAATTTATGTGATTATGTTATGGAGTAATTTAGTTAAGTGCAATATGATTAATTAAGTTGATGTGTAAGTAATTGTGTAGTATAATTCTAATTTAATTGAGAATAATTAAATTAGATGAATATTATGTGCTAAGTGTTTATAAAGATTTACTAATTTGTTACATGAATTATGATTAATAAGTGAATTACAATTGTGTAGCAACTTAGTATTATTTGGCAATTTTAATTAATTAATGAATGTTAGCTTGTATTTAATTAAATTAGAAGGTTGGAATTTAATTAAATAAAGTGTAATATTTAAATTATGTGTTAAATGATTTATCAAAATGAATAAAAGGGTTTTAAAGAGTTTTACCAAACAGGGCCCTTACACCTATTTTAAAGAGATTTTACCAAACATGGCCTTAACTACTAAAAAGCTATTTTAAAGTTAATGAGTTTTGCTAAACAAAGCCTTAAAGCTTTTGATTTTCAAATAATTATAACTAATATATATTTATTGGGTGAATTAAGTTTTGTCAGTTATATTATATAATTATATGTTATATTTATAATATATCTATTTTGTCAGTTAAGTCTAATATAGATATACGTTAGAAGAAAAGGAAGAACAAAGTAGAAAATAACAGAGAGCTTGAGAGAAAAGAGAGAAGAAGAAGAAAGAAAAATGAGGAATCTTGTTAATCAACTCAACACCATCATCTTCTTCTTCCAATCAATTAACAAAGGGTATAACTCTAACTTTATAGTTTTTAGAAATTGTATGTTGTTGTTCTTCATGTTTTAGTTCTCTGCAACTTGATTTTTATGAGAATTTGTGTAATATGGTTCATATATGTTTAATATGTGTTATAACATACTTATATATGATTCATATGGTTGTCTAAGTAATTAATTTTATGTAAATATGATGAACATGAAGAAATCATGTTCATAGTAATTTACATTGAACTAGTTTGAATAATAGTTCTTTAATTATCAGAATTTTTGTTGGATTTTGATATGTTATATAAATTGATCATAGATTATGATAATATATCAAGAAACAAAATTAACATGCTTTGAATTGTTTGATTTGGTTTAAAAACAAAGTCACAGTGTTAATTTTCTTCAAGAAAGCTTAAAAATAGTTCTTTCTTCAAAATCATAAAATTAAGTGTTTTGATTATATGTTGTGGTGTTTATGTATGTTAAAAACATGTTAGAAGTTTAAGATTTTATTTTCATAAAATTTTATATGCATTGTGTTGGTTAAAATCAGACTTTGGTGCGAAGAAATAAGCCAAATTGGCTTTTTCTCTACACAGTTCACGAACCAAATTTTTCACCAGCATGGGGACCTGCCCCAGTGGGTCTGTGAAGGGTAAAACACCCGCTCCAGCAGGTGTGAAGGCTGCCCGAAAATTTTATTTGGGTTTCGAGTGGTTTTTATGCAGTACATGATTAGCTAACTTAATGTGATGACATGTTAAGTGTATAAAATAATAAGATAACATATTGTTGACATGTTTAAGACAATTTGAAGTCTCATATTAACATGTTATGTGTGTACTTAGATATTATTATCATAGGGTATGATTATGATAGTTTAAGTGTTATATACGTGTGATATGCATGTTGTGAGTTAGACTCACGTATGTGATTAGTTAGTGAGTAAGTTTATAAACCACGTGATTAAGTTGAACTTAAGTAAGAAGTTCAATGGTTAAATGTAATGGTTATAAAACTAATTGGTATTGTAAACGTAATGTAATGTGTAGGACGATTGAGAAAGTGATTTGTAAATTATAAAGTGTAGCTTGCGCTTGAGGCAAGTTTCCTAAACCTTTCTTTTACGTTTATGCAAGTCTTCTAATTATACTCTTTCGTTGAGCAAGTTTTCTAATACTTATCTTATTGAACAAGTTCAATATTGAATTGTTGTGATCTTGACTTAATTGTTCAAACAAGGTCCATTTGTCTTTCAAATGCTTTAAGTTTATTTCTAAAGCATGATTATTAAATATGGTGTCTATTATTATGACTCATAGTTATTTCTTAATTCTTGTATTATCAAATTCTAAATTATTGTAAGTCAATTCAACTACTCCTTAGTTGATGATAGTTGAACTTTAAATTACCCTTGAAGCTTATCCAAACCAAACTTTCTTTGGTGCGGACTTGTTATTAAATACTGAGATGAACAACCCTATTTAATAGGAGATTACCATGCGAAAGCGTTAAGATATTTGTGCACAATACATAGTACGAAGGGTCGATCCCCCTAAGTACGAATTAAGAGTCCATATAGTCTAACGACTGTTAAAGGTTTAAAATAGAAATATTTATAATCTAGGACATAGTTCAAGGTCTTACGACCCTCAGATGAATTCTATATTCCATATTCAATTCTTTACTATTGATGAAAGAAATATTATTCAAATCATTTGAAGTTATTCAATTTATGTTATCACTATTATTGTTGTTATTCCAAGTGAGCTTTTGTTTGCTCACTCTTAACATTAAATAACCATTGGAGCTAAAGTTGTGACAACCCGAATTTTTTAAGAATTTATAAATGAGAATTTAATAAATAAATTCTTATTATAAGATGTTTTGAGTATGAGTATGTGTATATGTGTTATATATTGTGAAATATATAATTTGGTGTGAAGAGAATTGTATATATTAATTTTAATATTTATTAAAGTAAATAAATATTTTAATCGATTTATTTATTGAGTTAAATAAATAAATTATGTGATGGTTATAGAGTAATTTAATTAAGTGTAATATATTAATTAAATAAATATTTAATTATTTAATTTAATTAATATATAATAATTTTATGTTATAGTTCTAATTTAATTGAGATAATTAAATTAGATGAAGTTATATGGTAATTGTTGCATGAAATTATAATTAGCGAGTAATTATAATGTGATAATTTTTACGTGATTAATTGATTTTAATTTTTAATTAATTAAATTTTTATGATAAGATTTAATTAATTAAAGTATAACATTAAGAATATTTGTTAAAGGATTTATTAAATAAATAAAAAGGGTTTTTAAATTAGTTTTACCCAAACAAAGCCCTTAAAACTGTTTTTAAAAGGTTTTACCAAACAAGGCCTTAACTACAAAAAAATTCTGTTTTTAAAAATAATGGTGTTTTGCCAAACAAGCCTTAGGGCTTTTAAAATTCAAATTGTAACTTCTTTATATTAATTGCAATTATGGTATTAAATTGGGTGGTTAAATATTGGGAGTTATATATTATATAATTATACATATAATATATATCATATTAGTTATATGTATATTGTGATATACGTTAGTTTAGAAAATAAAAGAGTTAGATGTTAGTCAGTTAGAACAAAAGAATAACAAAAATACAAAGAAAGAAAAGAAAAGTTAGAGAGAAAAGAAGAGAGAAGAAGAAGAGGGAAGAAGGAAGACTTTAAGAGAAAGTTCTTGTTAAAACCTCACTATCATCATCTTCATCTTGTTCTCTTAAACAACAAGGGTATAATCTCAATTCCTTGTTTTTAATTATGTTTTTATGTTCTTCACGAAGTAATAGTTCTTTGTGTATATGAATTAACGAGAAATTTATATAAACATGATGTATATGTATGAATTGTGTCAATATATGCTTATAATTGATTTATATGCTTAATTAAGATATTTAATCCATGTGTATATGATGAACATGAGGGATTCATGTTCATCAAGAAGTTACAAAGAAAATATTTTGAAAATATGTATAGTTTTCTTTTAAAATCAAAAGTTTATGTTTGATTGTTCATTTTTGTTTAAATTAATTGTAGATGATGATAACATGTTTAAAAATTTATTTACTGTGCTTAAAATTGTGTGAATTGGTTTAAAAACAAAAGTTCAGTGTTCAATTTCATCAAGAACACTTAACAATGGCTTTTCTTCAAAAATCATGAAATTGAGTTTTTGATTATGTGTTTTAATGATTTAATGGGTTAAAACATGTTAGAAACTGTAATATTATGTTTTTATAAAATTTTATGTGTAATTGGTTGGCTAAATTTAGAACTCGATATGGAGAAATAAGCCAAATTGGCTGAAATTGTGTGAATTGGTTTAAAAACAAACATGTATGTTGAGCATGTTATTTATGTGTTATGTGATGCATGAAAACTGTTAGATATTGCAGAGCTGTCGAGCTCACTCTTGCAAATAACCATTTTTGTAGGTCAAGGATGCAAGGTAATGATACGTGCTAGTTGAATGTTAGAGTTCAATTGTTATTCAAGAAGCTTACTTATGTAAATGAGTAATGCATTTAATGTTTTGATTGTAATGTTTTTTTTAAAGTTGTAAAGTTGAGTTATCTGATGTATATGGATAATAAGTGTAATGTAAGACTTTGTATAGTAACTTAGAGGAAGTGATTCATATAATAGAATTGAATCAAAGATATGTAAGGTAAATGTTGCGATTCAGGGCAATAAAGAAAAAATTATATAAAAGTTTTAAATATTCTGCACTTTTAGTGATTTTAATATCGAATCATGATGTAAAGTTAGAATAGAGTTGTATTGTTAAATCCTATGTCATTGCAACACTCTCGGCAAGGGCATTCCGGAAAGCTATAGCACGCCCCAAACAAACGCTCCGATCAAAAGTTATGAAGTTTCGAACCTGACATCGCATTGCCTGGCATGCACGCACGCACTTCGAGGCAACAAAGCCGGGCATGTGGGCCCCACCTTAGGGAGCCGTACCTCTACCTGCGGCAGCTGCAGGTAGAGCTAAGGCTCCCTGGCCTATAAATAAACGTGCACCCCCCTTTATTTTCAACAATTCCGAAACGCAGCGAAGCTCTGCCTGTCTGATTTTCTAACTTTTACACCTCTTCCAAACCCAAATATTTTCACTTCAACACGTAGATATACTTATATACTACCACATATCAAAAAATAACTGGTAGATTTGGACGTATAGAGCCTACGATTTGGTAAAAAGCCCGTATTGCAGTCCATTGTAAGTATTTTTATGATCAGAAAGTCAATACTACTACTTTGCACTGTTTTCCACCTGCACGCGAAGTTTCATCTTCTAAATATGCCCGGAACTTAGTTTCGTGGCTGTTTTCGTCAAAATTTGGTATATTTTTGTACATAAAAGCAAACTTTTGCATTTTTACAACTCGGATTGACGATCCATCAGCTTCAACAGTTTCAATGCATTAGCACACACATTTTTGGCAACTCCGTCGGACTGGGTTGCTTTCTAATTCCGGTTTTGGCCCTTTTTCGTGCTTATTTAACTGAAAATGGACTAATATTTCAATTCTGTCAAGCCCGGATGTCAAATTCATGGTAATTTATCGCTTTTATATATATCTACGCATATATAAGCGAATTTCGCCATCACTAGTACTTATATCAGTCCTGGTTAACTACATTTTTGTCAATATATATATATTTATATATTTTCAGTCCGGACTGGATTACTTCGTGGCCATTTTTCTGCTTTTGCACACTTCGCCATACTGGGTGCTCTCCCCAGTCACTGGTTAACTACTTTTCTATTAATTTCAATTCCAGTACGGGCACCGGCGTGAAAATCCATCGCCCTTATTACTATTTTTATATATATATATATTTCATTTCTGTCACAGCCTTGATTATTTCGTGGCTATTTACAGTTTATATATATATATATATATATATATATATATATATATTTCAATTTCAGTCCGGGCTTGCGAGTGAAAATCCATCGCCCTTTTACAGCTTTTGTATATATATAATTATATATATTGCTTTACTCAATTTATTCAACTACTGCATTTAACATTCATTTGTATATGAATCTGCACAGGCATATCTGCGGGCTGACTAGATTTATCCAAATCTTGCCAATTCTAGCTTTCAACGGTCCAAACAGGTCCCGACAGAACCTGGAAGCTATAATGGCTGAGATTTCTTTAAATCTAGTTATTTTTATAGTTTCAGCTTTAAAAGCACACTAGCGTCCCTTAGATCGCTATCTAGTGGGAACGAGACGCTTTAGCCACTCGCAGCCAGGATTTATTGATGAATCCTTGGTTTTATTGCGACGTGATGATGTATATATATCCATTCCTGTGCAAATTTGAACTGTGCAAGTTTATAGGCTACTCATATATGAGCCTAGGAATCGTGGGATTCACAATCAAATCGATCGGGATCTGATTCCCATGATGGACAAACTCCAGTTTACAGATGTACCCTGCCAGTTTTTCTGTAAAATGTACATATACAGACCTTAAAACGGTTATTCGGATTTAAGGTCTCATCATAGTGAAATGTCAATTGTCGTGTCAGCGTCCCTCCGATGGTTTTCATACCTATGAGTAGACCGACATTTGTCTATTCCTGTGGTCGAGGATGCTTCGCAGCCCTGCAAATCACCATTCTCATACAGCCTTAAGGCTATAAAGAAAAAATTGAAAGTATCAATAAGCTTCAATTCTTATGGCAGCGTAAGGGTTTGATGAACCAGCTTTCAAAACATCATTTTCAATCAAAAGAAAAGCTTTTGTAAATCAAATTAAATGCTTTTGCAAATCAAATCAAAGACTGATTTTCAAGTTAAATCAAATCCTTCGTATATAGGTTCAACTAAGTCTGTCAAAGCTTTCAATCAATCAAATCAAAAGGCCCAACTTTCAAACAGCATTCACTCACGTATTCACAGTTTTAAGGGAAATATTGAAAAGATGCGGTACTGTATTTTCACAGGAGTCGTGGGGTGCCTAGCACCTTCCCCACACTTAACCAAGCCCCTGAACTCAAAACTCCGATTTCAAAGATCAAGTTTCGACAGTGTCCAGCAATTGGGCCTTTTTTCAAATCAAACTCGGTTGAGTTGGTACAACTATTTTCAAATCTACCAACTGGCGACTCTGTTAAAACGTTCAAATCGTCGACATGACACATGTTGGCCTCTTTCATAAAAAACCCTTCAAAACCTTTTTCCTAAATAAAAAGAATAAGGGTAGAGAGAACTTAGAAAGATCGATTTGAGGAAACCCGGGTTACGAACAGACCCGCGGGGTTCTTAAATTTTCCAACGTCGACAGGTGGCGACTCTGCTAGGGACAGTAGAGGGTTTAGGCCACTTTCAAATCTTTTCAAACATTTCCCTTTCAAAACTATTTAATGCGTGAAATCCTGCGTCTCCACAGTCAATGGATGAGTAAATGTTGCGTCTTTACATTGAATGAATGTGAATGAATGTTTTCCTATTTTTTTTAGTGCTTCACACCCGTGTTAGTGCTTCGCACGAACTGTCATTACATGCATAAACGGTAAGGCACGATGTATGTGAATGTATGTTGTGTGTCCCTCTCACAAGGAGGATAACCCGGTCGGTGTTAAGTAATGACTCTGGGGACGATTAAGTCTCTGGGGGTGCCTCATGAAAATACACCACTCAGATTCGCTCTAGTTGAACGATCGGATTAACTTCCCTTCTAGTAGATTGCGATGATCTGGGAGCCTTTATGCCGAAATAAAAGCCGCGAGAGTAACCTAAGATAGGTCAGCCTCTGATTAACGAAGGGAAGCTTCTTCATGCCTTCCTCTTTCAATTCCATGTCAAGTCTCCAATTACTGAGGAGCACAATGTAAATATTAATAATGAAAGATTTACTTTCCTTGTCAGATAAATACCATGTCATCCTGCAATCAAAATGACTAACCTCTGTTTTGCAGGATAAACTCTAAAAAACACATCATGCATCCAATCCTTGCCTACATCAGGAAATTGACACGCCTACGTTTTTTTGTAGGTAAAAAGTGGTCTCACTACTAGATTATAATCTGAAAAGGCACAAAGCTTATCCACCAACATGGCTAAAAGTAGCCAATGCGAGTCGGGTTCCGTATCTCGAAAAGAGTTTGAGGGACTTAAGAATCAAATAGCAGAGTTAGCTATCCTTCTAAGAGAACAAAGAAAAAACACTCAGGGCCAGCCAACACTCAATCAAACAGATACCTCCTCACAGGGTGGTAATCAAAGTGCTGACAAAAAGGGGGAAATGCAGATCCCTGAACCTCGATCCAATAAAAGAACCAACAAAACCCCTGAAATCACAAATCTTAGGGAAGATCGGGAAACTGGCAATATCCGAAGGAAAGTTCGACAAATGGAAGAAACCATCAGTTTAATAAACGAAACTGGAAACCTTGGAAGTCTCACCTATTCAGATCTCTACATATTCCCAGGGGCTAGATATCCTGACAAATTTTAAGTCCCAGAGTTTGAAAAGTACAATGGGGCAGGCGATCCTTATACGCACTTGAAAGTATACATTGGCGAGCTAGGGTCTTATGCTGAAGATGAAAGCCTCAGAATGCATCTTTTCTAAAAGAGTCTCACTGGAGAGGCTAGGACATGGTATGCTCGACTTGATAATGTAAAAATCTACAGTTGGGAAGAGCTAGCTCATGCCTTCCTAACTCAATACAGCTTCCAGTCTCAGATGGCTCCGGATCGATATCAATTGACCAAAGTCAAAAAGTAGAGCAACGAGTCTTTCCGTGAATATGCCCAAAGATGGAGACGTCTGGCAGCACAAGTTAACCCGCCTATGACCGAAGCTAAAATGGTGATGACTTTCATAGACATCCAAGAAGCACCTTACTATGGGAGGATCCTGGCCGGAATAGGAAAGCCATTCTTAGAGATGATCAAACATGGCGAAATGATAGAGATGGGCCTGAAAGCAAGCAAGATCAAAGATCTCACGACCTTGAAAGTAGTCGCCGATCAGATACAGTCTGGCAACTATGCGACCGATCCCATGAGGATACCCACGAAAGGCGATGAATATGTATCCTTCATTGTACAAGGGCAGTCTAGGAGACCTAACCATAGGCCCCCCTTTTGGAAAAGGGAAGGCAATCTGCTATCACAACAAATTGCATTCAACAATTATCAGGAGCGAAGGAGAAAATTTGAAAGAACGGAAAATTGGGTGTTCACTCCACTAGGCGATTCCCTTAAAAACATGATGGTGATACTAATAGATCACAAGAAAATTACCGAACTGGCTCCACCTCTAGATCCAAAAAGCAAAAGATACAATCCTAGCCAAAGATGTTCTTACCATTCATGATCTCCAGGACACGATACACAAGATTGTTGGTCCTTAAAGCATAAAATCCAAAACCTGATCGAAAATAGCGATATTGTGTTCCAACAACATGACTATCCCAATGACAACCCCAACCTTCTGATGCCGCATGATACAGAGGAAGTAAACATGATCAGGTCAGGAAGCGATGAAATGTATCCAAATCATAAATATATACGAAGGATAGAGGAATACCCCCAAAGGAACATAACAAATGTCCTCAAGTTGGAAAATACAGAGGAGGGTATGACAATAAAGCAAAAATTAGATACAATCCAACACCAAGTAACTCTACTGGCTAATCTGGTAGTACGCCAACATCAGGATACGAGGCAGGTTTTCACTCAACTATCAGAAAACCAAGAGAAAGAGAAGGTTCTTCAAAATGTAAGCCTATCTCCCTCCAAGATCCACCGGCTAAATGAAGAGGATCAAAGAATGTTGAATGAACGAGAAAGATGGAAGGGTAAAACTACCAGAAAATCTCAACAAAGGAAAAATCGTCAAGAGGAATGTGAATTCCCAAATAAGAAATATCAATCAACATACCAAACACTGGCAAACCCTCGAAATCCTACGGCACCGAAAGTCAAGGAGAGTAAGCAAAGAAGGGTATTCACACCTTTGGGGGACTCATTAGAAAATGTATTAGCCCTGTTGACTTTGCAGAAAAAGATCACTGAGCTCGCTCCACCTATGGATCTCAGAGGAAGGCAATATGATCTCAACAAGAGGTGTGCTTATCATTCTAGAGCACCAGGACATGCGACCGAGGAATGTTGGGCTCTAAAACACAAAATCTAGGATCTCATTAAAAATGGATAACTGAAGAAAGAATTACCCATAACCAGAAAAGGCGAGAGGGAGATAAAGAGCTCAAGATGTCCACTCGAAGCAAGCAGCTCAAAGGATGTAACAGTTATGAGCATCAATCCTGGCAGAACACAAGGTGGACCGATCCTAATACTGGGAGTGACCAAGGAGACAAAAGAATCTCCCAATGAAGTTCATCCACCATCATCTAATATCTTGTTGCCCAAAGCCAACAACTGCATGCCTGACCTTATCCTTCTGGAAGATGAGGAGGAGATATTGATCCTTCCCCGTATGGAAAAAGCACAAAAAGAAAGTTCCTTGCGAGAGATACCACATCATTGTGAGGGGGATTTCATACTTAAATCCTCTCAAGGCTATGAGAAAGGTGGAGGAGCAGACAAAGAAAAAGGTGGCGAAGTTCTCAAGGAAGCCAACCCCTCGAGGAATCTGGAGTTCATACCTTTCTGCGACGAGTCCAGTTTAAGCCTCCTTAAGGGATATGCTGATTCAGGAGGCGATCAATTTATGGTAGGGATTGAAGATATTCAGAGTCAAGAGGGAACCTCTATCACAAGCCTCGAAGGCGACATAACCACTGACGACTAGACTATCAAGCCTCAGCTAGTCAGGAAGACGTAGATCCAGAGGAAAGTTGCTAGTTCCAAGAGTTATTGGAATGTTATCACTTTCTTAAGCCTTTTATTTTCCTTGCAAACAAAAAGAATCAAAAATCAGGTCTTTCATACAAACGTGAACAACGAAAGACCTGATCTCCCTCAGCCCAGGAGTACGTAGGCAACCATCTTGGTGCGGTCAAACCAAAATTCAAAAACCCTCGAATCCAAACACAAAAATTCAAAAACATATCAAACCAGACTCAAAATCCAAGATAAACTCTTTTCAAGCCTTTCCAACCAAACAACCAGGAACTACGATTGACCTGATCTCCCTCAACCCAGGAGTACGTAGGCAGCCATCTACAGCACGGTTGGACCTTCAAGAAAAAATAAAAAAATAAAAGACCAGTTCCAAGACACCGAAGACAAATAAAAGCCAAATTCTATCAAACCATCTGGTCAACTGGCCTTGCTGAGGAAAATCAAAGCTAGTCTCTGAACCCGTAGATAAGCGGGATAACAGTGCCAATATGGCATCTCTTTGAAGATAAAGAAGCAACTGCAAGCTCCTAACCCTCAGTCTCCATATGAGCCAGAACATCCACTGCCATCTGAACACTATGGCCTCGTCCCTCTCATCAAAGGCAGCCTCCCGAGTAGCTCGAGCCTCGCCTCTATCAACATAATCCACTACCTGTTAACCATAGGAGTCATGCGATTAAAGACTTTTGCGATCTTGGCATCTTATCAACCCATAGGTCAAATACAACCAATCAATCCTCCTAGATGACAAGCAAGACTGGGGCAAGTTCAAAGTCAACGACAACCCAATGTTGGGACTGTTACAACAAGACTGGACCTATTTTGGAAATTATGCAATTCAATACTGGGAAATTTATCAACCATCCAATCAACATGCACCAGTCGGCACCATCTGCATGGTCCATCATCATCCAAGCTTCCATCATTATCAATCCGGTATGACCAATCGACCTTTGCCAATCATAATTTTCTTAGAATATTGCGATCCGCTGATAAGGTATGACTCTTTCATCTCTTTATGTGCTTTCAAATTTCATGCATTAGCGATAATACACATAAGTCCTGCATTAGGGTCTCAGAAAAAGAGAAAAAAAGAAAAAGAAAAGAGATTTTTGCTTAACTTGTTATGAATTGGATTAATTCTGATATGCGTCCGTGGAGCAAGAATCATGAAAGCGATTAGAGAATTAAGACTATTCAACCTTTTGATTAGGCACGACGTCCTAGTTTAAAGCACTTTTTAGAGCAAACTTAACCTCATATGCATGTCTGCACTTTGCGATTGACCTGACTCTTAGTTGTGGGGTATGAAATTATGATGACAAGGATGACAATTAGTAGCCAGCCTAATGTCTCGAATCGTGGCCTGGGTTACTCGAGTTATAAATCCTGAAGGGTGTCTTTACACCTGGTGCCCTAAAGCCATCTGGTTTGGGAGCCACCGGCCCAACGCTCGTTACATGGGTAACTCAGTGCCTAAGAGAACGAGCATTACAAGAAGAATATTAGCCGTTGGCATACCCCAACAAAGCATCGGGGAATGATCCAGGGACGAAGACAGTATATCAAATCCGATCCCCAATATCGGTCCTTTAAACCAAATTCGATCCACAGTATCGGTCCTTTAACCCAAATCCGGTCCCCAATATTGGTAAATCAAATCATATCAACCCCGATCTCCAATCAGGCCGTCAGACCAACTCCGATCCATCCCCACAGAGGACAGATGATGGAATCTGTTGCACAAACCTTTATGAGGGACATTGAGAAGGATCCAATGATGTAGGCCGTGGAATGCTACTTCAGCGAAGATATCAGGATACCTCCTAATAAAGCCATCAGTGCTTGGACCACCAGAGGGACCAGCACCAAATCCAGATCCAGAAAATAGCAGCCCCTGTGAGATCCTCACAAAAAATGGTACATGAAAGGGGAACATCTAAATCTGCTCTACGAATGACAAAAGGATCCATATGGGAGTTAGAGCTGCTAAGCCTATCAAAATCCATGTCTGAAAAAAAAAACTCCAAATCACCTCAGAAAAGGGTGAGGTATGGTTCTACATCACTTTAATTAAGCATATACATCAACCTAGGATAAATTAAGATCATCTTATCATGTCTGGTCTACATATGTGCAACAAGCGCTACATCAGCGCACATCTTCATCAAAACATTAGGCATACATACCCAATAGAGTCAAAAATACATACACATTTAACACACAAACTCAATGAAAAAGTCTGCTACCGTTCGAGTAGGCATCGGGACAATCTAATAATCAACCATTGTCTCTACCATCAGGGTAGGCACTGTTGCAAACTACCGGTGTAAGTTATCATCCGGATAGGCATCGGGAGCACCCATTGAGGTAACTCGGCAAAAGAAGATATATCCCCAGCAGAGGAGTCTTCAAAAAAAAAGGTACAACGACATTAGCCAAGAGAAAATATGCCCTCGGATAGTATCGACAAATTGGGGAAACCATTGGTCTTAAAACCAAGATAACAGCAAAGGGCCATCACAGACGACGTCATCCCCAATAGAAGTATGGGAAACATTTTAGTTTATCTTCATCAAACAGGGCATCGGCAGCACCGATAGAAATCAAACTGTTTAAGTCAACACCAGCATAGACATCAGCAGCACTGATGAAAGTCAACCGTTGAGATCATCCCTAACATAGGCACCCGTAAAGGTAATGCGATGCGGTGCGATGCGATGCGATACGATATGCGATGCGATTTGCGATGCGATTTATGATGCAATGCGATTTGCAATGAGATATGCAATTTGCGAAAACATGTTAACATTCATTGCATTGTGATTTGCATCATTAATATTTTGTCATATTTCAAGTGTCTAGCAATCTTTATCATGTTCATTCCTTTGCATTACATAAATATGATAAAGAGGGGCAACTGTAGACACTCAAAATTTTGTTCTACTATTACTAACACTGTAGGAGGGCAAAACCGTCTTTTCAACTCAACCTCAATCCTGATACCGAGCCTCCAATCTAAACCCGGCCACCCATGCCAGTCCTTCAACTCAAATCTGCTTCTCAATATTGGTAATCCAGTTAAATTCGACCATCGATATCAGTAATCCATCCAGCTCTGATAGTCAATCAGACCGTCAATCCAGCTCCGATAGTCAATCGGACCGTCAATCCAGCTCTGATAGTCAATCAGACCGTCAGATCATTCCCGATCTCAATATCGGGACATCAGCTCAAACTCGATCACCAATATCGGGACAACCACAGCACCGATCAACCATATCGAGATGTCAACTCAGCCCCGACAGCAACCCGGGAGGTACAAATCAGCCCCGAAAATAACCCGAGAAGTACAGATCAGCCTCGGCATCAGCCCGGGAAGTCAGGTCGACTTCAGACATAAACTTGAAGCATCACAACAATTCCAAAAGAAAACCTAAAACAAACTCGTCAGCCACAGAGGCAACACTGGGGACAAACAAACTCGAATGGGATCCAAGTCTTGGGAACAGCTCCCGGAAGTTAACTAGAGGCCATGCCGACACCAAGGGAAATCGTGGGAGGGATAAAATAGTCATTTTACCAAATTTCAGCTGATTTAGTCAAAATCAAGTCGAATTGATGCCACCAAGGTCAGAAAGAACCACAACGGTGATCCCGGGTTAAACAGGCACCGGACGGCTCGATGGACAAACTATGGGGAAACAAAGACCCGGTCATGAACCCACCTTTGGGGAATTAAAAAGGGTTAAATCCTATGTCATTGCAATACTCTCAACGAAGGCTTTCCAGAAAGCTATAGCACGCCCCAAACGGACGCTCCGATCAAAAGTTATGAAGTTTCAAACCTAACATCGCATCGCCCGGCATGCACGCACTTCAAGGCAACAAATCCAGGCATATGGGCCCCACCTTGGAGAGCCACACCTCTACCTATGGCAGCCACAGGTAGAGCTAAGGCTCCCTGGCCTATAAATAAACATGCACCCCCTTCATTTTCAACAATTCTGAAACGCAGCGAAACTCTGCCTGTCTGATTTTCGAACTTTTACATCTCTTCCAAACCAAAATATTTTCACTCCAACAAGTAGATATACCTATATACTACCACATATCAGAAAATAGCCGGTAGATTTGAATGTATAGAGCCTACGATTTGGCAAAATGCCCGTATTGCAGTCCATTATAAGTATTTTTACGATTAGAAAGTCAATACTACTACTTTGCACTATTTTCCACTTGCACACGAAGTTTCATCTTCTAAATATGCCCGCAACTTAGTTCCGTGGCTGTTTTCATCAAAATTTGGTATATTTCTATACATAAACGCAAATTTTTGCATTTTTACAACTCGAATTAACGATCCGTCAGCTTCAGCAGTTTTAATGCACTAGCACACACATTTTTGGCAACTCTGCCGGAATGGGTTACTTTCCTATTCTGGGTTTGGCCCTTTTTTGTGCTTATTTAACTGAAAATGGACTAACATTTCAATTCTGTCAAGCCCGGATATCAAATCTGTGGTATTTTATCGCTTTTATATATATCTACGCATATATAAGAGAATTTCACCATCACTGGTATTCATATCAGTCCTGGTTGACTACATTTCTGTCAATATATATATATATATATTTTTAGTCCGGCCTAGGATTACTTCGTGGCCATTTTACTGCTTTTGCACACTTTGCCATACTGGGTGCTCTCTCCAGTCACTAGTTGACTACTTTTCTGTCAATTTCAATTCCAGTACGGGCACCGACGTGAAAACCCATCGCTCTTATTACTGTTTATATATATATATATATATATATATATATATATATTTTATTTCTGTCATAGCCTGGATTATTTCGTGGCTATTTACAGTTTATATATATATATATATATATATATATATATATATATATATATATATATTTCAATTCCAGTCCGGGCTTGCGAGTGAAAACCCATCGCCCTTTTATAACTTTTGTATCTATATAATTATATATATTGCTTTACTTAATTTATTCTGCTGCATTTAACATTGATTTGTATATGAATCTACACGGACATATCTGCGGGCTGACTAGATTTATCCAAATCTCGCCAATTCTAGCTTTCAACGGTCCAAACAGGTCCCGACAGAACCTGAAAGCTATAATGGCTGAGATTTCTTTAACTCTGGTTATTTTTATAGTTTTAGCTTTAAAATCACACTCGCGTCCCTTAGATCGCTATCTAGTGGGAACAAGATGCTTTATCCACTCGCAGCCAGGATTTATTGATGAATCCTTGGTTTCATTGCGACGTGATGATGTATATATATCCATTTCTGTGCAATTTGAACTGTGTAGGTTTATTGGCTACTCATATGTGAGCCTAGGAATCATGGGATTCACGATTAAATCGATCGGGATATGATTCCCATGATGGACAAACTCCAGTTTACAGATGTACCCTGCCAGTTTTTCTGTAAAATGTACATACACAGACCTTTAAACGGTTATCCGAATTTAAGGTCTCATCATAGTGAAATGTCAATTGTCGTGTCAGCGTCCCTCCGATGGTTTTTATACCCATGAGGAGACCGACACTTGTATATTTCTGTGGTCGAGGATGCTTCGCAGCCCGGTAAATCACCATTCGCATTCAGCCTTAAAGCTATAAAGATAAAATTAAAAGTATCAACAAGTTTCAATTCTTATGGCAGCGTAAGGGTTTGATCAACCAGCTTTCAAAACTTTATTTTCAATCAAAAGAAAAGCTTTTGTAAATCAAATTAAATGCTTTTGCAAATCAAATCAAAGACTGATTTTCAAATCAAATCAAACTTTTCGTATATAGGTTCAACGAAGTCTGTCAAAGCTTTCAATCAATCAAATCAAAAGGCCCAACTTTCAAACAACATTCACTCACGCATTCACAGTTTTAAGGGAAGTATTGAAAAGATGCGGTACCGTATTTTCACGGGAGTCGTGGGGTGCCTAACACCTTCCCCACACTTAACCAAACCCCTGAACTCAAAACTCCGATTTTAAAGATCAAGTTTCGACAGTGTCCAGCAATTGAGCCTCTTTTCAAATCAAACTCGGTTGAGTTGGTACAACCATTTTCAAATCTACCAACTGGCGACTCTGTTAAAACGTTCAAATCGTCGACATGACACATGTTGGCCCCTTTCCTAAAAAAACCTTCAAAACCTATTTCCTAAATAAAAAATATAAGGGTAGAGAGAACTTAAGAAGATCGATTTAAGAAAACCCAGGTTACGAACCGACCCGCGGGGTTCTTAAATTTTCCAACGTCGACAATACATATGTTGCTTGCTCATTGGATGAGGATGATTGATCTCATGATCATTTGTGTGGAGGCACTAAAGCAAGTATGTAGGTGCTTATTGGAGAAGAAGTACACTGAACGTGACTCGCTAAGGAATACCTAATGGAGTTTTACTCGCCTGTCAATAGTAATTTCTAATGTGATAGTAGTACAAGTGATCCTCAGACTTGAGATCATCATAGTATCTTGTGTTTTACTAAAGCTTTAACATAACAGCAGTTTGATCGTCACTTAGAGAAGATGGGTATGAGATACTATGGCGATTTACTTTAGTACAAGTGGGAGATTGAAAGTAGTATGCATACAAGGCAATCATGTATAATGATAAAGCATATACTTTGTAAACGATCTTATTTATTTATTAATAAAAGTATTCATTTATTAAAGGCATTTAATTATCTACATGATGTTATTTTTATAATATGTAAATAATCGATAGTTTTAAGCAATGCTTTTATAATCATGATGTTGATCATGCTAATGAGATCTAAATTCTTAGATAGCTTAAAACTAAAATAATTTCCAATCGATGGATTACTAAAAATAGAATTAGTAGATCCGGATAGATTGGTACATATGTTGCTTGCTCATTGGATGAGGATGATTGATCTCATGATCATTTGTGTGGAGACACTAAAGCAAGTATGTAGGTACTTATTGAAGAATAAGTACAGTGAATGTAATTCGTTAAGGAATACCTAATGGAGTTTTACTCGCCTGTCAAGAAGAATTCCTAATGTGATAGTACTACAAGTGATCCTCAGACTAGAGATTATCAAAGTATCTTGTGTTTTACTAAAGCTTTAACATAACAGCAGTTTGATCGTCACTTAGAGAAGATGGGTATGAGATACTATGGCGATTGACTTTAATACAAGTGGAAGATTGAAAGTAGTATGCATACAAGCCAATCATGTATGATAATAAATCATATACTTTGTAAATGATCTTATTTATTTATTAATAAAAGTATTCATTTACTAAAAATATTTAATTATCTACATGATGCTGTTTTTATAATATGTAAATAACCCATAGTTTTATGCAATGTTTTTAGAAATATGATGTTGATCATGCTAATGAAATTTAAATTCTTAGATAGCTTAAAACTAAAATAGTTTCCATTCGATGGATTACTAAAAAGAGGATTAGTAAATTCAGATAGATTGGTACATATGTTGCTTGCTCATTGGATGAGGATGATTGATCTCATAATCATTTATGTGGAAACACTAAAGCAAGTATGTAGGTGCTTATTGGAGAATAAGTACACAGAACGTGACTCGATAAGGAATACCTAATGGAGTTTCACTTGCTTGTCAATAGGAATTTCTAATGTGATAGTAGTACAAGTGATCCTCAGATTTGAGATCATCATAGTATCTTGTGTTTTACTAAAGATTTAACACAACAGTTTGATCGTCACTTAGAGAATTTGGGTATGAGATACCATGGCGATTGACTTTAGTGCAAGTGGGAGATTGAAAGTAGTATGCATAAAAGCTAATTATGTATGATGATAAAGCATATACTTTGTAAACGATCTTATTTATTTATTAATAAAAGTATTCATTTATTAAAGGCTTTTAATTATCTACATGATGCTGTTTTTATAATATGTAAATAACCCATAGTTTTAAGCAATGCTTTTAGAATCATGATGTTGATCATGCTAATGAGATCTAAATTCTTAGATAACTTAAAACTAAAATAGTTCTCAATCGATGGACTACTTAAAAGGGGATTAATAGATCCGGATAGATTGGTACATATTTTGCTTGTTCATTAGATGAGGATTATTGATCTTATGATCATTTGTGTGGAGACACTAAAGTAAGTATATAGGTACTTATTGGAGAAGAAGTACACTGAATGTGACTCTCTAAGGAATACCTAATGGAGTTTTACTCCCTGTCAATAGGAATTCCTAATGTGATAGTAGTACAAGTGATCCTCAAACTTGAGATCATCATAGTATCTTATGTTTTACTAAAGATTTAACACAACAACAGTTTGATCGACACTTACAGAATATAGGTATGAGATACCATGACGATTAACTTTAGTGCAAGTGGGAGTTTGAAAGTAGTCTGCATACAAATCAATCATGAATGATGATAAAGCATATACTTTGTAAATAATCTTATTTATTTATTAATAAAAGTTTTCATTTATTAAAGTCATTTAATTATCTACATAATGTTATTTTTATAATATGTAAATAACCGATAGTTTTAAGCAATGCTTTTAGAATCATGATGTTGATCATGCTAATGAGATCTAAATTCTTAGATAGCTTAAAACTAAAATAGTTCTCAATCGATGGATTAGTAAAAAAGGGATTAGTAAATCCGGTAGATTGGTACATATGTTGCTTACTCATTGGATGAGGATAATTGATCTTATGATCATTTGTGTGGGGACACTAAAGCAAGTATATAGGTGCTTATTGGAGAAGAAGTACACTGAACGTGACTCTCTAAGGAATACGTAATGGAGTTTTACTCGCCTGTCAATTGGAATTCCTAATGTGATAGTAGTACAAGTGATACTCAAACTTGAGATCATCATAGTATCTTGTGTTTTACTAAAGCTTTAACACAACAGTTTGATCGTCACTTAGAGAATTTGGATATGAGATACCATGGCGATTGACTTTAGTGCAAGTGGGAGATTGAAAGTAGTATGTATAAACGCTAATCATGTATGATGATAAAGCATATACTTTGTAAACGATCTTTTTTATTTATTAATAAAAGTATTCATTTATTAAATGCATTTAATTATCTACATAATGCTGTTTTTATAATATGTAAATAACCGATAGTTTTAAGCAATGCTTTTAAAATCATGATATTGATCATGCTAATGAGATCTAAATTCTTAGATAGCTTAAAACTAAAATAGTTCCCAATCGATGGATTACTAAAAAAGGGATTAGTAAATCCGATTAGATTGGTACATATGTTGCTTGCTCATTGGATGAAGATGATTGATCTCATGATCATTTGTGTGGAGACACTAAAGGAAGTATATAGGTGCTAATTGGAGAAGAAGTACACTGAACGTGACTCTCTAAGGAATACCTAATGGAGTTTTACTCGCCTGTTAATAGGAATTCCTCATGTGATAGTAGTCCTCAGACTTGAGATCATCATAATATCTTGTGTTTTACTAAAGCTTTAACATAACAGCAGTTTGATCGTCACTTAGAGAAGATGGGTATGGGATACCATGGCGATTGGCTTTAGTGCAAGTGAGAGATTGAAAGTAGTATGCATGCAAGCCAATCATGTATGGTGATAAAGCATATACTTTATAAATGATCTTATTTATTTATTAATAAAAGTATTTGTGACGCCCCTAAATTCTCTACATTTCCTGTAGCATATTTGGTGCTCACGTAAATATTCTATAAGACAATAAGTTCTATAAATCCAAAATTCATAGTATCCCAATCAGTTAAGAGTTCTCGTCAGAACAATTACCATATCTGGATACCCTCACTTGGATGTATAGATTTATGATCTTACAGATATTTCTTGGATATCAATAATTTCTATCTATCTGACATTCACAGTACAAATGATAAGATTATTCTTGGAACTGAGGGGCGACCTCAGTGCTTACAGAACTCCTAAGATCATTCAATACCCTCATTCAGATTTATAGTTCATGTAGATACTATACTTATTACTATTCACTATTAATAAAGTAAAACTATTCAACTAACATAATAACATCCGGTTACATAAAGTTCAACTATTACATCAAAATATTACTAATTACAATGTAGTCTTACAACAACAAAACCATTATTATAAAGTTACTCTCTACCCGCAAGTATGATTTCCTGAACTTCCTGGTGTGTGAGATGCAGCTGCAAAGGAAAAGAATAATTGTAAGGATGAGCTTTAAAAGGCTCAGTAAGTTTTAAATAGTTACAGTTTATACTCATACAATATCTGAATTGAATGAACGTATAGTTCAGAGTATTTCTCCATATATATATACTGAGTCCATCCATTTCGAGTTTCTGTCATTCTTAAAGACTTAGCAACCCGGGTTGATTTGGTCAACCACACCACACTCCTAACAATCACAAAGACGTATAGGAGCTCTGTTCGGATATTTCATAAGTGATCAGCTTAATCATATCCTAGGAGTATGTATATCATCCTACCAATCCAACAAGGTCAGTGCTATAATTGCCTGTAAATATAACCCCCGATCAGTGCTATAACTGTCGGTCCGAATAGTATCAATATATATATCTGTACCAAACAATATTGGTTTTTCCACCTTTTGTGTTTTGATATCAAGTCAAATGCATTTTACACAAATTACAGTTCATATAGTTTGATTATGCTTGAACAATAAGTCATAACCTTCTTCAAAGCACAGATATCACGAATAATATGTATAACAAGTTCGTATATCAATATATCTGACTTACATTTATTATCAAAATTAAATGAAGTTTGAAAAACTTGTCTTTATCAAGATCGTCTACTTAAGCTATTTGAAAGTATACTCGCAACCTATATATGTTATAACAGTCATTAGAAATGATAACAATTAAGTTCTAATTAAACTATTAGTGTTTGGGTTGATTTTGGTGATTTTGGTGTCCGTTCGGTATTTTATAGCTTCATTGAATAGTTATCGAATTAGTTTTTTGATAAACTTTATTTAAAAGTTTTAATATCTTGTTTAGATATTTTAGTTATTATTTACAATAATTTCCAAATGCTCAAAATAATTTTTAAATGATTTAATATCATTTAAAATGATTTTTAAATTATTAATATCATTTTTAAATATTTTATAACCATTTAAAATGATTTTTAAATCATCAATATTATTTTTAAATAATTAATTTTTATTAATAATAATTTTTAAATCATTAATATTATTTTTAAGTAATTTATTATTAATTACTTTTATTATTATTAATATTTAAATAAATTAAATATTAATAAAATTTTATGTCAAAATATTAAAAATTAGTTATTATAATTAAAATGATTTTTCAGAATTTTTTATTAATTATTTAGTATATATTTCTATTTATTTTAATTAATATTATTATTTTTCAATTTTAACCCGTCGCTAAAGGTCTATAGCGACGGATCTGTCGCCTTAGTTGTTCTTGGCCAACTCAAGAACAGGTCGGTTAAAACGTTGGAGCCTCGTTTGACCGGATCTTGCTGGCAATCCGTTTTGTTTCTGGACAGTCAATTGTGATGACGTTGTAGTACTAGTGTAATACTACACACCTATGTTCATTTCACTACCTAACAACATATCTACAGGTTCCCATGGCCGGTCAAACCACCCCACCAACGTTGTTCTTCATTTCTTGGGCTGCCCAGAAATGCACAGTCAATTCTGGTCAACGATTTCTCTGGCCTTATATCTTGCAGGCTGTTCATGTTATAGGTTTCTAGTGGTCGGGTACTATACACTAACTAGCAGGGTACCTTAAGGTAGCACTTAGAAGGTATAGAAACCATCAATCTGCAACATCTAAGCCCCTAAAGAACTTGTCAGATCGATGTTTACAATTTCTGGGTTACCCAGAAATCAAATCTGGACGGTCAACGACTTTTGACCCTTAATAACTTACGATCCATAACTGTTTAAGGCTTGAAAGTGCTCTAGTTATATAGTACTCATGTCAGGGTATAATCTAACTAACAACTAACACCAAAACAAGATAACAGGTGAGAGATCAAGGCGGTCAAACCTCTTGTTAGAGGTGTTCCTTAATCTTTCTGGGTTACCCAGAAAATGGCCAGTTAACGGGTTTTGACACCTTATATCTTCGAATCTGTTATTCCGATTATCATTTTACCACTTCTAGGTTATTAACAACACTGCAAGCTATGACTACCAACCTTTAAAACATCTAAGCATTAAACAGACGGCGATCTACAAGCCCTGACATTCACTGTCAGACCCTGTTTTTCAATTTTGGCAGTTTTTCTTAAATCTCCATTTTGATGCTTTTAAGTGTTATAGATCCATGTTTTAGCAACCCAGAACACTAAATAACTTACTAATTAACATCCTTAAACAATAACAACAACAATCAAATTTTCAGAATTTCAAATTTAAGCTAGGGTTAGGTTTTTACCCTTTTTAAGCACTTTTTGATTCTTCCCTTTCTTATTCTGCTACTAACTTGTTGAGTGTTATTTCTGAGTTGTTTATTGGTGTATATGAAGTATAATTTTAGTGGCCTTATGTTTCCTTTACTTATCTATGTATCAAAAGCTCAAGTGGGGGTTAAAAACCTAATTCCTCTCTTCTCTTAACATGTAAGCCTAGTTATTAATTGTTATAAGTTGTGTTGTCAAACAACTATGATAAAATCAGCTGGGGAAAATCTTTTGCTTGTTAGGCAAAAGATTTGTTCCTATCTCATTTTAAAAGAAAACAAATAAGGGTATTTTGGTCATTTTACATGTACTAAGGGTATTTTGGTAATGTTTTACTTAAATTCAAGGGTAATTTAGTCATTTCATATTTTCTCTAGGAACTTAAAAACAAGAATGAACAATTAGGTTTTGTTAGTTTATAATTAGGATTTATAATTGAAATTAGTGTTTAATAATTAGGGTTAGGGTTTCCTAATTCCTAATTAGGGTTTTCTAGAGATCTTTTGCAAATTTAAATCTTTAATACATCATATTAAATTAATATATATATTTATTAATAATCCTATATAACATTATCAATGTATTATGTTATAATTTTCATTTATTATAACAATTAGGGTTAGGGTTCCTTATTTAGATAAACTCTTAAATTAGGGTTTACTTATAAAATCTTTCATATCTCTTTACATAGTTATATCTTATGTGTTGATATATAATTATATATACTAATAATAAAGTTAAATACGCATCACACACGATATAAAACATATTAATATTTATTTTTTAAATTAATATTCCTGTTTAAAGTTTGGAATATTACAATCACCACTCTTATAAAAATTTCGTCCCGAAATTGAAATTACACCCTATGAAAACAACTGCAAAAAATCTTGTCACATCTTATCCTCCAGCTCCCATGTAGCTTCTTCAATATCATGATTCTTCCAGATTACCATAACTGATGATATAACCTTATTTCTCAACACTTGTTCTTTCCGATCAACTATCTGTATCGGAACTTCTACATACGATAAATCTTTCTCTATCTGAATAGGTTCATAGTTTATCACTTGCTTGTAATCAGGTTTATTTAGACGTAGCACAGACACATGAAACACATTATGGATGTGTCCTAACTTTGGGGGTAGGGCTACCTCGTAGGCTACTTCACCTATTCTCCTTAATATTAGAAATGGGCCAATGAATCTCGGGCTCAGCTTTTCCTTTTTACCAAAACGAATCTTGCCTTTCCAAGGAGACACTTTCAGAAACACATGACTCCCAACACTAAATTCTCTTAGCTGTCTGTGTTGATCTGCATATTTCTTTTGTCGATCTTGAGATGCTTGCAACCGTTGTCGTATAATTCGAATCTTCTCAGTGGTTTGTTGAACTAACTCAGGTCCAAGCATTTGCCTTTCCCCAACTTCATCCCAGCATAAAGGTGTTCTACACTTCCTTCCATACAAGGCTTCATACGGTGGCATTCCAATACTGGCATGATAACTATTGTTGTTCGCGAACTCTACCAAAGGCAGCTGATCCTCCCAACTCCCTTTAAAATCTATAATGCAGGTTCTCAACATATCCTCCAACGTCTGAATGGTTCTCTCACTTTGTCCATCGGTTTGCGGGTGATATGTTGTACTTAACTTCAACTGGGTTTCCAAGTGCGTCTGAAGACTCCTCCAAAAGTTCGAAGTAAACCGTGGATCTTTATCTGACACTATGGATACAGGAACTCCATGTCTAGAAATAATCTCATTTATATATAACTTTGCCAACTGATCGAGATTATAAGTAACCTTAATAGGTAGAAAATGGGCTAACTTGGTGAGACGATCAACTATTACCCAAATAACATAATGGCCTTTCTGAGTGACAGGAAGTCCTACCACAAAGTCCATGGTGATGTGCTCCCACTTCCATTCAGGATTCGGCAGAGGTTGTAGTAATCCACTCGATTGTTGATGCTCGGCTTTAACTCTCTGGCATGTGAGACACTTGCTTACCCATTCTGCTATCTCTCTTTTCATATTCGCCCACCAGAAATGTTGACTCAAGTCCTTATACATCTTAGTACTCCCCGGATGCACTGCAAATTTAGAACTATGGGCTTCTGCTAAGATTTCATCTTTCAATACCTGTACCGCTGGAACCCACACTCTATCCTCATACCTCAGTACTCCCTCTTTGTCAAGTCAGAACTTAATATTCTTCTCCTGAGTTATCTCGGCCTTATATTTCTGATATACTTCATTATTCTCCTGCATCTCTTTGATTTTATCCATTAAGGTTAAGGCTGTCTCTATCACAAATAGCTTCTGGTTAGAGTTAGTTAGAGCTCTTACTTCAATCTCGAGTTTTTCAAATTCTTTTATCAGTACCTCTTTGTTTGTGATGATATTCAACCTATCCTGATTCTTCCGGCTCAATGCATCGGCAACTACATTGGCTTTACTAGGATGATATAGGATCTCACAATTAAAGTCCTTTACTAACTCCAACCACCTCCTCTGCCTCATATTTAACTCCTTTTGTGTAAGAATATACTTTAGACTTTTGTGATTTGTGTATATTTCACATTTTCCCCCATACAAATAATGTCGCCATATCTTCAAAGAAAAAACTACTGTGGCTAACTCCAGATCATGAGTAGGATATTTTTTCTCATAATCCTTAAGTTGTCACGAAGCATAGGCAATCACCTTCCCATGTTGCATTAACACGCATCCTAAACCCATGTGTGAAGCATCACTATAAACCACAAGACCCCCAGTATCATCTGGTAATGATAGTACTATTTCCCTACTCAACAATTTCTTCAATTCTTGAAAACTCTCCTCACACTTGTCTGTCCAAATGTACTTCACAGTCTTTCGTGTTAAATTGGTTAGCGGGGTCGCTATTTTGGAAAAATCTTTAATAAAATGACGATAGTACCCTGCTAAAACAAGAAAACTGCGAACTTTTGTTGGTGTTGTTGGTTGATCACAATTCATGATTGTTTCTATCTTAGCCGGATCCACTGCCACACCATTCTTATCAATTACGTGACCTAGGAACTGGACTTCTTCTAACCAGAACTAACACTTGGAAAATTTGGCGTAGAGTTATTTCTTTCTTAATATCTCTAATACCACTCTCAAGTGCTTCGCATGTTCCTCCCGTGTCTTAGAGTATATTAAGATATCATCAATAAACACCTCCATAAATTTATCTAAGCATGACTTAAACACCTGATTCATTAAATCCATAAAAGTTGCTAGTGCGTTTGTTAACCCAAAGGACATCACAAAAAATTCATAATGTCCGTATCGTGTCCTAAACTCGGTCTTTGGCACATCTTCTTTTCTTACCTTTAGTTGATGATAACCCGATCGTAAGTCAATTTTCAAAAAATGCTCAGCTCCTTTTAATTGATCAAACAAATCATCAATCCTTGGTAAGGGGTACTTATTCTTTATGGTCAACCTATTTAACTCTCGATAATCTATACACAATCTTAACGTCCCATCCTTCTTCTTTACAAATAACACAGGTGATCCCCATGGTGAAACACTAGGTTGTATGTACTTCTTGTCTAGGAGTTCTTGCAACTAAACGTGCAACTCCTTCAACTCTATCGGTGCCATCTTGTAAGGTGCCTTTGAAACTGGTGTTGTACCAGGTGCAAGGTCAATCACAAACTTAATCTCTCTGTCAGGTGGAAGATCAGGTAGAACACTTGGAAACACGTTCGGAAACTCATTTACTATAGGTATTTGATCTAACTTTCCCCCTTCTTTCCTTGTATCAACAACATAGGCTAAATACCCTGTACCACCCTTTTGAAGCAATCTCTTAACCTGCATAACTGTTAAACATCAGACTTGCTTTGGTGAACAACTGCCTTTGTACACTACCTTTGTTTTCAAAGATGTCCTTAAACTTACTTGTTTCCGCTTACAATCAATTACTTCCTTATGCCTACCCAACCAATCCATCCCCAAGATTACATCAAACTCCCCTAGTTGTATAGGAATAAGGTTTACCGGTAACTTATGTCCTTGAATTTCTACACTACAATTCTTATGTACTGTATGAATAGGGATTATTTCTTTGTTAGCAATTTCTACGTTGAAAGGTACATCTAGATCTTCACATAGCATTTTTAATCTCTTAACAAAATCAACAGATGCAAACAAACAAGAAGCACCAGAATAGAATAACACATAAGCATTTATGGCATCAATTAGTATGATACCTGTCACCACATCTTGTGCTGCCACAGCATCCCTCACTGTCATGTTGAACATTCTTACACTCGAACGATTCTGAGCAACTCCTGCAGCCGCCGCTCCGGGGTTATTGTTGAAATTCTGACCTCCTCCCACATTCACCTTCTTGGGTTTTGGACAAAACATAGACATATGACCCTCGGCCCCACAGTTAAAACATTTGACACTGTTGCTCTTCTCCTTCTTTTGTGGACACCAGTTGGAATAATGCCCATCTTCTCCGCAGGTATAACACTTGACCCTTTGAAATAGCATTACCCTTTGTGATTCTTTCCACATATCTGACAGTGCTCGATTATTTGATTATTTTTATTGTTGCTCCCTCCTTTGTTGGCATTGTTGCTAGGGTTATATCCTCCTTTTCCAGGGTTGTTTGGAAAAGCTACCTCCCACCTTCTCTTATTGTTGTTGTTGTTATTGTTGTTGTTGTTGCTGTTACTCCCACTTGTGCCTCCCTTTCTTGTAATAACCCTCTTCTTCTTATGGAACTATAATAAAGCCTCTCATTCCTTCTCTGTTATAATGGCCTTTTCCAAGATCTCTGCGAAAGCCTTCACCTGAAACACCGATATCCTTCTCCTAATTTGGGGTTTCAGCCCCCCTTCAAATCTCCTTGTCTTTCTTTACTTGGTATCTACCTGATGTGATGCGAACCTAGCCAACTCATTGAATTTGGCTGCATATTGAGACACCATCTCTCCCCTTGTTTCAATTCCAAGAATTGAATTTCCATACGATCCTGCATCCAAGTCAAAAACTAATTAGCAGAGAAAAACTCCTTGATCTTGTCCCAATTAGTGGCACCTTCTCCAGCTCTACTCTTATTTGTTTCCCACCAGTGATTAGCTTCTTCCTTTAAAAAGAAAGTGGCAAAATCCACTTTTTGGTCGTCATGCACTTTGGTTACTTTAAACATCTTCTCCATCTTGGTAATCCAAGTCTGCGCTTTTATTGTTTCATTCGTTCCCCTGAATTTTGGTGGTCCCACTAGTTTAAAATCTTTAAACTGAGTTGTGGTTGGCTTATTAGGTGCAGTTGGTAATGCGTTAGCTTGCCTTCCTTGCAAGGCTCCCACAAGAATATTTTCCAGGGTTTGGGTGGGGTCTGCCTCTGCTTGTTCTTCCTCAAGTTCTCCACGAGGTCTACTTTTGGGTGCCATTTATCTAAATATAACAAATAACTAAGTATGAATACCAATTCAGTAAATTAATAACTCAGTTTGATAAACAAAAATTTGTATTTCACATTGCAAGTCTATATATACATATCTAGTGACTCATTCTAGATCACTAGTTTTACACACGACAGAAAAGAAACTATATAGCATAGCCGACTAGTGATTTATCCCTATCACTAGCTATATTATGAAATTCCCTTGATCTACAGTTCTTTCTTCTTTGTTGCTATCCTTTTCTTCAGTTTCTCCACCATTTTCTCTTATTTTTGCAACCTTTCCTCTAGGTACTTGACCTCTTGAACCACACTAGGTCCTGAACTATAAGCTCTATTCCTCCAAGCCAGACGAGGAGGTATCATCTGCAATGGTACAGCGTCTATGACTGGTTCAACCACAATTATCTGATGTTCATCCGACATCCTACAATCAGATTTATAAAATCAATTAGTATCTAAAAATCATAACTTAATACTTTATTAGTATTCGTATTTATTAACTTTCCTAACAACTTCCCCTTCCCGTAATAACTCTATTTGAGCTTATCTCCTTTATCGTCTAAATACTTTCGGGGTTATAGCGTAAAGGTTTCCTCCTAAGGTTTCTAACCTAAGGCTTTGATACCAAATTGTGATGCCCCCAAACTCTCTACATTTCCTGTAGCAGATTTGGTGCTCACGTAAATATTCTATAAGACAATAATCTCACTTGGATGTATAGATTTATGATCTTACATATATTTTTTGCATATCAATAATTCCTATCTATCTAACATTCACAGTACAAATGATAAGATTGTTCTTGGAACTGAGGGGCAACCTCAGTGCTTACAGAACTCCCAAGATCATTCAATACCCTCATTCAGATGTATAGTTCATATAGATACTGTACTTATTACTATTCATTATTAATAAAGTAAAACTATTCAACTAACAACATAATAACATCCGGTTACATAAAGTTCAACCATTACATCAAAATATTACTAATTATAATGTAGTCTTACTACAACAAAACCATTATTATAGAGTTACTCTCTACCCGCAAGTATAATTTTCCTGAACTTCCTGGTGTGTGAGATGCAGCTGCAAAGGAAAAGAATAATTGCAAGGATGAGCTTTAAAAGGCTCAGCAAGTTTTAAATAGTTACAGTTTATACTCACACAATATCTGAATTGAATGAACGTATAGTTCAGAGTATTTCTCCATATATATATACTGAGTCCATCCATTACAAGTTTCTGTCATTCTTAAAGACTTAGCAACCCGGGTTGATTCGGTTAACCACACCACACTCCTAACAGTCACAAAGACGTATAGGAGCTCTGTTCGGATATTTCATAAGTGATTAGCCTAATCATATCCTAGGAGTATGCATATCATCCTACCAATCCAACAAGGTCAGTGCTATAACTGCCTGTAAATATAACCCCCGGTCAGTGGTATAACTGTCGGTCCGAATAGTATCAGTATATATATCTGTACCAAACAATATTGGTTTTTCCACCTTTTATGTTTTGATATCAAGTCAAATGTATTTTACACAAATAACAGTTCATATAGTTTGGTTATGCTTGAACAATAAGTCATAACCTTCTTCAAAGCACAGATATCACGAATAATGTGTATAACAAGTTCGTATATCAATATATCAGACTTACATTTAATATCAAAATTAAATGAAGTTAGAAAAACTTGTCTTTATCAAGATCGGCTACTTAAGCTATTTAAAAGTATGCTCGCAACCTATATATGTTATAACAGTCATTAGAAATGATAACAATTATGTTCCAATTAAACTATTAGTGTTTGAGTTGGTTTGGTATCCGTTCGGTATTTTATAGCTTCATTGAATAGTTATCGAATTAGTTTTTCGATAAACTTTATTTAAAAGTTTTAATATCTTGTTTAGATATTTTAGTTATTATTTATAATAATTTCCAAATGCTCAAAATAATTTTTAAATGATTTAATATTATTTAAAATGATTTTTAATTTATTAATATCATTTTTAAATATTTTATAACCATCTATAATGATTTTTAAATCATTAATATTATGTTTAAATAATTTATTTTTATTAATAATGATTTTTAAATCATTAATATTATTTTTAAATAATTTATTATTATTTAAAATGATTTTTAAATCATTAATATTATTTTTAAGTAATTTATTATTAATTACTTTTATTATTATTAATATTTAAATAAATAAAATATTAATAAAATTTTATGTCAAAATATTAAAAATTATTTATTATAATTAAAATGATTTTTCAAAATTTTTTATTAATTATTTAGTATTTATTTCTATTTATTTTAATTATTTTAATTAATATTATTATTTTTCAATTTTAACCCGTCGCTAAAGGTCAAGAGCGATGGATCTGTCGCCTTAGCTATTCTTGGTCAACTCAAGAACAAGCCGGTCAACACGTTGGAGCCTCGTTTGACCGGATCTTACTGGTAATCCGTTTGGTTTCTGGGCAGTCAATTGTGATGAAGTTGTATTACTAGTGTAATACTACACACCTATGTTCATTTCACTACCTAACAACATATGTACAGGTTCCCATGGCCAGTCAAACCACCCCACCAACGCTGTTCTTCATTTCTGGGCTGCCCAGAAATGCATAGTCAATGCCGATCAACGGTTTCTCTAGCCTTAAATCTTGCAGGCTGTTCATGTTATTAGGTGTTCTAGTGGTCGGGTGCTATACACTAACTAGCAGGGTACCATAAGGTAGCACTTAGAAGGTTTAGAAACCATCACTCTGCAACATCTAAGCCCCTTTGTCATATCGCTGTTTACAATTTCTAGGTTACCCATAAATCAAATCTAGACGGTCAATGACTTTTGACCCTTAATAACTATCGATCCATGACTGTTTAAAGCTTGAAAGTGCTCTAGTGATATAGTACTCATCTCAGGGTATAATCTAACTAACAACTAACACCAAAACAAATTAACAGGTGAGAGATCAAGGTGGTCAAACCACCTGTCAGAGGTGTTCATCAATCTTTCTGGGTTACCCAGAAAATGGCCAGTCAACGGGTTTTGACACCTTATATCTTCAAATCTGTTATTCCGATTATCATTTTACCACTTCTAGGTTATTAACAACACTGCAAGCTATGACTACCAACCTTTAAAACATCTAAATATTAAACAGACAGCGATCTACAAGCCCTGACATTCACTGTCAGATCCTGTTTTTCAATTTCGGCAGTTTTGCTTAAATCTCCATTTTGATGCTTTTAAGTGTTATAGATCCATGTTTTAGCAACCCAAAACACTAAATAACTTACTAATTAACATCCTTAAACAATAACAACAACAATCAAATTTTTAGAATTTTAAATTTAAGCTAGGGTTAGGTTTTTACCCTTTTTGAGCACTTTTTGATTCTTCCCTTTCTGATTCTGTTACTGACTTGTTGAGTGTTGTTTCTGAGTTGTTTAGTGGTGTATATGAAGTATAATTTTCGTGTTCTTATGTTTACTTTACTTATCTATGTATCAAAAGCTCAAGTGGTGATTAAAAACCTAATTCCTCTCTTCTCTTGACATGTAAGCCTAGTTATTAATTGTTATAGGTTGCGTTATCAAACAACTATGGTAAAATCAGCTGGGGCAAATCTTTTCCTTGTTAGGCAAAAGTTTTGCTCCTATCTCTTTTAAAAAAACCAAATAAGGGCATTTTGGCCATTTTACATGTACTAAGGGTATTTTGATAATTCTTCTTAAATTCAAGGGTAATTTAGTCATTTCATATTTTCTATAGGAACTTAAAAACAAGAATGAACAATTAAGTTTTGGTAGTTTATAATTAGGGCTTATAATTGAAATTAGGGTTTTATAATTAGGGTTAAGGTTTCCTAATTCCTATTTAGGATTTTCTAGAAATCTTTTGCAAATTTAAATCTTTAATACATCATATTAAATTAATATATGTATTTATTAATAATCCTATATAACATTATCAATGTATTATGCTATAATTTTCATTTATTATAACAATTAGGGTTAGGGTTTCTTATTTAGATAAACTCTTAAATTAGGGTTTACTTATAAAATCTTTCATATCTTTTTACATAGTTATATCTTATGTATTGATATATAATTATATATACTAATAATAAGGTTAAATACACATCACACAAGATATAAAATATATTAATATTTATTTTTTATATTAATATTCCTGTTTAAATTTTGTAATATTATAGTATTCATTTATTGAAGGCATTTAATTATCTACATGATGTTGTTTTTAAAATATGTAAATAACCCATTGTTTTAAGCAATGTTTTTAGAATCATGATGTTTTTCATGCTAATGAGATCTAAATTATTAGATAGCTTAAAACTACAATAGTTTCTAATCGATGGATTACTAAAAAGAGGATTAGTAAATCCGGATAGTTTGGTACATTTGTTGCTTGCTCATTGGATGAGGATGATTGTTCTTATGATAATTTCTGTGGATACACTAAAGCAAGTATGTAGGTGCTTATTGGAGAATAAGTACACTGAACGTGACTCGTTAAGGAATACGCCTGTTAATAAGAATTTCTAATGTGATATTAGTACAAGTGATCCTCAGACTTGAGATCATCATAGTATCTTGTGTTTTACTAAAGGTTTAACATAACAGCAGTTTGATCGTCACTTAGAGAAGATGGGTATGAGATACCATAGCGATTGGCTTTAGTGCAAGTGGGATATTGAAAGTAGTATTCAGACAAGCCAATCATGTATGACGATAAAGCATATACTTTGTAAACGATCTTATTTATTTATTAATAAAAGTATTCATTTATTAAAGGCATTTAATTATCTACATGATGTTGTTTTTATAATATGTAAATAATTCATAGTTTTAAACAATGCTTTTAGAATCATGATGTTGAACATGCTAATGAGATCTAAATTCATAGATAGCTTAAAACTAAAATAGTTCCCAATCGATGGATTATTAAAAAAGGGATTAGTAAATCCGGATAGATTGGTGCATATGTTGTTTGCTCAATGGATGAGGACGATTGAACTCATGATCTTTTGTGTAGAGACACTAAAGCAAGTATGTAGGTGCTTATTGGAGAATAAGTACACTGAACGTAACTCGCTAAGGAATACCTATGGGAGTTTGGCTCGCCTGTCAATAAGAATTCCTAATGTGATAGTAGTACAAGTAATCCGCAGACTTGAAATCATCATAGTATCTCGTGTCTTACTAAAGTTTTAACACAACAGCAGTTTGATCGTCACTTAGAGAATATAGGAATGAGATACCATGGCAATTGGCTTTAGTGCAAGTGGGAGATTGAAAGTAGTATGCATATCAGTCAATCATGTATGATGATAAAGCATATACTTTGTAAACGATCTTATTTATTTATTAATAAAGGTATTCATTTATTATAGGCATTTAATTGTCTACGTGATGCTATTTTTATAATATGTAAATAACTCATAGTTGTAAGCAATGCTTTTAGAATCATGATGTTGATCATGCTAATGAGATCTAAATTCTTAGATAGCTTAAAACTAAAATAGTTTCTAATCGATGGATTACTAAAAAGAGGATTAGTAAATCCGGATAGATTAGTACATATGTTGTTTGCTCATTAGATGATGATGATTGATATCATGATCATTTGTGTGAAGACACTAAATCAAGTATGTAGGTGCGTATTGGAGAATAAGTACACTGAACATAACTCGCTAAGAAATACCTATTGGAGTTTTACTCGCCAGTCAATAGTAATTCCTAATGTGATAGTAGTACAAGTGATACTCAAATTTGAGATCATCATTTTATCTTATGTTTTACTAAAGCTTTAACACAACAGCAGTTTGATCGTCACTTAGAGAATATAGGTATGAGATACCATGGCAATTGGCTTTAGTGCAAGTGGGAAATGGAAAGTCATATGCATATAAGTCAATCATGTATGATGATAAAGCATATACTTTGTAAACGATCTTATTTATTTATTAATAAAAGTATTCATTTATTATAGGCATTTAATTGTCTCCGTGATGCTATTTTTATATATGTAAATAACTCATAGTTGTAAGCAATACTTTTAGAATCATGATGTTGATCATGATAATGAGATCTAAATTCTTAGATAGCTTAAAACTAAAATAGTTCTCAATCGATGGATTACTAAAAAGGGGATTAGTAAATCCGAATAGATTAGTACATATGTTGCTTGCTCATTGGATGAGGATGATTGATCTCATGATCATTTGTGTGAAGACACTAAAGCAAGTATGTAGGTGCGTATTGGAGAATAAGTACACTGAACGTAACTCGCTAAGAAATACCTATTAAAGTTTTACTCGCCTGTCAATAAAAATTCCTAATGTGATAGTAGTACAAGTGATACTCAAATTTGAGATCATCATTTTATCTTATGTTTTACTAAAGCTTTAACATAACAGTAGTTTGATCGTCACTTAGAGAAGATGGGGATGAGACACCATGTCAATTGGTTATAGTGAAAGTGGAAGATTAAAATTAGTATACATACAAGCCAATCATGTATGATGATAAAGTATATACTTTGTAAAAGATTTTATTTATTTATTAATAAAAGCATTCATTTATTTAAGTCATTTATTTATCTACATGATTCTGTTTTTATAATATGTAAATAACCCATAGTTTTAAACAATGCTTTTAGAATCATGATGTTAATCATGCAAATGAGATCTAAATTCTTAGATAGCTTAAAACTAAAATAGTTTCCAATCGATGGATTACAAAAAACGAGATTAGTAAATTCGAATAAATTAGTACATATGTTGCTTCCTCATTGATTGAGGATGATTGATCTCATGATCATTAGTGTGGAGACACTAAATCAAGTATATAGGTGCTTATTGGAGAAAAAGGACACTGAACGTGACTCGCCAAGTAATACCTAATGGAGTTTTACTCGCCTGTCAATAAAAATTCCTAATGTGATAGTAGTACAAGTGATCCTCAGACTTGAAATCATCATCGTATCTTGTGTTTATTAAAGGTTTAACATAACAGCAGTTTGATCGTCACTTAGAGAAGATGTGTATGAGATACCAGGGCAATTGGCTTTAGTGCAAGTGGGAGACTAAAAGTAGTATGCATACAAGTCAATCATGTATGATGATAAAGCATATACTTTTTAAAAGATTTTATTTATTTATTAATAAAAGTATTCATTTATTTAAGGCATTTATTTATCTACATGGTTCTATTTTTTATAATATGTAAATAACCCATAATTTTAAACAATGCTTTTAGAATCATGAAGTTGATCATGCTAATGAGATCTAAATTCTTAGATAGCTTAAAACTAAAATAGTTCCCAATCGATATATTACTAAAAACGGGATTAGTAAATTCGGATAAATTGGTACATATAATGCTTGCTCATTGATTGAGGATGATTGATCTCATGATCATTTGTGTGGAGACACTAAAACAAGTATGCAGGTGCTTATTGGAGAAGAAGTACACTGAACGTGACTCGCTAATGAATACCTAATGGAATTTTACTCGCCTGTCAATAGAAATTCCTAATGTGATAGTAGTACAAGTGATCCTCAGACTTGAGAGCATCATAGTATCTTGTGTTTACTAAAGGTTTAACATAACAGCAGTTTGATCATCACTTGTAAGTGGAAGATTTTAAGTAGTATGCATACAAGTCAATTATGTATGATGATAAAGCATATACTTTACAAAAGATTTTATTTATTTATTAATAAAAGTATCCATTTATTAAAAATATTTAATTATCTACATGTTGTTGTTTTTATAATATATTAATAACCCATAGTTTTAAGCAATGATTTTAGAATCATGATATTGATCATGCTAATGAGATCTAAATTCTTAGATAGCTTAAAACTAAAATAGTTTCTAATCGATGGATTACTAAAAAGAGTATTAGTAAATCCGGATAGATTGGTACATATGTTTCTTGCTCATTGGATGAGGATGATTGATCTCATGATCATTTGTATGGAGACACTAAAGTAAGTATGTAGGTGCTTATTAAAGAATAAGTACAGTGAACGTGACTCGCTAAGGAATACCTAATGGAGTTTTACTCGCCTGTAAATAGAAATTCCTAATGTGTTAGTAGTACAAATGATCCTCAAACTTGAGATCATCATAGTATCTTTTGTTTTACTAAAGCTTTAACACAACAGCAGTTTGATCGTCAATTAGAGAAGATGGGTATGATATACTCTGGCTATTGGCTTTAGTACAAGTGAGAGATTGAAAGTAGTATGCATACAAGACATTCATGTATGATGATAAAATATATACTTTGTAAACTATCTTATTTATTTAATAATAAAAGTATTCATTTAGTAAAGACATTTAATTATTTACATGATGCTATTTTTATAATATGTAAATAACCCATAATTTTAAGCAATACTTTTAGAATCATGATGTTGATCATACTAATGAGATCTAAATTCTTAGATAGCTTAAAACTAAAATAGTTCCCAATCGATGAATTACTAGAAAGGGGATTAGTAAATTCGGATAGATTAGTACATATGTTGCTTGCTCATTGGATGAGGATGACTGATCGCATGATCATTTGTGTGGATACACTAAAGCAAGTATGTAGGTGCGTATTAGAGAATAAGTACACTGAACGTAACTCGCTAAGAAATACCTATTAGAGTTTTACTCGCTTGTTAATAGGAATTCTTAATGTGATAGTAGTACAAGTTATCCTCAGACTTGAGATCATCATTGTATCTTGTGTTTTACTAAAGTTTCAACATAACAGCTGTTTGATCGTCAGTTAAAGAAGATGGGTATGAGATACCATAGCGATTTGCTTTAGTGAAAGTGGGAGATTTAAAGTAGTATGCATACAAGCCAATCTTGTATGATGATAAATCATATACTTTGTAAGCGATCATATTTATTTATTAATAAAAGTATTTATTTAATAAAGGCTACAAGATGCTGTTTTTATAATATGTAAATAACCCATAATTTTAAGCAATGCTTTTAGAATCATGATTTTGATTATGCTAATGAGATCTAAATTCTTAGATAGCTTAAAACTAAAATAGTTCTCAATCGATGGATTACTAAAAAGGGAATTAGTATTTCCGGATAGATTGGTACATATGTTGCTTGGTCATTGATTGAGGATGATTGATCTCATGATCATTTATGTGTAGACACTAAAGCAAGTATGTAGGTTCTTATTGGAGAAGAAGTACACTAAACGTGACTCGCTAAGGAATACCTAATTGAGTTTTACTCGCCTGTCAATAGTAATTCCTAATGTGATAGTAGTACAAATGATCCTCAGACTTGAGATTATCATAGTATCTTGTGTTTTACTAAAGTTTTAACATAACAACAGTTTGATCGTCACTTAGAGAAAATGGGTATAAGATACCATGGCGATTGGCTTTAGTGCAAGTGGGAGACTGAAAGTAGTATGCATACAAGCCAATCATGTATGATGATAAAGCATATACTTTGTAAAAGATTTTATTTATTTATTACTAAAAGTGTTCATTTATTTCAGGCATTTATTTATCTACATGATTCTGTTTTTATAATATGTAAATAACCTATAGTTGTAAACAATGCTTTTAGAATCATGATGTTGATCATGCTAATGAGATTTAAATTCTTAGATAGCTTAAAATTAAAATAGTTCCCAATCGATGGATTACTAAAAACAGGATTAGTAATTCGGATAAATTAGTACACGTGTTGCTTGCTCATTGATTGAGGATGATTGATCTCATGATCATTTGTGTGAAGACACTAAAGCAAGTATGTAGGTGCTTATTGGAGAAGAAGTACACTGAACGTGACTCGATAAGGAATACCTAATGGAGTTTTACTCGCTTGTCAATAGAAATTCCTAATGTGATAGTAGTACAAGTGATCCTCAGACTTGAGATCATCATAGTATCTTGTGTTTACTAAAGGTTTAATATAACAGCAGTTTAATCGTCACTTAAAAAAGATGGATATGAGATACTATGGTGATTGGCTTTAGTGCAAGTGGGAGATTGAAAGTAGTATGCAAACAAGTCAATTTTGTATGATGATAAAGCATATACTTTACAAAAGATCTTATTTATTTATTAAAAAAAGTATTCATTTATTAAAGGCATTTAATTTTCTACATGATATTATTTTTATAATATATTAATAACCCATAGTTTTAAGCAATGATTTTTAGAATCATGATTTTGAGCATGCTAATTAGATCTAAATTCTTAGATAGCTTAAAACTAAAATAGTTTCTAATCGATGGTTACTAAAAAGAGTATTAGTAAATCCGGATAAATTGGTACATATGTTGCTTGCTCATTGGATGAGGATGATTGATCTCATGATCATTTGTGTGGAGACACTAAAGCAAGTATGTAGGTGCTTATTGGAGAATAAGTACAGTGAACGTGACTCGCTAAGGAATACCTAATGGAGTTTTACTCACCTGTAAATAGGAATTCCTAATGTGTTAGTAGTACAAGTGATCCTCAAACTTGAGATCATCACAGTATCTTGTGTTTTACTAAAGCTTTAACACAACAGCGGTTTGATCGTCACTTAGAGAAGATGGGTATGATATACCTTGGCGATTGGCTTTAGTGCAAATGGGAGATTGAAAGTAGTATGCATACAAGCCAATCATGTATGATGATAAAATATATACTTTGTAAACTATCTTATTTATTTATTAATAAAAGTATTCATTTATTAAAGGCATTTAATTATTTACATGATGCTATTTTTATAATATGTAAATAACCCATAGTTTTAAGTGATGTTGATCATGCTAATGAGATCTAAATTCTTAGATAGCTTAAAACTAAAATAGTTCCCAATCGATGAATTACTAAAAAGGGTATTAGTAAATCTGGATAGATTAGTACATATGTTGCTTGCTCATTGGATGAGGATGATTGATCGCATGATCATTTGTGTGGAGAAACTAAAGCAAGTATGTAGGTGCGTATTGGAGAATAAGTACACTGAACGTAACTCGCTAAGAAAAACCTATTGGAGTTTTACTCGTTTGTCAATAGGAATTCTTAATGTGATAGTAGTACAAGTTATCCTCAGACTTGAGATCATCATTGTATCTTGTGTTTTACTAAAGTTTTAACATAACAGCTGTTTGATCGTCAGTTAGAGAAGATGGGTATGAGATACCATAGCGATTTGCTTTAGTAAAAGTGGGAGATTGAAAGTAGTATGCATACAAGCCAATCATGTATGATGATAAATCATATACTTTGTAAGCGATCATATTTATTTATTAATAAAAGAATTTATTTAATAAAGGCTACATGATGCTGTTTTTATAATATGTAAATAACCCACAATTTTTAGCAATGCTTTTAGAATCATGATTTTGATCATGCTAATGAGATCTAAATTATTAGATAGCTTAAAACTAAAATAGTTCTCAATCGATGGATTACTAAAAAGGGGATTAGTATTTCCGGATAAATTAGTACATATGTTGCTTGCTCATTGATTGAGGATCATTGATCTCATGATCATTTGTATGTAGACACTAAAGCAAGTATGTGGGTTCTTATTGGAGAAGAAGTACACTAAACATGACTCGCTATGGAATACCTAATGGAGTTTTACTCACCTGTCAATAGGAATTCCTAATGTGATAGTAGTACAAATGATCCTCAGACTTGAGATTATCATAGTATCTTGTGTTTTACTAAAGTTTTAACATAACAACAGTTTGATCGTCACTTAGAGAAGATGGGTATAAGATACCATGGCGATTGGCTTTAGTGCAAGTGGGAGACTGAAAGTAGTATGCATACAAGCCAATCTTGCATGATGATAAAGCATATACTTGCTAAAAGATTTTATTTATTTATTAATAAAAGTATTCATTTTTTTAAGGCATTTATTTATCTACATGATTCTGTTTTTATAATATGTAAATAACCCATAGTTTTAAATAATGCTTTTAGAATCATGTTGTTGATCATACTAATGAGATTTAAATTCTTAGATAGCTTAAAACTAAAATAGTTCTCAATCGATGGATTACTAAAAACGGGATTAGTAAATTCGAATAAATTAGTACATATGTTGCTTGCTCATTGATTGAGGATGATTGATCTCATGATCATTTGTGTGAAGACACTAAAGCAAGTATGTAGGTGCTTATTGGAGAAGAAGTACACTGAACGTGACTCGATAAGGAATACCTAATGGAGTTTTACTCGCCTGTCAATAGAAATTCCTAATGTGATAGCAGTACAAGTGATCCTCAGACTTGAGATCATCATAATATCTTGTGTTTACTAAAGGTTTAACATAACAGCAGTTTAATCGTCACTTAAAAAAGATGGGTATGAGATACTATGGTGATTGGCTTTAGTGCAAGTGGGAGATTGAAAGTAGTATGCAAACAAGTCAATCTTGTATGATGATAAAGCATATACTTTATAAAAGATCTTATTTATTTATTAATAAAAGTATTCATTTATTAAATGCATTTAATTTTCTACATGATATTGTTTTTATAATATATTAATAACCTATAGTTTTAAGCAATGATTTTAGAATCATAATTTTGATGATGCTAATTAGATCTAAATTCTTAGATAGCTTAAAACTAAAATAGTTTCTAATCGATGGATTACTAAAAAGAGTATTAGTAAATCCGGATATATTGGTACATATGTTGCTTGCTCATTGGATGAGGATGATTGATCTCATGATAATTTGTGTGGAGACACTAAAGCAAGTATGTAGATGCTTATTGGATAATAAGTACAGTGAATGTGACTCACTAAGGAATACCTAATGGAGTTTTACTCGCCTGTAAATAGGAATTCCTAATGTGTTAGTAGTACAAGTGATCCTCAAACTTGAGATCATCATAGTATCTTGTGTTTTACTAAAGCTTTAACACAACAGCGGTTTGATCGTCACTTAGAGAAGATGGGTATGATATACCTTGGCGATTGGCTTAGTGCAAGTGGGAGATTGAAAGTAGTATGCACACAAGCCAATCATTATTGATGATAAAACATATACTTTGTAAACGATCTTATTTATTTATTAATAAAAGTATTCATTTATTAAAGGCATTTAATTATTTACATGATGCTATTTTTATAATATGTAAATAACCCATAGTTTTAAGTGATGTTGATCATGCTAATGAGATCTAAATTCTTAGATAGCTTAAAACTAAAATAGTTCCCAATCGATAAATTACTAAAAAGGGGATTAGTAAATCCGGATAGATTAGTACATATGTTGCTTGTTCATTGGATGAGGATGATTGATCTCATGATCATTTGTCTGGAGACACTAAAGCAAATATGTACGTGGCGTTTTGGAGAATAAGTACACTGAACGTAACTCGCTAGGGAATACCTATTGGAATTTTACTCGCCTGTCAATAGACATTCCTAATGTGATAGTCGTACAAGTTATCCTCAGACTTGAGATCATCATTGTATCTTGTGTTTTACTAAAGTTTTAACATAATAGCAGTTTGATCGTCACTTAGAGAAGATGAGTATATGATACCATGGCAATTGGCTTTAGTGCAAGTGCGAGATTGAAAGTAGTATGCATACAAGCCAATCATGTATGATAATAAAGCATATACTTTGTAAACGATCTTATTTATTTATTAATAAAAGTATTTATTTATTAAAGGCATTTAATTATCTACATGATGCTATTTTTGTAATATATTAATAACCCATAGTTTTAAGCAATGCTTTTAGAATCATGATGTTGATCATGCTAATGAGATCTAAATTCTTAGATAGCTTAAAACCAAAATAGTTTCTAATCGATGGATTGCTAAAAAGAGGATTAGTAAATATGGATAGATTGGTACATATGTAGCTTACTCATTGGATGAGGATGAATGATCTCATGGTCATTTATGTGGAGACACTAACGCAAGTATGTAGGTTCTTATTAGAATAAGAACACTGAACGTGACTCGCTAAGGAATACCTAATGGAGTTTTTCTTTTCTATAAATAGGATTCCTATTGTGTTAGTAGTACTAGTGATCCTCAGACTTGAGATCATTATAGTATCTTGTGTTTTACTAAAGCTTTAATACAACAGCAGTTTGATCGTCACATAGAGAATATGGGTATGATATACCCTGGCGATTGGCTTTAGTGCAAGTGGGAGATTGAAAGTAGTATTCATAAAAGCTAATCATGTATGATGATAAAGCATTTACTTTGTAAACGATCTTATTTATTTATTAATAAAAGTATTCATTTATTAAAGGCATTTAATTTTCTACATGATGCTATTTTTATAATCTGTACATAACCCATAATTTTAAGCAATGGTTTTAGAATCATGATGTTGATCATGCTAATGAGATCTAAATTCTTAGATAGCTTAAAACTAGGGTTAAATGCTTTCCATGTCACTATACTTTATGTCAACTTACAGATGGGTCACTAAACCTTTTTTTCTTACAGTCAACTCATTAAACTACATTTTACTAACACAAATTTGAATTTTTGTAACAGACGTTAGTTGACTGAACGGGAAACTGACGTGTAAAACAAAGTGTCCCACCTAATCCTAGCTGGAGCCTACGTGTAAATGAATTTAACACCTAAGCTATAGCCCACCCATGGAAAACTAACCTACCCAAGAAATATCCGACCCACCCAATAAAGATCCGATCCATCCCAACAAATCATTCCAGATATATAACGACTAGTTTCAGATGGGGGCAAAATTAAGGGTTCATTTGTGTTGTTGCATTCAGTCGAACACAAAATCAACTGCTACTAACAATCCAGCTTGCGTTTTTTGAGATGGCTACCTCAAGTGGAGTAGACACTTCTTACAAAAGGAAATCGGTGAGTAAATCTTCAGATTTTGAGCGCGAGTCTATAGTTTCTTCTCCAATCGTTTGTCGTTATGGCATAGTTGCACCCATGTGGGAAGCTTGGAAAGAAGGAACCCTAGATCCAGGAAGAAGATTCGTTGGCTGTAGCAGATACAAGGTAAGTCAATGAGCAATAAATTTTCCTTCTTGATTTTTTTGTGTTGTACCTAATTTTCCTTCACCAGAGTCGTTTGTTTTAGCTCATTTTCCCTCACAAAATTTTTGTTTTATTGTTTTGTTGACAAGGATAAAAATAGGTATTGTGGATTTTTCAAGTGGTGTGATCCTCCATTCACTGAAAGATCAAGGGAAGTTATTAAAAAATTGAGGGATGAGCCCATAGCTGCTAATGAAGAAATACAAAGGCGTAGCTTGATTGAAGATGGAAGTGAGTTAAAAGGGGTAAAAGAGTTGATTATGGAAAATGTTCAGTTAGCTGAAAAACTCAAGAAAATGTGGATCATTTTAATTTGTCCATGGTTCATTTTTCTGTATGTTTTAGTAATAGTAAGGTAGAACAACATTGGGGAATCACTTGTAATGTTATTATCAGTGTTGTGAATTGAAAGATGTCTAAGAGTTGATGATTGTAAGTCATATATGATTGTATTTATGGATGAAAGTAAATGAAGAAGCTGAGCAGTTAGCTCCGTTTTGTTGTTAGAAACAGACTCATGAATGGAACTAAATGGTTCTTGTGTTGTCATGTTATTGTTGTTTTTTTAGCTCTGTTTTGTTAAAGGAACTAACTCTGCCAAGTGTGTAACCATACAACAATAAAAGGCAACCATATTAAGTCTTTTTGCAACCATAACCATACAACAATAAAAGGCAACCAACAACACATTAAAGCATAATTGTGTTACCCAAAAAGGGAAAAGAGATTCTTGTTATAACACATCTTCAATCAGTAACAAGTGCTTTTTACAAACTCCCTGTATTTCTTGCCACATTAACTAGCCCATAATACTTTCAAAACTATACAAATTTTTCCCCCAAAAGTATTCCCCATATTCCAGCAGTCAAGGTACACCAAATAAGAAGCCACCAAAAGATTACATAAGTTAAGATACCTATACCAAAACAAGGCTATACCAAATACCTACTAAACTACTTAGAAAACTATCTTCCAAATATTATTAAGTGAATATATTAATGAAAATAAATATTTATTTGAATATAAATGATTTTGTGTTATGAGATGAGTTAACTCAATTATATTAAATTAAATTTATAATAATTGAGAAAGAATGTGGAGTTACGATAATCTCGATGAATGCCTTGTGTGGCACAGTAAAGAGAATTATGATGATTTAAATTAATTAAAGAAAGAATTAATGAGTGGATAATTAATTAATAATATATTATTAATTAATGGTTATTATGAGTAATAACATATTAATGAATAAATAGTTAATTAATATCTAGGATTAATATTGGTTCTATTAATTGTTTAGTGTAAAGTTATGTAATCACATATGGTATAATAACTACAACTATATTATATAATGTATAATGTGACATTTTGACATAACTATGTAATATAGAAACTATATAATAAAAGGAAGTGAGTCACATAGTTAGACTTATGAAAATGCATGTTGCATGTACATTGTACAGTATAGAACCAAACTATATTATATAAAGTGCATAGTGACAATACAAGAGGCTATGTAATATATAAACCATACTATAAAGTGTAGTGTGACACTTTAGTAAGAACATACAATATGGAAACTATATTGTAAGAGTAAAGAATTGTATGAGTTGCATATGTGACCATGTGGTAGGTATAGTACTTTAATGAATACTATATGGTATATTAAATTAAAGTATGTGAATAATTAATAGCAATAACTATTTCAATAAGTTACATAATTGTAATAATGAGATTTGTGATAATGTAGTATGTCACTGTTCAATTAACTCATAACTTGATATTACCAAAATGTACATAGATTATATATCAATGTGTGTACATGTACCCCAATGTGCTACCATGTAATGTTGTTATGACACTTGAGTCCATGTATACCCCTAAGTGAATATAAACTAAGGTATGCATATATGTACTAAGTATATAGTATATAGTATTCCATTTCCAATTGTAAGTGCTGAGTATTCTTGTCCCATATTGAGTGCCCAATTGCTCTCCCATTTCTCATTCACGTGTAACACCAAAAGACTAGAAGCCTATCCCTCCTTCTTCTCCCAAGATCATTCTAGCTCATCATTTTAGGGGGAGTGGGATTCATGATGGAGTATAACAACTACTCACCAACCATCTATTGTCTATTGATTTCTTCTTCTGTAATATTTCAAACTTTAAATAGGAATATTAATATAAACAGTAAATATAACTATGATTAATATCTTGTGTGATGTGTACTTAACATTATTATTGGAATATATATATATATATATATATATATATATATATAATTATAAAACAACACATAAGATATAACTGTGTAAATAGAATATAAGGTTTTATAAGTAAAACCCTAATTAATAATAAGGAATTCTAACCTTAAGGGTTATAATAAATGAAAATTATAACATGATACATTAATAATGTTATATATTATTGTATACATATATTTAATATGAAATATTAAATATTTGACTGGAAAAGATTGTAAGGAAACCCTAAATTAAGGATTAAGAAACCCTAACCCTAATTATAATAATTATAAAACCTAATTTAATGTATAAACCCTAATTCTAGACTAACAAAACCTAATTGATCATTATTATTTTAAATTTTCTAAGGAAAGTATGAAATAACTAAATTATCCTTGTATTTATATGGGAAATTACCAAAATGCCCTTAGTATATGCAAAAAGACTAAAATACCCTTATTTTGTTCTTTTATCAAAACAAGATAGAAACAAATCTTTTGGCTTGCAAGCAAAAGATTTTTGACATGGCATCTAACATCCTTAGCATGATAACACACCCTAAATCCATAAATGAAGTAGGCTTACTTGTTAAACTAAGAGAGGAATGGAGTTTTAACCCTACTTGAACATTTCACCTAAGGTTAGGGTAAAAGCACTTAAGACCACGAAATTTATACCTAACTCACATAGCCCATTGACTCATAAACAACTCCTAGCAAACCAGAAACAGAATCAGCGACCAAAAATATCAGCGACCGCAAAATACGGTCGCTAGTGGTGGAATCAGCGACCGCCTTTGGCGACCATCATAAAATATGGTCGCTAAATTATATCTGCGACCGCACGCGGTCGCTATCCGGTTGCAGGTGTGTTTTTGCCGCCTAAAAATTAGCGTGAATTGCTCGCGGGCTTTTCTTCAGCGACCAAGGAGTTACAGCGACCGCATGCGGTCGCTGATATATCCACGTCATTAAACACTAGCGACCGCATGCGGTCGCTGAAAGCGGTTGCTGATGCTTTTAAATGTTCTCAGCAACAGGCCTGGACAACAGACGCGAAACGGAAAGAAAAAGAGGGAGACAGAGAAGGAGAGAAGAGGGAGAAGGGGGAGAAGAATAGGGAGAAGAGGTGCCGCCCATTGCTACCGCCTCGCCGCCACCGCCCGCTGCTATCGTCGCCGACATTTAGGTATATATTAGTTATACTATGAATGATTTTGGTATACAATGAATGATTAATTTGGGTAATGTATACATATATGCATTGATATGTTGCTATGAATATATATATATATATATATATATATATATATATATATATACATGTTATTATATTGATTTGTTGCTATGAATATGTATATATATATATACATAAATTTGATTAATTTGGTGTATGTATACCCCATTGTTAAGAACCCTTAATTAGGTTTAATTTGGATAATTAGATTTAATTTGGGTAATTAGGTTTAATTTGGATAATTAGGTTTAATTTGGGTATTGTATACTATATATATATATTCTTTGTAACATTACTAAGTTACCATTTACTTAGTTGTCAACTAATAAATAAATAAAAATTTGTGATCACATATATATTTAGTGATCATTTTGGATGATAAACAATTTCCATGGAATGAAAATAAAAATTCATTCAATTCTCTTAATTTTTATTCCGTTTGAAAAATTGTGGAATGAAATTCATACTAATAGCTAGTATAATGGATGTATATGATCACACACCATCAACAACAACGACTAATATATGTAAACATGAGATATTCTTAAAAATCATTCCGTTCTATTTTTCAATCCATCCTCAGCATAAATGAATTTATAATAAATTTAGCCGATAGAAATATATATACTACTATCCGACTACTCCCTCCCGTTTGCAAAAAAGCTATTATAATTTTATAATTGTAATAGCCAACCCAACCCAATATAGAGTACTGATTTTCCAATATGCAAACTTAGATGCTATATTATGAATTAGGTATTAGGAATCCCAAATAATTTTAAACAAGTCTACCATAAATAAAAAAGCACAGCCTTTACTTGGCTTACCCACCCAAAATCAATGAATCTTCTCTTTTTCTTAGTATCTTATTTTTCTTAGTTAAAAAAATAAATTATAAGTCAACAAACTCTACCACCAACGGCAACAAGAAATATTACTTCTTGACACATTCAAATGGAAAAGGTATGGTTTCAATAAAATAGTGTACTAATAAGTTAAAAAGCTAATACTATAAGTAAGCAAATTCACTAAATTTCTCCTCAATTTAAAAATATAAAAAAATATTATGAACTTTAAAGTCAGTTTTTAAAATATATATTAATTCATTTAAACTTTGAAAAAAAGTTCTTTGATTGACTTGATAAGTCAAAATATATCTCTACTGTTGGATGGATGAGAATTTATTTACGACCAACGAATAGGAGGCATACAACCCACATATATAATCACATACAGTTTACTTAGTTTGCATAACAGAACAGCTAGAAAATAGTGCCTAATATTTTTAGGTACAAAAAACAATCTTAATATAACCTACTACAAACTTGCTTCAAAAAAGAATAAGAAAATGACTGACATCCAAAAGAATAGAGCATCGGATGAACTGCCTTGCCGAGTCTTCTCTATGTAAGCTCCTCTTCTTCACATATAAAGCATAGACTATTAGTATCAAATATAAAGGGTTATCTAGGAAGCAAAATTAATTAAACACTAAACAAAAAGAACAAGAATGAAATTGATCTAGTTGAACTGTTATAATGGGAAGATGTTATAGGTTCAAGGGGCTTAGGTTATGTTAACAAGAATAATCTATGATCCTATAGAAGAACTATGACTAATCAAGTTAGGATTCTACAGCTATATCATAAATCCAGGCAGGACGAAAGTATTCAGACAAGAGAATTAAATGTGTCACCAATCAACTAGTTTCCTTTGAAGCTTGAAGATGGGAGAAGTATGGTTTGAACATGTATGGTTGGAGCTGTGTTGTTGTTTGAACACCCTCAAACAATAACAGCTTACATGTATGTTGAAATGTTAATCATATACGTGTATATGCCCAAGTCATATGTTTACAATTATGCTTAAATGTTAATCATATGCTTACAAGTATGCTCAAGTCATATGCTTACAAGTATGCTTAACGCATATGCTTACAAGTATGCTCAAGTAATATGCTTACATAAGGATACATCTATATGTATTTATATGCATCATAAATGACATTGGGCTGAATTGTAAATATCTAACAAGGGGATACAATAATTCTTGTTTGCAATAGGTACCGTGGTATCATGGACCTTTATTCAGACCGAAGTTGGATGAGAAAACGAAAGTCAAGTTCCCAAATAGGTGCTACAACTGAATTTAGAACTGGTTGTCAGGTGTTTCTAGATTATGCATATAGTCATCCGGAATGTGTGAATGGTCAGAACAAGATAAGATGCCCTTGTTTGAAGTGTAAAAATCAAAATTATATAGACAGAGACATAGTAAACTATCATTTACTTGTTTCTGGGTTCATGAGAAATTATGAAGAATGCTGGTGGGCACATGGGCAGAGAAGAGATAGTGGCTATGCACAAGTACACACTCCGGGCAGCAGTACCCATCGTATGAATGCCATGGTTCATGATATTGCAGGGCCGGATTTTGATTGGGAACAAGGCAGAGAGCAACCTATGAATTCTGATGCCAAAGCGTTCTTTAAGTTGTTAGACGAGGGTAGCGAGCCGTTGTGGCATGGTTGCACCAAGCACACTACATTGTCTGCAATGGCGACATTACTTAACATCAAGGCTGATCACAACATGAGCCATGAGTGTTTTGAGTCGCTATTGAAGGCCATTAAGAGTATGTTGCCAGACGATGAAAAATTACCCGATAACTACTACTACTATAAAAAAATGGTGAAGAAGTTGGGTCTTGGATACCAAAAGATCGAGGCATGTTCGAACGATTGCATGTTGTTTTATAAGGAAAATGAACAAAAGACAAGGTGCACGTTTTGCAGTCATGATCGGTTCAGGCCTAATAAAGAGGGTGTGACTACAAAAAAGACAAGTATACCTTTTAAGATTTTAAGGTATTTTCCAATTACGCATCGGTTAAAAAGGTTGTACATGTCTTCAAGAACAGCTGAACATATGACTTGGCATGCGAAATCTCCAGCTAAAGATGGAGAACTTAACCATCCCGCAGATGGGCAGGCTTGGAAGGATTTTAACTTAGCACATCCTGGATTTGCATTGGAACGTAGAAATGTGAGGCTTGGTTTGTCCACTGATGGATTCAACCCGTTCGGCCACTCAGCTGTTCCGTACTCATGTTGGCCTGTGATTGTTACTCCGTACAACTTGCCTCCATGGATGTGTATGAAACAATCATACTTGTTTCTTTCACTCGTGGTTCCTGGTCCTAAGAGTCCTGGAAAGAACTTAGATGTTTACTTGAGACCTCTTATAGATGAGTTGAAGGTATTGTGGGAGGATGGAGTACAGACTTGGGATGTTGCAACGAAAACAAATTTTAACCTTAGGTATGTTAGCTGGATGGAGTACACACGGGAAGTTGGCTTGTCCGTATTGTATGGAGCATACAAAGTCTTTGAATCTATCAAAAGGTCGAAAGCCTTGCTGGTTTGACTGTCATCGTCGTTTCTTGCCGGTAGACCACCCGTTTCGAAGAAATAGAGAACACTTCAGGAAAAGGAAAGTAGAGAATGATATTCCTGCACCGCGATTGTCGGGGACGGAGATGCGTGACCGTGTGATGAGATTGCCGGTCATCCCATTTGGTAAGATTGATGCCACAAACATAATCAATGGGTTTGGCGAGTCTCATAACTGGGTTCGGAGAAGCATCTTTTGGGAATTGCCTTATTGGTCTACAAATTTGATTCATCATAATCTAGATGTGATGCATATTGAGAAGAATGTGTTCGACAATGTGTTTAACACCGTGATGAATGTTACGGGGAAGACAAAAGATAATGATAAGGCACGTTTGGACATGAAAGATATTTGTAAGCGTCCTGAATTAGAACTTTATGAATCTCCTAATGGTAAGATTGTCAAACCGCATGCAAGGTACACATTGTCCAAAAAGCAAGTTGAAGATGTGTGCACATGGGTTAAGTCTCTGAAACTACCAGATGGATATGCGTCAAACATTGCAAGGTGTGTTACGGGTGGAAAATTGCAAGGGATGAAGAGTCATGACTGTCATGTGTTCATGGAGAGACTCATGCCTATAGCATTTCGGGATCTGCTTGATAAACCAATATGGGATGCTTTGACGGATCTTAGTCGTTTCTTCAAAGACTTATGTTCAAAAACATTAAATGAGAAGGACATGTCTCTACTTGAGAAGAACATCATAGAGATCACGTGTAAACTGGAAAAAATATTCCCGCCTGGTTTTTTTGACTCCATGGAGCATTTGCAAATCCATCTTCCCTATGAAGCTCGTATTGGGGGTCCAGTTCAATATAGATGGATGTACCCTTTCGAAAGGGTGATGGGAAACCTTAAGAGGAAGGTTAAGAATAGAGCTTATGTCGAGGGGTCGATATGTGAGGCATACAGTTTCGATGAGATATCTACATTTGTCTCAGACTATTTTCCGGACGAAGTCTTGACAAAGGCCAATCGAGTCTCGAGACATGATGATGGGGGAAATGTTGAACTAAATGGTCGGCTTTCTGTATTTGGTCTATCGGGCCGCGCTTATGGAAAAAGGAAGCGCATATTCCTCTCTGAGCTGGAATTACATGCTGCACATACTTACATTCGTCTCAATTGCGAGGAGATTGACCAATTTGTGAGGTACACACGTAAACTTGAAAATTTATCCCTTAACTTTCAATGACATGTAATATACATTCCAATATATTAATGTTTATAACATTGTATAGATTGTACGATGACGAGTTAAAAGTGAAGCATCCCAGCATAACTGATAAAGATATTCAAATCAATCGTGATAAAAAATTTGCACTTTGGCTAAAGGACAAAGTAAGTTCAATTTCTTAAGCACGACATATATATATATATATATATATATATATATATATATATATATATATATATATACTCCATATTAACGATGACTTCATTTAATAAGATGGAGTTTTTGTAGGCTTTGACTGAGGGATCAACGATTCCGGCTAATGTACAAGTCCTAGCTATGGGACCAGATAGGGACCAAGTCAGCCACAATGGTTACAAAATAAATGGTTGTGAATTTCATACAAAGCCATATGGGCGCGGTAAAAGAACAACAAACTCTGGAGTGTGTGTCCAAGGAGATTGTTACAATGAGCTTGGTCGTGCCTTTTATGGGGAGTTGGAGGAAATCGTAGAGTTGTCGTACAAGGGCACGTACGGGGGTCATATTAACTTGTTCAAGTGTCGTTTGTTTGATTCAGAAAAAGGGATACGTGTTGACAAACATGGAATCGTCGATATTGACCTCCATAGGTCTGCGTACTCCAACGAACCATTTGTTTTACCAACTCAAACAGTACAAGTATACTACACTCCTAGTCCTATTAGGAAAAGGGATAGACCGCCTACAGATTGGCAAGTTGTAATTCATACTCCCGCGCGCAGTCGTGTAGAAGTAGTTGATGGGGAGATTTACCAAGAGCATATGCTTCATGCTCAAACTATAATAAATGTGGAGGACGACAATGAAGTAATCCAGTTAGATGGTGGAGATGAACCACATGAATTAGATCCTGAGTCAATACTTGTGTTAGATGACATTGATACTGAGGAGGAAGAGTTACTAACTGAATCTGACACTGAATCTGAAGCAGATGATGGTTATGAATCTGCAATACGTATACAAGATGATTCTGAATCAGACATTGACACTTGAACAAATGAAATGTATGTTTAGCATTACATGTTTAGCATTTTCTGTCATTATTGTCATTTTATATTCATATATATACATGTAATCAAATATAACTCATACTAACATCTTTATATCACTGACATGTTTATGTACTTAACTATTTAAATGCAATTTCCTGTCATTATTATCAATTTATATTCATATATACATGTAATCAAATATAACTCATACTAACATTTTGAAATTTGTAATATATAGATGGCTTCTGAAGCAGCGCAAAAAAAGTGTGGCTTGGGTAGGGGGCCTAATCATGTGCCCAAGGCCCCTACTAATCCGGATGATCAGATTCTTATTCAGATTCGTCCTCCTCCGAATAGCACGTACGTCCCGCATCATTTATATATAAGCATTTTAGATTCCATTTATACAAGATATATAACTAATGTAAATTGCTTTAATATATCTACTTATCTTTGATGTAAATTATTGTATATTATAGTGATTTTTCAGATAATAAGATCGTCAAGTGCATATCACAATTGTGCTTACAGAATTGGCCCACACCTGTGATTACGTGGGCGACCACACCTATCGCCCACAAGGATGCAGTTTGGGCTGAATTTCAGGTATTTTTTTTAATTATGATAGATAATATAATATTCTAAGGATAATTGTTTAATAGTGTTGGATTATATGTTCAAAGTATCATTTTAATATTATTATTATTATTTTATTTGCAGAAAAGGTATAGATGGGAAGACGCGCAGGCTTCAGTGATACAGACACTATTTTGGCAGAAGTGCGCCGCCCGCACCAAAGACAATTTGAACAAAGAACGACAAAAAGCCCTTCACAATGCATCGATCGACCATCCAGGCCAGGGTGAGGATTACATGCATGAGCATAGCCCCTGGTGGTGCACCCAGTCCATATGGGCTGAGATGTGTGCCCAATGGAGAGATGAGACCTGGGTCAAAAGACGCAAGACTGCCGCCACTAACAGATCCTCGGGTGTACCTGATGGCGAAAAGGCTAAAGGAACCTACAGAGGCGGCAGTATTTCACAGTTGCAGCATATCACTGCCAGGGTACGTATGAATAGTTTTAATATGTTTGCAATTATAAATTGTAGAATATCACATGTGTACTTAGTAATATTGGAATATATTTTGTATAGGAGTCTCAGTCTCAAGGTCAGCCTATCCATTGGCTGGATGTGTACGTGGCCACCCGTGATGGTCTGCCTGATGCTGTCCACATAGCGGTAATAAGTTTTAACAACTTAATCTTGCTTATCAAGTTTTACGTCATTCTTTAGAATTTTACCAATTTATTTTTAACTATTTAATTGTTAACATGATGACAGGATACTTATAAGCTTTTATTGAATGAGCGCTATCCTGAAGGCACCCCACGTCCGCCAATTGATCAAGAATTATGGGAGAGGGCGTCTGTTGTGAAGAAGAACTACGTCAAAGGTCAAGGACAACGACGACGCCCATCCTTCAGTGGCTCAGGCAGCTCTGCTACCCAGTCTTCACAGTCATCGAGTCATCCAGCCATTCATACTCCTGCTGACTGTGTGAGAGCTATATGTCAAGATCGCGATCTTCTAAAGATACTGGGCGGGCATTTGGCGGCTCTGAGTGCTGATGAGTTAGCTGATGCAGTGGCGGCAGCAGCAGCATCACAGCATGGGCATGGCGACGAGGTAATCAATCTTATTTATTACAATCAAAGTAGTGACTTATATATATATATATATATATATATATATTGTTGTGTTTAAAAACAACTGTATATTGTCGATCGTAACACCAGTATCAACATATATACTATATTATATGTAATTTGTTTTATTTTTTTGTTAATTACAGGGTGATCAAGATCAAGGAGAAACTAATTTGGACAATGATGCTTGACGACTGATTTAGTGTTGTTTTGTAGTTATTTGAGAATCTTATACTTTTATATTCATTCTTTGGATGTCTGTATGTTGCTTAAAGATTATATTTGTTTATATTTATTCAATTTATATCGGTTTTTAAAGGTTTATATAGTTTATATATAGTTTATATACTAGTTTGGTGTATGTGTCGGTAAATGGACGATGGATGTTATATTGTTGTGCATGTTTATGTGTTGGGATAAAGCAGGTACAAAACAGGTATATAAACTGTACCTATACAAAACAGGTACAGTTTTTTGGGAATTCGACAAAACAGCAAAATTCTGGGTCCAATGTTTTTTTACATCAGCGACCGCATGCGGTCGCTGATAAGTATAAGCAGTCGCTAATCATATGGGGATTTCAGCGACCGCATGCGGTCGCTGATTGCAGTCGCTGACACGTGGCACACGTCAGCCTGTGGCCCTGAACCATGCTGACTCATTTTAGCGACCGAAAGGACAATAACGGTCGCTAATGTCGGTTGCAGATAATGCGGTCGCTAATAGTGGTCGCTGATGTGCATTCTAGCGACCAGATTTTATGCGACGCTTATCAGCGACCGCATGCGGTCGCAGATGGTTATCTGCGACCGCATGTGGTCGCTGATATGCGGTCGCAGATAGGCTTTTTTCTTGTAGTGAAATAGAATATAAGGTTTTATAAGTAAAACCCTAATTGATAATAAGGAATTCTAACCTTAAGGGTTATAATAAATGGAAATTATAACATGATACATTAATAATGTTATATATTATTGTATACATATATTTAATATGAAATATTAAATATTTGACTGGAAAAGATTGTAAGGAAACCCTAAATTAAGGATTAAGAAACCCTAACCCTAATTATAATAATTATAAAACCTAATTTAATGTATAAACCCTAATTCTAGACTAACAAAACCTAATTGATCATTATTATTTTAAATTTTCTAAGGAAAGTATGAAATAACTAAATTATCCTTGTATTTATATGGGAAATTACCAAAATGCCCTTAGTATATGCAAAAAGACTAAAATACCCTTATTTTGTTCTTTTATCAAAACAAGATAGAAACAAATCTTTTGGCTTGCAAGCAAAAGATTTTTCACATGGCATCTAACATCCTTAGCATGATAACACACCCTAAATCCATAAATGAAGTAGGCTTACTTGTTAAACTAAGAGAGGAATGGAGTTTTAACCCTACTTGAACATTTCACCTAAGGTTAGGGTAAAAGCACTTAAGACCACGAAATTTATACCTAACTCACATTGCACATTGACTCATAAACAACTCCTAGCAAACCAGAAACAGAATCAAGAAGGAAAGAAGTAAAAAGTGATCAAAATGGGTAAAAACTTAAGCCTAACTCAATTTTTGATTTCTGAAGTTTTAATTGTTGTTGTTATTGTTTAGATATGTTCATTAGTAAGTTAATTAGTGATCTGGGTTGCTAAAACACGAATCCATAACATTTAAAAGCATCAAAATTGAGTTTTCAGCAAAACTGCCGAAGTGTCAAAATAGGATCTGACAATGAATGTCAGCCCTTATATCTCGTTGATTATTTGATGGTTTGATGTTTTAAGAGTTGATAATCATAGCTTGCAAGGTTGTTAATAGATTAGTAGTGGTAGATTAGATCTTAGAACACTGAATTGGAAGCTATAATGGGTCAAAACCCGTTGACCGGCATTGACCGCTTGTTTTTTGGGTAACCCAGAAAACGTAAACCTTAGCCTGACAGCTCGTTTGACCGCTTGGATCTCTTTTCTGACAGGTTGTTAAAGTGTTAGATGCTAGTAGACTTATACCTTGACATGAGCTCTACATAACCCTAGCACTTTAAGACCCTAAGTAGTCACTAGTCGGAAACTATGAACGGTCAAACAACGTTGACCGTCCAGATTTCCATTTCTGGGTAACCCAGAAATGTTGAGCAGTGTTCTGACAAGATTTTTGGAGGCTTGAATCTTGATTTTGGCTAAGATCTAGACTCGGTAACTGCTCAAGACATGTACTCTTGTAGATAGTCTATAGATCCCGACGACTATCTCAACTAAAAACTAACCGGCCGGCAAGATATAAGACCCTAAAGGTCGTTGACCGGCGTTGACCGAACCTTTCTGGGCAGCCCAGAAAGGAAGAACAGCCTTGGGGTGGTTGGTTTGACCGATTGTGTGAACTTGTAGAGATATTTTTAAGTAATGAAGTGATCATAGACGTGTACTACTACATCAGTACTACAACTTCATTGAATTGGATTGCCCAGAAACCACTTCAGTTGATAGCTAAAGTAAGTCAAACAAGGGTCTAGCACGTTGACCAACGTGTTCTTGGCTGGGCCAAGAACACCTATAGCAACACTTCTGTCGCTAAAGGTCTTTAGCGACAGGCAATATTTGAAAATTAATTTTATTAATTAAAATAATTAGAAATAAATATTATAAAAAAATAAAAAAATTTGAAAAATCATTTTTAATTATAATAAATAATTTTCAATATTTTGACATAAAATTTTATTAATATTTAATATATTTAAATATTAATAATAATAAGAGTAATTAATAATAAATTACTTAAAAATAATATTAATGATTTAAAAATCATTTTAAATAATAATAATTTATTTAAAAATGATAATAATGATTTAAAAATCATTATTAAATAAAATAAATTATTTAAACATAATATTGATGATTTAAAAATCATTTTAAATGGTTAATTAAATATTTAAAATTAATATTAATAACTTAAAAATTATTTTAAATGATATTAAATCATTTAAAAATTATTTTGAGCATTTGGAAATTATGATAAATAATATCTGAAGCATATGAGTAAGATATTAAAACTTTTCAATAAAATTATTGAAAAACTAATTCGATAACTATTCAATAAAGCTGTAATGTACCGAACGGACTCCAAGATCAACCCAGACACTAGTATTTTCATTAGAAATTAATTATTATTATTTCTAATGACTGTTATAATATATATATAGGGGGTGAATATACTTTCAAATAACCTAAGTAGTCGATCGTGATAAGAGGCAAGTTTTCTAACTTCATTTAATTTCTATATTAAATAAAAGTCATATATAATGATATACGAACTTGTTATAATAATTATTCATAATATCTGTGATTTAAAAAGGGTTATTGCTTATTGTTCAAGCATAACAAAATATATGAGTTGTTGTTTGCGTAAAATGTGTTTGATTTGATATCAAAGCATAAACTATGGAAAAACCAATATTGCTGGATACGTATATACTTTGACTGTGTTGGATTGGTAGGATGATATGCATACTCCTAGGATATGATTAGGCTGAATTCTTATGAGATATCCAAACAGAACTCCTATATGTCTTCATGACTCATAGGAATGACAGAACTCCTATAAGTTTTTTTATGACTTCTAGGAATGATAGAACTCCTATAAGTCTCTGTGACTCTTAGGAATGTGAGAAAAATACTCTGAATTAAATATTTCCTTCAATTCCGATACGATGTGAGTATAACTATAATTGTTTAAAACTTGTTGAGCATTTCAAAGCTCATTCTTGCAAATATTCTTTTCCTTTGCAGTCGCACCAAACGCCCCAGCAGACTCAGGAATGCACACGTGTGAGTAGAAGTAATTAGGGAAACAGGTGTTTATTGTATGAATACTAAGAATATAATTTGGTAGTTTATGATGTAATATTTGAACTGTAGGTAAGCAAATACTATTATGTTATTAAATTATTAGTTGAATGGTTTTACATTGTTAATGGTGGTTAGAATCAAGTACAGTATCTATATGAACTATACATCTGAATGAGGGTATTGAATGATCTTGGAAGTTCTGTAAGCACTGAGGTAGCTCCTCAGTTCCAAGAACAATCTTATCATTTGTATTGTGAATGTCAGATAGATAAGAATTATCGATATGTAAGAAATATCTATAAGATCATAAATCTATACATCCAAGTGAGGGTATCCAGATATGATAAGTGTTCTGACGAGAACTCTTAACTGATTGAGATACTGTGAATTTTGGATTTATAGAAGTTATTGTCTTATAGAATATTTACGTGAGCACCAAATCTGCTACAGGAAAGTAGAGAAATTGGGGGCGTCACATCTTCCATCTCTTTGTTTGATTCATGGTGCAAAGCATTGGTATGGACAATCAATCCTCTATAAATGGTAAGCTCCCCTTCTCATTTCATTTTGCTAGATTAATTATTATGTGTTATAGAGAGAGTAAGGATATTGCTTAGGGAGAATTCTGAGATTAGAGAGCAAGTCTTGTGCAAATTAGAGCTCAAGAGGTATAATCTCTAAACCCATTTGAAGCTCAATTCATAGAAATTAGCATGTTTAGTTGGAATTGGTTGTGTGAAATGATGCTAGCATGTTAGTTGAGTTAGTATGCATGTTAGAAACATAATGTAGTTGATTAAATGCATGTTTCATGATGTATGTGAGGCTTGGTCTGAAGCTCTGCTTTTGCAAAGAAGTTTCTGGTCTGGAACGGGAGTCGCGCGGCAGTGCCACTCCCTAGTACAAATGGCGCTCGGCCGCGCCCCTCTGCAGATTCTATTGATGGCTTTGTTATGTTATCTGATTTATGGAGCATGCTAATATAACTTAGTTAGGCCTATTTCAGTCCCTGACTTGTTAGTTTATGTGGCATTTCATGAAAACACTTACCAAAGACTTGGTTTTCCAAAAAGGGACTTAAAGTCTCCAAAAAGCAAATTTGTTAAACTATAACATTATAAGTCTGAGATTTCAAGCATGATATGTGGTCTATTTATGAATATGTGAAGGCATGATATAAAGATATGTGAATCTACTTTGCATGCTTTGAGAACCCTCTAAAGAATTACTTAAGAGTTAAAAATGTGGACTTGATAAACCACAAAACGCTTTCGAGTTAAGAAATGGTGAATGTGATTTTAGTATTCTTGATAGGTATATATGCAAGCATGATGTATAACAAGTGAAGTGGTTTTGCATGCCTAAATAATGTTGATGACATGCTAATGGAAAACTTAGAGTTTCACATACAAGCTTAAATTATATACACTTAAGTCATGAACTTGTAAGCATGCCTATGTAATCTAATTATTCAAATGAAAGCATGACATGTGGTATGTGAAGCTACATTGCATATAGAATGGTTTAACATAAGATTTTAAAAGAGACCTCAATAGTTTGAAAACAAGTTTTGTTGATAGATACATTACAAGTATTCTGAAAATTATGACCATTGTGAAAAGATATCATATGCCTCTAAGCATGATTGCCATGTATGCCTAGCTAGTCCTATGTACGATAAAATAGTTGAGCATGATTAAGAACAAGTTTTAAAGGAAAGAAACAAAGAACATGAGATGCATGATTAGAATGGCATAAACATGTGTGTTTAGCATGGTCCTTCATATATGTGTGTGGTGTTTTGAGTTGGGTTCTGCAGGGCAGCCCTGTCTTGGTCTGCACCAGGAGCCGCGCGGCGGCGCCACTCCTTAGTGCAAACCAAGCGCGGCCGCGCCAGGGTGCAGAATTTCCAGAGTTGTTTTATTATGACATGAACTTGAGACATACTTATGTTGTTCCCTTAATTCTGAGATACGTGTCCAGAATGTTATTTAATTGTCTATAAGCATGCTAAGCTATGAAACCATAAGTAGATTTACAAGGTGTTTTAACGTTTCAAATGATAAGTCTAATGATGGTTCCGAACTGCGTCAATTGAAATCATAGTGACCTATAATCCAATTTCATGCTACATAAGAATAAGTACGAAATGATGTATGTTTAGGGCTATAAGACTAAGTGTAAGCCATATATGTATACTTGAATTACATATCAAACTTGTATATCGAATACACTTAGCTAATGAATATCCTACACATGTAAAAATATTGTTACAATAGGACTTCGAAGTGTTGATAAGCTTTACTTCGGTAATCTACATTTAAGGTAAGTTTCCTTAAACCCGTTCTTGTATTATTTGCAAGTATCCTATCCTTGTGTTTACTTTATTCAAGGAACGTTGTAAGCAAGTTCCTAACCCTACCCTTTATTGAGCATTCATTAAGCTTGTGCTATTATTGTTGTACAAGTAAACTATTGGAATTGCGATTCATATTTTATAACTTAAATATTTCGTGGATAAGATAAAGTCAATTGATATCCTTCGAACTTTAAATCTTGAGTATTAAACTTATGAAGAGTGGTCTATGCCATTTGATTCGGCTAAACTTATATCATGTTAGAAAGCTATCCAAACCAATTGATTTGGTGCTGAGTCTTATATTGACTTAGATGAACAACCTTCTTTGAAGGGAAATTATATATTGTCCGAAGACCGACGTGCGCATTTTAGTACGATTGAACGATATGCATACCGTAGAGTACTTTAGGCTGATCACCTGTTGTACTTGTTTTTATTGGATTATCAGTATATTTATGTTAATTCTAGTAGAACTTCATAGTCCTTAGTGACTGCTCAGTATTCAGTTATCTTAAAATCTTAAATTGATTTAGTATTGAATCATATTGATATTATTCTGTCCTTAATGACTGTTATTGAGAACTGTTGATATTCTTGCTATCCTTGAACTATCATACTTTGCTATACCCTTCTTGAGATTCGAAACTATATTACTCACCCTTGTTGTTATATTACTTGCTGAGCAAACTTGTTGCTCATTCTTGCTTTCCCTAAAATATTTCAGTTAAGGCAGAGCAGTGCGGGCCCTCGGGCACAGACAAGAGCAAAGGAAAGGCTACTGAGTAGCTTAATGTTATGTAGAACTTATGATTGTATTAAGACTTATTCTATTATGTATTAGTTATGGTTATGTATGCTTAAGTTATATCTAAGCTATATAATCAATGTCTAAGTTTCGAAACCTTGGGACGTGAATAATTTTTATTAATTAAATGTAATATATTCGGTAGTAGTTGTGTATTATTCCGCTGTGCGATGCGACAGTTAGTCGTAATATTTATTGTGGTGTTAGATTTTAGAACGTGATAAACCGAATTCGATTGACCAAGTTGCGGTCCGAATTTGGGGGAGTCATAGGTTGGTATCAAAGCTGTAGTTATAAACCTTAGAAGCTAGTGTCCTTAGATTATAACTTAGGAGAACTTAGAAAGTTAGAAGGAGATAAAACTCATATAGAGTTTTCCTAGAGAGACTTAGTGTGTTGTGAAATATAACTTCATTCTATACAATGAACTTATATTTTATTTAACATTCTAATGGAGTTGCTGTTTGTTTGTCTTGTGTTTGTGATTGTAGGATGGCAGACACAGGGGTACCTAGTAGAGTGGCAGAGGAGGAGCCCAGGGATATACATGTAGTATACGAGGCACCTCTAGAGGCTATAACAGTGCAGGCTGTTGCACCGTTCGAGTCTGACGACGAGGACGAGATTGAGATAGAGTCCGATCCAGAGGACGAGCCGATGGAGGACGAGCCGATGGGGGATGAGCCAGTGGAGGACTCTGATGAGGCTACTGTAGAGGAGCAGATGTTAGGCGAATATGAGGAGCGGATTCTAAAGTTAGACTGCAGAGTCCAAGAGTTGGAGGCTGAGGCCCAAGAGAGAGAGTCGGAGTTCCAGAAACTGAGGGACGAAGACCATCAGAGGAAGCTGGCCATGCAGGAATTAGAGGTGGATATTGCTTACCCCAATGAGGTAGGGATCCAGATGGGAACCTTATTCCACAGGTCGGTATCCAGAAATGTGGATCTGGCAGGAAAGCTGGAAGAGGTAGAACAGAGAGAAATGAGTGAGAAGACTGAGAAAGAGGCACTCCGTACTCAGCTAGAGTTGGAGGTTATGGATAGGATACACTTCGAGGAGAAATGGGAGGCGGCCAATGAGAGAGCTAACGACCTAGAGGATGAGGTCAGATGCAAGAAGAGGAAGATGAACAAGATGGGGTATGTGTTTCGTTCGGCTTTCGAGAGGGTGATTGATGGTGTGTACACTACCCAGCGGAGCAGGGACAGACCCTACATACTATGAATCCAGAGCTGGTAGCATATATAGCACAGATCGAGTACAAGAGCACTGTAGAGCGTGGGATGATGGGATGAGACCCTTAGTCAGTCTAGTAGTAGTATTTACTTTATATGATGTATATACTATATTGTAATCCCAACTTTTTGTGTAAAGTGTGGGATAGTGATATAAACCCCGAGTAAGCTTTTGTTAGAGGGGTAGTATGGTAGTATGTTAGTAGGTTCCCCATCTTTTGTGATATTAGGGGATATGTGATAACATTTATAGAAATATGCTAGGATAATCATGTAATGAAATGATTTGGCATATGAATATAAATGAAGCTTATTTCAGAATTGTGTTATAAAATTTTATGCCTTTAGTATTAAAAGAAATACTTAAGCAATATAACTGAGTAATAATAAAATAAAAATTTGTGATGCAGATAATGCCGCCTGGACGTAGATTGACTGCACCTGAGGAGTCAATGAACAATGAGAGGGAAAAGTACACCCGATCCAGAAGCTAGCAGATCTGTTAGGAGAGGACCTTAGGGGAAGGAACAATGAACCCGTTCGCCCCAATCCTCAAGGAGTACCAGTCACAAACTTTAAGGACTTTAGGAGTGTAGGAGCCCCAGAGTTCGAGGGTACTACCGACCTAATCATTGCGCAGACATGGGTTAAAGATATCGAGAAGGCCTTCACTATCGCTAGTGTGGGTGAAGACCAAAAGACTGTATTCGCTACATATATAATGAGAGGCGAAGCCAACTACGGGTGGGAGACTAATCAACAAAGAGCTGGAGAAGGGATAATAGCTTGGGATAGATTCAAGACTCTGTTTTTCGAGAACTACTTCCCGAAAAGCATGAAGAATAGGATGGAGGTGAAGTTCTTAGAACTAAAGCAAGGTGATATGACGGTGGCGCAGTACACGGCTAAGTTCAACGAACTAGCGCGATTTGCGGAGCACCAGGTAGGAGATGAAGAAAGGAAGGCGAGACGATTTGAACAAGGACTGAAGCCTTGGCTGTTAACAAGGTATCAGTGCTTCAAATTGATTCCTTTGCGACATTACTGGAGAAGGCGATCATTGTGAAAGGCGGCAGTGAGGCCTTAAGTCTGTACAACAAGGAGAAGAAAGGAAAGAATACTGGAGGAGAGAACCGTGCTGGAGGAAGCAGTAGTGGAGGAAGCAACTTGGGTAAAAGAAAGTGGGAGAACAATAACAACAACAACAACAACAACAACAATAACAAAAACAACAACAATCAATCGGGGAATTTTCATGGAGGTTTTAAGAAGAGGGCTGAGGGATGCCCGAAATATGGGAAGAACCATCAAGGTGAGTGCTGGAAGGGACGTGGCACTTGCTACAACTGCGGACAGGAAGGGCACATTTCACCCAACTGCCCGAAGCCAAAAAAGATGCAAGGATGTTTTGCATGTGGCTCGACGAATCACCGAATTAAGGACTGCCCAAAGAAGGGAAGTAGCAGAGATAGCCAACAAGGGGAAACAAACTGATGATCGGTGGACCGGCACAATCCAACCGCCAGAACCTTTAACATGACTGTCCAGGACGCAGTGGCTGCGAAGGACGTGGTGTCAGGTATAATCCCAACCAATGATATAAATGCTTATGTGTTATTTGATTTGGGTGCCACCTGTTCTTTTGTATCTGAAGAATTTGCTAGTAGACTTAATACACCCCGAGAAAGATTAGAAAATCCCTTGAACATAGAAGTTGTGAATAAGGAAATAATCCATGTAGAATACGTTTATCAAAATTATCGCGCAAACATTAGAGAACATAAACTGAGCGTGGACTTGATTCCTATTAGATTGGGAGAAAATGACGTAATACTGGGGATGGATTGGTTGTATAACCATGATGCGATAATTGACTGTCAGAATAAATGTGTGAACCTTCAGACTCCGAGTAAGTCTAAGGTAGTGTTTTATGGTAGCTCATCGCTTAAACAATCGTGTTGCGTTACGATGATGCAGGCCAAGAAATTGTTAAGAAAAGGATGTGTAGGTTATTTAGCTTACATCGTAGATACTCGTAAAAAGGGAGTAGAAATTAAGGATATATCCGTAGTGAATGAATTTCAAGATGTATTTCCAGATAATCTGCCTGGTCTCCCGCCAGACAGAGAAATTGAATTCGTAATAGACTTAGCATCGGGAACGACACCGATTTTAAAAGCTCCATATTTTATGGCTCTAGTAGAAATGAAGGAATTGATGATACAACTGCAAGAGTTATTAGATAATGGTTACATTCGACCGAGTGTGTCTCCTTGGGGAGCACCAGTGTTATTCGTTAAAAAAAAGGACGGATCGATGAGGCTCTGTATCGATTATCGAGAATTGAATAGAGTAACGATCAAGAACAGATATCCGCTACCAACGATAGACGACTTATTTGATCAACTGAAGGGAGCAAAGTGTTTTTCGAAGATAGACCTACGGACAGGTTATCACCAACTGAAGGTACGGGATGAAGACATACCAAAGACTGTGTTTCAAACCCGTTATGGACGTTACGAGTTTTTGGTAATGTTATTTTGATTGACTAATACTCCGGCAACATTCATGAACTTGATGAATCAAGTTTTCAAGCCCTACTCGGACAAATTCGTAGTAGTCTTTATCGATGACATCTTGATTTACTCGAAGACATAGGAAGAACACGTCGAACATCTGAAAATTGTTTTAGAGGCACTAAGGAAAGAGAAGATGTATGCAAAATTTTCTAAGTGTGAATTTTGGATGGAGAAGGTTCAATTCTTAGGTCACGTGGTGGATAAGAATGGAATCTCAGTAGACCCTGCGAAGGTAGAGGCAGTAAGTAATTGGGAGCAACTGAGAACACCAACAGAGGTGAGAAGTTTCTTAGGGTTAGCTGGGTACTATCGAAGATTTATTCAGGATTTGTCTAAGATAGCGACCCCGTTGACCAATCTGACGAGGAAGACGGTGAAGTTTGTGTGGACAGACAAATGTGAAGAGAGTTTTCAGGAGTTGAAGAAGAGATTAAGTGAAGCGCCTGTGCTGTCACTACCAGATAATGCAGGAAATTTTATGGTGTATAGTGATGCATCGTACAAGGGACTTGGTTGTGTGCTTATGCAGCACGGCAAGGTCATTGTGTATGCAGCACGACAATTAAAGGACTACAAAAAACGATACCCTACTCACGACCTAGAGTTAGCGGTAGTAATTTTTGCGTTGAAGATTTGGAGGCACTATTTATACGGGGAGAAATGTGAGATATACACGGACCACAAAAGTCTGAAATATATCTTCACACAGAAGGAGTTGAATATGCGTCAGAGAAGGTGGTTAGAATTAATCAAAGACTATGACTGCGATATTCTTTATCACCCGAGTAAGGCAAACGTGGTTACCGACGCTCTGAGCAGAAAAGGAAGGGAGAAGCTATTTCATTTGACGACTCAGGAGGAATTGGTAAAAGAAATGGAAAGATTAGAGATAGAGGTGAAAGGACCGGAAAGGTCTAAAGAGAAGTTATTTGTAATGGAAGCTCGTCCGATATTGTTGGATAGAGTACAAGAAGCACAAGAGAAAGATGAGGAGTGCGAGAAAATCAGAAAAAGGATCACAGAAAATGAAGAAGAAAGATTCTGAATGGATAAAGACGGTATTTTGAGGTTCGAAGGAAGAGTGTGGGTACCAGCGGTAACCGAGTTAAGGGAAGAGATTTTGCACGAGGCACACAATACGACGTATTTCGTTCATCCGGGAGGCACTAAGATGTACCGAGATTTGAGGCAACATTTTTGGTGGCCCAATCTGAAACGGGAAGTCGCAGAGTGTGTTAGTAGATGTCTGACTTGCCAATGCGTCAAAACAGAGCACCAGCGGTCGAGTGGTTTACTATAACCGTTGGAAATACCGGAGTGGAAATGGGAGCATATTACGATGGACTTCGTGGTAGGACTTCCAGTCACACAGAAGGGATATAATGCCATTTGGGTTATCGTGGATCGACTAACGAAGACCGCACACTTTCTACCAATCAAGATCCGCTATAGTTTGAATCAGTTAGCGAACCTTTACGTAAAGGAGATTGTTTCGCGACATGGAGTGCCGGTGTCAATTGTCTCTAATCGAGATCTGCGCTTCACGTCAAATTTTTGGAAAAGCTTGCAAAAGAGGATGGGAACATAGTTGAGGTTGAGTACCGCTTATCATCCTCAGATAGAAGGACAGAGTGAGCGAACTATACAAACGCTGAAGGACATGCTTAGGACTTGCGTGATGGACTTCAAGGGAAATTGGGACGACCACCTACCCTTAGTTGAATTTGCGTATAACAATAGTTACCATGCGAGTATCGACATGCCACCGCACGAAGCTCTTTACGGGAGAAAGTGAAGAACGCCATCATATTGGGATGAAGTCGGAGAAAGACGAATACTCGGACCAGAGCTAGTACAACAAACCACAGACGTGGTGACAGTGATAAGAGCCAGATAAGTAACAGCTCAAGACCGCCAGAAAAAGTACACGGATTTGCATCGATAGGACCGAGGCTTTAAAGTTGGCAGTTTTGTATTCTTGAAGGTATCTCCATGGAAGGGAAAGATCCGTTTTGGCAAGAAAGGAAAGTTGAGTCCACCCGAGTGACTTACAAAGTTGCATTACCACCCGAGTTGGAGCACATCCACAACGTGTTCCACATTTTCGTGTTTTAACCGTATAAGGCCGACTACAAGCATGTGATTTCTTATGAGCCCATTCAAGTGGGGAAGAACCTAGCATATGAAGAAATTCCTCTCCAAATATTAGATAGGAAAGAGCAAACCTTGAGAAATAAAATTATTTCATCTGTAAAAGTACTTTGGCGTAACCACGATGTCGAGGAAGCTACGTGGGAATTAGAAAATAGGATGATGAGGGACTATCCCCATCTATTTGTGTAACCTTGTAGCAATTCCGAGGATGGAATTTTTATAAGGGGGAGGATGTAATACCTGAGAATTTCCAAATATTATTGAGTGAATATATTAATGGAAATGAATATTTATTTGAATATAAATGATTTTGTGTTATGAGATGAGTTAACTCAATTATATTAAATTGAATTTATAATAATTGAGAAAGAATGTGGAGTTACGATAAGCTCGATGAATGCCTTGTGTGGCACAGTGAAGAGAATTATGATGATTTAAATTAATTAAGAAAGGATTAATGAGTGGATAATTAATTAATAATATATTATTAATTAATGGCTATTATGAGTAATAACATATTAATGAATAAATAGTTAATTAATATCTGGGATTAATATTGGTTCTATTAATTGTTTAGTGTAAAGTTATGTAATCACATGTGGTATAATAACTACAACTATATTATATAATGTATAATGTGACATTTTGACATAACTATGTAATATAGAAACTATATAATAAAAGGAAGTGAGTCACATGGTTGGACTTATGAAAATACATGTTGCATGTACATTGTACAGTATGGAACCAAACTATATTATATAAAGTGCATTGTGACAATACAAGAGGCTATGTAATATATAAACCATACTATAAAGTTTAGTGTGATACTTTAGTAAGAACATGCAATATGGAAACTATATTGTAAGAGCAAAGAATTGTATGAGTTGCATATGTGACCATGTGGTAGGTATAGTACTTTAATTAATACTATATGGTATATTAAATTAAAGTATGTGAATAATTAATAGCAACAACTATTTCAATAAGTTACATAATTGTAATAATGAGATTTGTGATAATGTAGTATGTCACTGTTCAATTAACTCATAACTTGATATTACCAAAATGTACATGGATTATATATCAATGTGTGTACATATACCCCAATGTGCTACCATGTAATGTTGTTATGACACTTGAGTCCATGTATACCCCTAAGTGAATATAAACTAAGGTATGCATATATGTACTAAGTATATAGTATATAGTATTCCATTTCCAATTGCAAGTGCTGAGTATTCTTGTCCCATATTGAGTGTCCAATTGCTCTCCCATTTCTCATTCACGTGTAACACCAAAAGGCTAGAAGCCTACCCCTCCTTCTTCTCCCAAGATCATTCTAGCTCATCATTTTAGGGGGTGTGGGATTCATGATAGAGTATAACAACTACTCACCAACCATCTATTGTCCATTGATTTCTTCTTCCATCTCTTAGTTTGATTAATGGTGCAAAGCATTGGTATGGACAATCAATCCTCTATAAATGGTAAGCTCCCTTTCTCATTTCATTTTGCTAGATTAATTGTTATGTGTTATAGAGAGAGTAAGGATATTGCTTAGGGAGAATTCTGAGATTAGAGAGCAAGTCTTGTGCAAATTAGAGCTCAATAGGTATAATCTCTAAACCCATTTGAAGTTCAATTCATAGAAATTAGCATGTTTAGTTGGAATTGGTTGTGTGAAATGATGCTAGCATGTTAGTTGAGTTAGTATGCATGTTAGAAACATAATATAATTGATTAAATGCATGTTTCATGATGTATGTGAGACTTGGCCTGAAGCTCTGCTTTTGTATAGAAGTTTCTGGTCTGGAACGGGAGTCGCGCGACCACGCCACTCCCTAGTACAAATAGCTTGCGGCCGCGCCCCTCTATAGATTCTATTGATGGTTTTGTTATGCTATCTGATTTATGGAGCATGCTAATATAACTTAGTTAGGCCTATTTCAGTCCCTGACTTGTTAGTTTATGTGGCATTTCATGAAAACACTTACCAAAGACTTGGTTTTCCAAAAAGGGACTTAAAGTCTCCAAAAAGCAAATTTGTTAAACTATAACATTATAAGTCTGAGATTTCAAGAATGATATGTGGTCTATTTATGAATATGTGAAGGCATGATATAAAGATATGTGAATCTACTTTGCATGCTTTAAGAACCCTCTAAAGAATTACTTAAGAGTTTACAATGTGGACTTGATAAACCACAAGCGCTTTCGAGTTAAGAAATGGTGAACGTGATTTCGTATTCTTGATAGGTATATATGCAAGCATGATGTATAACTAGTGAAGTGGTTTTGCATGCCTAAATAATGTTGATGACATGCTAATGGAAAACTTAGAGTTTCACATACAAGCTTAAATTATATACACTTAAGTCATGAACTTGTAAGCATGCCTATGTAATCTAATTATGTATATGAAAGCATGACATGTGGTATGTGAAGCTACATTGCATATAGAATGGTTTAGCATAAGATTTCAAAAAAGACCTCAATAGTTTGAAAACAAGTTTTGTTGATGGATACATTACAAGTATTCTGAAAATTATGACCATTGTGACAAGATATCATATGCCTCTAAACATGATTGCCATGTATGCCTAGCTAGTCCTATGTACGATAAAATAGTTGAGCATGATTAAGAACATGTTTTAAGGGAGTGAAACAAAGAACATGAGATGCATGATTAGAATGGCATAAACATGTGTGTTTAGCATGGTCCTTCATATATGAGCATGGCATTTTGAGTTGGGTTCTGTAGGGCAGCCCTATCTTGGTCTGCACCAGGAGCCGCGCGGCCGCGCCACTCCTTAGTGCAAACCAAGCGCGGCCGCGCCAGGGTGCAGAATTTCCAGAGTTATTTTATTATGACATGAACTTAAGACATACTTATGTTGTTCCCTTAATTCTAAGATACGTGTCTGGAATGTTATTTAAATGTCTATAAGCATACTAAGCTATGAAACCATAAGTAGATTTACAAGGTGTTTTAACGTTTCAAATGATAAGTCTAACGATGGTTTCGAACTACGTCAATTGAAATCATAGTGACCTATAATCCGATTTCATGCTACATAGGAATAATACGAAATGATGTATGTATAGGGCTACAAGACTAAGTGTGAGCCATATGTGTATACTTAAATTACATATCAAACTTGTCTATCGAATACAGTTAGCTAACGAATATCCTACACATGTAAAAATATTGTTACAATAGGACTTCGACGTGTTGATAAGCTTTACTTCGGTAACTACATTTAAGGCAAGTTTCCTTAAACCCGTTCTTGTATTATTTGCAAGTATCCTATTCTTGTGTTTACTTTATTCAAGGAACATTGTAAGAAAGTTCCTAACCCTACTCTTTATTGAGCGGTCATTAAGCTTGTGCTATTATTGTCGTACAAGTAAACTATTGGAATTGCGATTCATGTTTTATAACTTAAATATTTCGTGGACAAGATAAAGTCAATTGATATCCTTCGAACTTTAAATCTTGAGTATTGAACTTATAAAGAGTGGTTTATGCCATTTGATTTGGCTAGACTTATATCATGATTAGAAAGTTATCCAAACCAATTGATTTAGTGCGGAGTCTTATATTGACTGAGATGAACAACCTTCTTTGAAGGAAAATTATATATTGTCGGGAGACCGATGTGCGCATTTTAGTACGATTGAACGATATACATACCGTAGAGTACTTTAGGCTAATCACCTATTGTACTTGTTTTTATTGGATTATCAGTATATTTCTATTAATTCTAGTAGAAGTTCATAGTTCTTAGTGACTGTTCAGTCTTCAATTATCTTGAAATCTTAAATTGATTTAGTATTGAATCATATTGATATTATTCTGTCCTTAGTGACTGTCATTGAGAACTGTTGATATTCTTGCTATCCTTGAACTATCATACCTTGCTATACCCTTCTTAAGATTCGAGAACTATATTACTCACCCTTGTTGTTATATTATTTGCTGAGCAAACTTGTTGCTCATTCTTGCTTTCCCTAAAATATTTCAATTAAGGCAGAGCAGTGCAGACCCTCGGGCACAGACAAGGGCAAGGGAAAGGCTACTTAGTAGCTTAATGTCATGTAGAACTTATGATTATATTAAGACTTATTCTATTATGTATTAGTTATGGTTATGTATGCTTAAGTTATGTCTAAGCTATGTAATCAATGTTTAAGTTTTGAAACCTTGGGACGTGAATAAATTATATTAATTAAATATAATCTATTCGGTAGTAGTTGTGTATTATTCCGCTGTGCGATGCGACAGTTAGTCGTAATATTTATTGTGGTGTTAGATTTTAGAACGTGGCAAACCAAATTCGATTGACCAAGTGGCGGTTCGAATTTGGGGGCGTCACAGTTACCCTAAATGAAATTAATACAATATTTCGAATGAATGAATTTGTACTTACAAATATAAATTTTTCCTTTTCTTTTCCTGAGTCAACCACCTTCTCCTTTCCCTTAGCAATGCCAACCACCTTTTCCTTTCCCTTAGCAGTGCTAACCACCTTTTCCTTTCCCTTAGCAGTGCCAACCATCATATCTTTTCCCTTATCAATGTTAGTAGCCTATCATAAAAAAATATGTTAAAAATAGAGTTAATAGCTATATCAAAAAAAAACAATGATGCATTCAATTTAAAAAACTTACATTGCCACTTGCATCTTCCTTAGGATCAGTGCTTTGGACCACTATCTCTTTTCCCTTTTTAATGGGAGTAGCCTATAAAACAACATATAATAGTTGTATCATATTTGATTGTGGCAAGCATATATGTAAAAACAGAGAAACACATAATAGGTATATAGTGTGAATTACCTGCTTCTCTTTTCTGTGTCCAGGCAGAGTTGGGTGCTTTGGACATCTAACTCGATTGTGACCCTCTTCCTTGCACAAGCTACAATGCATCTTCCTCCCTATCCTTGATACCCTAGCCATAGTGTTGCTAGTAGTCCCATCTTCCCAGTGCTCCTTCCTTCTCAATCTTTGTGGCCTTCCCTTCAACTTTTTCTTCATTGGTGTGGCAGAATTATATCACACTCAGTAAAATCCCAAAGGTCTTCCCCATTTAGAACTTCTAGGGTGTGAGAATAAGTCTTGATGTATGTATCCTTAGTGTACCACTTAGCAACATATTCTATAGGGTTTCCATATATAGCATGAATGGCTCTAATTGCATGAGCACAAGGGATTCTTGTTAAATCTCACACTCTACATACACAACTTCTCTGCTATAGGTTGACAGTGTACCCTCCCTTACCTCTCTCCTTCACTTGGAACTTGGATTTTCCATCCCATAGAGCATCACAATGTGCAGATTCTAAAATGTTTTCATCTAACTTCTTTTTAATCCTTGGGCATATCAACTCCTCACTCTTTAGCATTGCATCTCTCTTTTGGTGCAACCTCACCATAATTAGTCATGAATTTCTGTTATCATTTAAAGAACTAGCATATATCTTGCCTTAATTATCCATGCATTAAAGCACTCATTCATGTTGTTCTCTACACTGTCAGTTTTTGAATGAGTCTCAAAAAATGCTTTGGACGATACCTTTGGATATTGCTCAGCTAGCTTATCATGTGCAGGAGGAGACAACCTTTTTACCTCCATCATTGCCCTTTTATAAGCCACGGGGTGTGTAGCCAGGGCTGCCTCCCAGAATGTATGTTTCAGTGCTTGTGAGGGATACTTTTTCCTCCAATTTGCATAGATGTGCCTTGCACAGTTTCTATGCTCTGCATGAGGAAGAAGGTCCTTAATAGCTGCCTTCAGTCCCTGCAAACAGTCATCATTGAACTAGTTAAAATATGCACAGCTTGTTAAAATAAAAAATAAATGAAAGTTAAAAATGTTAACAGTCACCTTTTGTTGATCAGATATGAGAGTGATCCCATACCCATCCCCCAAATCCAAGTCGGTTACCAACAAACTGAGGAACCAATTCCAACTATCCAAATTTTCAGATTCCACCACCCCCATAGCTATTGGAAACATTTGATTGTTTCCATCCTTACCAACTACAGACAAGAGGTGACCACCACAAACTATTTTTAAAAAGCAACCATCCAAACCAAGAACTGGTCTACATCCTTCTTTCCAAGCCTTTTTCAATGCATCATAACATATATAACACCTTTTAAATCTAGGCACATCTTCTGGATTCAATCGAGTTGTCTTGATGTCAACTATATTATTTTTGTTACTCTTTACTATCTCACTACCAAAATCCCACACCCTTGCATAATGGTCCTTCATCACCTGTTGAATCCTTTGCAATGCCAACTGTCTAACCCTCATACACTTAACCTCTGTCACATCCAACTTTAGTTTAAGTTTGATTTCTTCTTGCATTTCCCTTAGTTTCCAACTTGGATTCCTCCTAATCCCATTGTCATAGTACTCTGCCAAGTACTTCACTGTGGCCAGCTTGTTTTTGAAGTTCCTGCAGCAATTATGAGTGTCCAAAATAGACTTCACTTGCCATGTATCGATCTCTTGCATGTAACTAGCCCAAAACCTCCAAGGACATCCTTTCTCACACCTCACTTGACATCTTATAGAGTCATTAATTGGATACCACAACTTCCTCCCATTAGCAATAGAGTAGTCTCTTATGGCATCTTTAAACTCCTTAATGCTACAAAATGTCATGTACTGCTTGAACTTAATGAACTTCTTTTTTGTCTTAGAGTTGAAAACCTCAACTGTTCTCTCTTTTTTCTTACTAGGAAGAGGCCCTACATAGCACACATCTTCTTCTTCTTCACTGCCTTCAGAAAGTGACCAGAGGACATCACTATTATCATACTCACTATGCCATTCTTTCTCTCCTGCCTCACTGTCTGAAGTGGTTCTTCCTTCTGCAGATTGGTTCCCATCACCCTCAACCTGCTGCATCTACCTTTCATTGCCCCTAGCATTATCTGTTCCCACATCCTCTGCATCTGCAGTTTTATCTTCCACATTGTCTCCCTGATTTCCTCTTTGCTCTACATCATTACCCCCTTCCTCTCCCTCAATTCCACCTTCCTCATCCACATTCTTTCTCATATCCATCTTAAATTCCCTAGCTTTCCTCCTAGCCTCTACCAATTCATCATCACTACACTCTTCATGATTGATGTCATCATCAGTACTATCATCTTCCTCAGCACTATCATCCTCAACTACCCTTTTGGACCTCCTCTGATCCCTCCTTTTCACACTCTCATTTTGTTTAGATATTTTTCAATCTCTAACATTATCAACTATCACATTGTCTTCATTATCCCCATCATTACCCTCACCCTCACACTCACCCTGAGCCTCACCCTGACCCTTAGCCTCACCCTCACCACCAGCCACATTATCAGCCACAATATCACATACATTATCAGTCACATGGTTACTATTATGCTCATCTAATACAGAGGTTTGATCAAGATTATATGGTAATACATGGTCTACATAGACATCAATTACACCATGTGGCAAACAAATATTAACCATATCTCTTATACTAACATCATCATAAACAAATCTAACCCCATTATTTATATCTACTCCATCAGTTTTAAAATAAACACTTGATTGAGGATAATAACTAAGTTCAGTAGCTAAGTCATTAATAGCACCTATAGACATATAATCAGCATCCAAACGTGGCATATGATAAACTGTACCTCCCACATACTCACATTAGGGAGCATAGATGAACTTCCCACCACGGTGTACATTAAATTGAACAACAGTATCCATCTGTAACATACATAGGAAATATTTAGTAGAGGACCAATATTGAAACTTGTTTATGATGGGTAAATAAGCAATATTTATCCATTTTAAATTTTGATGAAAAAAGCAGAGCATAGCATAACCAACATTTGAAGGAATGTTGAAACTAATTACAGAGCATATATGTGGGGACAAAAGAAGACCAATATTTAGTAAAGAATGATTTTATATGTGTAAAACAAGAATCAGTAATGAAAAAGAGAAGGAAGAACATTGAATAATACAAAAGGGGACCATAGTTGGGACATACCTGTCGAACGTTGATATCGAGCAAGTCACCACTTCTAACCAACGTGAATGACACCAAGATCTCCCAAAAATTTGATTTTGTTTCAATTTTCAATTGATCGATCAATTGAATGTAGAGATTACTTTAGAAGTTTTGGCTTAGGGCTCACTTGCCTTAATCTATTTTGGAACGAATTTGGACACAAAATGAATGTTGAATTGCTTTTAATCCCCTTATGGGTTCATCATCTGTTAGATTGGTGGGAGATTTTCCCTCCCAATCCGCCTAATATTGGCCACATAGACTAAACAGTGCCACATCATTAAAATTTTATATGTGAAAATCTTTTTTGTTCAATTTTGTCTAAAGTCAACTGACTTAATGGATTTACCAACGTTGTGTTAGTAAAATGTAGTTTAATGAGTTGACTGTAAGAAAAAAAGTTTAGGGACCCATCTATAAGTTGACATAAAGTATAGTGACTTGGAAAACATTTAACCCCTTAAAACTAAAATATTTCCCAATCGATGGATTACTAAAAACGAGATTAGTAAATCCAGATAGATTAGTACATATGTTTCTTGCTCATTGGATGAGGATGATTGATCTCATGATCATTTGTGAGGAGACACTAAAGTAAGTATGAAGGTGCGTATTGCAGAATAAGTACACTAAACGTAACTCGCTAAAAAATACCTATTAGAGTTTTACTCGCCTGTCAATAGGAATTCCTAATGTGATAGTAGTACAAGTGATCCTCAAACTTGAGATCATCATTGTATCTTGTGTTTTACTAAAGTTTTAACATAACAAAAGTTTGATCGTCACTTAGAGAAGATGGGTATAAGATACCATAGCGATTGGCTTTAGTGCAAGTGGGAGATTGAAAATAGCATGCATACATGCCAATCATGTATGATGATAAAGCATATACTTTGTAAACGATCTTATTTATTTATTAATAAAAGTATTCATTTATTAAAGGCATTTAATTATCTACATGATGCTGTTTTTAGAATATATAAATAACCCATAATTTTAAACAATGCTTTTAGAATCATGATATTGATCATGCTAATGAGATTTAAATTCTTAGATAGCTTAAAACTAAAATAGTTCCCAATCGATGGATTACTAAAAAAGGAATTAGTAAATCTGGATAGATTGGTACATATGTTGTTTGCTCATTGGATGAGAATGATTGATCTCATGATCATTTGTGTGGAGACATTAAAGCTAGTATATAAGTGCTTATTGGAGAAGAAGTACACTAAACGTGACTCACTAAGGAATACCTAATGGAGTTTTACTCGCCTGTAAATAGGAATTCCTAATGTGATAGTACTACAAGTGATCCTCAGACTTAAGATCATCATAGTATCTTATGTTTTACTAAAGCTTTAACATAACAGAAGTTTGATCGTCATTTAGAGAATATGGGTATGAGATACCATGACGATTGGCTTTAGTGCAAGTGGGAGATTGAAAGTAGTATGCATACAAGCCAATCATGTATGATGATAAAACATATAGTTTGTAAACGATCTTATTTATTTATTAATAAAATTATTCATTTATTAAAGACATTTAATTATCAACATGATGATGTTTTTATAATATGTAACCCATAGTTTTAAGCAATGATTTTAGAATCATAATGTTGATCATGCTAATGAGATCTAAATTCTTAGATAGCTTAAAACAAAAATAGTTTCCAATCGATGGATTACTAAAAAGAGGATTAGTAAATCCGGATAGATTGGTACATATGTTGCTTGCTCAATGGATGAGGATGATTGATCTCATGATTATTTGTATGGAGACACTAAAGCAAGTATGTAGGTGCTTATTGGAGAATAAGTACATTAAACGTAACTCGCTAAGGAATACCTATTGGAGTTTTGCTCGACTGTCAATAGAAATTCCTATTGTGATAGTAGTACGAGTGATCCTCAGACTTGAAATAATCATAGTATCTTGTGTTTTACTAAAGCTTTAACACAACAGCAGTTTGATCGTCACTTAGAGAATATAAGTATGAGATACCATGGCGATTGACTTTAGTGCATGTGACACCCCCAAATCTGGGTACTTCAATTTCCACGGGACTTGGTGTTCACTGTACAAATATCATCTATCTATCTACCCATAATAAATGCAAACCATGACTAAATAGAAATAATCCTCCCCTTATGGGGTTACAACATCTGAAAATAAATACAATCCCAGTTCATACTAACCTTAAACATCTGTGCAGAACATAAACAAACAAATAAGTCTTACACAACTTAATACAAGTCTGAAACATAAACATATAAATTAAGCAACAAGTGTTCATCACTTGTTGACTTTGCCCTTGCCTTTGCTAGTAGAAGGCTCGTCGGACCTTTCGTTCTTAACTGCAATGTTATTATTACGCAAGAGTGAGCACGATTGCCCACGAGTATAATAATATGACAACAATATAATAACATGCAAGTGAATCAAAGACATATGAATAAAGAAACTCAACTTTTGACTCGAGGATAAATAGCAGGAATCAAAAGAACATCTGAGGGTCATAAGACCTCGAACTATATCCTAGGTTGTAAAGTGTTAAACTTCAAACCTTTAACAGTCATAAGACTATGGACTCTACTTCTCGTACTTAGGGGGATCAGCCCTTAGTACCATACTGTGCACAATATCTCAACGCTAAAGCGTAAATAATCCCCTTTACAGGGTTGTTCATCTCAGTTTTGACATCAGAGTCCGCACCAAAGGAAGTTTGATTTGGATAAGCTCAATAAGTATTCTAGAATTTGAAACGTTCATCAACTATGGACTAGTCGAATCAATAAGGGTTCACTAGTCCTATAAGGTTCAACAATAACATTGATATTCAACTTGAACAATAAATCTCAAGAGTATACAATCGAATAAGTATTGTATAACTGAAGTAATACTTAAAGGAATAACAATATCCCATATGAAAATCTTAACTTGAATAAACAAGGATAAGAACTTGCTCAATGTAAAAGTAAGGTTTGAGTTTAGGAAACTTGCAAAATATTAGACAAGCTTAAGGATAGGAAACTTGCCTCTTGCACAAGCTACAAATATAATTACAATTCACTTCCTCAACGTCCTACACATTACATTATGTATACAACATCGATTAGTTTTCATAACTACCATGTTTAACTGTTGAACTATTCACTTAAGTTCGATTTACAACTTGGTTTATAATATTACTCAATGGCTAACCACATAACATGAATATAAACTCACAACATGCATATCACACATATATAGCCCTTTAAACAATCATAATCAAGTTTTACAATTACGATATTCAAGTTCGCACTTAGTTTGTTAACTTGAACCTTCACATTATCTTATACATGTCAATAACTTAATTTATTAATCATGAACTTTAAATCATATAATATTCATATATGTAACTTAAAACAACATCTTTTATTATCGAGAACACTACACTTGTGTGCGTGCATGTCCGAAGCCCTCCGATTGCCTCCGAATACGCATCAGTCCCAAAGATGGCTATTTTTACCCATATTAACGATTTCAAATTGAAAAACTTTAAGAATAAAAGTTGTGGGTCTACTCGTTATCTTTCCGAATCATCTTGAATCGCCTTAATCGGAGTTCGTATGAAAACGTTATGCTTATTTTACTACAGGAGGTCAAAACAGTCTCGGAAACCAAAAAAAAAGCTCCCGGACAGCCCTTATACCAGCTAGGGCGGGTCCTAATGCCCATGAACACCCGCTGGGGCGGGTCCCCCTGCTGGTGCACTCCCTGGTTCGCAATGAACACACAGAGTAGCCCAAATAAATCCAAATTAAACTAACGTAATTAATTATAAGGCTACCCATAATGTAAAAACTCCACAGAAACATTATATAATATTTCTAGCATGATCTTAGCATTTTAAATCACGTATTTACACAATCCAAGACATCTATTTTTACTATTTTCAATATTTTGTAAAGTTTTGAAGGAAAACAAGAAATTCAACGTTACGAATTCGTTATAATACCGAATCCGTTCATTTAACTTCCATTTTGTTCGTTTAAACGTACATAATTACATGCAAGTATCAATTTAAGTTAAATAAACGTATAAGGCGTGTAAATTTTGTACGTAAGGGCCATATGGGCCATATGTACAATTTCTACACTCTATAACTTTTGAAAATCCAATTATCAACAAAATTCCATGGTGTGATCACTGAAAGTTATGCATATATGGCATATAATATGTTATGGACATCAATTAATATATATATATATATATATATATATATATATATATAGCCATATCATGAACAAGTCATCAATTTAGTTTTTTACAGAAAACTTCAAAGTACGTTAATGGAAAGTTTTGAAAACTTAATTAAGACGTAATTACATAAAATTGATCACTGTGATTTATGTATACATGATATAAAACATGTTATAAACATAATTTAACCCATATAAAATCATATAACCAACAATGATTCAAAATTGACGATTACAGAGAACTTCAAAGTACGTAAAATAGAAAGCTTGAAACTTAGTATAACTGGGTTAAGAATTTACCCTGCTAACTCTGTTTGATGATATAGACTTGATTAATATCTTCTCTACTTCTTCTTAAATTCACAATTCTCTCTCAAATTCTCTCTGAATATATGAACATGTAAACTGATATGTATATTATATAAAATATAAGTATATAATACGTATATATGTAGAGGGTGAGTGGTTGTCGGTTAATCTCATAGTGGGTTAACTGACCAACTCCCCTTAAGGCCTTGTTTGGCTAGCTTAAGGAATCCCTTCTCATTTATTTTAATTAACTTACTATAATATAGTTTAATAATGTCATACTTTTAATTAATCAATTAATCTTATTTAAATCAATTAAATAAAATAGCATGATTCCACAATAATTCACATAGTCACATAATTAAAATCTTCATTTATTAATTATGTCAAATCATTAAATCTCTAATTAATTATTAATTAATTAGAATAACATTATGCTTATTAAATAATTCACTTAATCAAATAAGCTTAATTAAACACATACTTTTGCATATAAAAATTCTTCACATTAATTTAATCAATGTAACACATATAATTAAATTAATCTATCACAAATTCATCAATTAATTATTTAACTCAATAATTAAATCATCAAAAATATTTATTTAATTCAATAAATATTCAAATTAAATTATAAAAATCTTGTTCGTCACAATGCAAGTGGGAGATTGAAAGTAGTATGCATACAAGCCAATCATGTATGATGATAAAGCGTATACTTTGTAAACGATCTTATTTATTTATTAATAAAAGTATTCATTTATTATAGGCATTTAATTATCTACGTGATACAATTTTTATAATATGTAAATAACTCATAGTTGTAAGCGATACTTTTAGAATCATGATGTTGATCATGCTAATGAGATCTAAATTCTTAGATAGCTTAAAACTAAAATAGTTCCAAATCGATGGATTACTAAAAAGGGGATTAGTAAATCCGAATAGATTGGTACATATGTTGCTTGCTCATTGGATGAGGATGATTGATCTCATGAACATTTGTGTGGAGACACTAAAGTAAGTATGTATGTATGTGCTTATTGGAGAATAAATACACTGAACGTAACTCGCTAAGTAATACCTATTGGAGTTTTACTAGCCTGTTAATAGGAATTCCTAATGTGATAGTAATACAAGTGATCCTCAAACTTGAGATCATCATTGTATCTTATGTTTTACTAAAGCTGTAACATAACAACAGTTTGATCGTCACTTAGAGAAGATGGGTATGAGATACCATGGCGATTAGCTTTAGTGCAAGTGAAAGATTGAAAGTAGTATGCATACAAGCCAATCATGTATGATGATAAAGCATATACTTTGTAAACGATTTTATTTATTAATTAATAAAATATTTATTTATTAAAGATATTTATTTATCTACATGATGCTATTTTTATAATATGTAAATAACCCAGAGTTTTAAGCAATATTTTTAGAATCATGATATTGATCATGCTAATGAGATCTAAATTCTTAGATACCTTAAAACTAAAATAGTTTCCAATCAATGGATTACTAAAAAAGGGATTAGTAATTTCAGATAGATTGGTACATATGTTGTTTGCTCATTGGATGAGGATGATTGATCTCATCATCATTTGTGTGGAGACACTAAAGCAAATATGTAGGTGCTTACTTAAGAAGAAGTACACTAAACGTGACTCGCTAAGGAATTTATAATAGAGTTTTACTCGTCTGTCAATCTTAATTCCTAATGTGATAGTACTATAAGTGATCCTCAGACTTGAGATCATCATAGTATCTTGTGCTTTACTAAAGGTTTAACATAACAACAGTTTGATCGTCACTTAGAGAAGATGGGTATGAGATACTATGACGATTGACTTTAGTTCAACTGAGAGATTGAAAGTAGTACGCATACAAGCCAATCATGTATGATGATAAAGCATATAATTTGTAAACGATCTTATTTGTTTATTAATAAAAGTATTCATTTATTATAAGCATTTAATTATCTACATGATACTATTTTTATAATATATAAATAACCTATAGTTTTAAACAATGATTTTAGATTCATGATGTTGATCATGCTAATGAGATCTAAATTATTAGATATCTTAAAACTAAAATAGTTCCCAATCGATGTATTATTAAAAAAAGGGATTAGTAAATTCGGATAGATTTGTACATATGTTGTTTGCTCATTGAATGAGGATGATTGATCTTATGATCATTTGTGTGAAGACACTAAAGCAAATATATAGGTGCTTATTAGAGAAGAAGTATACTGAACGTGACTAGCTAATGAATATCTAATGGAGTTTTACTCGCCTGTCAATATGAATTCCTAATGTGATAGTACTACAAGTGATCCTTAGACTTGAGATCATCATATTATCTTGGGTTTTACTAAAGCATTAACATAACAGCAGTTTAATCGTCACTTAGAGAATATGGGTATGAGATACCATGGCGATTGACTTTAGTGCAAGTGGGAGATTGAAAGTAGTATGCATACAAGCCAATCATGTATGATGATAAAGTATATATAATTTGTAAGCGATCTTATTTATTTATTAATAAAAGTATTCATTTAGTAAAGGCAATTAATTATCTACATGACACTATATTTATAATATGTAAATAACTCATAGTTTTAAACAATGCTTTTAGAATCATGACGTTGATCATGCTAATGAGATCTAAATTCTTAAATAGCTTAAAACTAAAATAGTTTCCAATCGATGGATTACTAAAAATAGGATTAGTAAATCTGGATAGATTGGTACATATATTGCTTGCTCATTGGATGAGGATGATTGATCTCATGATCATTTGTGTAGAGATACTAAAGCAAGTATGTAGGTGCTTATTGGAGAATAAGTACACTAAACGTAACTCACTAAGGAATACCTATTAGAGTTTTGCTCGCCTGTCAATAAGAATTCTTAATGTGATAGTAGTACAAGTGATTCTCAGACTTTAAATCATCATAGTATCTTGTGTTTTACTGAAGCTTTAATACAACAGCAGTTTGATCGTCACTTAGAGAATATATGTATGGGATACCATTACAATTGGCTTTAGTGAAAGTGGGAGATTGAAAGTAGTATGCATACATGCCAATCATATATGATGATAAAGCATATACTTTGTAAACGATCTTAATTTTTTATTAATAAAAGAATTCATTTATTATAAACATTTAATTTTCTACGTGATGTTATATTTATAATATGTAAATAACCCATAGTTGTAAGCAATACTTTTAGAATCATGATGTTGATCATGCTAATGAGATCTAAATTCTTAGATAGCTTAAAACTAAAATAGTTCCCAATCGATGAATTACTAAAAAGGGGATTAGTAAATTCAGATATATTGGTACATATGTTGCTTGCTCATTGGATGAAAATGATTGATCTCGTGATCATTTGTGTGGAGACACTAAAGCAAGTATGTAGGTACTTATTGAAGAAGAAGTACACTGAATGTAACTCACTAAAGAATACCTATTGGAGTTTTACTCGCCTGTCAATAGAAATTCCTAATGTGATAGTAGTACAAGTGATCCTCAAACCTCAGATCATCATTGTATCTTGTGTTTTACTAAAGTTTTAACATAACAGCAATTTGATCGTCACTTAGAGAAGATAGGTATGAGATACCATGGCGATTGGCTTTAGTGCAAGTGGGAGATTGAAAGTAGTATGCATACAAGCCAATCATGTATGATGATAAAGCATATACTTTGTAAATGATTTTATTTATTTATTAATAAAATTATATATTTATTAAAGGTATTTAATTATCTACATGATGCTGTTTTTATAATATGTAAATAACCCATAGTTTTAATCAATCCTTTAAAATCATGATATTGATCATGCTAATGAGATCTAAATTCTTAGATAGCTTAAAACTAAAACAGTTCCTAATCGATGGATTACTAAAAAATGGATTAGTAAATCCGGATAGATTGGTACATATGTTGTTTGCACATTAGATGAGGATGATTGATCTCATTATCATTTGTGTGGAGACACTAAAGCAAGTATGTAGGTGTTTATTGGAGAATAAGTACACTAAATGTGACTCGCTAAGGAATACCTAATGGAGTTTTACTCGCCTGTCAATAGAAATTCCTAATGTGAATGTAGTACAAGTTATCCTCAGACTTGAGATCATCATAGTATCTTGTATTTTACTAAAGGTTTAACATAACAACAGTTTGATCGTCACTTAGAGAAGATGGGTATGAGATACCATGACGATTGACTTTAGTGCAAGTGGGAGATTGAAAGTAGTATGCATACAAGCCAATCATATATGATGATAAAGCATATACTTTGTAAATGATCTTATTTATTTATTAATAAAAGTATTCATTTATTAAAGGCATTTAATTATTTACATGATGTTATTTTTATAATATGTAAATAACCCATAGTTTTAAGCAATGCTTTTAGAATCATGATGATAATCATGCTAATGAGATCTAAATTCTTAGATAGCTTAAAACTAAAATAGTTCAAAATAGATGGATTACTAAAAAGGGGATTAGTAAATCCGGATAGATTGGTACATATGTTGTTTGCTCATTGGATGAGGATGATTAATCTCATGATCATTTGTGTGGAGACACTAAAGCAAGTATGTAAGTGCTTATTGGAGAATAAGAACACTGAACGTGACTCTCTAAGGAATACCTAATGGAGTTTTACTCCCCTGTCAATAGGAATTCTTAATGTGGTAGTAGTACAAGTGATCCTCAGACTTGACACTATTAGAAAATTGACCTATAGCGACGGTCGCCGACCCTCGCTATAGGCTAAAAGATAGTTGTTATAGGTTATAGCGACGGTCGCCGATCCTCTCCTTAGCTGTCGTCGCTAAAATCTATAGCGACGATTTTACATATCTATACCGACGGTCGGACCGTAGCTAAAAAGCAACCCAAAAACGCGTTTTGAAGGTTTTTACCGACGGTCAATACATAACAATAGCAACTGTCTCGACCGTCGCTATATGATGGAGCTATAGCGACGGTCGCCGACCTTCGCTATAGCTTTTTTAGATTTAAAAAAAAAATTAATAGTACTGCAAATATTTATTGAACAAACATAATACAATATAAAATAAAACATAAAAAAATTATATATATCAATAGTTCTAAAGAAGTGTAGATATCACACTAATCCTATGTTTTCAGTAATTGTTATTTACATCTCATCCAAACACAAACATCATGAAACTAAATTCCTAACATGAGAAGAGCCTAAAAGTCTAACTGCTATTTTTAAGCCATTCCACTTCACATTATCAAATTCGAGATCATCATCGTCCTCATTACCAGTAGGAGCTTCAATCACACGCAGAGCATTCCTCTGTAGCTTTACCTCTATGCCATTGGTAAGCACCTGCAATTTGTGAAAATTGCAATCAGATATCCCTCAAAAGAAACACCAATACTTCACAAAATTAAAGAACATTCAAAAGAAACAAGTGTAAAATGTCTAGGGGTTATATTTATAGGGTATGAGCAACAAAAAAAATACTAGCAGAATTTTTTTTTTTCTTCCATCTGGACCATTGAATTCTATTCTTTATACATGCTATAAGGAAACCTGATCAAACCTTCAGGCTTCGATTAAATTAAGAATCAGAAGATGTTAAATTAAATCCAAGGAAAATATAAACGCCTAGTAAAATAGAAGAGAATGACAAATGAGGGAAACAGTTTTTAAGTAATAATAATATAGGAATATGGTCACTATGTACAAGAAAACAACTACTTTCACAATCATTAAATTAGCTCTTGAATTTGAAGTATATTTTAAATAATTAAAAAATAATAATAATGCAGAAGAACCTTCACAGACAACAGCTCAAATGAGAAATTTTGCAAAATTTCTACTCTTAACAGATTGAAATTAATTGCTAACCAGAAAATTTGAATCCTAAATCAAAACAAGCATAACCCCTTGACATATTTAGATGTATATATAAGGGAATATTCACATGATGGAAAAAAAATATCACAAAAATGAAATATCTATTAACAGCATCGAGAAATTTTTAGCTATTACAAGTACCCACTCCAAGGACGTCAAAAGAGAGGTAATATAGGAGGTTGCTTTGAAATTTGAGAATAACCTTATTTTGTTGAGCGTGAAACCTATTAGTACCATAAAACAAGTTTAAGAGCATTATGACAGCACAAGAAAAACCAAGGCCAAACTTTCATCATTTTTCCAATAGGAAAACAAAGTTCCTGTTTCAACCCCAAAAAAAACCTCAAAACGTCACCTAGATTCCTAGGATAGTAGTTGCAAATATCACACGTAGAAAGTGAATAAAGCAAGTGTATGATCAATTTCACAAATCATATAGATATAGATGTGGTTACAACTAAATAATAATCACATGTAAAATTCTACGCTATATATATTTCTAGTTGGAAATTAGTGGCAAAAGAAAATTATGAGACGGTACAAATAAAAAATGAAGACAGATGGACTTACATTTCGAGTCTTAAAGAACAGAGAAATTGTATTCTTGTTTAACTTTCCACTTATTGCTCTGTCATAAAAATAAAAACCACACATGTATTGCAAGTTATGAGGTAGTTCATAACTAATGAAGTATAAAAAGTATATTGAAATTTAAAAGAGTTGTTCTTGGGAAACCAAAGAGTACAATATGATAAATAACCTGTTGTAAACAACAAACCTTAAAAACGAAATGTAGTGCGACAATATCTCTTCATTTCGGAAGTCAAACGTATAAGTTATGAGGTAGTTCATATGTTCATTACTAAACAAATAATCTGCGAAGGGTTCAAATGAAAGAACAACTCTATCATTTCAACAGAATTAGGCTTCTGAAAAAGAGGTGTCCAACCAACTCAACTCACATATGGACAACAAGAAGAAAAGGGGGAAAAAAGAAAAAAGAGAAAGAAAAACCAACTCACATATGGACTGTTCACTTTTTAGGTTCTGAATCATATTGCTCACAGTCTGCAACAACTGAAGCGAAACAGTCACAGTTCTACTAATTTTTAGTACACGTACAACCTTCCCCATGACTTGCTTCTCCATAAAAAAAAATTGCCAAATAACCAGAATGGGTATAAAATTACTTCAACATAGTTAAGCAAATAGAAATCAAGATAAAAAAAAGCATTGAGGAGTCTCACTCAAAGAATGTAGCGTCATGCTGGTCGCCATATGTTATTAACTCCGCAATTGATCTCAGTGCCTCGATTACAAAATCCTTCAGGACATAAGATAAAGTAAGAACATTTCAGACATGATGAAAGAATGATATTGAATGCAATAAATATACAGGATATAGAAAGATAGTAAAGATAAGAAAAATATATTAATTACCTTGTTAATCTCATTAACAATTTGAACCTTCATCAGCTGATCAGTTAGATATCTGGACCCAAAAAATATATATTAATATGAAAATTAAGAAAGTTGAAAGTTTCATATAATCAACGTATTAGTTACATATTTGGGCAAAACCAGTGAGACAAACAAAAGAAGAAAGAGATAGCAACAAACAGAATAAAAACATCATAGTTTCACTCCCGACACCACTCTCAACACTTAAGCTACCACTTGATGCCCCGTCGCCGTCATTGCGCAAAACCTTCCCCTTTCTCTTTGAACTCTCCAAAAGATCCCTATCCTATAATTTCTCAAATCCCAGATACCAGAAAGCTTGGAAGTGTACGAAAGGTAACATACTAAGGTTAGAAAAAAGAGGTAGAGAGAGAACAGAACAGAACGGAACCGATAGAGCTGAATTATGTCAGGGCAACAGAAAAAGAAGCAAGGAAAATCTCGAGTGTCTACAGATGCCCCTCTTTATCATGTCCATGTAACGTAGTGGAATGGAGAGGATAAAGATTAGTAGACACTGGGAATAGAAAATGCCAGAGTCATTTCGAAGGCTAGGCGTCTTAAAGTAGAATGGGGCTACTTTTTGCTACGTGCGTTATCACTTGGCTGGGAATGACGCCGTCTTGTATAGCCCTTGATGGTATTAGGGAGTTACCGCGAACTACCTTTGTCATTTTCTGCTGGGGATGACATTATTCACGATAACTGGTTTGACTCTGATGAGATGGCGGAGTTAAGCTATCACAAATTTTTCAGTCTTGATCTGTTAGGGATGACGTCCTTTGTGATAGTTTTGCAGATTCTGATTAATACTACCTCAATGATCCCCTTTGAGGATGTGTATAATAGATTCCATCAGTTGTGATGGATTGTTATAATTGTTTTCGTTGCCAGATCCCTTCTATTGCTTGGCTGGGGTTAACCGTCAGTTGAAGCTTTATTGGGGTTGAGCCAATGATTAGACTGTATTTCGATCTGTACTCGAACTTCGCTGGGGTTGAGCCAACGGCAGAAACTGCTTCGGTCGGAACCCGAACTTCGCTGGGGTTGAGCCAACGGCTAAAATTGCTTCGTTCGGAACCCGAACATCGCTGGGGCTGAGCCAACGGCTGAAATTGCTTCGGTCGGGACCCGAACTTTGCTGGGGTTGAGCCAACGACTGAAATTGCTTCGGTTGGAACTCGAACTTCGCTGGGGCTGAGCCAACGGTTGAAATTGCTTCGGTCGGAACCCAAACTTCGCTGGGGCTGAGCCAACGGCTGAAACTGCTTCGGTCAGTACCCGAACTTCGAAAAACGGTAGTTTTTGGCAGTTTCGCGCAATTCTTGCGCAGTTCTTTCGCAGTTTGATTTGTTGATCCCCAAACATGGCTCCGGGATGAATATCAAGGGTCTTCGTGTAATTTCCCTTTTCGTCAGGATTACGCTGCTTAAACGAAGGATTTCTGGACAAACCGCTCAATCGCGTAGCGATTTCTCTTCAGATTTAACTTGGCAGCCCGTTTAAACTCCGTTTTAACTCAAATCGAACCGGGCCCGAAGGGAGTGGGACCCACCTGGGCTGTCGTAGGTAGACGTGCGGCAGCCGTAGATGGAGCTACGGCTACCCAGCGTATTTAATGTGCTGCGGGATTTTTCATTTTGCAAGTTTCCCGTTTGAGCAGCGAAAGGATTTTCGATCTATTTTTTCAGATCTACGGAGTTCTGGCAGTCGGATTCTGAATCCGTTAGTTCCTACGCATTCAGCGCAGTGCAGGTAATGTTTTACATCCTTCTTTCGTAGTTTTTGACCGTTAAAAGCATGTGAACCACCTAGGGTGCTTTTAAATGTAATGTATGAAAAATGTATGTCTATATGACCTGTAAAAAATTTTCTGTCTACATATGTATGCATATTTTACTGTAATGCACGTTTGGATGTAAGAAAATTCAAGTTCTGAGACAGTACTATTTTGAGCTTTTTGGTCAGTCTAATCATCCTTTTTGAGGCCTAGCAAGCCTGGACTTTCAACTAAAAATGCCTATGGTAATTTGGAGACCATGTGAAGCTGGTTTTTGATTTGTTTCAGTAAATATGAACTGTTTCCATTTTTTGGGTAGGTGTGCTACAAAATGGCCACCTAGGCATGCCTGTGTGCATGTGGACAGTCCATTTTACAAAGAAGACTCTGGCAAAAATTTTCTAAAATCTTAGGTTTTGAAAAGCATGCATTTTTGACTCTGTGGGGAGTTTTTTCTTGACCCAATACAGGTTTTGAGCCTCTGGGATTTTGAAAACATGTAGTTTTGACTGTACGGGGTATTTTTGATGGACCCATGCATGTTTTAGGACTTAGATATGTATGCTGGATTGATTGATTGATTAATAAGCCACAGGTTTCAGGCTTACCACACCCTGTCTGAGGTGATTTCGGAGTACTGGTGTATACGATGGATCGCGATAGACCAGGAAGCTCCACCAGGGTTTCATCAAGCGTTAGACGGAGGAGGGCTTCTGCCGTCCCATAGGCCCGTCCAGCTAAGACGCCTCGCAGATTAGTAGAGAGTAGGATACGTCTAGCACAGAACGAGTAGCCCATTGACATTGATGACGAGGAGGCTGCTTTTGTTGCTTCTGTTCTAGCTTAGGTTCCATGTGCGGAGGTCCCGGGCATTGCTATGCAGACACATGAGTTGCTGGGCGACTTGAGTCGCCATCCTTCGAGATATCTTCAGGCCAACGAGGTGACTTGAATTCTTTCTTCCCTCTGGATTCTTTTCCCATCTTCTGGTCATTCTCGAGGCAAAGGTTTTTGATATGGGTTGATTTTTGATGCAGGTCCCTGGCTTGACACAGCCTCGAGGGAATTAGTTTAGTGTGCACTCCCTTTATCAGACTCTGCACGAGGATTACAGGGAGATTGTAGATGGCTGGGGATTTCAGGCCTTCTTCTCGATCCTGCCCCGCCGTTGCCCTGGGGGTATATGAGGGCTTTGTCTAAGCGCTGGTTCCACCAGACTCAGTCCCTTCATCTGCTTGATTATGAGGTGATGATGACTCCTATAGACTGGAGATTTATCACCGGCATTGAGTTTGAGGGCGAGACAGTGCCTGTCATGTCTGACATTTTGGCCACCGCAGTTAGATCCCTGTTGGGAGTCCCTCAGTCGGCATTCAAGGGTCGGGCAGTCCGATCGGGTCCCTTGAGTATAGATGCCTAAGATTGGACTTTGCAGTTGCCTCCGCCTGATGATCGGAGGGCTAGAGATCGCATTCTGAGGTGATTGTTTTTGTCGATCATCAGGGGTTATTTTATGGCGGACAACTCGTCGACGGTGTCCTTTGCTTTGATCAGCGCCACTCAGTATGTAGAGCTCCTCAGTGACTTTGATTGGGGGTCCTATACCTTTGCCTATTTTCTCTGGGGCATGCGCCTACTTTCGGAGGGTGTGACAGAGGCTTGGTTAGGATTCCATCAGTTTTTGCTGGTGAGTACATCTTTCTGTACCTTTTTGATTTCTGCACTTATTTTTGGCAGTCTTGGTCACTGAGGACTTTTGATATTGCATGGATAGCTTTGGGCATTTGAGAGGCTTCCTTGCCTACAGCCCATTTTAGCATTAGGTCTGGAGACCTATCCACGTGGACGGAGATGGCATCACTCCATTTTAATGGAGGTCCCTGTTGCTGAGGGATTCACTCATGCCCGTCTGCAGTTGGAGCTTTTGACGGCGGGCTCGATCACCTGGACGCCGTACACATCCGAGCACTTGACCGTCTAATTTGATGGAGGTTTCCCCACTGGTCGGGAGTTTGATTTATCGACCTGCAGAGTCCCTATGCTAACGGAGGGAGGCTGGGAGCTCTATCTTGGAGAGCGTGCCATTCAGAGTGTCACAGGGGAGATTCGCATTCCCATTGCTCCTCCTACTTGGCATCACTGGCCATTGTCCGTGCCTTTGACAGACATCCCCTTGGAGGGTATAGACGGCTTTGATCTATCAGAGGGCCCATACAGCCAGGCAGCCTTTTACAGTTAGTGGAATCCTCGCACTATCGGGGCTCAAACTCGTGCCACCCATTTTATGGCAGACATGGTGCTGGGGTCCGTGATGATAACGGACTGGATAGCTTGTATTAGAGAGCCTACTCATGCAAACCAAATAGCACATCTGACCAGGGAGTTGGACCAGACTCGTTTCTTTATCAGGCACCTTGGCTGAGATCCATCAGAGGCATCTTCATTTGACCCATCCAGCTCTGGAGCAGGCCTCTCTTTAGGTCCATTCAGTAGCAGTTATACAGGGGTAGATCCTCCCTTATACCGCCCAGATATGCCTGATCCCAATAGCTTTGTGCAGACAGAGGATTTGGAGCAGGTCGATCGATTTGATACCGAGGTCTTTGACTTCGTGTGATAGCTATAACAGCTATATTTTTGGTCAGCTACTGTTTTGGCTATTCGGCGTTTGTGCCATTATTTTGATAGACCACTTTGGGTGGTGGTGCCCCATTTCCCTATATTCTTCCTTTCACTTTGTACCAAGATATAGGGATGATGTATGCAGTAGATAGCTTTTTATAGATATTTTTGTCATCTTTATCTACTGCATCATGTTTATATCATTGTCATTATGCATGTATCATGTGTATGCATTCAGACAGCTGCGATTTGACTTGACCTCTGAACGGTCTTGTGATACGGTGCTACAGATGACGACGTCTGCAGTTAGCCGTATAGAGCATTTGCCACTGTCAGAGGTGGCGGCATCATTGCGGTCATGGTATGATAGTCTGCCCTTTCTAGCTAGGGGGACAGTTGACCAGATGCTAGGGCATTCAATGGCCCTTGTAGATTTTAGGGTTCCAGACGGCTTGATTGATGGCGTCCTACCCTTATAGGTACCGGAGAGACAAGTATTCCACATTGGGCGGTGTGAGCTTTTGCCTACTCTGGAGGAGTACCAGAGATTTACTAGCTTGGATTTAGAGTCGCCGTGTGCTCGGATTGCTATTAGTGATATGCGAAGACCGTTTACTCGGCTGTCCGGTCTTTGGCAGAGTATAGTCATGGATGAGATCGTTTCAGGGCATGTGATCTCCATCGACTTCTTGATAGAGCGCTATGGTGAGCTTGATAGCTACGACCGTCACGTCGGAGATTTCGTTATTTTTGCAGAGGAGTGGCAGACAGCCAGGATAGACATGCTGCTGATATGCATTGTGGCGTATGTTTACATGCCATTGCATTTAGATCACCTTAATATGGGATTGGTTGTTGTAGTCAGAGCCCTTAGGCAGGGTAGTACCATTATCCCTATGATCTTATCGGAGACTCTGAGGTCGCTCACCTATTGCAGTACCCATCCAGCGGGGTTTTTTCGGGGTAGCTCGGTCGTGCTGTATATGTAGTTGATGTCACACATACAACCGATTGGATCATTTAGACCTCATGCCTATTATTTTAGCCACGAGATATCCTCAGTTTACTCCTTTCGTCTGCCTGATTACGTCGACTCAGAGTCTTAGTTAGCATTTTTGTCGGATATTGAGCATCCATTCGCAGTTTTGTTATGCTCAGTGATGGCGACCCTGTTCAGCTTCATTACTCATGCATTTGGCATAGATTATTTGCCTTTGGCAGGATTGAGGGGTGTGACTACTTATCATCCCTTGTCAGTTATGGAGCAGTTTGATCAATGGGAGAGTATGCACCATTTTGAGGATTCTGCTGATCAGAGGATGTCGGCTTCATCTATATCACCGGCCGACATGGTTAGAGTCTATGAGTGTTGGACTCACAGGGAGAGGGTTGAGTTCTCTAGTAGACATCTGGGTCGTTCTTCGAAATATTCTGCATGGTTAGAGGCAGAGACCGCAGTCGCAGTAGCAGAGCTTCATTTATCTCTACTTACGGATTCTGACGAGGAGGAGCCCATGGAGGATCCCGATTCTCCTACTGAGGATGAGCTGTTTGTAGATTTGGCGGTAGCTTTGATTAGTGATCCCCCGATTATTCCCACAGGGACAGATCCAGCTTTGTCAGATTCTCTATTCAGGATGACCTTTGAGAGAGATTCAGCTAGAGCGCAGCTGTTGGCTGCCCTGTCTGGCAGGGATTTAGCTTTTGCTGAGAGGGATAGTCTCAGGACTGCTTTGGATACTGGATTGATTGAGCGGGAGGAGCTTCGCTCTGCTTTGGATATTGCCATTGTGGAGCGAGACGAGGTTCGCTCAGCCAGAGATGTAACATCTATTGAGATTGAGGAGACTTTAATTTCTCGAGATGCAGCTTTTGTAGAGAGCGATGAGGCTATAGCTTCCTGTGATTTCCACATTACTGATAGTACTGTTGGTCCGATTTATATGACACAATTTACGTGCAAGTATACGCGGCCAACGAGTAATAAAGAGTAAGTAAAGATCGTTCCCACAGAGAATTAACGGATAATAGGTCGCCAAAGCACTAGCTCATAATCATCTCAATCTTATTTAAATGGGCGAGAAGAAGAATGAATTATTAAAGCTAAGTTAAACTAGGCAAGTATTAAAACATGCAATAAATAATCCTAGGGTAAATTCAGATAATGAAGACATGGGATTATAATTTCCCCCAACACTTCGTTCGAATCTCTTAACTCTCTCACTTAGAATAATAAGCACCTAAAATTGACAACCGAGAAATCACGATTACATAATAGCCTCTTTCGATGGACAACTATGAATCTTCCTAATGCGGCATGTAGGTATATGTCTATCCTACACATTATTAAGCAACTAATATCCAAAACAATTAACAAGACACATGTCACAGAAAATCTCGTTAACTACTCTATCAATTACCAACTTTCGCATAGGAAGTCATTACGATTAGATTCTCAAATGGTTACATACGGCATTTAGGTATATTTCTATCCTAAACACTACCAAATTATCAACTCCTACATGAATTCCATTGGAGATTGTTCTCCTTGTAAACATGGGGATTGATATGGGGGTTCTGTGACACCCCCGAATCCGGGTCCTCTGACCCCGGTCCGGTCGCCACGAAACAATACTAACATCCACCTTTAAGTAACATACGATAACTAAAATGCGGAATATAATAAACGTACGTCGTTCATTCAAAAGGTGTTACTAGTCCCAAGATTTGATAACCTTAATACATCAATACAAATATACCCTAGAATAAACATTAGGGTTCATATTACATTAACAGTAATTAAACAAATCATAAAGACAAAGTCTGCTCCTTGCAAACCATCCTACATCTTTTCTTTACCCTTGCCCTTCCCTGAGGGCTCGGGCTTAACTGCAATACAAGTCATGATATAGCAAGAATGAGCAACAAATTTGCTCAGCATGTTTAAATACAACAATAAAGGATATATCATGAGGAATGGAAAAATATCTGACGATGAATTCAACAATATGAATATCTTAAGGATTCAACAATATGAATATTAGAACGATTCAATAATATGAATATCTGAACGATTCAACAATATGAATATTAGAACGATTCAATAATATGAATATTAGATAGATTCAACGATATGAACATCTGAACAATTCAACAATATGAATATTAGAACGATTCAATAATATGAATATTAGATAGATTCACGATATGAACATCTGAACAATTCAACAATATGAATATTAAAAGCAAAAAGAGAATAATTGCCTTAAGAATAACTGATAGTCGAGTAGACTCTGAACTATAACTTTCCAATGGGTTCAATAGCTAATTGACCCTTTGGATTACTGGCTACTGACTACAGAAACTTAGTACCTCGAGGAGATCAGCCTCGGGTACAACGTGAATATGCATAACACTTATATCTGCTTACTCGTATCATATATATTAGATACCTGGGCACACTCCTACATATGAGGGGTGTTCTGTTCCGTCTAAGAATCCTTACCATCAATTGGTTTGGATAGCTTTAAAGAAAACTTCATACACTAGTCTGACCGAGCAAAGGTTCAGACTTTTACTAACATAGTTCAAGAAATTTAGAACCTTGAATAATGTACAAGTCCAAGACTGTACGAGCTCAAATGCACTAGGTGCGGACATCAATAATATCAATGTGGAATATTTGATAAGTAATTAAACCACTAAATAACATGGTTGGAAATAAAGTAAAGAAATTAAGTAAACAACTTTCGATTCAACAATAACCTACTCAATACAATATGAGAAGGATAGAGAACTTACACAAAGTGAAGTTTAGAATTTTCACAATATATAAATTTGTGTAAGTTCGGGGAACTTGCACAATACTCAACGTGTGAAGTTCGGGGAACTTGCACGATAATAGATTCCTTGCATAAAATAAATGCATAGGCTTAGACACTTACAACATCAAAGAGTGAAATTCGGAGAATTTCACCATAATAGATCCCTTGCATAAAGTAAATGCATAGGTTAGGACATTTGCTTACAACGCTCTTTGAGTAACGTAAACACAAAGATAAGATACTTGCACAATATACGAGTTTGTATAAGTTTAGAGAACTTGCATAATAAAGAAATGAAGTTCGGGAACTTGCAAAATAACCAAAGTGTGAAGTTCGGGGAACTTTCACAATACTCAAAATGTGAAGTTCGGGGAACTTTCACAATAACCAAAGTGTGAAGTTCGAGAAACTTTCACAATACAATAATAATCTGCTCAAAACAATATGAGAAGGATGGGAAACTTTCACCAAAAATAAGTGAAGTTTAGAAACTCGCTTCCACGATTCATTGAATAAGGTAGTACAAGAATTTGGAATACTTGCACTATAGGGTCCGGATATTTGTACAATAAATAAGTATAAGTCAAGAAAAACTTGCTCAAATAACAGAGTAGTTCAGGAAAACTTGCAATATGATAATAACCTGCTCAATATAAATTTGAGTAAAGTTAGGGAGACTTGAATTCAAATCAAGTGAAGTTTAAGAAACTCGCTTACAACGTTCCTTGAGTAAAGTAAACACAAGGATAGGATACTTGCCTGATTGCTCAGCTACAATTAATTCTAGCTTTAATAAAACGGCGTTGGAACGACCTAATATTAACAAGTCAATCTCTCCAATTAGTATATATAAACTAATATAAGTTCACATATACAAGAATCTAGTCATTATATAATTCTATCACATAGTTCACGTAAGTCAATCTAATCCTGTCTTTAGTCTTACTAACTTTAGATTATCTAGTTACTATGCATCAATATAGGCTTGAACACATAGCACTTCAAGTTATAGATCAACACACATGCTTATAAGTTTTGTAATTTCAAGTTTGAAAATCTAGCATGCTCATCCTAATCCAATTTAAAGTCATGTTTTCATGCCGGTAATTCACATACTTTAACTAATACAAGTTCATGCTTCAAAGTTGATTACTAGAGTCATGTTTTCATACAACAAGGCTAAATAATATATAATATGTATACTCGAGTATACTACACACATATACTTTAATCACGTAGTTCGTGCTTCAGAAATTCATTTCTTATGAATACGTGCATATGCGAAATTCACGCTTTGACCAAATGAGGTCTATGTTAATATGCTTATAGGCATAACGAACTATAATACACATGCTCGCATGGTCATAATATCATTCACATGGTATTTGATGTTATTTACTTTCATATCTTAAGTTCTCTTTCAAAAGTATACTAAGTCCACAAAGGTCGTTTAGTATAATCAAGTGTTTTGTAACTATGACTCACTTGCATTAGAAACACATACAAAAGCCACATGAATGATCTCAAATGGTCAGAAATCACAAGTCAACATTATTGGTCAAGTTTACTTTAAAAGTCTTAAGTTTCTTATTTTTGAAATCGTCTCAACCCTTTATCAAGAACGCTAATGTACGATTTACATTTTAGACTTAGTGCTCATGTCCATTTAGACCATACGGACGGTTCTAAAAATCAAAATACACATACATGATATGTCCATAACAAGTTCACTTTAGAAATTTCTAAGTTCATTTGTAAACATTAACTCCTTTTCATCATTTGAGTGTACTAACATGATTATACATACTTATACTATGTCTACATACCTATATATATATATATATATATATATATATATATATATATATATATATATATTAATCATGTATACATGTTTGCCAAAAAGGTACTATAGGGCAGCACATAACAACTTAGTAACAGAACTCAAAATCTCTGGTTCAGGCCCGGCGCAGCTGCGCCGCTGGCCAGTGTAATACTGGCGCAGCTGCGCAGGCTGGCGGCCAAACCAGGAGCTTGGCAGTTTTGGCAGATTCCTAGCCCAACTCAGGATTTTTATACGAAAATCATTTCAAACATTCATATAACAATTCTAACAAGTATAATAACGTATATACCACCTAACAATCATGTTCCAATCCAATAATTTCTCAATTCATGAACAATTCAATAATCAAGAACTTTGAAAATTTTATAGAGAATGAGAATGGGAAGTGATATACCTCTGTTAAAGGAACTTGTTGATATCTCTCACCTTCTCAATTCACAGACTCTCACTATAATGTATACTCACTCTAGCTTGCTTGGTAGGATTCTAAGCAATTGCAATATAGAAGAAGAGAGCTAATTTATAGGCAATTTCAATATCTGGCTCTTAACTTTGTTCATCAAATCAAAACAAAGGATTGTATGATTACATAATGGATTACAAGAAGTTGGTAAGGGTTAGTGCAATCCATCATTATCTCCACTCACTATCTCATGATTAGCTAAGCTTTGTGAAGAAATTGAGGAAGATATAGAGTAGTATAGCATGTGGGTTTACACGTGAAGGACAGAATAGGACTCTCATATTGGGACAAGAATACTCAGCATAGTATTAGCTAGCAAGTGTAGTAGTAAACACTTAGGTTACAATATATACACATAGTATACATACTTATGTTACACATTTCATTTTATATAGCTTAGGTTATAATGAATAAAAACGGTATACAATGAATCGGTTGTTACCATGTTATTCCAATTAGAAATCAATAATACAATGTATCCATTAAGGATACACATATAATCCATGTACATTATATAAACACCGAATATCAAGCACTTGGGTATTATTACTATCACAATGGTTATTATTATAATAACTTATCATTATCAAATAACAATAGTTAATTGATATTAATATAGTGTAATAGGGTATACATATTAATGTCTTTTCATACATAGCATGTAACTCACATAATGTCATTAATCATACTATATAGTCTATATGTATAATATAAAGACATATTAATGTGTCACCTTGCACCATATACAATATACAGTTGACTACCATATACTAAAGGTTTAATATAACATATACTTGCATATAACAATTAATCAATTAACCAAGTAAATATAATATTATTATATTTATTAATCTCTTACTCATTAATTATTATTTATTCATAATAATAATCAATCATCACATTATCAATTAATTACTCCCATTTCATTAATTATTATTTATTCATAATAATTATAAATCAACAACAATAATAATTTCATACGTTATCAATTAATTACTCAAATATAAATAATTAATCCCGATTAAATCTCTACACTATATTCAAGAAATTTGAATATATAATTTACTAACACTTTTATCAATATTCTGATATAAAAGTCTCAAGGTTAATCTACTAATTTAAAAATAACCATTAGTGATTCCCTTTAATAAAATCCTAGCATTTATTCGCATAGGTTAAATCACATAAGCACATAACCACATAAGGTTTAAATAAGTTTGAAAAAAATTAACTCCTAAATTTTTTTTAAATCACATATAAAATTAATAAGAAGCTTAAAATTCCTGGTCGTTACATCCCTCCCCCCTTATAAAAATTCCGTCCTCGGAATTGTAAAAATAATGTTACTCAAATAAAAACGGATAATTTGCTCTTATCACTTAGATAATCTCTACCGTCTGCTGTACCACTTCTGGTCTCAACAGTCGACGTTCACCTACCTCGTCTCAACACAACGGTGCTCGACACTTCCTCCCATAAAATGCTTCTAGTAAAATCTCTTCTCTTAGTTCTTGTACTAACGGTACCCAAATTTATCCTTCAAATCATAGAAGTTCAATGCTATCAATCTAAAATTTTAACTCATCACCTTTAGCTAATCGCTTCATGATGTTATCACATACTTCGTCCTTCTCTTGTGCCTCCTTAACCTTATCTAATAAAGTCGGGCTTACTGACGCTGTAAATAATTTCTCGTTGTTCTCCATCGTATACTTAACCTCTAAGTCTAGTTCTTCAAAAACTCTCACTAATTCCTCTTGAATGGTCAACCTCGATAATTTCTCCCTGCCTTTCCTACTTAAGGCATCTGCCACTACATTTGCTTTGCCTGGATGGTACATAATTTCACAATCATAATCTTTGATCAATTCTAGCCATCGACGCTGCCTCATGTTTAACTTCTACTGCGTGAAGATACACTTCAGACTCTTGTGATCTGTGTATATCTCACACTTCTCGCCATACAAATAATGCTTCCAAAACTCCAAGGCAAAAACTACTGCTGCTAAATCTCGTTTGGGAAGACATCCACGAATTCCCTTCAAATCTGTATAACAATTCCTATGAATGTATTCTACGAGGATAACTTCCTTGTTTGCTACTCCTACGCCCATAGGGTGTTCTAATTCCTCACGGGGTAAGTCTAACTGTTTAACAAATTTTTCAGAAACAAAAGAGCAGGTGGCACCCGAATCGAATAACACATATGCATCTATATAATTAATCGGGATGATACCTGACACTACGTCCTTGTTGTTGCGGTTGCCGCTAGCTGCAACGCCCTTTCTCTTTGGGCAGTCCTTGATTTGATGGTTTGTGGCTCTACACACGAAACATCCTCCTTTTGACTTATTCGAACATTGAGGAGCCATGTGCCCCGGTTGTCCACAATGATAACATGCGTTCTTCCCCTTCAAGCATTCCCCTGAGTGGTTCTTTCCACAGTTACTGCACTTTAAACTTTTCTTAGCCTCTCCCCCGGATTTGTTACCTCCAGATGATTGGCTCTCCATCCATTTACGCTTATTGGGGTTGCTGCCTTCGTCGTTTCCCCCCTTCTGTCCTTCCTGACCGGTCTTCTTACCTTGCTTAAATTGCGCTATGGCTTCATTACCTCCTTCGACAATGATAGCCCTTTCCAAAATATCAGAAAAGGTCTTAATCTTCAACACATCTACTACCTTCTGCACCCATGGTTTCAATCCTAATTCAAATCTCTCTGTTTTCCTGCCCTCCGTATCCACCTGATGCGAGGTGAATCGAGCCCACTCTTTAAATCTTGTCGCGTTCTCTGCGACTGACATACCTCCTTGTCTCAGCTCCAGAAACTTAACTTCCATATCTTGTTGCGTATTCTCCAAAAAGAAATTCTTAAATCTGTCCCACATAATAACTCCTTCGCCTGCTAGTCCTTTATTGGGTTCCCACCAATTATTAGCTTCGCCCTTCATCATGAATGTGGCAAAACTCGTCTTCTGTGCCTCGGCCACCCGTGCGACCTCAAACACCTTCTTAATTTCTTCTATCCATGTCTGGGCTTTAATTGGGTCCAAGGTTTCCCAGAATTTTGGTGGTCCTATCAATTTAAAGTCCTTAAAGCTAGCCAAGTAATGTCCTGGCTTCTCAGCTGCTGGCGAGGTTACGTTCTGCATTGCTTCTGTTAATAGGTTAACGAAGCTCTGCATTGGGTCAACATTTCCCCCTCCACCATTGCTAACAGATCCTTCCTCCCTCTGGTTCTGCGAAAATTCCCTAGGCGGCATAATCCTGAGGACAGGAAGAAAACATTAGGCTTTATGTGATATGCTATTCATGTTAGCATTAAGAAGTTAGGACGTCTATCAATCATAGCTGATTTAAATAAACAACTTCAGTATCACAATAAGACTCGATGGATATCCTCAATCCATCACCTACAAACTCTACTTGAGTTTTTTACTAAGGTTATAACTTAGGTTTCGCATTCCTAACGTTTATAACCTAAGGCTCTGATACCAACCTGTGACGCCCCCGAATCCGGGTCCTCTGACCCTGGTTCGGTCGCCACGAAACAATACTAACATCCACCTTTAAGTAACATACGATAACTAAAATGCGAAATATAATAAACGTACGTCGTTTATTCAAAAGGTGTTACTAGTCCCAAGATTCGATAACCTTAATACATCAATACAAATATACCCTAGAATAAACATTAGGGTTCATATTACATTAACAGTAATTAAACAAATCATAAAGACAAAGTCTGCTCCTTGCAAACCATCCTACATCTTTCCTTTACCCTTGTCCTTCCCTGAGGGCTCGGGCTTAACTACAATACAAGTCATGATATAGCAAGAATGAGCAACAAATTTGCTCAGAATGTTTAAATACAACAATAAAGGATATATCATGATGAATGGAAAAATATCTATCGATGAATTCAACAATATGAATATCTTAAGGATTCAACAACATGAATATTAGAATGATTCAATAATATGAATATCTGAACGATTCAACAATATGAATATTAGAACGATTCAACAATATGAATATTAGAACGATTCAATAATATGAATATCTGAACGATTCAACAATATGAATATTAGAACGATTCAATAATATGAATATTAGATAGATTCAACGATATGAACATCTGAACAATTCAGCAATATGAATATTAGAACGATTCAATAATATGAATATTAGATAGATTCACGATATGAACATCTGAACAATTCAACAATATGAATATTAAAAGCAAAGATAATAATTGCCTTTAGAATGACTGATAGTCGAGTAGACTCTGAACTATAACTTTTCAATGGGTTCAATAGCTAATTGACCCTTTGGATTACTGGCTACTGACTACAGAAACTTAGTACCTCGAGGAGATCAGCCTCGGGTACAACGTGAATATGCATAACACTTATATCTGCTTACTCGTATCATATATATTAGATACCTGGGCACACTCCTACATATGAGGGGTGTTCTGTTCCGTCTAAGAATCCTTACCATCAATTGGTTTGGATAGCTTTAAAGAAAACTTCATACACTAGTCTGACCGAGCAAAGGTTCAGACTTTTACTAACATAGTTCAAGAAATTTAGAACCTTGAATAATGTACAAGTCCAAGACTGTACGAGCTCAAATGCACTAGGTGCGGACATCAATAATATCAATGTGGAATATTTGATAAGTAATTAAACCACTAAATAACATGGTTGGAAATAAAGTAAAGAAATTAAGTAAACAACTTTCGATTCAACAATAACCTACTCAATACAATATGAGAAGGATAGAGAACTTACACAAAGTGAAGTTTAGAATTTGCACAATATATGAATTTGTGTAAGTTCGGGGAACTTGCACAATACTCAACGTGTGAAGTTCGGGGAACTTGCACGATAATAGATTCCTTGCATAAAATAAATGCATAGGCTTAGACACTTACAACATCAAAGAGTGAAATTCGGAGAATTTCACCATAATAGATCCCTTGCATAAAGTAAATGCATAGGTTAGGACATTTGCTTACAACGCTCTTTGAGTAACGTAAACACAAAGATAAGATACTTGCACAATATACGAGTTTGTATAAGTTTAGAGAACTTGCATAATAAAGAAATGAAGTTCGGGAACTTGCAAAATATCCAAAGTGTGAAGTTCGGGGAACTTTCACAATACTCAAAATGTGAAGTTCGGGGAACTTTCACAATAACCAAAGTGTGAAGTTCGGGAAACTTTCACAATACAATAATAATCTGCTCAAAACAATATGAGAAGGATAGGAAACTTTCACCAAAAATAAGTGAAGTTTAGAAACTCGCTTCCACGATTCATTGAATACGGTAGTACAAGAATTTAGAATACTTGCACCATAGGGTCCGGATACTTGTACAATAAATAAGTATAAGTCAAGAAAAACTTGCTCAAATAACAGAGTAGTTCAGGAAAACTTGCAATATGATAATAACCTGCTCAATATAAATTTGAGTAATGTTAGGGAGACTTGCATTCAAATCAAGTAAAGTTTAAGAAACTCGCTTACAACATTCCTTGAGTAAAGTAAACACAAGGATAGGATACTTGCCTGATTGCTCAGCTACAATTAATTCTAGCTTTAATAAAACGGCATTGGAACGACCTAATATTAACAAGTCGATCTCTCCAATTAGTATATATAAACTAATATAAGTTCACACATATAAGAATCTAGTCATTATATAATTCTATCACATAGTTCACGTAAGTCAATCTAATCTTGTCTTTAGTTTTACCAACTTTAGATTATCTAGTTACTATGCATCAATATAGGCTTGAACACATAGCACTTCAAGTTATAAATCAACACACATGCTTATAAGTTTTGTAATTTCAAGTTTGAAAACCTAGCATGCTCATCCTAATCCAATTTAAAGTCATATTTTCATGCCGGTAATTCACATACTTTAACTAATACAAGTTCATGCTTCAAAGTTGATTACTAAAGTCATGTTTTCGTATAACAAGGCTAAACAATATTTAATATGTATGTTCGAGTATACTACACACATATACTTTAATCACGTAGTTCGTGCTTTAGAAATTCATTTCTTATGAATACGTGCATATGCGAAATTCACGCTTTGACCAAACGAGGTTTATGTTAATATGCTTATAGGCATAACGAACTCTAATACACATGCTCTCATGGTCATAATATCATTCACATGGTATTTGATGTTATTTACTTTCACATCTTAAGTTCTCTTTCAAAAGTATACTAAGTCCATAAAGGTCGTTTAGTATAATCAAGTGTTTTGTAACTATGACTCACTTGCATTAGAAACACATACCAAAGCCACATGAATGATCTCAAATGGTCAGAAATCACAAGTCAATATTATTGGTCAAGTTTACTTTGAAAGTCTTAAGTTTCTTATTTTTGAAATTGTCTCAACCCTTAATCAAGTACACTAATGTACGATTTACATTTTAGACTTAGTGCTCATGTCCATTTAGACCATACGGACGGTTCTAAAAATCAGAATACACATACATGATATGTACATAACAAGTTCACTTTAGAAATTTCTAAGTTCGTTTGTAAACATTAACTCCTTTTCATCATTTGAGTGTACTAACATGATTATACATACTTATACTATGTCTACATACCTATATATATATATATATATTAATCATTTATACATGCTTGCCAAAAAGGTACTATAGGTCGGCACATAACAGCTTAGCAACAGAACTCAAAATCTCTGGTTCAGGCCCGGCGCAGCTGCGCAGGCTGGCGGCCAAACCAGGAGCTTTGCAGTTTCGGCAGATTCCTAGCCCAACTCAGGATTTTTATACGAAAATCATTTCAAACATTCATATAACAATTCTAATAAGTATAATAACGTATATACCACCTAACAATCATGTTCCAATCCAATAATTTCTCAATTTATGAATAATTCAATAATCAAGAACTTTAAAATTTTTACAGATAATGAGAATGGGAAGTGATATACCTCTGTTAAAGGAACATGCTGATATCTCTCACCCTCTCAATTCACAGACTCTCACTATAATGTATACTCACTCTAGCTTTCTTGGTAGGATTCTCAGCAATTGCAATATAGAAGAAGAGAGCTAATTTATAGGCAATTTCAATATGTGGCTCTTGACTTTGTTCATCAAATCAAAACAAAGGATTATATGATTACATAATGGATTACAAGAAGTTGGTAAGGGTTGGTGCAATCCATCATCATCTCCACTCCCCATCTCATGATTAGCTAAGCTTTGTGAAGAAATTGAGGAAGATATAGAGTAGTATAGCATGTGGGTTTACACGTGAAGGAGAGAATAGGACTCTCATATTGGGACAAGAATACTCAGCATAGTATTAGCTAGAAAGTGTAGTAGTGAACACTTAGGTTATAATATATACACATAGTATACATACTTATGTTACACATTTCATTTTATATAGCTTAGGTTATAATGAATAAAAAGGGTATACAATGAATTAGTTGTTACCATGTTATTCCAATTAGAAATCAATAATACAATATATTCATTAAGGATACACATATAATCCATGTACATTATATAAACACCGAATATCAAGCACTTGGGTATTATTACTATCACAATGGTTATTATTATAATAACTTATCATTATCAAATAACAATAGTTAATTGATATTAATATAGTGTAATAGGGTATACATATTAATGTCTTTTCATACATAACATGTAACTCACATAATGTCATTAATCATACTATATAGTCTATATGTATAATATAGAGACATATTAATGTGTGTCACCTTGCACCTTATACAATATACAGTTGACTACCATATACTAAAGGTTTAATATAACATATACTTTCATATAACAATTAATCAATTAACCACGTAAATATAATATTATTATATTTATTAATCTCTTACTCATTAATTATTATTTATTCATAATAATAATCAATCATCACATTATCAATTAATTACTCCCAATTCATTAATTATTATTTATTCATAATAATTATAAATCAACAACAATAATAATTTTATACGTTATCAATTAATTACTCAAATATAATAATTAATCCCGATTAAATCTTTGCACTATATTCAAGAAATTTGAATATATAATTTAGTAACACTTTTATCAATATTCTGATATAAAAGTCTCAGGGTTAATCTACTAATTTAAAAATAACCATTAGTGATTCCCTTTAATAAAATTCTAGCATTTATTCGCATAGGTTAAATCACATAACCACATAAGGTTTAAATAAGTTTGAAAAAAATTAACTCCTAAAAAATTTTTAAATCACATATAAAATTAATAAGAAGCTTAAAATTCCTGGTCGTTACAGGTTCTGGTGCACAAGTTGGACTTGGCTCATATTGTTCTTGATAGCTCACAGTATGGTTTTACATCCCTTGTTCATCCTCTATCATCAAGGCCTTGCTAATCTGCTCTATCCAGTTCTGAATACTCTTGAATGACTTCTGTTGCTCATTCAAGATGTCCTTTAGTGATTCTATGCCACTTCCTTCCTCCAAGCTTGCATTTTCTGTGTCACCCTCAAAATTGTGTTGAGGCTCGTAAACTGGAGTCTGGAAGGTGCATTCTGGGGCGTATGCGGGATTTGGATCCCAGTGTTGGCCTTGATAGTAGTCTGATGAAGGGTTTGGGTGATACCCCCAATCTTGTTGATAAGTGGGATAAGGTTCAGTGTAGGAATAACCACCCCCATACTGCTCCTGCCCATAACTGATAGGCTCCTGATGGCTTGTGTAGCTCCCAGCACCGTAGTCATAGGTCACTGCCGTCTCTCGATTCTGCTGAGCTGAGACAGTATCCAGCTTCCTTGAGAGAACCTCTAGCTATGCTGAAAGTGTTGCAATTGGGTTGACGCCATCAGTGTATGCTTCCCTTGGTTGCTCTTGCCTTGTACCATTCCATGGATATAAATTTAAGTCCATTGTACCTGAAAAGAGAATATGAGAAGAGAATTAAACAAAAATAAAAATAAAATGTTTAAAGTAAGACTAATTTGATTTAAACTAATGTTGGCAAACAGTTATCCAAATAATTCCCCGGCAACGGCGCCAAAAACTTGTTGGTCCGATTTATATGACACAATTTACGTGCAAGTATACGCGGCCAACGAGTAATAAAGAGTAAGTAAAGATCGTTCCCACGGAGAATTAACGGATAATAGGTCGCCAAAGCACTAGCTCATAATCATCTCAATCTTATTTAAACAGGCAAGAAGGAGAATGAATTATTAAAGCTAAGTTAAACTAGGCAAGAATTAAAATATGCAATAACTAATCCTAGGGTAAATTCAGATAATGAAGACATGGGATTACAATTTCCCCCAACACTTCGTTCGAATCTCTTAACTCTCTCACTTAGAATAATAAGCACCTAGAATTAACAACTGAGAAATTACGATTACATAATAGCCTCTTTCGATGGACAACTATGAATCTTCCTAATGCGGCATGTAGGTATATGTCTATCCTACACACTATCAAGTAACTAATATCCAGAACAATTAACAAGACACATGTCACGGAAAATCTCGTTAACTACTCTATCAATTACCAACTTTCGCATAGGAAGTCATTACGATTAGATTCTCAAATGGTTACATACGGCATTTAGGTATATTTCTATCCTAAACACTAATAAATTATCAACTCCTTAGGACAATGAATGAGACACACGTCACATAATCTCATAGATTACCCGCAAGAATCTCTAACTTTCGCATGATATCATAACTAGGTCTAAACCTATAATCCATTTGTCAAGTTCATACAGGTTCACCAGAAATCAATCTAAAAGCACAAGTTATGATAACCAATTCATAATAATAGTAAAGAGAGAGCAATCAATAAAAACTATGTGTTGGGTTCCATTGAAACCCCAAAATATAAACTAAGTCATAAATAACTTGAATATATTATCCACAAGTTAGATAAACATCATCCGAATACAATTTAATACAAGGAGAGTAAGAGATAGAGAAATGCAAATCTTGTGTCTTCTCCAAGCTTGGATCTTGATGCTATTACTTGCTTCAATCTTCACACACTAACAAAACCCTAGAATCTAACTAACTAACACTAAACTAGCACTAATTTACTCTCTAATCTATACAAAATGGAAAGGAAAAGGAAGAGGAAAACTAGGGCTAGGGCTAATGTGAGCTCCTTAATGGAGATGATCGACAAAATGGGGCAAGAAACCCTTATATCTCTACCTTCTCTCATTCATTTAAGCAAAAGTCAAATCTGGCCAACATGCTGACTGGCCCGACCGTGCGCGCCCTAGCCTATTTCCTGGCGCGGCTGCGCGGCTGCTGAAGTTGGGGTTCTGGCTCTAGGGATCGGCGAGGACGCGCGGGCTGGCTTTGTTATGCTGGCGCGGTCACACGACACCTGCAATGTTCCTGGTGTAAGGCTTCTTTCTGCTGCTGCATTTAGTTTCTCTTTCCTTGTACACTTGTACATTACAAGCAACACTCATCTGCCCTATCATGCCATCATGCCTTAAGCCTTCTGCTGTGCGTTGCCCCTTTTTGGCATCTTTTGTCCTTTTTTAGGTCAAATTACACTCGAAGAGTTCCTAAACATGAATAATGCAAAACAAAGAAAAATATATTAAAAGCACAGGAATACTCGAGTTTAAGCAACGAAACAAGTTGGTTACTATCCGAATAAGTGGTCATAAAACCACTTATCAAGTACTGCCTTCGATCTTTCACCCATGGTTTGGTTACCGAGATGAGTGCTTACATTGATGATCACAGTGCCGCCTTGCAGATGACTGTGGATGTTCTTAATAGTATGGAGGCTGAGTGGACTACTCTTACAGATGCTCCTCTATCTTCAGATAGAGATGCCATGCTGGCATTGCTGACCCGCTTGTCCTTGGGTCCATAGACTAGCTTTATGTTTCATGCACAAACTAGCTCAGCCATTTTTGTCATGTACAGGGCACTATGTATATAAAGCAATTTATATATCAGAGAAATATATTTTTGAGATACTTCGCTGCTTAGATATGTATTGTCCTCGCTGAGTGATTACCACTTCTGTCATGACTTGTAGTTATTGATGCATTTTGAGCTTCTCCTTGATGGACTGACAGTTGAGGTGTCAAAGGAGTTCCTCAAATGGGTCTGGTAACCAGACAGCTTGACAGCATTTAGCTTTTATTTGTCTTCGGTGTCTTAGAACTGGTCTTCCATTTTTTTGTTCTTTCTTAAAGGTTAAACCGCGCTGTATAGAGCTGCCTATGTACTCCCGAGTTGAGGGAGATCAGGTCATGCGTAGTTCTGGTTGTTTAATTGAAGAGGTTTGCAAAGAGTTTATCTGGGGTTTGCATTTGGTTCGATGAGATTTGGAATTTGATGCTGGGATTTGGAAGTTCTTTGGATTTTTGCTTGGTTTGACCACACCATAAATGGTTGCCTACGTACTCCCAGGTTGAGGGAGATCAGGTCATTCGTAGTTCATGCTTTTCTAGTGAAAAGCCGAACCTGATTCGATTTATAGGACCCAGATGCGGGTATGCATGTGCTTCAAACGTAGTACTTTTTCACGGTGTCTGAATTGATGAGTTGGGGAAATTTGTCCCGTCCATTTCTTGTAGCCTGATGGCTCCCCCTGTCAGCACTTCCTTGACAATGAAAGGGCCTTCCCAGTTTGGGGCAAATTTTCCTTTGGCTTCATCCTGTTTGGCCAGGATTTTCTTTAGCACCAAATCGTTTTCTTTGAATTGCCGGATTCAAACTTTCTTGTTGTAGGACCTGGCGATCCTTTGCTAGTATAACCGTCCATGAAAAATGGTTGTGGCCCTCTTTTCGTCTATCAGAGACAGTTGATGATATCGGTCTTACAACCATTGATCTTCGTCCATCTGAGCATCTATTAATACTCATAAAGACTCCATCTCTACTTCTATGGGGAGGACTACTTCCATGACATAGACCAGTGAATAAGGGGTAGCCTCAGTAGAGGTGCGCATTGACGTCCTGTAGGCTAACAGGGTGAGAGGTAGCAGGTCAGGCCAGTCTTTGTGATTGGTGGACATTTTTTGCTTGATCTTCTTGATGTTTTTGTTGGCCGATTCGACAGTACCATTCATCTTAGGCCGATAGATGACGGAGTTGAGATGCTTGATGTGGAACTTAGCACACAGTTCTACCATTATTTGATTGTTCAGGTTTTTGGCGTTATCTGATACGATCACTTCCGGTTGTCCATATCGACAGACGACATTGTTTCTGATAAAACGGATGATGACCACTTTTGTGACTTTAGGAAAAGAGGTTGTTTCAACCCATTTAGTGAAGTAGTTGATCATGGTGAAGATGAACCAATGACCGTTGCTGGCTTTGGGTTCGACTGGACCTATCATGTCCATTCCCCACATTAAAAAAGGCCATGGTGCACTCATCTTGTGCAGCTCATTTGGAGGAGCGTGGATGGTATTTCCATGTGTTTGGCATTGAAAGAATCTCTTGACGTGATCATCGCAATCAGCTTTGAGCGAGATCCAGTAATGTCCTGTTCTGATTATCTTCTTGGCCAGCAGATGGCAGCTCATGTGTGGACCACAGACTCCGCCATGGATTTCATCCATTAGTCTTTGGGCTTGCTCCTTGTCAAGGCATCTTAACAGGCCTATTCTAGCATCCCTTTTGTAGAGTGCATCTCCACTTAGATAAAACTTCATGGCCATTCTGAGAATCCATTTCTGCTTTGATTGGCTTGCACCAGCGGGTGTAGATCCATCACAGAGATATTCCTTGATGTCTTGAAACCAAGGTTGCTTGATAGGAGGTATTACGTTTGATACTTCTCCAATGTAATTCCTGTATGTTGGGGCTTTTTGATTTGTGAGCTGTATGTTGGGAAACCCGCTCCTGTTGGATATGCGGATTAATGAAGCCAACATTGCCAGTGCATCGGTAAAGTCATTTCGACCCCGAGGAATGTGGACGAAGATTATTGCTTTGAATTCCTAGGACATTTTGAGGACCTGCCTATGATATGGCAGCAGATGCAGTTCTTTTATGAGATACTTGTCGGTGGTTTGTCTGATGACCAACTTGGAATCTCCAAAGACCACTAAGTGTTTGATACCCATGGATTAGGCTAGTTTTAACCCCAGTATACAACCTTCGTACTTGGACGTGTTGTTGGTGTTGCCAAATTGAAGTTTGGTAGCCACAGGATATTGATCACCTGTACCAGAGATAAGGACTGCCCCAGCTCTGGAACCTTCCATGTTTATCGCTCCGTCGAAATACATTTTCCATGGTTGGACTCTATTCTCTGACTGGAGTTGTTGAATTGTCATAATCCCATTATCTGAGAAATATGTCTCTAGGGGCTCGAACCCTCCTGAAGGTGCTTCCGCTATTTGATCTGCAATGCCTTGGCCTTTGATAGACTTCTGAGTCACGTAGACAATGTCGAACTGCTATAGAATCAACTTCCATTTAGACAGCCGATAATTTAACATCGGTTTATTGAAGACGTATTTGAGTGGATCCATGCGGGATATGAGATACGTCGTGTGCCCATGCAAGTAGTGTTGCAACCTCATGGCGGCCCATGCTAATGCACAGCATGTCTTCTCGATCAGGGTATACTTTTGTTCCCCACTGCTGAATCTTTTGCTGATGTAGTAGATAGCTCTTTCTTTGCTACTATCATCCTTCTGTCCTAGCATACAGCCCATGGCATTGGCATTGATGGACAGGTACCTGAATAAGGGAACTCCATCCCTTCGAGGTACCAAAATAGGTGCTTCGACAAGCTGCTTTTTGATGGCAAGGAAGGCTTGTTGACAATCCTCATTCCATTTGTTGGAGGAATTCTTCCTTAATAGCTTGAAGATGGGCTCACAGGTTGCTGTGAGCTAGGAAATAAATCAACTTATGAAGTTGATCCTTCCTAGGAAACCTCGCATCTCCTTCTCTGTACGAGGCACGGGCATTTCAGAAATGGCTTTGATCTTGGCAGGGTCTAACTCAATGCCCTGATTGCTCACCAAGAATCCTAACAGTTTGCCTGCCTTGACGCCAAAAGCGCATTTGGCAGAATTTAGCTTGAGGTTGTACTTGCGTAACCTGTTGAACAGCTTCCTGAAATGGTCTATATGATCATCCTCCCTCCGGGACTTGATGATGATGTTGTCAACATAGACTTCTATTTCTTTGTGCATCATATCATGAAAGAGGGCCATCATGGCTCGCTGATACGTTGCTCCGGCATTGATGAGGCCGAAGGATAGTCGTCGGTAGCAAAAAGTTCCCCCGGGAGTGATAAAAGTTGTTTTCTCCTGGTCTTCTTCAGCAACCATAATTTGATGGTAACCAGCAAAGCAGTCTACGAAGGAATACATGCCGTACTGCGCAGTATTGTCAATCAGGATGTGGATAAAAGGTACTAGGAAATTGTCCTTGAGGCAGGCTTTGTTTAGATCCCGGTAATCCACGCAAACTCGTACCTTCCCTCCTGGTTTAGGCACGGGGACTATGTTTGATAGCCATTCGGGATATGTTGATACCATGATGATCTCGGCTTTGAATTGCTTAACGATTTCTTCTTTGACTTTGAGACTCCATTCAGGTTTCAATCGTCTGAGCTTTTGTTTGACTGGTTTGAACCCTTCTTTGATGGGCATTCGATGGATGACAATGTCTATGGATAGACCGATCATATCTTATGCGACCATGCAAATACATCCTGGTACTATGTCAGGAGCGCGATCAGGTCGGCTTTTTGATCCGATGTGAGGTCTAAACCTATTTGGATTTCTTTGATGGTTTTGGAGATTCCTATGTTGATGGTGGAGGTTTAGTCAAGGTTTGGTTTGGGTTTGTCTTCGACCCATTCCTTGATCTCCTCTGGCACCTCATAGTCATCTTCCTCCTCTTGATCAAGATCCGTCAAGTCGAAGCTCAATCTTGCATCATAGTTGGAGTTATGTTGACAGGTTGGCATCTCATCAGCAGAGACACACACATCCAATGCTTGGGTCCTGAAAATAAAAATGCTTTCATTAATATACACAACTACTTAAATACATATAGAATTTGTAAAGCATGACAAAAGTGACTGCTCCAGCTGTGCAATCAAAAGTAAGCAGTAAATGAAAGCATAATTAAGGGCAGATTGACTGTCTGCCCCTTTACCCTTTTTGACTGAGGCAAGGGACACTGCTCCAATTATCCAGGGTTAGATCCTCATGGATAGGGAGGATGCTGGAAGTGTGCTCGTCTGTCTCATCTTGAATGACAATTGAGACATCCTTTAGGATATGGCCGAGGCTTTCTTGGGATTATTCCTCTATTTGCTGCAAGGAAAGTGAGCACGATCTTCGTCGTCATTATCTGGGAGTTCATCATTCATCCCTTCGTAGTTGATAATGACTTTCATGTTAACAAATGGGTCTCGTCCTCCGTATAGGATCTTTTCTTTTCCCTTTTCGCTATCTGCCTCAGGCTTGAGGGCTTTCCTTTCATAGACAGGTATGATTGAAGGAAATAGCATGGCTGATGCCCCCGTAGGGATCTTCCTCATAGGTTTCACCCATTCGGCATTTGTGAGGTTTAGGAGCAGAATCGTGGAGGCTTGAGCCTTGGGATGTTTGTGGGGATTCCGGTGGTTTGACCCGGATGAAATTCCCAATCCTGCTCTTCCCATCTGACTTGGGATTTGGATTGGCATCTTAATGTCATGCTTGTTTTTTCCTAACCCTTCTCCAGGCTGGAAAACCGCAGCTGCCATTTCTTGGCCCACTGTCATTACTTCAGTGGAAATTTTAGGTTTCAGGGTTGGTGCCCCAATCGGTAGATATTGAATATCGCTCACCTCGAGAGCTTGAAAACTTGCAGGCTCAACCCCGGTGTCCAGGCTAATCACTGGCATGTCCCCATATATATGGGTAGGGTATTCCGATTCAGTATTCACTGTGATGAGGCTGCCGTTGATAATATACTTGAGTTGCTGATGGAGGGTGAATGGAACAGCCCTGACCATATGGATCCATGGCCTGCCCAACAACAAGTTGTATCCGGTGGCTATGTTGAGCACCTAGAAAGATACGTAGAAGGTGTGTGGACCAATTTCTAGAGGAAGCTCGATTTCCCCCATAGCCTGGCGGCGAGATCCATCGAAAGCCCGGATAACTATGTGACTGGCTTTGATTCGGTTTGGATTGATCTTCATCCTTTCCAATGTGTCGTATAGACAAATGTTGAGGGAAGATCCTCCATCAATAAGCACTCCTCCGATCACGTATTCGGAGGACATAACGGCTATATACATTGTGGTGGCCCCTTCCCTCAGCCAGGATATCATCATCTGTGAAGGAAATCACATTGTTGTTGAAAATGTGTTCTATCACGTGACGGAATTTCTCTGTGTCTACCGTGTGTGGCAGATGGGCTTCTTCTAGTACCTTTACTAGGATGTTACGGTGATCCTCTGATGATAGGACCAAGTCCACGATGGATATTTGCTTGGGTGCGTCTTTCAAGCTTTGCATTATCTTGATTTCATTGTGTCCCATCTTTTTGAGGAACTCTTTTATCTTTTCTTCAACCACCCTTTCTTTTGCTTTGGTAACCAGTTTAATCACCCACTGAGGCAGGTACAATGGATTATCCTTTGACAAGATGGAAATGTTGTTTGCATTAGAGCTTTCAATGTCCCCGTAGTTCCATGGGACCTTCTTCAGACTGAGGATTGGATACTGAGGTCTGAAGGGCAAAATTAGAGGCTGAGGTGCAGCCACCATCACAGGATTTTGTTTATCTTGGACCCTTTTACCTGTCAGTACCAGGGGTGTGATGATTGATTCTTAATCGCAGGATATGACAACCATTGTATCCTGATACCATGCATCTGGGATCCAGAGGCTATCTTTATCTGTCATGTCGAGGATTTGATCTCCTCTGATTAGGTCACCTTTCTCAATCAGGTCTTGAATTAGGTTACGAAGTGCCCAGCATTCTTCTGTATCATAGCCGGGAGAGTTGGAATGGTACTGACATATTTGGTCAGGTTTGAATTTTCTGGATTGAGGGTTCAGCAGAGGTAGCAAGTTTTCAACCATTCCCTCATTGATCATCATTTGTAGGATTTCTTCCATTGACTGGTTCAAATTGGTGAAATTTCTTTGAAATAGGAACTTCCTACCTGCTTGGACACTTGCTTCTTCGATCCCCATGTCAGTCTAGGGTGTAAGCTCACAAGTCCGGCTATGATCTTGATTGGAATTGACTTCCGCTGGAGGAGAGCGACTGCCAATAGATTGATGGATTTGCTTCAACATCTTTCTGGTGAGTTGATGTTGGTAGACGACCAGTTCAGCCAACTGCTCGATTTGTTCCTTGATAGACTTTATTTCTTGCTCTATTAGGAATTGTTTTTCAAAAGCTTCCCAACTCATTGGGCTGATGTTATTGGATTGAGTTGATTCTTCAACATAGCAGAGGTATTTGGATCCTTCTCCACTTGAAGTGTCGATCATGTTGACACTCTCCTCCTTGTGCTGTGGGAGAGGGTTATCTTGGACATGCGGTTGATTGGGTTTTGTGACCACAATTTCTCCATTATCAATCAAATCTTAGATTTTGTGCTTGAGGGACCAATAATCTTGGGTGTCATGGCCCGGTGATCCAGAATGATAAGAACGCTTCTTGCTAGGGTCGAAGTTCCTTGAATTAGTGTTAGTTGGCGGAAGGAGTTAGCCAATCTTCTTCTGAGCTGTCAGAAGTTTGAAGACGTTCTCGAGTGAATCCCCTAGTGGGGTGAAAGTCTTTCTGCGTCTGACCTCCATGTTTTTCTGGAATGAAGGATTTGAAGGCTGTGTTGCAGCTTGAAAAGGGGTATAGTTCCTCCTTTGAATGGGTGTATTGTTTAAATTACCGCTTGTATTTTGTCCTTGTAACACTAAGAAAACTTCTTCATCTTTCTTTTTGTGGACCCTTCGGGGAATACTCCCGTAATTTTTGGATTGGATATGCTCAACAACAGCTTCGAGTGCCGTTAGGTCTTTTATTTTCTCGGACTTGAGTCCCATTTCGGCCATTTCGACGTGTTTGATCATTTTAGAGAAATGTTTTCCTATGCCTGCTAGGACCCTTTCATAATAAGGAGCTTCTTGAATATCGATGAAAGTCATGACTATTTCAGATTCAGTCATGGCTGGGGTGACTTGTGCTGCGACCCGTCTCCATCGCTGGGCATATTCCTGAATGATTCAGTGTTATTCTTCTTGATTTTGGTAATTTGATACCGATCTGGAGCTAGCTGAGATTAGAAACTGTACTGGCTGTGGAAGGAATGGGCAAATTCTTCCCAACTGTGGATTTTGGAGTTGTCCAGACGGGCATACCAAGCTCTGGCTTCTCCAGTTAAACTCTTCTGAAATAGCTGTATTCGAAGTTTCTCGTCCTCAGCATAGGATCCGAGTTCTCCAATGAAAATTTTCAGGTGTGTATAAGGATCCCCTAATCCGTCATATTTCTTGAAATCAGGGACTTGAAATTTTTTGGGATACCGAGCCCCGGGAAATATGCATAGATATGAGTAGTTAACACTGCCAAAGGCTCCAGTTCCTTTGATGGACCGGAGGGTTTCTTCCATTTATTGCATTTTCTTGAGAATGTCACCAGCTTCCTGTTCTTTGCTTAGGATGGTGATTTCTGGAGTTTTGTTGAATGTGTCCTAGTTCTGGGGTCCAGGGATCTGAGTTTTGGCCTTTTCTGTATCTTGACCGCCAGCACCACTACCAGATGCTCCTGGTTATGGATGAGTTTGAGATTGTTTCTCTTTGAAGGCCTTGCTTTGCTCTCGAAGGAAACCGGCTAGCTCGGCTATCTGATTTTTCAATCCTTCGAATTCTTCCCTAGACACAGGGGTGGATTCTGGTAGAGCACTTGAAGCCATGTCCGTAGATGGACTGGGTGCTTTTCTGGCCTTTGATCTAGTGATAGGACCAATTTTTCCCTACCTACACCAAAATGTATGCGTGTCAATTCCCTGTGGTAGGTAATGACTGGATGCATTTATGATGTGTGTTTTTTAAGTTTATCCTGCAAAATTGAGGTTAGTTGTTTTGATGGCAGGATGACAGGATATTTGACAGGAAAGTAAATCTTTCATTATTGTCATTTACATTGTGCTCCTCAGTAATTGGAGACTTGACATGGAATTGAAAGAGGAAGTCATGAAGAAGCATCCCGTCGGATTCGGTTGATCAGAAGCTGACCTATCCTACGTTACTCTCGCGACTTTTGTTTCGGCATGAAGTTTCCCAGATCATCGCAATCTACTAGAAGGGAAGTTAATCCAATCGTTCAACTAGAGAGAATCTGGGTGGTGCATTTTAAGAAGGCAGCCCTGGAGACTTAGTCGTCCCAAGAGTCCTTACTTATCACCGACCGGGTTAGCCTCCTGGTGGAGGGACACACAACATACATTCACATACATCGGCCTCACCACTTATGCATGCAATGACAGTTCGTGTGAAGCACTAATATGGGTGCGAAGCACTAAAGCATTCATTCTCATTCATTCAATGTAAAGGCATAACATTCATACATTCAATGAAAGACGCAGCATTCACTCATCCATTGACTGTGGAGACGCAGGATTTCACGCATTCAATAGTTTTGAAAGGAAAATGTTTGAAAAGATTGAAAGCGGCCTAAGCCCTCTACTGTCCCCAGCAGAGTCGCCACCTGTCGACGTTGGAAAATTTAAGAAATACCGCTGGTCGGTTTATAACCCGGTTTTCCTCAAATCGATCTTTTTAAGTTATCTTTACCCTTATTTTTTTTATTTTTAGAAAAAGGTTTTGAAGGGTTTTTTAGGAAAGAGGCCAACATGTGTATATATCGACGATTTGATTTGATTTAAACAGAGTCGCCAGTTGGTAGTTTTGAAAATGGTTGTACCAACTCAACCGAGTTTGATTTGAAAAGAGGCCCAATTGCTGGACACTGTCAAAACTTGATCTTTGAAATCAGAGTTTCGAGTTCGGGGGCTTGGTTAAGTGTGGGGAAGGTGTTAGGCACCCCACAACTCCCGTGAAAACACGGTACCACATCTTTTCAATATTTTCCTTAAAACTATAATGCGTGAGTGAATGCTGTTTGAAAATTGGGCCTTTGGATTGATTGAAAGCTTTGACAGGCTTCATTGAGCCTATATACGAAGGGTTTGATTTGATTTGAAAATCAATCTTTAATTTGATTTGCAAAAAGCATCATTTAATTTGATTTGCAAAAGCTTTTGAATTGAATTGACAGGGATGTTTTCAAAGCTGGTTTTACCAAACCCTTACGCTGACATAGGAATTGAAGCATATCGCTACCCTCAATTTTATCTTTATAGCCTTAAGGCCGCATGCAAATGATGATTTGTCGGGCTGCGAAGCATCCTCGACTACAGAAATATAAAGTGTCGGTCTCCTCATGGGTATGAAAACCATCGGAGGGACGCTGACACGATAATCCATATTTTCACTATGTTGAGACCTTAAATTCGGATAACCGTTTTAAGGTCTGTGCATGTACATTTTATAGAAAAAACTTGCAAGGTACATCTGTAAATCGGAGTTTGTCCATCGTGGGAATCAAATTCTGATCAGTTTAATCATGAATCCCACGATTCCTAGGCTCACATATGAGTAGCTATAAACCTGCACAGTTCAAATTTGTACAGAAGCAGATAAATATCCCAAAATTGCCAGAACCAGAGATTCATTCAGCAAATCCCAGTCCGCACGGCCGAAGCGTCTTGTTCCCACTAGATAGCGATCTAAGGGACGCGAGGTTGCTTTTGAAGCTGAAACTATAAAAATAACTAAATTTAAAGAAATCTCAGCCATTATAGCTTCCAGGTTCTGTCGGGACCTGTTTGAACCGTTGAAAGCTAGAAGTGGCGAGATTTGGATAAATCTAGTTCGCCCGCAGAAATGTCAGTGCAAATTCATATACAAATGAATATTAAATGCATCAGTTGAATAAATTGCATAAAGTAATATATATAATTATATATATATAAAAGCTGTAAAAGGGCGATAGATTTTCACTCGCAAGCCCGGAGTGGAATCGATATATATATATATATAACTATAAATAGCCACGAAATAATCCAGGCTGTGATAGAAGTGAAATATATATATATATATATATAAACAGTAATAAGGGCGATGGATTTTCACGCCGGTGCCCGTGCTAGAATTGAAATTGACAGAAAGTAGTCACCCAGTGACTGGGGAGAGCACCCAGTATAGGGAAGTGTGCAAAAGCAGTAAAAAGGCCACAAAGTAATCCAAGTCGGACTAAAAATATATAAATATATATATATTGACAGAAATGTAGTCAACCAAGACTGATAGGAATACCAGTGATGGTGAATGTCGCTTATATATGCGTAAATATATATAAAAGCGATAAACTACCACAGATTTGAAATTCGGGCTTGACAGAATTAAAATGTTAGTACATAAACAGTTAAATATATACAAAAAAAAAAACTAAACCTGGACTGGGAAGACAACCCAGGCCGGCGAAGTTGCCAAAACTGTGGGTGCAAGTGCATTGAAGCAACTGGAGCTGACGGATCGTCAATCCGAGTTGTAGAAATGTTGAAAATGGAGTTTATGTACAAAAATGTATCAAATTTTGACGAAAACGGCCACGGAACTAAGTTCCGAGCATATTTAAAAGATAAAACTTGATGTGCAGGTGTAAAACAGTGCACAGTAGTAGTATTGATTTGCTGATCGTAAAAATACTTACAATGGGCTGCACTACAGGCTTTTTGCCAAATCGTATGCCTTTAACGTCCAAATCTACCAGTGGTTTTTTGGTATGTGGTAGTATATGGGTATATCTATGTGTTGGAGTGAAAATATTTGGGTTTGAAAGAGGTGTAAAAGTCGAAAAATCAGTCGGGCAGGGCTTCGCTGCGCTTCTTGCTTATGCAAATGAGAGGGGGCTGCCCCTCTATTTATAGAGGGGGGAGCCGCACCTCTACATACTGCTGCTGCAGGTAGAGGTGCGGCCACTCGAGGTGGGTCCCGCGTGCCCGGTTTGGTCGTCTCAAAGTACGTGCACTCCGAGCAATGCGATGTCCGGTCGGAAACTTTCTAACTTTTGATCGGAGCGTCCATTTGAGGCGTGCGATACCTTTCCGGAAAGCTCTCACCGAGAATGTTGCAATGACATGGAAAAAAACATTTTTCGGGTCTAGGAAAACGGGTTCATAACCAGGTCTTCGATTCCCCGTAGTTTATCCGTTGAACTATCTTACGTTGTTGCCACTCGGGATCGTTGTTAAGGTTTATTCTGACTTTGGCAGCATTGATTTGGCTTGAGTTTGACCAAGTCGGTTGAAAGTTGGTAAAATGACCATTGTACCCCTCCTGGGGCTACTTGTAGTGTCGGCATGGTCGCTGGTTGACTTCCGGGAGCTGATTCCAAGACTTGGATCCCAGTCGAGTCTTTTGACCTCAGGGTTGCCTCTGAGGCTAACGTGGTCGTTCCAGGTTTTTCTACGGAGTTGTTGCCATGCTTCAGGCTGATGTCTAAAGTTGGCCTGGCGTCCCGAGTTGAGACCAGGGATGACCTGCACCTCCCGGGTTGCTACCGGGGTTGATTGGTACCTCCCGGGTTACGACCGGGGTTGATTTGATTTCCCAGGTTGAGACCGAGGTTGATTGATACCTTCCGGGTTGCTGTTGGGGCTGATTGGTACCTCCCAGGTTGAGACTGGGGTTGAACTTGATTGATGGTCCAATTGACTGTCTGAGCTTGATTGATGGTCCAATTGACTGTCGGAGCTTTATTGATGGTCCGATTAACTGTCGGAACTTGATAACCTATATTGGAAATCGGATTTGACTGGAGCACCGATATTGTGGATCGAATTTGGGGTTGATTGACGGTTTTACCCTTCTATTGGTTGAGTATCGGGGCAAGAAAAATCTCGAGTGTCTACAACAGATTAAAGTTTAGCATAATAAAATTGCTATTATTTAGATGTATATATAAGGGCTCAAATTGCTAACAGATTAAAGTTCTTTTTAGTCTATTTGCATTCCTTTTAAGGGAGATTGAACTGTGTAGGAGGGAATAGCTCTACATTTCACCATAGGTGACAGACCGTTGTAGGTGTCACAATCAGAAAATAAGGAATTCCACCAGTACAACTTCTATAAAAAAATATAAAAAAAAAAATTAATCCACATAACAAGTCCCAAATCATAATTTCATATAAGACCTTGTGACATTGCCACAACACCTCATAAGGATATTATCAAATGCTCTAAATTTCAAAAAATGCATAAAGATGAATAAATCAAATGATAAAAATTAAAATAAGCTCAACTATTCTTAAACTTGAAAAGCACAAAAACCATATTGGTCATTCAACAAAGAAAACCTATACCCACCATCCGTCATCCGATATTACATTCTATAAACTACATCAATTTATTATTACTTTTCCATTCGTACCAGTCTCAAAAATTTCTCAAGATGACTCATTTTATCTAAGCAAAGCTGATTACTCAGCTCAAAGTCATATTATTGAGAGAGTAAGAGCAAGCTTAACCAGGTCAAGTCCAGCTACTTGGTTTCTCTTACAGCCCCAAAAAATACTGGAAACTGCCAAACATCATTCATTATTTGGCATTAGAGAGAAAAATAGTAAGCAAAGCATCTAGCAAAGGCTGAATTTGACCCAAATGGAATACAACATGAATGCTAAAATTAGTACATTTCACCCAATTGAATCATGAATATCAAAAGTAAGGCAACAGTCCTATTGATAAGAACTTCAAAAAATAAAATTCTTCAAGGAACCAAAGTTTAACTAAGAAGTAGGAACCAATTCAAGCTAAAACACCTCACAAGCTCTGCAGTATCATCTTTTTCCCAACTTTCCAAGTATTCCCCCCCCCCCTACACACACCCTCCCTTCCCCTCCCAAAGAACGAATACAAGATATTGTGGACTGCAACTATAATAAGTATATGAATTAACGTTTCAAAAACATTTGAAATGATGCATCTTCAAAGTCACAAATAAAAAGAGAAATTCAGGAGAAGTGGTTCCATACTTCCATGCATAAAATTTATCCACTGAAAGTTCAATTTTTTTAAGCATTTAAATTTCTTAACTCCTACTAAAATAAACATAGGGATATAAAATTTATAATTATCCACTTCACTTGCAATATTTGAGCAGTTAAGGTTTATAAGTTAATTTATTTGATAGTGCACTTAAATTGAAAAGATTAAAGCAGCATATATTTTTCATACAAGGGCTTAAAGATATACCTCTATGTTGAGCTTATCTAAAAACTCAAATGGTTGAATTTGATCATCCACCGAAGATTCTTCTTTAGCTCCTCCAGTTCCATATGACTCATTTTTCTCAAAGTTTTGAACATCTGACTCATTTTTCTCAACATTTTGAACATCTTCAATGGTAATCACACCATCAGTTTCTTCTTTAGCATACAGACTTGCCCCACTTGATGTTTCCTCTGAAGTTGCAGATTTTAGAGATGAATTGGTATAATGAACATCTCTGGTATGATTTAGGGTTTGAGATCGTGAGGGTTCAGCGATCAATGGTGTTTCTTCATCTATGATAGTTGTTCTGTTAACACAATCGATCACAAATAAGACGACTGGAGAGAGGAGAGCGACGGCAGAGGAAAAGCAACGATAGAGAAAGTGTTAGAGGAGAGAGACGACTGGAAAGGTAAAGATTTGGGGGGAAAATGATACTGAGATTTGGGGGAAAGAATTGGAGGGTTTTGTCTAAAAAACCTATATAACGACAACCAAACGATGACCCTCGGAGCAGACTATCAGTAGAGGCATGTACTGATGGTCACCCCATGATCGTCGCTATAGATACCCTATAGCAACGGTTCCGTGCCGACTGTCGCTATAGCTCGTCGCTATATGTCAAATTTCTAGTAGTGTGAGATCATTATGCTATCTTGTGTTTTACTAAAGTTTTAACACAACAACAGTTTGATTATCACTTAGAAAATATGGGTATGAGATACCATGGCTATTGGCTTTAGTGCAAGTGGGAGATTGAAAGTAGTATGCATACAAGCCAATCATGTATGATGATAAAGCATATACTTTGTAAACGATCTTATTTATTTATTAATAAAAGTATTCATTTATTAAAGACATTTAAGTATCTACATGATGCTGTTTTTATAATATGTAAATAACTCATAATTTTAAACAATGCTTTTAGAATCATAATGTTGATTATGCTAATCTCTTCTTAGATAGCTTAAAACTAAAATAGTTCCCAATCGATGGATTACTAAAAAGGGAATTAGTAAATCCGGATAGATTGATACATATTTTGCTTGCTCATTGGACGAGGATGATTGATCTCATGATCATTTGTGTGGAGACACTAAAGCAAGTATGTAGGTGCTTATTGGAGAAGAAGTACACTGAACGTGACTCGCTAAGGAATACCTAATGGAGTTTTACTCACCAGTCAATAGGAATTCCTAATGTGATAGTAGTACAAATGATCCTCAGACTTGAGATCATCATAGTATCTTGTGTTTTAATAAAGGTTTAACATAACAGCAGTTTGATCGTCACTTAGAGAAGATGGGTATGAGATACTATGGCGATTGGCTTTAGTGCAAGTGGGAGATTGAAAGTAGTATGCATACAAGCCAATCATGTATGATGATAAATCATATACTTCATAAACGATCTTATTTATTTATTAATAAAAGTATTCATTTATTAATGGCATTTAATTATCTACATGATGCTGTTTTTGTGACACCTCCAAATTCGGGTACTTCGTTTCCACATGATTTGGTGTTCACTATCTAAATAAAACATATATCTACCCAATAATAAGGAATGCAAAAAGATTTACAACCTCATCATTAAATAAAACCTTTCTTATGAAAAAGGATTACAACCTTAATCCGAAAATATCCCCGGTTTGCTAACCTTAACATAAACAAATAAGTTCGGAAATAAAATATCATAAACAAGTCTTATTACAATCGCAATCAAAGACAACAAGTCTTCACTTGTTCATCTTGCCTTTCCCTTTACTTGTTGACGGTACGTCAACGTTCTCGGCTTTAACTGCAGCTAATTATGAAATATGCAAAAATGAGCAAACAAAAGCTCACTTGGAATATAACAATAATATGATATAAACTGAATAGCTTTAATAGATTTGAAAAACTTTACTTTCATCAACAATAAAGAATTGAATAATAATTCTTTCATCAATACTTAGAATTTCAAATATTAAATCATCTGAGGGTCATAAGACCTTGAGTTCTGTCCTGGGTTAAAAACATTTTCGTTTAAAACCTTAAACAGTCATTTAGACTATGGACTATAACTCGTACTTAAGGGGATCAACCTTTCGTACCATGTATTGTGCACAAACATTTAACGCTTTTGCGTAGTAACCTCCCCTAATAAATAGGGTTGTTCATCTCAGTATTTGATACAAGTTCGCACCAAAGAAAGTTTGGTTTGGATAGCTAAAAGGAAATTTGGAGTTTTCAACTATCATCAACTAAGGAGTAGTTGAATCGACTAAAAATCATTAAGAGTTCAATGATACAAGAATTATGAACCAAGTATAAGTCATAAAAATCGACTTCATATTAGATAAACATGCTTTAGAAATAACATAAAGCATTTGAAAGATTAAGTAGATCTTGCTTGAACAAATAAGTCAAAATCGCATTATTTCAATGATAACTTCCATACTTGTTCAATATGAACATTTGAATACAAAATAACTTGTACAAAAATTAACAAGTTAAGAATCAGAAACAAACTTGCATGATATAAAGTGTAAGGATTCGATAACTTGCATAAACGTAAAAGATAGATTTAGGAAACTTGCCTCAAGCACAAGCTACACTTTACAATTACAAATCACTCCCATAATTATCCTACATTTTATATTATGTTTATAACATCAATTAGTACATCACCAGGACGTTTAAACCACAACGTGGTTTACAACATAAGTCGTTAACTAACCACATACATTAGTCTACACTCACAACATGCACAACATACGCGCATAACATTTTAAACTATCGTGTCGTACCTTATGAACGTAATATACAAGTACATATATAACATATTACTATAAGACTTCAAATTATCTTAATCATATTAAAAATATGTTATCTCATTGTCTAATACACTTAACAAGCCATCAATTAAAGTTAGCTAACATGTATCGCACAAAAACTTCACGGAACACAAACTGAAAATCCCGGACAGCCCCTACCCCCGCTGGGGCTGGGTTCCCTAGGCTTATACCCCCGCTGGGGTGGGGCCCACTGCTGGTGGGTTCCCCCAGCTCGCGATCGTGCAGAGAAATAAGCCAATTTGGCTTATTTCTTCGCACTCAAATCCGATTTTTATCAACATAATGTATATAAAATTTTATAAAAACAAAATCTTAAAGTTTTAACATGATTATAACATTCATAGACACTATAACACATAATCAAAACACAATTTTCATGATTTTTGAAGAAAACAGCATTCTTAAGCGTTCTTGATGAAAATTGCTACTGTGAGTTCGTTTTTAAACCAAATCATGTAATTCCAATTGTATTAACTCTATTCCTTAACATATTATCATAATCCATGATTAAATTAAACAAAATTAACAATCAAACCTCAATTTTGATAATTTAAAAGACTATTTTCAAAATAAGTTCACTGTAAATTATTATGAACATGATTTCATCATGTTCATCGTATTTACGTGAATTGAATCACTTAGATAACTATAGGAATCATATATAAGCATATATATATATATATACATCATAATCAAGTAATTTTCATAAAAAAGATTATTACAGAGAAGTTTTTTTTGAAAAATATGGAAGATATAAAACACAATATAGAAAATTTGAACATAGAGAGTACCCTTTGATTGTGAGGAAGAAGAAGATGGTGTTTGTTGGCTTTAGCAAGGACTCCTCTTCCTTCTTCTTCTTCTTCTTCTTCTTCTCTCTTCTCTCTAACTTTTTCTCTGTTCTTTCTTTCTTTCTTTGTTTGTTCTAACTTTCTAACGTAACTATTTTGTATAACATGTATAACTAATATACATATATTATACATATAATACATATAATTATATAAAATATGTAACTGCTATATATTAATTACTAATTAATATATAGGTTACACAAATTCGAATTTAAAAAGCCCTAAGGCTTGTTTGGCAAAACAGCCTTATTTTTAAAACAGATTATTAGTAACTAAGGCCATGTTTGGTAAAACGAGATTAAAACAGAAGTAAGGACCTTGTTTGGCAAAAACACTTTAAATCCCTTTTCTTTATTTTAATAAATCCTTTTAACACATAATTTAAATGTTACACTTTAATTAATTAAATTTTAACATTCTAATTTAATTAAATAAAAACTAACATCAATTAACCATACAAAAATTGCCATATAACAATTATAATTACTCGCTAATTATTATTTCATGTAACAATTATCACATAAACTTCATCTAATTTAATTATCTCAATTAAATTAGAATCATACCATAAAATCAATATACATCAACTAAATTAAATATTAAATATTCATTTAATTAATATATTACACTTAATTAAATTACTCCACAACAATCACATTATTTATTTAACTCAATCAATAATTCAACTAAAAATATTTATTTAATTCAATAAATATTTATAATTAAATATACAAAATCTCATTCGTTACAATATTCCGTCCTTAAAAGGATTCTGTCCCTAGAATCACAAATAAAAAAAAACTCATCTATTACATTCTTCCCCCTTAAAAAGATTATGTCCCCAAAATCAGTGTACAAGAATTTACACAACAACTAAGCAAATATTTGGGGATATGTCTTCTTCATTACATCTTCGAGTTCCCACGTGACTTCTTCAGCATTGTGGTTCCTCCAGGTTACCTTAACAGAAGGTATCACTTTGTTTTTAAGTACTTGTTCCTTTTATCCACTATTTGAGCAGGCACTTCTTCATATGTTAAGTCTTTATCAAACTGTAAAGGCTCGTATTCTATTACATGCTTGTAGTCATGTTTGTAAGGGCGTAACACGGAAATATGGATAACGTTGTGTATATTATCTAGCTCCGGAGGTAGCGCAACCTCATAAGCAACTTCGCCAATCTTTTGCAGTACCTCGAAAGGTCCAATAAATCGGGGACTCAGCTTCCCCTTCTTGCCAAATCAAATCTTCCCTTTCAAGGGAGATACTTTCAAGAAAACGAAGCTTCTTGGTAAAAATTCTCGATTCTGACGATGTTGATCGGCATACTTCTTTTGTCTATCTTGAGAAGCAACCAATCTCGTTCTGATCAGCTTCACAATTCCAGCAGTTTGTTGTACCAGTTCCGGTCCCAACAGTTGTCTTTCACCAACCTCATCCCAGCATAAAGGAGTTCTGCACTTCCTGCCGTATAACGCTTCGAAAGGTGGCATGCCGATACTCGCGTGGTAACTATTGTTGTAGGCGAACTCCACCAACGGTAGATGATCATCCCAGCTTCCTTTGAAGTCCATAACGCAAGCTCTCAGCATGTCCTCTAGCGTCTGAATCGTTCTCTCGCTTTGGCCGTCAGTCTGAGGATGATATGTCGTACTCATTCGTAATTGCGTTCCCAGACATTCTTGTAAATGCTTCCAGAAATTTGACGTAAAACGCGAATCTCTGTCGGACACAATCGACACCGGAACACCGTGTCGAGATATAATCTCCTTCATGTACAACTTCGCTAACTGGTCCAAGTTGTATCTAATCTTGATCGGTAGGAAATGTGCTGACTTCGTCAGTCGATCCACTATCACCCATATCGCATCAAATCCCTTCTGAGTTGCTGGAAGACCAACCAAGAAATCCATCATGATATGTTCCCACTTCCATTCTGGAATTTCCAACGGTTGCAGCAACCCACTTGGTCTCTGGTGTTCTACTTTAACTTTCTGGCACGTTAAGCATCTCGCAACGCATTCCGCAACGTTCCTCTTCATATTCGGCCACCAAAAATGGTGTCTGAGATCCTGGTACATCTTCGTACTCCCAGGGTGAATTGAATACCTTGAACTGTGAGCTTCATTCAAAACCTCCTCTTTGACTTCTGGTACTGGCGGTACCCATATTCTTCCTTCAAATCGTAACAGTCCTTCGTTATCGAGCTTGAACTTGCTTTCCTCACCATCGGCTATTCTCTTTCGGATCTTCTCGCATTCTTAGTCGTGAAGTTGTGCCTCTTTCACTTTGTCTACCAGAGTAGAACCAGTAGTTACTTGAAACAGCTTCTCATCTGATTCCTTCGGATACTTCACTTCCAGCTCTAACTTAGCCATCTCTGCTATCAACTGATCCTGATCAGTTAACATATTCAACTTCTCCCGACCCTTCCTGTTTAAAGCGTCGGCGACGAAGTTAGCTTTACCCGGATGGTAAAGTATCTCGCAGTCGTAGTCCTTGATCAGTTCCAACCATCTTCTCTGGCACATGTTCAAATCCTTCTAGGTGAAGATATACTTCAAACTATTATGATCCGTGTAACAACCCCAAAATTCATACAAAATAATTTTCATTCTCAATCGTTAACAATACAACTTTATTCTAACTTTACATCATTATTCGATATTAAAATCACTAAAAATGCGGAATACTTAAAACTTTTATATATTTCTTTCTTTATTGCCTTGAATCTCAACCTTTATCATTACATGTCTTTGATTCAAATTTATTACATGAATCGCTACATTAAAGTTACTATACAAAGTCTTACATCACAAAGCAATATTCACTATACATCGGATAGCTCAACTTACAATTCCACAATTATGTTACAATCAAAACATTAAATGCATTTCTCATCTAACATAAGTAATCTTCTTGAATATTGATCTCTATAATTCAAATAGCACGTATCATTACCTTAAAACCTTGACCTGCAAAAAATAGTTATTTACAAGAGTGAGCTCGACAGCTTAGCAAGATCTAATAGCTTTCATGCATCACATAGCACATAAATAACATGTTCATCTTATATATCATAATCGTTATACTAACATATCATGCATGCTTTAATTCATATAACAAGTATAAAGATTGAGTTCCTTACTCAATCAACATTCTTTACTCAATCAATGAAGTTATAAATTGACTTTATCATTTCATATTTACAACATATATAACATATCATGCTCTTTGAAATACAATTTAAAATAATTCGTCATCAAGTTCACATAGCAAATAGAAACTGAAAGACTTGCCTGGCTCGTAGATTATCAATTAACGAAAAATAGCTTATAATAATCTGCACTTCAGGAATCCTACACAACGTATTACCATACACATCAACTATTAGTCATATAGCAACGCTTAGCAATCGTTTAAGTAAATTCTACTTTACATTTCATAATTCTCTCCCATTTATTTGTTTAACACATACTGTCAAATTATATGTATAATTAATAATATAAATTAATTATCACATATCTAATTCTCATAATTAGTTAACCCATTTAGGTTAACTCATTCTTCTTTAATTATTAAGTTAATAATTAATTACCACATAATTAATCACATCACATAATTATATTACATTTTCACATAATTAATCAACTAATAATTACGCACTCATATTAATTAAATTATAATTTAAATAAATTATAATTTAAATTACACATTCTCCTCAATTATAATTAATCAAATTATAATTGTATTTTATATTAATTAAATTATAATTAAATAAATTATAATTTAAATTAAGCATTTATTTTGATTAAACTCCATTTATGCATTAAATCATAATTAAACCAATTATAATTTAAATTAAACAATTATTATGATTATAATTAATCAATTTCAATTCATGCACTCATCAAATTATAATTAAATAAATTATAATTTAAATTATACATTCACCTTAATTATAATTATTTCAAATTATAATTACATATTAAATTATAATTAAATAATTTATAATTTAAATTAAACCTTTACTTTAATTATAATTATTCAAATTATAATTACTCATTAATATATTTTATTAATATAACTCATTACTATTATTTAGCATTTTAATGTATGCTTCAATTCATACAATTTACAACATTAAGTTAACTTTCATGATACAAACAAAACTTCACAAAAAGTAACTTCTTTCTTTTCTGTATACCCCCTCTGCCGGGGCGGGGGTTTTTTGGCCTTGCAAGGCCTGTCGGGTGGGCCCCTTGCAATGGCTCAATTTTTGTTCGCGAACTGTGCAGAGAAAAAATCAATTTGACTTATTTCTCCACACCAAATTTTGATTTCAGTCAGAATAATTCATATAAACTTTTTAGAAAACATAAATTTAAAGCTTGTAACATGTTTTATCATATTTAATCATCAAATCACATAATCGAAACTCTTAATTTTGAAAAATTTAGATAAAAACTATTTTCCAGTGTTTTTGATAAAATTAAACACTGTAAATTTATTTCTCAATCAAAACATACAATTCCAATCACATTGAATTCGTTTCTTGACAAATAACAAGAATCCAAAATCAATTTGTACAAAAATTAACAATTAAACTTGAATTTTTGATTTTTAAAGAAAACTATATATTTTCAAAAAATATTTTCACTGTAACTTTTGATGAACATGAATTCTTCATGTTCATCATGTCTTCATGAATTAGACAACTCAATTATGCATACAATTCCATTATAAGCATATATTAATACAATTCACATATAAAATTTCATGTTTACACTAACTTCATAAAACTCAATTTACAGAGAAATAAATAATGAAGAACATAAAACATAGTTTAAAATACAAGAGTTAGAATTATACCCTTGATGCTTAGTGAGAAAGATGATGATGAGATTTAGCAATGATTCTCTCAAAGCCTTCCTCCTTTCCTCTTCTTCTTCTCTCTTCTTTTCTCTCTAACTTCTCTTCTCTTTTCTCTGTATTTTTCTCTTCTTGTTGTTCTAACTGACTAACACTTAGCTAATTCTAACTAACGTAGTTTTGACATATAACTAATATGATATACTCCCTCCGTCCCAAATTAATTGCTCAGTTTTGACTTTTTTTAGTTAAATTGACTATTTTTAAAATTAATAATTAAGCATATATAAATATATTTTTAACATTATAAAAATTGGTATTAGTAGTAAATTGTATATACTTTTTTTTGTTATAACTCTTCACCTATATTTTGGTAAAAATGGTACACAAAATAGTTTTAAAAAATAGTCAATTTGACTAAAAAAAAGTCAAAATTGAGCAATTAATTTGGGACGGGTGGAGTATATTATATGTATAATTATATAATATATATAACTCCCAAATATTTAAACCACCCAATTAATACCATAATTGCAATTAATATATATAAGTTACAATGGTTGAATTTTTAAAAGCCCTAATACTTGTTTAGCAAAATAACTTATTTTAAAAACAGGTTTTTAGTAGTTAAGGCCCCGTTTGACAAAATGGATTTAAAACAGTGCAAGGGCCTTGTTTGAGAAAACGGTTTTAAAAACTTTTTTAATTCTTTTAATAAATCCTTTAACACATATTTTTAATGTTATACTTTAATTAATTAAATTTTACCACTCTAATTTAATTAATTAAAAGTTAACATCAATTAATCACATAAAAATTGTCACATAAAAATTATAATTACTCCCTAATTATAATTTTATGTAACAATTACTTCATAACTTCATCTAATTTAATTATCTTAATTAAATTAGAACTATAACATAAAATCATTACATATATATTACACTTAATTAAATCACTTCACAATAATCACATAAATTATTTATTTAACTCAATAAATAATTCAATTAAAATATTTATTTAATTCAATATATATTAAAATTAATTATCTTCACCTATCACCGTTATCCTTTCGATCTTCCTATAAGGCTACTACCTAAGATTTTTCCCCCACCTAATGTTCATAACCTACTGCTTTGATACCAACCTGTGACACCCCCAAATCTGGGTACTTCGTTTTCACATGATTTGGTGTTCACTATCTAAATAAAACATATATCTACCCAATAATAAGGAATGCAAAAAGATTTACAACCTCATCATTAAATAAAATCTTCCTTATGAAAAAGGATTACAACCTTAATCCGAAAATATCCCAGGTTTGCTAACCTTAACATAAACAAATAAATGCGAAAATAAAATATCATAAACAAGTCTTATTACAATCGCAATCAAAGACAACAAGTCTTCACTTGTTCATCTTGTCTTTTCCTTTACTTGTTGATGGTACGTCAACGTTCTCGGCTTTAACTGCAAGTAATTATGAAATATGCAAGAGTGAGCAAACAAAAGCTCACTTGGAATATAACAGTAATATGATATAAACTGAATAGCTTCAATAGATTTGAATAACTTTACTTTCATCAAAAATAAAGAATTGAATAATAATTCTTTCATCAATACTTAGAATTTCGAATATTGAATCATCTGAGGGTCATAAGACCTTGAACTATGTCCTAGGTTAAAAACATTTTTGTTTAAAACCTTTAACAGTCATTTAGACTATGGACTCTAACTCGTACTTAGGGGGATCAACCCTTCGTACCATGTATTGTGCACAAACATTTAACGCTTTCACGTAGTAACATCCCCTAATAAATAGGGTTGTTCATCTCAGTATTTGATACAGTCCGCACCAAAGAAAGTTTGATTTGGATAGCTAAAAGGAAATTTGGAGTTTTCAACTATCATCAACTAAGGAGTAGTTGAATCGACTCAAAATCATTAAGAGTTCAATAATACAAGAATTATGAACCAAGTATAAGTCATAACAATCGACTTCATATTAGATAAGCATGCTTTAGAAATAACTTAAATCATTTGAAAGATTAAGTAGATCTTGCTTGAACAAATAAGTCAAAATTGCATTATTTCAATAATAACTTCCATACTTGTTCAATATGAACATTTGAATACAAAATAACTTGTACAAGAATTAACAAGTTAAGAATCGGAAACAAACTTGCATGATACAAAGAGTAAGGATTCGATAACTTGTATAAACATAAAAGATAGGTTTAGAAAACTTGCCTCAAGCGCAAGCTACACTTTACAATTACAAATCACTCCCACAATTATTCTACATTTTACATTATGTTTATAACATCAATTAGTACATCACCAAGACGTTTAAACCGTTGAACTTCTTACTTAAGTTCAACTCACAACGCGGTTTACAACATAAGTCTTTAACTAACCACATACATGAGTCTACACTCACAACATGCACAACATACGCACATAACATTTTAAACTATCGTGTCGTACCTTATGAAAGTAATATACAAGTACATATATAAAATATTACTATAAGACTTCAAATTATCTTAATCATATTAAAAATATGTTATCTCATTGTCTAATACACTTAACAAGTCATCAATTTAAGTTAGCTAACATGTATCGCACAAAAACTTCACGGAACACAAACTAAAAATCCCGGACAGCCCCTACCCCCGCTGGGGCTGGGTTCCCTAGGCTTACAGCCCCGCTGGGGTGGGACCCACTGCTGGTGGGTTCCCCCAGCTCGCGATCTTGCAGAGAAATAAGCCAATTTGGCTTATTTCTTTGCACCTAAATTCGATTTTTATCAACATAATGTATATAAAACTTTATGAAAACAAAACGTTAAAGTTTTAACATGATTATAACATTCATAAACACTATAACACATAATCAAAACACAATTTTCATGATTTTTGAAGAAAACAGTATTCTTAAGTGTTCTTGACGAAAATTGCTACTGTGAGTTCGTTTTTAAACCAAATCATGTAATTCCAATTGTATTAACTCTATTCCTTGACATATTATCATAATCCATGATCAAATTAAATAAAATTAACAATCAAACCTCAATTTTGATAATTTAAAAGACTATTTTCAAAATAAGTTCACTATAAATTATAAAAATATGATTTTTTCATGTTCATCGTATTTACATGAATTGAATCACTTAGACAACTATAGGAATCATATATAAGCATATATATATATATATATAATGTATCTTTCCAGGTGCTCAACATCGCCACCGGATATAACTTATTACTGGGCAGACCCTAGATCCACATGGCAGGGGCAGTGCCATCCACCCTCTATCAACAACTCAAGTACATTATCAATGGCAGCCTCACCACAGTGAATGCCGAACCAGAGTATCCTACCTACGTACATGGGGATATGCCACTGATTAGCCTGCATGCGCGGATTGAACCTGCCAGTTTTCAAGCTCTAGAGGTGAGCGATACTCAGTATCTACCTATTGGGGCACCAGCCCTAAAACCTAAAGTCTCCACCGAAGTAATAACAGGGCAAGAAGTGGTATCTTCGAGCTTCCAACCTGGAGAAGGGTTGGGAAAGGATAAGCAAGGTATCAAGATGCCAGTCCAAATCCTAAGTCAGACTGGGAGAGAAGGATTGGGATATTCATCCGGGTCAAGCTGCCGGAACCCACATAAACATCCCAAGGCTCATGCCTCCATAATTCTGCTACCAAACCTCACAAATACCGGATGGGTGAAAACTATGAGGAAAATCCTGAATGTGGTATCAACCATGCTATTCCCTCCAATCATACCTGTCTAGGAAAGAAAAGCCCTCAAGACTGAGGTAGACAGTGAAAAGGGAAAAGGTAAGATCCTGTATGAAGGACGAGACCCATTTGCTAACATGAGGGTCATAACCAACTACGAGGGCATGAATGACGAACTCCCAGATAGCGACGACGAGGATCAAGTTCAAATTCCTCGCATCAAGAAGGGAAAAGGGAACAGTTCAAAAAAGCTCCCTGGTCCTATTATAAAGGATGTCTCAGTCATCATCTAAGACGAGACAGATAATCACAAACCCCTGATCCTCCCGGTTCATGAGGATCTGACCTTGGACAACTGGAGCAGTGTCCCTTCCCTCAGTCGAAAAGGGTAAAGGGGCAAAGAGGCAATTTGCCCTTAATTATGCTTTTATTTACTGCTTACTTTTGCTTGCACAGCTATAGCAGTAACTTTTGTCATGCTTTACAAATGCTCTGTATGTTTAAGCAGTTGTATATATTAATGAAAGCATTTTTGTTTTCAGGACCCAAGCATTGGATGTGTGTGTCTCTGCTGATGAGATGCTAACCTGTCAAAATGACTACGACTTTGATGAAGAAATGAACTTCGACTTGACGGATATTGATCAAGAGGAGGAAGATTGCTGTGAGGTGCCCGAGGAGATCAAAGAATGGGTCGAAGACAAACCCAAACCCAAACCAAACCTCGAACAAACCACCACCATTAACATAGGAACCTCCGAAAACATCAAAGAAATCCAAATAGGTTCAGACCTCACACCCAATCAAAAAGTCGACCTGATCAAACTCCTAAAATAGTACCAGGATGTATTTGCATGGTCATATGAAGACATGATTGGCTTGTCTACGGACATTGTCATTCATCGAATGACCATCAAAGATGGATTCAAACCAGTCAAACAAAAGCTCAGGCGATTGAAACCTGAATGGAGTCTGAAAGTCAAAGAAGAAATTGTTAAATAATTCAAAGCAGAATCGTCATGGTATCAACATACCCAGAATGGCTGTCAAATATAGTTCCCGTGCTTAAGCCCGGAAGGAAGGTACGAGTCTGCGTGGATTACCAGAATTTGAACAATGCCTGCCTCAAGGATAATTTTTTGGTACCGTTCATCCACATCCTGCTCGACAATACTGCGCAATATGGCATGTATTCCTTCGTGGATTGCTTTGCTGGTTATCATCAAATTATGGTTGTTGAAGAGGACCGGGAGAAAATAGCTTTTATTACTCCCTGGGGAACCCTCTACTATAGACAACTATCCTTCGGCCTTATCAATGCCGAAGCCACGTATCAGCGAGCCATGATGGCCCTCTTTCATGACATAATGCACAAAGAGATTGAATTTTATGTCGACGACATCATCATCAAATCCCGAAGGGAGGATGATCACATCGACCATCTCAGGAAGTTGTTCAACAGGTTACGTAAGTATAACCTCAAGCTCAATCCCGCCAAATGTGCTTTTGGCGTCAAAGCAGGCAAGCTGCTAGGATTTTTGGTGAGCAATTGGGGCATCGAACTCGACTGCTAAGATCAAAGCCATTACTGAAATGCCCGTACCTCATACAAAGAAGGAGATACGGGGATTCCTAGGAAGGATCAACTTCATATGACGATTCATTTCATAGCTCACAACAACCTGTGAACCTATCTTTAAGCTGTTAAGGAAGAATTCCTCCACCAAATGGAATGAGGAGTGTCAACAAGCCTTTCTTGCCATCAAGAAGCAGTTGACTGAAGCACCTGTTTTGGTACCCCCAAGGGATGGAGTTCCCTTATTTATGTATCTGTCCTTCAATAACAACGCAATGGGCTGCATGTTAGGACAGAAGGATGATAGTAGTAAAGAAAGAGTTATATACTACATCAGCAAAAGATTCAGCAGTGGTGAACAGAAGTACACCCTGATCGAAAAGACATGTTGTGCGTTAGCATGGGCTGCCATGAGGTTACAACACTATTTGTATGGGCATACGACCTACCTCATATCCCTCATGGATCCACTCAAATACGTATTCAACAAACCAATGCTGAATTTTCGACTGTCCAAATGGTAGTTGATCCTACAGCAGTTCGACATTGTCTACGTGACTCAGAAGTCAATCAAGGGTCAAGGCATTACAGATCAATTAGCTGAAGCACCTTCAGGAGGGTTCGAGCCCCTAGAGACATATTTTCCCGGATGATGGGATCATGACAATTCAATAACTCCAGTCAGAGAATACAGTCTAACCATGGAAAATGTATTTCGATGGAGCGGTAAACATGGAAGGTGCCGGAGCTGGGGCAGTCCTCATCTCTGGTGCAGGAAAGCAGTATCCTGTGGCTACCAAACTTCAATTTGGCAACACCAACAACACGGCCGAGTATGAAGGCTGTATAATGGGGTTGAAATTAGCCCAATCCATGTCTATCAAGCACCTACTCGTCTTAGGAGATTTCGCGCTGGTCATCAGATAAACCATCGGCACGTATCTCACCAAAGAACTGCATTTGCTGCCCTATCATTGGCAGGTCCTCAAAATATTCCTTCGTTCATATTCCTCGGGGTCGGAATGACTTCGATGATGCATTGGCAACGTTGGCTTCATTAATCCGCATATCCGATAGGAGTGGATTTCCCAACATCAAGTTCATAATTCAAAAAGCCCCGATATATAGGAGTTACATTGGAGAAGTATCAGATGAAATACCTCCTGTCAAACAGCCCTGGTATCAAGACATCAAGGAATATCTCCATGATGGATCCACACCCACTGGGGCAAGTTAATCAGAGCGAAAGCGAATTCACAAAATGGCCATGAAGTTCTATTTGAGCGAAGATGCACTTTACAAAAGGGATGCTGGAATAGGCCTGTTAAGATGCCTCGACAAAGAGCAAGCCCAAAGACTTATGGATGAAATCCACGGTGGAGTCTGTGGTCCACACATGAGCGGTCATCTGCTGGCCAAGAAGATAATCAGAACAGGCCATTATTGGATCTCTCTTAAGGCTGACTGCGACGATCACGTTAAGAGATGTTTTCAATGCCAAATACATGGAAATGCCATCCATGCTCCTCCTAAGGAGCAGCACAACATGAGTTCACCATGGCCTTTCTCCATGTGGGGAATAGATGTGATAGGTCCAGTGGAACCAAAAGCCAACAATGGTCATCGATTCATTTTCACCATGATCGATTACTTCACTAAATGGGTTGAAGCAGCCTCCTTTCCCAAAGTCACAAAAGAGGTCATCATTAGTTTCATCAAAAATAATGTCGTCTGTCGATATGGACACCCGGAGGTGATCGTATCAGACAACGCCAAGAACCTGAACAATTAAATGATGAAAGAATTATGCAGTAAGTTCCACATCAAGCATCTCAATTCCGTCATCTATATGCCCAAAATGAACGGTGCTATCGAAGCAACCCATAAAAACATCAAGAAGATCATGCAGAAAATGTCTGCCAATCACAAGGAATGGCCTGACCTGCTACCTCTCACCCTGTTAGCCTACAAGACGTCAATGCGCACCTCTACTGGGGCTACCCCCTATTCGTTGGTCTATGGTATGGAGGCAGTCCTTCCCATAGAAGTAGAGATGGAATCCTTGCAAGTAATGATCGATGCTCAGATAGACGAGGATCAGTGGTTGCAAGACCAGTATCATAACCCATCCCTGATAGATGAAAAGAGAGCTACAGCCATTTTCCACGGACAGTTATACCAACAAAGGATCGCCAGATCCTACAATAAAAAGGTCCAAATTCGGCAATTCAAAGAAAACGACTTGGTGCTAAAGAAAGTCATGGCCAATCAGGATGAAGCCAAAGGAAAGTTCACCCCAAATTGGGAAGGCCCGTTCATTGTCAAGGAGGTGCTGACAGGGGGAGCTATCAGACTACAAGAAATAAATGGGAATGAATTTCCCCAACTCATCAATTCAGACACCTTAAAAAGGTACTACGTCTGAGACACATGCATACCCTCATCCGAGTCCTACGAATCAAATCAGGTTCAGTTTTTCACTAGAAAGTCGGAACTACGAATAACATGATCTCCCTACACCCGGGAATACGTAGGCAGCCATTTCTAGTGCTGTCAAACTAACAAAAAAAATCCAAAAAATCCAAAAATTAAACCATTCCGGCATACAGCCTGAACTACGAATGACCTGATCTCCCTCAACCTGGGAGTACGTAGGCAGCCATTTACGGTGCGGTCTGACTTTCAAGAAAAAAAAATGAAAAAAATAAAAGACCAGTTCCAAGACACCGAAGACAAATAAAAGCGAAATTCTATCAAGCTATTCTGGTTAACAGGCCCATCTGAGATACTCCTTGACATCTCAACTGTCAGTCCATCAAGGAGAAGCTCAAGATACATCAACAACTGTGAGTCATGAAAGAAGTGGTAATCACTCAGCAATGACAGTACGTATCTAATCAGGAAAGTGAATCAAAACTATATTTCTCTGATATATAACAATGTTTAATATATACATAGTGCCTTGTACATGACAAAAATGGTTGATCTAGTCTGTGCAGGAAAAATAAAGCTAGTCTATCGACCCAAGGACAAGTGGGTCATCAATGCCAGTATGGCATCTCTCTCTGAAGATAGGGGAGCAACAGTAAGTACCATCCACTCAGCCTCCATACGGCTCAATACCTCCACAGTCATCTGCAAGGTGGCACTGTGGTCATCAATGTATGCACTCATCTTGGTGACCAAACCATGAGTGTAAGATCGAAGAGCAGTACTATCAGCAATGTGGAAATCACGGGAAGCTATAACCTCATTCTTCTCCGCAAAAGCTGCATCTCGAGCAATCAAAGTCTCCTCGATCTCAACATATGTTGCGTCTCTAGCCGAGCGGATCTCGTCTCGCTCCACAACCACTGCGTCTCTGGCAGAGCGGAGCTCCTCCCGCTCAATCAATCCAGCATCCAAAGTGGCCCTGAGTCCATCTCTCTCAGCAAAAGCTAAATCTCTGCCAGACAAGGCAACTAACATCTGCGCTCTAGCTGAATCTCGCTCAAAGGTCATCCTGAATTGTGAGTCCGCTAAAGCCGGATCCGTCTCTGCAGGAATAACCGACGGATCACTCACTAGAGCCATTGTCAAACCCATGAACAGCTCATCCTCGGTAAGAGAATTCGGATCCTTCATAGGCTCCTTCTCGTCGGAGTCCACAATCGGATATAAATAGGGCTCTACTGCTGCAACTGCGGTCTCTGCCTCCAACCATGCAGAATACTCCGGAGAACGACCCGGATGGCTGACAGAGAAACCAGCCCTCTCTCGATGAGTCCAACACTCATATACTCTAACCAAGTCGTTAGATGACATAGAAGAAGCCGACGTCCTCTGATCAGTAGACCCCTCAAAGTGGTGTAGACTCTGCAGCTGATCGAACTGACACATGACTTCCAGGGGATGATAGGTAGTCACTCCCCTCAATCCCGCTAGGGGCAAATAGTCTAGGCCAGAAGCATGGGTGATAAAGCTATATGGGGACGCTAGCTCTGAGCATGGCAAGATCGAGAACGAATGCTCAATATCCGACAGAAATGCCAACCATGACTCTGCATCAATGCACTCCGCAGGCTGAAAGGAGTAAATTGTAGATATATCGTGAGTAAAGCAAAAACCCCGAGGCCTGAAGAATCCAATCGGTCGTATATGGGACATCATCCATATATACAGCAAGACCGAGCTGCCCCTAAAAAACCCCTCTGGATGGGTACTACAATGTGTGGTGGATCTAAATGTCTCAGCCAATATCATCGGGACGATGGTGCTACCCTGTCTAAGGGCCCGAATCACAACTACTAATCCCACGTCCAAATGATCCAAGCAAAGCGGCATATAGACGTATGCCACAATACACATCAACAGAATGTCTACTCTGGCCAAATGTTATGCCTCTGCTGAAATAATAAAATCTCCGATATGGCGATCATAGCTGTCAAGCTCGCCAAATCAATCGATCAGGAAATCAATCGAGATCACGTGTCCAGATACAATCTCATCCCTAATCACACTCTGACGAGCACACGATAAATCCAGAGCCAACCCAGTAAATCGCTCGTACTCCTCAAGAAGATCAATTATTGATTAATAATAATTTTATTAAGCTGTTATAATTATATAATAACAATGGTTAAGATAATAATAATAATAATAATGCCTAATTGAATTATATCTGGTATTAAGAAAAATGTACATGGATTATATTTTGTGTACCTATTCATTATTAATTACTATTTAAGATAATATAGTATCACCCATTTAAATGTATATGGAGTAAATACATATAACTTAAGGATATACTATGTGCATATACATTATATAATCTAAGTATATATATATTATGCTAAGTGTGGAGCATACATAATATAGATACAATTTGCAAATGCTGAGTTTACATTGTCCCTAAATGAGAGGCCATCCTCAAAGTCTTCTCACGTGAACAAACAAAGCTAGCTACACTCTACATTTCTCTCTCAAATTCATAAATTCTAGCTAATGCTTATAGGAGACGTGGATTTCATGATGAGAGTTACCAACTACTCACCAACCATTCCTTGCCCATAGTATAATCTGGATTTCCATTGTTTTGCAAAGTCATGGACTGGTTATCCATTTGTCTATATAAGAGCTCTCCTCCTTCATAATTAACATTGCTGAGATTTTCTCTAAAGTATAGAATTGAGCTAGTAGACTGAGTTTTCAATTGAGTTGAGAGAGTTATCAGTGAGGGAAAATTGGTATTGCAGTCCATTCCTTTGACAGAGGTATAAATTCCAATTCATGCTCTCCCTATCTTATTCTCTGTAATATTTCTAAGTTCTTGATTTTGAATTGAGCATGGACTTATTAATTATTGAATTGGAACATGATTGTTAGGTAGTGTATAAGTTATTATACATGTTAGAATTATGTTAGAATTTGTCTGGAACGAATTTCGTATGAAAATCTCTGAGTTGGGCTAAGTTCTGTCGTTGCTGGGCAGCTACTGTCACTGGCTAATAGCCTGCGCAGCTGCGCCAGTTATGTACTGGCCAGCGGCGCTGCGCCGGGCCCTGGACAGAGTTTTCTGTTTCCTGCTATAAACTGTTATATGCTATCATGAAGTACCTTGTTAAAGCAAGTATGTGAACATGATTAAACTATAAATATTAGTGCAATGACATGGTATAAGTATGTATTCCTTAATGCTACACATATATGTCATGGCCATGTTTTACGAAAGAAAAACATATGTTTTAAAAGGAAACTTGTAGTTTTAAAAGTGAACCTTGTCACGAACATAACATGTGTGTTTTCTGATTTTGTAAACACAATAGTATGGTTTATATTGGCCTAAAATGCATGTTTAAAGTGTTAGTCATACACTAGCATACTTGGCTTAATGATTCATGAGGTTTTCGAAATGAGAAACTTAAGACTTTTGAAAACAAACTTGACCAAGACTTGAGTCTTTTAGATTCTGACCATTTGAGAACGTATATGTGGTTTATATATGAGTTCTAAGACATACGAGTTATGAGCACAAGGCACTTAACATGTATTATGATACCTTGTTGACTTAGTGTGACTTTCAATGAGAAAACATAGAATGTGAAAGCTAACGACATTGATTACCATGTGAGTTATGTTATGGTCACGCAAGCATATTAACAGAGACCTCGTTTGGTCAAAGCGTGAATTTCGCATATGCGCATATTCATAGAAAATAAATTTCTAAGGCATAACCTATGTAATTTAAGTATATATGAGTAATATACGCACAAGCATGCTTACTAAGTATGGTTAGTCCGTGATGTGGTAATATGACTATATAGCTAACCCTCGTAACATGGAATTGATTAACTTAAGGTATGTGAATTACCGGCATGAAGACATATGATTTTGAATTGAATAGGGTGAGCATGCTAGGATTTAAACTTGAAAGTATATTCTTGAAGCATGATTACTTGAAATGCTAAATATTCAAACCTATGTTGATGTATAGAAACTAGATATTCTAGAACTATTAAATCAAGGACAGAGTTAATTGTTTATAGACCCAGTCAAAGTGATTGACTTACGTGAATTACATGATAAATTTATATGATGATTAGATTCTTGTAAGTGTAGACTCGTATTAGTTTACACATGCTAATTGAGAGATCGACTTATTAATGTTAGGTGGTTTCAACGCAATTTAATTAAAGCTAGAACTTATTCGTAGCTGAATAAACAGGCAAGTATTCTAAATTCTTACACTACCTTATTCAATGAATCGTGTAAGCGAGTTTCTTAACTTCACTTGATTTGAATACAAGTTCCCTTACACTCTTTATTGTGCAAGTTCCTATCCTTCTCATATTGTATTGAGCAGGTTACTATCATATTGACAGTTAATTATTTAAAGCTTGAACTTTATTTCCAAGCATGCTATTAGGTGGTTTAATTACTTTACAATTATTCCACATCGATATTATTGTTATTCGCACTTGGTGCACTTGAGTTCGTACAGTCTTGGACTTGTACATCATTTAAAGTTCTATAATTCTTGAACTGTGTCAGATAGAGTCTGAACCCTTGTTCGGTCAGACAGGTATATGAAATTTTATAAAAGCTATCCAAACCAATTGATGGTAAGGATTCTTAGACTGAAAGAACACCCTTATACTATAAGGGAGTAGCTGGTATCTGATATAAGATACAAACAGCAGAGTTGAATATTATGCATATACATGGCGTACGCGAGGCTGATCCCCTCAAGTACTTATTCTGTAGCCAGTAACCAAAGGGTCAATCAACTATTGATTCCATTGGAGTTTCATAGTTCAAAGTCTACTTGACTATCAGTTATTCTAAAAGCAATCATTATTCTTGCTTCCGATATTCATATTGTTGAATTCATTGTCAGATATTTTCTATTCATCATGATATATCCTTTATTGTTGTATTTAAACATGCTGAGCAAACTTGTTGCTCATTCTTGCTATATCATGACTTATATTGCAGTTAAGCCCGAGACTTCAGGGAAGGACAGGGGTAAAGGGAAGATGTAGGATTAGTTTGCAAGGAGTAGACTTTATCTTTATGTTTAATTAAATTACTGTTATGTAATATGAACCCTAATGACTATTCTAGGGTATGTTTGTATGTTTGTATTTAGGTTATCGAATCTTGGGACTAGTAACATATTTTGAATGAACGACATACGTTTATTATATTTCCGCATTTAGTTATTGTATGTTGTTTAGAGGTGGATATTTGTATTGTTTCGTGACGACACCGGGGTCAGAGGACCCGGATTCGGGGGTGTCACACCCACCCCCTCCACCCCCAACCCCAACCCCCACCTAAAAGAATAATACTATGTGATTATATATACACCCCTTACCCCCCACCCCCACTCCCCCCACCCCCACCCCCACCCAAAAAATATAATATTATGTGATTATGTATACACCCCTTACCCCCCACCCAACCCCACCCCCACCCCCCCACCCCACCCCCACCCACCCCACCCCCACCCAAAAAAAATAATATTATGTGATTATGTATACACCCCTTACCCTGCACCCCACCCTACCCCACCCCACCCCCCACCCAAAAAAATAATATTATGTGATTACGTATACACCACCCACCCCTCCAAAAAAATAAAAATAAAATATTTAGTGATTATGTATACATGATATATATCTAATAATAATTTATTAATTAGATCATAATAATGGTAAGTTTGAAATTTAAAATATGGGTCGACCTATATTCGAACCATAGCCATATGGTTCCAACCCACACAACCCATTTTAAAAATGGTTAATATGGTTTTAGTTCTTAAATGGAACCATAACCATATTTTAAAAACCAAAACCAACCCATAACCATATTTTGCCAGGCCTAACTAGGTATTTCAACAGTTAAGGGTAAAAGTTTTGCAGTTAATTTTGTTAAAAATTATTTTTGTCATTTTCTATATCAGACAGTTATTTCGTTGTGGGGCCCACTAATGATTGGTTATTTATACGCCGTCGTACGAATATTCCCCGACAAAACGAATATTTTTGGACAACTATTTACTTTGTATAATTTGCACATATCACCCATAACTATCACATTTATCAATTCAACACCTTACTAATTAAAATAATATATAGAGAAAATTAAATCTTATTCATAAAAAGTTGGGGTCTTACAACCTCTCCTCCTTATGAAATTTTGTCCTCGAAATTGACGTACGTACCTAGTATTTCGAAGAGGTGAGGATACCTTGCTCTCATCTCAGATTCTAACTCCCAGGTCATTTTCTCAATATCATGGTTTCTCCATAGAACTTTGACTTGAGGTATAACCTTTGAGCATATAATTCGTTCCTTCTTATCCAAGATCTTGACAGGTACCTCTTCATACGTTAAATCCTCTGCTATCTTGTCTAGTTCTAATTCAATAATGTGGTTCAGGTCTTTCACATATTTGCGAAGCATAAATATGTGGAAAACGTTATGAACACGAGACATGCTTGGTGGTAAGGCGAGTCTATAAGCCACAGTTCCTACTCGGTCGAGGATTTCAAATGGACCAATAAATCGAGAGTTGAGCTTTCCTCTCTTTTCGAATCTCGTAACTCCTTTCCATGGAGCAACACGTAACAATACATGGTCTCCAACATTGAATTCCACATCCCTTCCATGAAGATCAGCATAACTCTTTTGTCGATCTTGTGCTGTTTGTATATATTGTCGAATTATTTGAATCTTTTTTGTAGTCATGCGTACCAATACTGGTCCTAACAATGTTGTTTCACCCACCTCATCCCAACATACTGGAGAACGACACTTTAGTCCATACAACGCCTCAAATGGAGCCATGCCTATACTTGCTTGATAACTGTTATTGTAGGAGAATTCCACCAATGGTAAGTACTTGTCCCAACTTACTTTGAAGTCTAGTACACAGAGTCTCAATAGATCTTCAAGAGTTTGAATAGTCCTTTCTGATTGCCCGTCTGTCTGGGGATGATATGCAGAACTGAATCGTAATTCAGTGCCCATAGCTTACTACAAGCTGACCCAAATTCGTGAAGTGAATCTAAGGTCACGATCAGAAACTATAGATACTGGCATACCATGCAGTCTTACAATCTCATTTATGTACATACTAGTAAGGCGTTCAAGCGAATAGTTCTCTTGTATGGGCAAGAAATGAGCAAACTTAGTTAATCTATCGATAATGACCCAAATTGCATCAACGCCTTGAGAAACCTTAGGAAGACCCGTTACAAAATCCATGTTGATGTGTTCCCACTTCCATTCCGGAATCTAAAGTGGTTGCAATGGACCTTTTGGCACTTGATGCTCTGCCTTGACAGGTTGACAAGTTAGGCACCTTGAGACAAACTCTGCGATCTCTCTTTTTATATTGCTCCACCAAAATGTATGTCGAAGATCAAGATACATTTTGGTACCTTTAGGATGGATTACAAACGGTGTGTTGTGTGCCTCCATCATGATTTTATATTTCAAATCAGGATCGTTAGGAACACAAAGTCTAGAGTTGACTCGAAGTATTCCTTCCTCATCGATTCTTGCTTCTGGAATTGCACCTTCTTGTACTTTCTTATTCATATTTACCAGCTTCGGGTCTATAGTTTGAGTAGCTTTAACTTTATCGATTAAAGTCGATTCTACTCGTATATTTGACATCTTCTATGGGTCCCATGAGTCTTTACCTCTATCCCCATCTTTTGTAAGTCAAACAAAAATGGACCTTTGTGTTGACAATATTGCACTCGTACCCGCATATGATCTTCTACTCAATGCGTCAGCTACCACGTTCGCCTTTTTAGGATGGTATTCGATGGTATGATCGTAATCTTTCAACAACTCAAGCCAACGTCGTTGTCGCATGTTGATTTCCTTTTGGGTGAAAAATATTTAAGGCTTTTATGATCTATATAAATCTCCACTTTCTCCCCATACAGGTAATGTCTCCAGATCTTTAACGTAAAAACGACTGTAGCTAACTCTAGATCATGAGTAGGATAATTCCTCTCATATTCTTTGAGTTGTCGAGAGGCATAGGCTATGACTTTTCCGTGTTGCATGAGAATAAAACCTAGACCTCTACCTGAAGCATCGCTGTAAATGACAAATCCCTCCGAACCTGATGGTATTGTCAAAATAGGTGCTGAAATGAGTCTCCTCTTGAGTTCTTGGAAAAAAATTTCACATTCCTCGCTCCATTCGAATTTTGTATCTTTTCGAGTCAGCTGAGTTAATGGAGTGGCAATTCGAGAAAATTCTTCCACGAATCTCCAATAATAACCAGTTAGGCCCAAAAAGCTACGTATTTCGGTTACTAACTTAGGTTCCTCCAAACTTTTTATTGCTTCAATCTTCGCCGGGTCAACTGATATTCCATGATTCGATATCACGCGCCCAAAGAATGCTACTTTCTCAAGCCAGAACTCGCATTTCTTCAATTTAGCATATAGCTTGTTTTCACAAAGCTTTTGGAGTATCAGCCTCAAGTGTTGCTCATGATCTTCACGACTTTTAGAATAAATGAGGATGTCATCAATAAAGATAACCACGAAATGATCCAAATATTCCTTGAATATTCGGTTCATCATATCTGTCTAGGCCGGGAAAAATCTTTGATGATGTGTTCGTCTTTCCTAAGTTTGTGTTGTTTGTTTTACCCTTTTGTGTTCGCTATGTTTATGGATTTTATTAAAGGGTGATGTTTTAGGAAAGCGATACCGACATAAGTGTCGACGACTTTGAAAAGATTGATTTTATTATTTTATGATTGGACTGAATGAGACAGAGCCGCCAGTTGGTATGGTTTAAATGGATATACCAACTCATCCGAGTTTTAATAATTTTCGCAATATGGTCCAATATGTGACTCCGAAAGATTGGTCTGAAACCCGAGATTCGTGGAATTCGAGGGCTAGGTTAAGCGGGGGAAGGTGTTAGGCACCCCCCGTCTCCCATGAAAACACGGTACCGCTTCTTATTTGATTTTTTGTGCATAAAGTGTGTGTGTGTGTGTGTGTGTTCTTTATTTTAAGTTTACTTATTTAATTCTAAGTCTTTATTTTGGGTTATTTGAAAGTAGTGATGTACCACTTTTGCGCCTAGGTACGAAGGATTTGATTTGGCAAAAAGTTCATTTTTAACAAGATGTATGATTTGAAATGATGTTTTGGAAAACAAGGTTTTCAAATCCTTCGCCCGACTAGGAATTGAGGACTTCGATGCTTCCTTTTATTTATCTTTACGTTCATAAGGTGATCTACCCTGAATTGCGTTATTCTTTATGAAAAGCTCTTTGTGGTTTTGCTTGGAAAATCATTTAGGTGATAATGCATGCAAAAAGCGTCAAAAGGGAGTCGAATCATCCTAGGGCATGAAAGCCATCTCGATGAACCGAGCACCCACAACCACAAATTTTCATTATTACGAGTTCTTAAACCCGATCTATCGGAATGAAACCCTCAAGACGACTTTAAGATCTAATATTTACAAGTACAACAATACGACATTATTTGAACATTACAAATAAGCGAAATGTCCATCGTGGGAATCTAGTCAAGATCGATCTCAACCCCGGGATTCCTAGGCTCACATTTATTGAAATAAACCTATATACAACATGTCCTAAACTCAAGATATGGTGGTTTCATCGGTTGAAAACCCCATCACGAGAGCTTAAGACCCTCCTCACCTCTAGATATATATCTAGGGCTCAACGGAGTGACCGGGAATGATATAAAGCGATAAAACACGTAGATCTACCGTGGATCTAAATCGATCTAGCATACGGGTTAAAGCTTCATGTTTGATAACCACTCAAAAGACTAGATCCGGCTTAAATCTAGGTAGATCTAGCCTACAGACTAAAATCTACAACAATAAAATCGCGTAATAACTGGTGGGAACTCAATATCCACCACCAACTATACAATATCTATGTAAAACAACAAGTTAGACTACGTTTACACAATATATCACATAAAACTAGTGTTTCAAACAATATTTACAAAGAAAGTGACCCAAAAAGGGCATTTTTCACCTTGGGGGACGCGTGAACAAGCGTTTTAACACCCTGGGACCAACGTAGAACACTCTCGGGACTCCAAGTAGATGCTAAACGAGAGAAAATAACTCAAAGTGGGTGCTTATAACTCTAACCCGAGGGATTCTCTCTCTAAATGTGACTTTCTATCTCTAAAACTCTTCCTCTCCTCCTTTGCAAATGAGTTAATGTTGCTCTTTTAATCTATCCGAGCCAGCCTCATACATGTATAAGGCTAGCCGTATATATGTATGCGACTGGGCTAGGTGGGTCCCGCAGTCTTGAAGTGCGTTCCTTTGGTCCCGGTTCGGAGGAAGTTGACCTGCGCAGATCGAACTTTCGAAAGGTCTGTGCCGAATGCGACTGAATAGAATCGAGTCTGATTGAGTCGGGGTCCGGGAAGATGATGCTGATAGCTGAGAAGTATCTTCTGGTTCCCGACAGCAGTTAGCTAGTTTATCGTCGATGACACGCATTTCGAGGTTTGCTGAGTTGGTTTCCGACGGACACTGTCTCAGCTTGGCGATCCTCGTTCAGTTCACGACATGTTCGGACGTCATTGGTCCTTTGAATCTTTCACGGGGTTGTCTCCGGGATGACCTGATTCTTTTGCCCTACCTCGAGGTTGTCTTCGAAGTAAAATTACGCTTTTGCCCTTCTGCAAGGTTAGTACAAAGAAAGCAAAATTTCTAGTGTCTACAATATCCATGAAGGCAGCAGGAGCATTAATCAATCCAAAAGACATGACTAGAAATTCATAATGCCTGTATCGAGTTCTGAAGGCAGTCTTTAGAATATCATCAGTTTTAATCTTTAACTGATGATATCCAGAATGAAGATCAATCTTTGAAAAGAAGCACCTTGCAACTGGTCAAACAAATCATCAATGCGAGATAACGGGTACCTATTCTTGATGGTGACATGGTTCAACTCTCGATAGTTAATGCAAAGTCTCATACTCCTATCTTTCTTCATTTCGAATAAAACAGGAGCACCCTAAGGCAATGTACTAGGACGAATGAACCCAATGTCTAACAACTCCTGTAGTTGGGCTTTTAACTCCTGAAGTTCAATAGGAGTCATTCGATATGGGGTTTTGAAAATGGGTTTTGTACCGGGTTCAAGGTCTATACAAAATTCGATTTCACGTTCTGGGGGTAGGCCAGGAAGTTCTTTGGGCAAATACATCAGGAAATTTATTTACAACAGAAATGCCATTCAAATCTGACGAATTTTTGTTTAATTCGGTGACATGGGCTAAGAAAGCTTGACATCCATTTTTTAATACATGAATGGCTTTATGGCTTGAGATGACGGTGATTGATTTCAATGGTTTGGTTGCTTGAATTCGCATAACATGTTGGTTAGGAATATGAAAACTAACAACCTTATGAAAACAATTAATTTTAGCATGATGAGTATTAACCAGTCAATTCGTAAAATCACATCAAATTCAAGTATTTTCAAAGAGATGAGATCAACAGGTAATGTGAGGGTACCGATTTGAATCAAACAAGATTTATAAAAGTGGATGCATTGAAGGTTTCTCCTAACGAAGTTTCAACAGATAAATCAAAATCTAATTTATCAGGAGTCAAGTTCAAACGTTAAGCACAAGAAGGTGAAATAAAAAAGTGGGTAGAACCGGTATCTAATAAGGTGTAGACTTCGTGAGAGTTTATAATGAGCTTACCGGTTATGACTTCATCTGGTTTCCACGCCTTTTGGGATGTTACGACAAAAGCTCTCCCTTGAACCACATGTTTTGACTTGTCCGTGACAGCCTTTGGTGTCACCATTATAGCTGGACTTGACTTTGTTACAGGACAGAATCGAGCTAAATGACCGTCCTTTCCACAACTGAAACACACCTTAGAAGGCTGTGTACAGTTTCGACTAATGTGTCCCTCTTGTCCGCATTTGTAACATCTGATTGGTGGTCGTTCTCCTCCCTTAGAAATGGGTGCTGGTGTTGGTGCTGTTGTCGATGTCTTTCTATTGTCATTGTTGAATCTCCTCTTCTTAAAGTTATTTCCACTTGATTCACTTCTTCTATTATCCGGGCCAGAATTACCACCGAAGTGGTTACCATTTCTGGCATGATAATTCCCTCCTCGCTGGTTCTCATTATTCCATTGATTATTGCCACTGGTACGATTGTTATCGTGTTGTCGATTGTTGTCTCTTGGTTGTAATGTTTCTTTCTCTCGTTCCACCAATTGAGCCATATCCGCTATATCTAAATATAAATGAAATTTATGAGATATAAGATGTTGGCAAATCTCAAATTTCAAAACTCGTAAGAACATTCGGGATGCGTTCTTTATTATCCACCAAGTGGGGCGCAAATCGGGATAACTCAGTAAATTTGGCCTCGTATTGTGAGACGGTCATATTATTTTGCTCCAAATTAATAAATTCTACTTCCTTCATATGGCGAATGCTTTACGGAAAATACTTTTCATTAAAGAGCTCTTGAAACTCTACCCAAGACATTTCATGTGTTGAATGATGTGTACACTTCATAGACTCCCACCAGTGGTCTGCCTCTCCTCGTAACATGAAGGTAGCAAAGGGAATCTTTTGATCATCAGCGCAACGCAGTACATCAAATATCTTTGTCATTTGTTTGAGCCACGTCTCCACCTTGAGTGGTTCCGGCTTTCCGAGAAATTCAGGTGGTCCTAACTCCTTAAACTGCTTGGTAGTGACCATTCGTGAGTTACCCCATTTCCACCAGTATTATTAGCAGTAGTTTCTCTCGCCTGGTTATGCAAAAATCGCATAAAGTTTTGGAAAAACTAATCATTCATCATGTTGTTTAGCATCATGATTTTCTGAGTTTGCAGCAATATGATTTGTAGCTTCCTGATTCTCAGCCACAATTGTCTCATAATTCATTTCTTGATTTTCAGATGCCATTTTGAAATACGGCCACAAAACAAATTTAAAGGTTAGTTAAAGAAATTGACATGTCATATCTTATCCCTATATATCGATCGATTAATTAAATAACGAAAAAGCTTAGGTAGGACACACTAGCGAAGGATTTTACTCGTCTTTCTCCTCCTAGTTTTAATCACAGATCTCTACCATAGATCATATCCCTAAGCTCTGATACCAACTATGACGCCCCCAAAATAGATCCACACAACCCATTTTCAGTCGCCAAATACATACTACAAAATCCAAATACAAACTTTCCTACTTACTACTAATAACTTGTCGTGCAAAATACGACCACACATAAATTGTGAGTTTCAATACAAATATTGTACCATATATAATACGACAATATCCACACTCAAATTAAGTGCTCATTATAATTATTGTCACACTATTTTACAGAATAGTTAGGACTACTATAGTAACTATCTCGGACCATTACTCTGTTCCCCGACTAGTCCCAGTTACACTCTCATTTCCTGAGAAGAACAATGAGAAAATGATATACCTTACGAGTATTGAAAGAAAATAATATCCTTTACCTTAGTAGAAAGCTAGATCTAACTTGTATAACAAATATTATCCTGAGAAAATTTTGCACTATAATCTACACTCAAAGTATTCTTATACTCAAAAGAAATACTCACAATATTGTAGTATAAACACTTGTGTTTTTTTGGTGTGTATAGGATGAAGGGGTTACCTCCCTTTTATAATGCAATTCGGAGGAAAAAATAAATTTTACTGTCTAACTTTTTTCTGCCTAACCTTCTCTTTCTCTGCCTAACTTTCATTTCCTTATGGGTGAGGGTCCACAAATTTGGAAACAAATGAATTGCAGGAGCAAATTTCAACCCACCAATTAGAAGAAAAAAAAAGGACAAGGACTATGCAGGAGGATGCTACGCACACTACTTTTGAAAACAAAGCATCCAAATTATAATTTGCTCACCTCCGCCCCTTTTATCACATGCTTATATATATTATAATAATGAGTCATGCTACTATCACATAAAACAATCACACAACTCTCATGTACTGCTGACGTGGCAGTATGTGATTTGTTGTTGACATGACCCACTTAACTCAACAACAAATCACATACTGCCACTTCGCAATATGTGAGAGTTATGTCACCATATTTATGTGATAGTAGCATTATTCTATAATAATATTACAATTTAAACAATTATAAATTATAAATTATACTATTATATTATCACCTTATACTATTATAATAATATATTTGAATGAATATTTTATCGGAGAAGATAATTATGGTTTCATAGAAAAATATGTCAAACTTTCAACAAATGTCTCATGCTAAAATTCCTCCATTTGTAACAAAAATTGGACAAATATCCACCACATAATAATTATTCAAAATTAATATTATAAGCTCACAATATTAACAACCAGATCATTCTCAAGAAAGAGGGGGTTTTCCGATAAGGATTTATCTTTATTGGCGCACAATTATATAACTTAATCCCTTTCCTCGATAGAACTTTCTAGACATTACCAATAATGCTAACTAATAATATCATTCAAATAATATAAGTTACTGTGTCGTATTAATAATATAAAATATTGTGCAGATGTTACTGTAACAATTATTAAATCAATAATATGAGATACTATGCAATATCTACTATGACAATTATTGAATGAGTGACTTCTTACGTAAAAATCAATAATCAGAGATACCGTGCAATACTGTGTGTTATTGTGCAATACCGCGTATTACTGTACTTTTATCACTGGATATTTCAATAGTTAAGAGTAAAAGTTCTGCCGTTAATTTTGTTAAAAATTGTTTTTATCATTTTCTATATCCGACAGTTATTTCATTGTGGGGCCCACCAATGATTGGTTATTTCTGCGCTGTCTTACGAATATTCCCCATAAAACGAATATTTTTCGACAACTATTTACTTTGTATAATTTGCACATATCACCCATAACTCACATTTATCAATTCAACACCTTACTAATTAAAATAATATATAGAGAAAATTAAATCTTATTCATAAAAAGTTGAGGTCTTACAGATAATGCATGCAATAAAATGCCAAAAAGGGTCGGATCATCATCGGGCATGATAGCCATCTTGATAGATCCGAGCACCCACAATAATAAATTTTCACTATCACGAGATCTTAAATTCGACTTCTTGGGACGAACCCCTCGAACTCGTTTTAAGATCCAAAATTACATGTACAACGATTTTGTGTTATTTAAACATTACATCGTAAACAAAAGTCTATCGTGAGAATCTAGTTGGGATCCGATTGTTAGATTTCGACCCCGGGATTGCTAGGCACACATCATGACACTTAAACATATGTACAATACAATCTAGACTCAATATTAGGTGATTTCATCGGTTGAAATCCCATTCTCGAGTTATTAGGACCCTTCACCTTTAGATATAGATCTAGAGCTCTACGGGGTAACGGGACTGATTAAAAGCATTAAAATGACTATATCTACTATAGATCTAAGCCGATCTAATATATGGGTTAGAGTTTCAAGCTCCATAACCGGTTAAAGGGCTAGATCCGGCTAGATCTAAGTAGATCTAGTCCTAGGACTTGATTTTTAACAATATATACATAAAATAACCGATAAAATAGATAGTTCTACTAACCATTACGCAAGATATATACACAAAATAGCAAATCTAACAGTAAATAAACAGTATATCTACATTGATCTAGATATATTGAACTATATTTATAATAGAATGCACAAAAAGTTGCTTTTTCACTTTGGGAAACAAAGAAACTAGCTTCTTTTGACTTGAATTCAAGCTATATATCTCTAGACACAAAAAACCTACAATATATGAGATCAAACAACTCAAATTTAGTGATTTAATGTCCAAATCGAGCCTTTCTCTCTCTAAAACTCGATGTCTCTCTCTAGAAATGATTCCCTTTTTAGATTTGTTGAAACCCGACCATTTGTAGAGGAAAAGGGGCAGCCGCAAGTATAATGGAGGCAGCAACAGGTATACTTGCGGCTGGCCTGGGGTGGGCCCCACTTACTCGATTTTCATGCCGCGAAGTTAATTTTTGTGATGTCTGCTTAAACGTTCATAACTCTCAATCCAGGAGGAGTTAGGAGACGTGACATATCAATCTGGAAAGCTCTTTCCAACAACTTCGAAATGATATATTATTTGCCTAATACTGAGTTCGATAAGATAGGCAAAAAGGGGGAAAATCATCCCTAGGTAGATGTCAGCTAGTCATTCGCCTTGCTTTGTAGTCGGTTGTTCGTTCCTTTCAATCCGGGAATAGTTAGGAGACGTGTCATACCATTCCGAAAAGCTTTTTTTGTGGGCTACGCAATGTCATCAAGCTTAACCATTTATGGGTCCTAGAAGATGAAGCGAAAAGTAGACATGTATCTTCCAAATTCAGCGGGACAGTTGACTAGTTTGTCAGCAGCTCAGGGATCGCTGTGGTGGCTTCTTATGACCTCATCCTCAGCTTGGCGATCCTTGCTTGAACATGTTATTGTCAGTGCAAAATTACACTTTTTTCCTCTTGCGGGGTTGTCGTCGGGGTGAATTACGCTTTTGCCATCCTGCAGGGTTAGTCAAAGGAAAGCAAAATTTCGAGTGTCTACGGTGGTAGTGTGCAAGTTACGAAAGGTGTTATACGAATTGAAACAATCACCTTAGCATGGTTTGGCCAATTTAGCCTTGCTATGAGGAAACGAAGTTTTAAGCAAAGCGATTCTAATCATACTCTCTTTTAAAAGCACCAACAAGGGAAGGTAACAATTTTAATAATCTATGTTGATGATATGATAATTACAAGAAATGATAAGGAAGAAATCTCAAGTTTGCAAGGGTATCTAGCAACTAAATTCAAAATGAAAAATCTTTGAGGGTTGAAGTATTTCCTAGGGATCGAAGTAGCTAGGTTAAAGCAAGGAATCTTTCTATCACAAAAGAAATATGTGCTTGATTTATTGTCCGAAACATTAATGCTTGATTGCAAACCTGCAGATACTCTAATAGTACAGAATTCTCAAATCAAATTGTTGCAAACAAAGAAAGATATCAGCGTCTCATAGGAAAGCTAATTTACTTATCTCACATAAGACCATATATTTCTTATGATGTGTGCTTGGTAAGTTAGTTTATGCATTTTCCTAATGAAGACCATATGAGTGCGGTGGTTCGTATTTTACTGTACTTGAAGTTTTCTCCTGGGAAAGGACTAATGTACAAGAAAAGCCACCATCTATACATCGATGGCTATGCAATCGCAGACTAGACAGGGAGCATTTACTGATAGGAAATCTATATAGGGTTACTTCACATTTGTGGGAGTTAATCTAGTCGCTTGGAGAATTAAAAAACAGAAGATGGTTGCTCTATCCAATGCAAAGGCTGAGTTCAAAGACATGACTAAGGGACTGTGTTAACTACTCTCGTTAAAAAGGTTGTTGGAAGAAATTGGATGCTCATCTAAGTTTACAATGAACTTATATTGTGATAATAAAGCAGCTATAGAGATTGCACATAATCTAGTTCAACATGACCGAACCAAACATGTTGAAGTGGATCGACATTTCATCAAGCAGAAACTTGAAGACAAAATAGTTCAGTTTCCATTTGTAAAGTTAAAAGACCAATTAGCAGACATACTTACAAAGGTTGTCTCTAGTAAAGTATTCCACAACTCACTTGGCAAGTTGGGCATTGAAAACATCTATGCACCAACTTGAGAGATAGTATTGGCGTGAGTTGCTGCGAGAAAAGTGCTTAGAGTGATTATAGGAATCAACCAAGTCAACAATTGCTGCAAGTAGTTGTAGATCTCCACAATTCTAGCCTAGATTAGTGTAAAATAATTACTTTCTTCTTTCCAAAAATAGGTTTCCTGTATATATATCTACTCTACGTTGTACTCATATAAAAAAATATTAATTAAGTTAAGTCACACGAGAAAGACAGAAAGTAGAAACTTGACTAATCTCAATTCACGCTTACCTTTTCTCTGACCCCTAATTCCCCAAATCTCAATTCCGCTATCTCTTTCTCCTCTCCTCTCATATCTTCTCCTCAAAACAACATAAGCTATTGGCATGTATTAAATTTAGTGGTGTGGTGTGATGTGATGATTTGGTTCCTTCCTCGATTTCTTCCGTTTAGAAATTACAAGTATTCATTTCCTTCTCATTGCATTCAAGTGGTGTGGTGTGGTGTGATGATTTGGTTCCATTTACAAATTACAAGTATTGGCTAAACAAGCTAAGATGACTGGATGTGATATTTTTATTTGATATTACTTCTTGTCATTACAATTTTTTTTATCTTTTTGATTTTTGATCCTTTTGGTGTGAAGAAATAGTAATTTTGGTTGTACTTGTGTTTTAGATTTTCTCTTGAAAGAAATTAATTTTTTTGTTTGATAAAAATAGATTTTAATTTTGGTTATATACCAAATTAACTAAATAGCATATTCGAATATCAGTTATTATATTCAAAAAATTGTTTGGATATTAAAATTGTGTTAATTTCAGTATTCAATTATAATCCAATACACATATTTGAATCGATTATAACATATTAGTTAGTGTCAAAGGGTGTACAATCTGACACAATTTTTTTCACGTCTATGCCTTCCTTGTGATGCACTGGTTCGCCCAACCAGTCAGCAACAATCACACAGGCTATTATAGTTAGCCAAGCACACAGTCAACACAGTGTTTACAGGACAACGTCCAAACCTTTCTTATTGCACTCAATAGACAAGGAATACAATATCTGACTAGGGGCTACAGACTCACACTTGATCAGTGATCTCATGTCTTGCCAAGCCCCCATGTTATACATATATATAAGCATACATAATTTAGACTGCAGTTGACAACCCCAACTGCTAGGACATTCAGCCAATAGGAAATCATCATTTCGAATTTTAACTGCCCACCAACTGCCCACCAGCAGGTGTGCACGCCCCATGATGTGCAACTGCTAGAGATATGCCAGTCATGTTCATAGAGGTTGGCTGAGGTCTGTAACCGCCCATAACTGCTTGTCAGTTTGGTCTTGGTCCAGCCAGCCAACTCAATTAGCCTACAGCGTCTGCCCATCTTGTTGATGTCTTAGCCCACAGTGTCTGCCCACATTGTTGATGCCTCAAGCCCACGAGTTGCCCAACATGTTGCCACCAAATGCTTTGTCCAGCTAGCCCACACGAATGTCCACCTGACCATGCACTTGCCTAAGGTGCTGCTCGGTTCTGCTGTGCACGTCCAGCCCATGCGCCTGTCCACGTGCTTCAGCCTTGTTGCATGCTGGGCATCAACCCATGCCATGCTTGCATGCTGGCCAACCCATGCCATGCCTTGATATGCCAACCCAACGTCTGTGCCATGCACAACGTCTGTCTAACAGCATTCTTGCTTGTTCATGCCCAGCCTATGAACGATCTTTGATGATCCGATCCAAGCCACCAATCTGATGTTTGACATTGTTGGAGGGGAGCCCAACAATGTCCCAACGCCCCGCACGCATCTCCCATGACACCCGCCCATGGTCCCGGGAAACCTTCACGGAGTACCCCTCCCCTATAGTAGCACTTATGAAAAAAACCAAGTTGCCACGACTAGACATCAAGTGTGTCTGAGGAGTCATAACGTAGACCCTCTGGATTTGATAGTTTTCTGACATGCGCCCATTTGCTACCCAATGACCCAAGTTGCTGCATAGTGTCGACCATTGCTGCACAACGCTGCTTAATGGGCCAAATGGCCGAGTGTCAAACATGTCTTGCTGGTTAAGTGCGCCCAGCGCCCTTGGCTGCCGCTTGCTGCCGCACGGTGCGCACACTGCTGCTCACGAATGCCTTATTGAGTGTCAAGGCTTGACTTAGCATGTTATCTGAGCGTCCCGCATGCCAAGTGCGTGTCAACCTACTAAGGGGCTAACAAACCACCCCCACCAGAAGAGTCCGATGTCCTCGTCGGTGGGTGTGCCCAATACTCTGCAATTTGTTTCTCAAACTGCCATATTGTTACATCTCGTTCCCAACTTGCGCCTACCTTGCTTTCTCCTTTCCACTGTACCAAATAGTCTGTTCTTCGATTTTTCTTGCTCTGACCTTCAGTCCTATGAGCCAAAATCTTCTCGATATCCTTGTCAAACTGCTTCCTGATCACCAGCGTAGCCCTCTTGACTTGTTTCCTGCCAGCATCAAGCAATTCCTGCTGGAATGGCTTTTGGTAACTCACATGGAATGTTGGATGTACTTTTAATCTGTTTGGAAGTTTCAGTCTGTAAGCCACAACCCCAACTTTCTTTAGCACTTCGAATGGGCCGTCATACTTAGGAACCAATCCTCTATGCACTACCTTGCTACTGATCTTCTTCCAGATCTGAGGTGTTAGCTTCAGCAACACCATGTCTGCCACTTTGAATTACAGCGGCCTTCGATGTGCATCTACATACTTCTTTATCCTCCTCACTGCCTTGCTCAGACTATCTCGTGCTACCTCAATCATTTATGTTCTAGCCCTTGCAAATCGATAGGTAGCAGGACAATTACCTCCTGTACACTGCACCGCCACATCATTCAGAGTCCTTGGCTGAAAACCAATGCTCAGCTCAAAGGAACTCATTCCCGTTGCAGAAGATTGATGCAAGTTGTAGCAAAACTGTGTTGGTTCAAGCAGTACCAACCAATTTTTATGACTTGCAGTCACATAATGTCGCAGATACTCCTCGAGCAATTGATTCATCCTCTCAGTTTGTCCGTCTATTTGGGGGTGATTCGCCGTGCTGAACTTCAATTCAGACCCAATCAATCCAAACAAAGTCGTCCAAAATCTGCCCGTAAACCGAGAATCTCGATCACTTATGATATCCTCCGGCAACCCAAAGTATTTCACCACGTTTTTGAAGAATAGTCCAGCAGCAACATCTACTGTGCAAGCATATGGTGCTAGGATGAACACCGCATACTTGGAAAACCGATCAACCACTACAAAAATTGATCTCATCCCATCAACCTTCGGCAACCCAGAAATGAAATCCATTGAGACCGATTGCCAAGGTCTGTCAGGGATGGAAAGTGGCTGCAACAACCCTGCTTCACTTTTTCTCTAGAGCTTGTCAACTTGACAAACTATGCAAGACTTGACGTACGCCTCCACGTCATGCTCCATCTTTGGCCATTAGTACGAGCGAGACAACAATGCCAACATCCTCTCGATGCCTAGTGACCAACCCATTTTATATCATGCGTCTCGTGCATGATTTGTCTCCTCAAGTTCCCTCCGCTAGGAACATACAGCCTACTGCCTTTTGCATACAGCAACTCATCATCAATCCAATATCGTCGAACCAAGCCCTCCTGAACTTGCGAACGAAGTTTTTGGTAAACCGCATCATTCTCGGTCTGTTCTCTTATTTTGTCCAGGTACTCTGTCTCGACCACTGTGAGAGCAGTAACGAACTCCTGGGCAACTTTCCGACTCAATGCATCAGCAACTGAATTCTGCACCCCTGGTTTATGCACCCACACAAAATCAAATTCTGCCAAAAATTCCTACCAACGTGCTTGCTTCGGAGTCAGCTTCTTCTGAGTTTTGAAGTAGGTGTTGGCTACATTGTCGGTAACCACCACAAACTTCGTGTCTAGTAGGTAATGCTTCCACAATTCCAAGCAATGCACCACTGCAGTCATTTCTTTCTCGTAAGTACTGTACCTTTGTTCAGCATCCTTCAGTTTTCGGCTCTCATAGGCAACTGGATGGTTGTCTTGCACAAGCACCCCACTAATAGCTCTGTCTGATGCATCAGTGTGCACCTCAAAAGGAATCTCATAGTCTGGGAGTCTCAACACTGGCTCCGACGAAACTGCCACTTTTAAGTTATCGAATGCCTCTTGGCAACCTGCTGACCAGTCCCACTTCGTATCCTTCTTCAGCAAATCTGTTAAAGGAGCCACCTTCTTCGAGTAGCCCTTGATAAACTTTCTGTAGTAGTTTGCCAGTCCCAAAAACGATCTTAAATCAGCAACTTTTGTAGGGGTAGTCCATTCAACAATGGCTTGGACTTTTCTTTCGTCCATGCGCATATGTCCTTGGCTAATCTAGTGCCTAAGGAACATAACTTCTACCCTGCAAAACTTGCATTTTTCTTTTTTGACATATAATTGATATTCCCTCAGTTTTTGGAATACCACTCTTAAATGTTCCACATGACCATCTAGTGTTTCGCTATACACCACTATATCATCTAGATAGATAACGACAAACCTATCTAGATACTCATAAAAGACATCGCTCATAAGATTACAAAACGTTGCTGGAGCGTTGGTTAAGCCAAACAGCATTACAAGGAATTCGTATGAACCATACCTTGTCACACATGCAGTCTTTGCTTCATCACCAGCAGCAATCCTCACTTGCCAATAGCCAGCCCTCAAGTCCAGCTTTGTAAAATACTTGGCTTTGGACAATCTGTCGAACAAGTCAGCAACATTCAGAATAGGATACTTGTTTTTGATAGTAACATTGTTTAATGCTCGATAGTCGACGCACATTCTCATAGAGCCATCTTGTTTCTTCTGAAACAGCACTGGAGCACTATAGGGAGCCTTTGATGGTCGAAGAAAGCCAAATTCCAACAAATCAGCCAACTGCTTTCTCAACTCAGTCAATTCTGCAGGTCCCATTCGGTAAGGGGCTTGAGTAGGGGGTCTCGCACCCGGCTCCAACTCAATCTTATGATCAACAGCACGCCTTGGAGGAAGGGTCTTTGGGAGTTCTGGAGGCATTACGTCTTTGAACTGTTCTAGTAACTCACCCACAATCTGGCACCTCTTGAGTTAGACCCGACTTGATCTCTATCAAAGCACATAGGTAGGTATCCTCTCCTCGTTTGAGTCCAGACTCTAGTTGTACTGCAGACAACAAGCCAACCTTTTGCTTGCCTTCCTTCTTCTCCTTGCTTGGATATATAGCAGTAACAAATCTAGGCATCTTGTCATCGGTGATCATCATCCCACCAAGATGTGGCATCACCATGCACTTAGCCGTCGTCAGAAATTCGATTCCTAGGATGAGGTCAAAGTCATCCAAAGGAACAGCCATCAAACTGCACTTTCCCTCCCATGGGCCAACCTTCAAATCTGCCACCGTCGTCCCACGAATAGGTTTTGCCTCGGAGTTTACATCCTTGATCTTACTTGCGTTCTTCTGCAAGTCCAATTTTAGATTCTCCACTTCCCTTTTAGCAACAAAGTTGTTGGTAGCACCAGTGTCCACCATTGCCAGCACCTCTCTACCATTTACAACCACTGATATGTACATCAGTCCACGCAGAGTAGTAGGTGCCTTTTCCTTTTAAGTCTACAAAGCATCTAGCAGTTGTAAATGGTTCATCCGTGGTCCATCTGATGTTCCTTCTTCACTCGAGTCAGCAACTAGAGCATTCACCTTCTCGCGCTTCGGGCATTCCTTCATTCGATGGGGACCCCCACATATGAAGCAACCTTTGCTCTTGTCCTTAGACTGTCCGTTATATTTAGGCTTTGACTGATTGTCACCACCTTTCTTAGACTCTTGTCCTTCTTGCCATCTTTGAATCCGCCCTTTTCTTTCTTTCCCATCTGCTTTTTCTTTCCATCAGCGTTGGAACCAGAAAACTTGTAGTCGACAAGGCCATCAGCAGCTGCAATTGCTGTGGGCAGGTCTTTGACACCCTGCCTACGCAACTCAGTATGCGCCCACTGTTGCATATCCGACAGAAAATTGAACAGTTTGTCCTCCTCGGACATGTTCTTGATGTCCAGCATCAACGAACTAAATTCTTTCACCTACTCTCGAACAGATCCGGTCTATTTCAAATGCTTCAAACTGTCCCTCGCCAGCTATGAAGTATTGAGAGGCAGAAATTGATCCTTCAATTCCTTCTTGAGAACTGCCCATGTCTCAATCTTCGGCCTGCCCGCACTCACATCATCCTTAGTTCGAGTTCGCCACCAGAGTTTAGCATCCTCCGTCAGGTACATGCTTGTGATTGTGACCTTTTCTCGATCTAGGATATGGGCAGCCACGAAGTATTGCTCCATGTCCCATAAGAAATTCTTTAGTTCATTGGCATTCCGATTGCCCCCAAAGGCTTTGGGTTCAGGAACACGCACCTTTGTGTGTCCATCTGCACTTGATGGACCAACAGCCACAACACGTCTCACTAGTACCATGTCTTTAGCCATTTTCTCGCATCATTCAGTCACTTCAAGGGTCCGATTCGTGACAGCCACCAGATCTACAGTCAGGTCATCCACCTTCGTATTGAACTCGACGACATGATCTGTAACTTTAGCACGAAGGTTCTCCAATAGAGCCGATGATGCTCTGAATTGGTCAGCCAACGAACCTTCTTCACCAACCAGCCGCATACCCATGAAAGTTTCCAGCGCTTACAACTTCTCCTGCAAATCATTGATTCGATTTGTATTGTTCGCTAACGAAGCTTTGATACCAATTGTCATAGGGTGTACAATCTGACACTATTTTTTTCGCGTCTATGCCCTCCTTGTAATGCACTGGTTCACCCAACCAGTCAGCATCAATCACACACAAGCACACAGTCTATTATAGTTAGCCACGCACACAGTCAACACAGTGTTTACAGGACAATGTCCCAACCTTTCTTATTGTTCTCAATAGACAAGGAATACAATATCTGACTAGGGGCTGCAGACTCACACTTGATCAGTGATCTCATGTCTTGCCAAGCCCCCATGCTATATATATATATATATATATATATATATATATATATATATATAAGCATACAGAATTTAGGCTGCAGTTGACAACCCCAACTGCTAGGACATTCAGTCAATAGGAAACCAACATTTCAAATTTTAACTGCCCACCAACTGCCCACTAGCAGGTGTGCACGCCCCATGATGTGCAACTGCTAGAGACATGCCAGTCATGTGCATGGAGGTTGGCTGAGGTCTGTAACCGCCCATAACTGCTTGTCAGTTTGGTCTTGGTCCAGCCAGCCCACCCAATTAGCCCACAGCGTCTGCCCATCTTGTTGATGTCTTAGCCCACAGTGTCTGCCCACATTGTTGATGCCTCAAGCCCACGAGTTGCCCAACATGTTGCCACCAAATGCTTTGTCCAGCTAGCCCACACGAATGTCCACCTGACCACGCACTTGCCTAAGGTGCTGCCCGGTTCTGCTGTGCATGTCCAGCCCATGCGTCTGTCCACGTGCTTCAGCCTTGTTGCATGCTGGGCATCAGCCCATGCCATGCTTGCATGCTGGGTGCCAACCCATGCCATGCCTTGACATGCCAGCCCAATGTCTGTGCCATGCCCAACGTCTGTCCAACAGCGTTCTTGCTTGTTCATGCCCAACCCATGAACGATCTTTGATGATCCGATCCAAGCCACCAATCTGATGTTTGACATTGTTGGAGGGGAGCCCAACAATGTCCCAACGCTTCGCACGCATCGCCCATGACACCTGCCCATGGTCCCGGGTAACCTTCACGGAGTACCCCTCCCCTATAGTAGCACTTATGAAAAAAACCAAGTTGCCACGACTAGACATCAGGTGTGTCTGAGGAGTCATAATGTAGACCCTCTAGATTTGATAGTTTTCTGACATGCGCCCATTTGCTACCCAATGACCCAAGTTGCTGCATAGTGTCGACCACTGCTGCACAACACTGCTCAATGGCCCAAATGATCGAGTGTCAAACATGTCTTGCTGGTTAAGTGCGCCCAACGTCCTTAGTTGCTGCACGGTGCCGTTCACTACTGCTCACGAATGCCTTGTTAAGTGTCAAAGCTTGACTTAGCATGCTATCTGAGCGTCCCCGCATACCAAGTGCGTGTCGACCTAATAAGGGAACCTACTAAGGGGATAACAGTCAGCCAGCCTTTTAAGTGACATTATCTAAGCGTTTGGGTAAACTCAAATCCAAATTCAAAACTACAAAAGACATTGACGTGGCTGGTTTGCATTCCTTTTCACCCGTTCATTTTTCAAGCATACCTCGACAGAGGATACAAAATTACAAGAAAGTTCCGTTCTAGAGAGAGAAAACGAAACCCTAACTCTCTCTCTCCTTTTCAGATTCCCAAATTTTGATCATCCCAAAATCTCCCTGAATTAATTTCATCAGTCTCAAATTAAACCAGATCAGGCCATAAATCTCTCATGTATTTCGCTCCTTCGAAGCCATAAACAATGTCGGAACTCGCAGCAGACAAAAACCCACTGGTCTCGCCCACGAGCTCCCGGTCCGTGACCGAGACAGTGAACGGCTCGCATCGCTTCCTAATCCAGGGATACTCGTTGGCTAAAGGCATGGGAATCGGCAAACACATCGCTAGTGAAAATTTCACCGTTGGAGGGTATCAATGGGCGATATACTTCTATCCAGATGGCAAAAATCCTGAGGATAATTCAACGTATGTGTCGGTTTTCATTGCCCTAGCTAGTGAGGGCACGGATGTGAGGGCCTTGTTCGAGTTGACTTTGGTTGATCAGAGTGGGAAAGGAAAGCATAAAGTTCATAGTCATTTCGACCGATCGTTGGAAAGTGGGCCATATACTCTGAAGTATAGAGGCAGCATGTGGTAAGGTTTTGATTTGATTCTGCAGTTCTTCAAGTTTGTTTTTGTGTTCTGCTCCTTTTTTTGCCCTTAAATTGAGACTCCCATTTTTGAAAAGTGATGAATTTAATTAATGTTGTCAAATTCCAGTTAACTTCCTAACTCAATGTAAATCACAATTGGTCTTAAATGAGACCCAACTTTTACCACTTATTTCTTGAGCCAACATTTGGAATACTTGTCACTTTTTAGTAAATATTTAGGAATGAGACTTTTAACTTGGGATGGATGGAGTATTTTGAACTTTGAATGGAACGTTTCAACATTATTAGATGCAACAAGTTAATTGTTGATTGACGCAGATCACATTCACTACTTTTTTCTGAACAAGTTGATTGAAACATATTGTAATAAGCAATTTAAAATAGAAGACAAAAATTGATGAGAGGTTAAAAACTAACAGGTTAGTTTTTATTGAAATCTTGTTGTGTAATTTGGACAAAATATCGAAACTTGGTGTGCTCACTACAAGTTAAAAGTGGGAAGTGCACTGCTCTTTCTACACATATATATTAGACTTGAACGCCTGATATAATTTGGGGATGGTCGTATATCATGCTGTGGGATCATATGTGGGTAATTGATACTGTATTAAATTACTGGTAGAAAGTGGGATATTTCGAAATCACCAGATGTAATCATATACTTATGGTGGCCAATATTGGAATATGCCTAGGGCTTCATAGCACTTTGGAACGCATGAGACACACACACAAAAACATATATTTATATGTGTATGTGTGTATACATATAATACACACAAATATACATACATATATATATATAATATCAGTTCGTTATAATTGATCTAGTTAGAAAGCTTTATATTTGAGAGATTAGATGAATCTATGTTACTACATTACATAATACCATTACATAAAACCAGGAATGAAAATGCCAATTGGTATGGAATAGTGAATGATTGGGTCAAGCGTCCGCCTTGTCAGAATTCATGGTTGGGTCACAATAACTAATTTGGAGCAAGGGAACCCTTATTATGGAACATGTACATATAATATACATAAAATTTCAACATAATGAGCTATGCTAAATAGCAAAATCCGTGAATATCAAAGAAGACCATTTCATCAATATATTTGCATGCGGCTAGGTTTTTTTAATGAGTAGTCCACTATTCAACAATAATTACATTAACTGACTGCTTTATAACTGATTATTCAATTAAAAATTAAATACCCTATGCAGGGAGTCTCATTTCTTCAAGAAGCTTACCAATCGGAATGCTAATGAATTCAAGTCAATGATTAATTTGCTGCTCTCAATACATATTTCTTCCTCTACGGATAAATGGGTTTGGACTACACCTTTTTAGTAGCTTTTCTTGTAAGAGCTATTTTCCTTGACTCGTTGTGTCCCAGTTATGTTTCCTTTGGCTTCTAAATTTGGAAGGCAAAGGTTCCAAAATCAAGGCAATTTATTTGGTCTTTTTCTCTACGAAAGCTGAATACTAATGTTCTTCCGAGGTGCCTACAAACCCACAGGGTTTCCTCCAGAAATCTGTGTTATTTGTAGGCAGGATGATGAGCCACATTTTCATTAATTTTTGCTTTGTCCTATTGCTCAGGGCTTATAGAACTCTATTTTTTAGAGTATTGGGGAGGAGTGTATTGCTTTGATGGAGGATTTGTTGTTTGGTTTATCCGGTTCAGAGGTTTTGGAGGGAGGAAGCATGTTAAGATGTTCTCTTTTTAGGTTCCAGTTAGGTGCTGTTTGATTACCTCTTATTGTCTCTTAATAGACTGCCTCTTATTCGGTAAGAGGCAGGTGGCTGTTTTTTTTTTTTTTTTTTGCTTCTTAATGGCTCTTAATCGGTTAGACATAAAAATAATTCTGTACCATCTAGAGGCATGTCTGAGTGAAAAAATAATTTTTTGGGACAAAAATAACCTCTCTTCAATATTACAAGTTCTGCTCGATCTTCTTCTTCCTCATCGCCTCTGCAAACCCTACCGGACCTCATCGCTGTCGTCCATTTCTCCGATCAAAATGTCCACTTCCAGCTCTCAAATCATCGAACACATAGTGCTCTTCAAAGTTAAACCCGACACCGGCCTGTCAAAGGTCTCCGCCATGATCGTCGAGGACATCATGGCCGTCGATTGGGTCGTGAATGACCTTGCCGGTTCTGTGGTGCCGCCGGACGGTTCGGCCATGAGAGTCACGTTTTTGAAAATGAAGGAAAATTTGGGGGAAAAGGAGAAAGGTGAAGTACTGGAAGTGGTTGGAGGAATTGGAAACAAGTTTTCATCGATTAAGCAGTTAACTTTTGGGGAGAACTTTTGTGATAGAGCGAAGGGATATTCGATTGCTTCATTAGCTGTATTTCCTGGATTGAGTGAATTGGATGGGTTGGATTCAAATTCTGAGATGGTGAATTCCCAAAAGGATAAAGCTAGGGACTTTCTGGAGTGTGTTGGTGCTTGATTATGTGATTCCGACTCCACAATCTGCTAATCTTTGATATTTTTGGGACATGATACTATGTTTGAAGTTAATTTAATTTGTACGTTTTCATTTTTATTTTATCATATTGCGGTCAAAATATTATAAATATGTATTTAAAATACTATTGAGACTTTTCTGATTATCAAACAGGTTTTGTGTAAACTGTTCAGAGGGTTAAAATAGTAAAATACTGTTATTCAGACATTTTGAAAAAATTAATTATCAAACAACATTTTTTCATTCAGGCACACTTCTGGACAGAGACTCTAAATTATTCAGATGTCTAAACTGTTCAGATTTTAATAATCAATTTTATCAAACACCACCTTAGTGTATCTAACACTAGAAAAGTTTATGAGAGATTTCCTTTGGTCGGAATTGGTGATGAGAAGAAGGATCATTTGGTTGGGTGGAAAACAATGCGTCTTTCTTAGCAAGAGGGGGGTTTGGGGCTAGGTAATTTGGTCCTCAAGAATGTTGCTTTGGTTGATAAATGACTTTGGAGATTTCCTTCGGAAATTCATTTCCTTCGGCATTAAGGTTATTAGGAGCAAATTCGACATGTATTTGAATAAGGGGGATGCTGGACCCAGGATTTATGTTACTCATGCAAGTCCTTGAAAATTCATCTCCCAAGGTTATACTTCCTTTATTCATATGAAGTTGGGGATGGTCGTCAAATTCGATTCTGGGAGGGTTATTAGTTGGGAGATAACCATTTTTCTCTTGTTTTTAATCGTGTCTATCGTATTTCTTAACATAATGATCCTCCTATTTTTAACTTCATAAAGCGTAATGGGAACTCACTTTCTTGGGATTTTCATTTCTTAATGAATCTCACAGATTTGGAATCTAATGAGATTGAATCTCTGCTAACATTGTTTGATTCGGTTCATTTATGTACCTCTTCTGATAAGTGTATCTGAACTTTAGATTCATTTGGTTCCTTTTCTTGTAAGAGTTACTTCTATTTTTTGACTCGGTCTATTGTTCCTCATCCATTTCCATTGGCTTTGTACATTTGGAAAGCCAAGGTCTCTTCTAAAGTCGAGGCTTGTGTGGTCTGGGGTTTTACAAACATTAAATACTAATGATCTTTATCAAGGTCGCAGGTCTTACAAAGTTCTATCTTCGAACATTTGTTTTGTGTGCAGACAGAGTAATGAGACATGCTCATTTATTTCTGCATTGTCCTGTTGCTTGGGGATTGTGAAGCTATCTTTGGAGTGCTAGGAGAGGAGTGTGTGTGTCCTGCTGCGGTGGAAGATTTGTTATTAATTTGCTTTAGAGGATTTGGAAGTAAGAGGGATGCCAAAATTATATGCAAGTGTCTTTTTTTCTGTCTTGTGGGGAATTTGGAATGAGCGTAATGCTAGGTTGTTTAGAGAAAGTTACTTATAAAGCTATTGAATGATAAGTTATTTTTCTTGCGTCTCTTTGGGCTTCTGCTATGGGGGTTTTTTAGAGGTATCTCTGTTACTAATTTATGTAGAGATTGGAGGGCTGCACTTTTTGAAGTGTTTTTTTATTTTTGATCTTTTAGTCTGCTAAGGGTGGACTTCTTGACCCCCATTTATTGTATCCTTTCTTCTTTATTAATAAAATTTTTTCTTTTATCAAAAAAAATAAAATAAAGTGCGGGCTTTTATATTTTTTTGTTTTTTTTTTTTTTTTTTTGGGGGGGGGGGGGTTAGGATTGAGCGTAACAGAGATGTATTTATCTATTACCTTGTTACAGTATAGGATTTCTTTTTTCTTCTGTAGGGTCCTTTGCTACGGATAATGTCATAGGGGTAAAATCTGGTTCCAAATTTTCGCCAATTTTCCAACCTTGTGATGGCCTGATTGCCTTCTACAATCAGTCAGCCAACCCGCATAGCACTGTCCGTCGCACTGTTTGAACCAACAGCACACACACGCACCCTGTTTGTATGTTTACTAATTGGAACAATATAGATATGCAAGCACAATGAGCAACACACGAATTTACAGGTAAACGCCCAACCTTTTATTGCTTCTCTCAATAAACTAGGATTTCGCCCAAAGGCTTACAAAACTCGGCTCTCTAGCCTACTTGTCTAATGTTCTACACCATACATATTTTCGTGCACCAAGCACTGGCTATTTATAGCCTGGTGGTCAGTTGACACCCCCAACTGCCAAGAGGTTTGCACCACTAAGGTGCTGCCAACAAAGGGGTGGCAGTTCCCCTAAAACTACCCACTACAGAATATGTCAAGCAAGTGCCACGCATCTTGGGTCCCAGTCATGCAGTCTGATGTCTGGCCATGTTTCCACCAACTGGTTTGCCCTCAATTGCTGCTTGGTCAGCTTACCCACCACAGGTAACTGCCTTAATTGCTGTCCAGCACATTCCCACCATCTGGTAACCGCCCACAACTGCCCTGCATGATGTTGCCAACCGCTTGCCCACTTCTTGACATGCTTCCCCCATGTCCTGTGCAGTTCAGCGCCCCAAACTTGCACCTCAACTGCTCCTTGACCTGGTCCAAGTCGCAGCCCGACCCCACTGTGCACGCCAGCCCCCTCTGGTTGCCTCTACGCGCATCAGCCTTGCATGCTGCCCAGCCCATCATGTCTAGCACTATCTTGTGCTTAGCCCAACACCTCTTGTTGTCACGCAGCCCAACGCCCAACATTGTTTAGCACCCTTTGTCGCCCAACTCATGGTGCTGCCTTCGCCACCAACATAGCCCAGCACTGACTAGTCTGAACCCATGCCACTTTTTGGCACGCTAGGCCCTGCCTATGCCATGCCCACGTTTAGCCCACTCTGAGTGTCACCAAGCTACTGTCTCAGTCCTTGGTCCTAAGCCAATGGTATGCCAAGCCCAGCCTTGACATTGCTTTGCCTAGCATTGCGCCTAGGTCTTCCTTGTTCATGCCCAACTCATGAACGGGTCTTCGATTCATCAAGCCACCTAATCCCTAGTTAGCATTGTTGTAGGGGAGCCCAATCAATGCCTAAACATGCCCCACGCATTGGCCATGACATCCTGCCCATGACCCCGGGTGTGACCTTCATGGAGCACCTCCCTATAGTAGCACTTGTGAAAATTTTCAAGTTGCCACCAACAGACATTAGTTGTGCTTGAGGAAGCATAATGTAGCTCGCCTAGAACATACATTTTTCTGATATAGTGCTCAACTGCCTACTAAGTGCGCCCAGCGCCCCACGCTGCCGACTTCTGTTGCACGATGCTGCACTTGGTTGTCTAAATGTTTGTTAAGGTCCAACCTTGACATTTGGCCGAAGCCCAAACTTGCCGTCTGCTGCGCCCATCTGCCGCACACTGCGCTCATCTGCTGCACGCTGCTGCACAATTTGAGTGTCAGCATGCCTTGTCCGTGTGTCAAGGTCATGTCAAGCCAACAAGGGTCTAATAGGTAACCTTTACAGCAATTTTTGTTCATGATCTTTGTGGAGATTTCAAAGCTACTCGCTTGAGTATTACTTTTTTTTCCCACTTCTTATAGATGGGTGGACTATGTACTGCCTATGAATGTATTCTCTCTTTTCATTGGATAATATTTTTTCTTTTATCTAAAAAACAATAAAATTAAATCCCTATAATTTTCATATGTTCAGCTCTATATATTTGTATTTTCTTTTAAATATATGACTCTTTACTTTTTTTTTTGGGCAAGCAAGGTATTATATTACTCAACAATACCCAAATATACATGTTTATATGGGACATACTTCAAGTCATAAATACAAAGAACCCAAAGCACACACACTAAAGTGTGCATGTACACACACACTAAAGTGTGCATGTACACACACACTAAAGTGTGCATGTACACACACATATATGTATGTATATATCAAATTCCAAGAGTGGCGTTGAATGGGACAATTCCATTTGCTGTCCAAATTTGTATCAAGCATATTGGAGGATAGTTGTACATCACTGCCAAGAAAATACTAGAGTGACCAAAAATTGAGAACCTCAAAGCACTGTAGTTACCTGGCACACGTCTTCCCCCAAAAAAGATTCATCATCAGAGACCTGAAAATCCTCATTTTTGGCGACACTGGTGGTAGGAAAACATCTATAGTCACCCAAATACAGCAAAAATGCCCATTTTAATTAATAATACAGGCGAAAGTGCATGTTAAGAAACTGAAATTTAGGCGTTCTAGTACTAGCTTTAATGGCTTGGTAAGGTGTGAGAAATAGTTGCCAAAAATGATTACTGTAATTGGTGCTAATAATTTTCTTGGTATCTCTATCTATGTAGAAGTTGTGGTTTTTCTTAACGTGCATCCTATTATATTGCTAAATAAATATGAGAATCTCTTAATCAATTTATTGGTACAAGTTTAAAACTCACATAATACTTCCCCCATTTCAAAATATAAGAGCAATATTGAATTTTGGAATGTCCATTTGAAACATTTTTTAATTCAAAATTTATATAAATTTAATTAGTATTAGTCAATTTAATTCTGAATATTATTAACTATTTAAAAGTACCACTAATTATAATATTATTTTCAAAACTTTTATTTTATTTATTTATTAATTTGTTGAGAAGGATAACGCGACACCTAGGACGCCGAGCTGCCAAGGCTCATGCCTTGGTAGTTGACCCCATGACTCATCATAACCAATGTACTTGTTATGTGGTGTAATTTTATTACTTATTAAACTTTGTAATGCGTGATGTTGACTTAGTTGACTTTTTATTTTCTACGTAGTGTTTGTTGATTTGTTCTACTAGTTTCAATGTCAATTGTTTCATTTTTGAATTTTGATTATGGAATATTGGTATAATTGTTTTTAATTGTATTCCATGGTGTTAGCTATGACATTTTGAATTTTAATGTATATAAAGTTTTATTGTTCAATATAGTTTTGAAGTAAAATAAACAAATATATAAATTGTACATTATTAACGATTTGTCGCCATACGGACGCCATGGAGGGCTCCAAAGCGTCCTGGCGGTCAACTACTGTCGCACCTCACCGTGACGCCGTAACAATTATGTACTAAACAAACAACACCACAACCACTAGGCCGTCGAACAGTGAATAAATAAATGAGAATGATACATGGCTTAAAGTTGCGGTAGCGGCCTAGGTTGCATAATGTTTTTTTTCATAATTGTTTCCGCTTCAGCTTCGATTTCGGGTGATGCGCATCGTTATACTAGAGTTTCAAATTTATTTATTTATTATTTTTATTAGTTAATATATGAATATATATATTTTATTCATTATTCTTACTTCTTTTATTGCACAAAAAAGTCCTATTGTTTGATATTATTATTGTTACTCCCTTTGTTCCCCAAAGAAGTCCCATTTGTTGGTTTTCCTTTACACTGTTATTTCACCATGATTTCTCTGTTATGCTATTATTTCTCCTTGATTTCTCCGTTACGTCGTTATTTTGTTTGGTTATGACGAAATTTTGCCTATACGCAATTTTACATTGATTATTCTTGAAATTACAATTTCGTGACTCGTTATCGGATCGGCAAGTAAGGAAACCAAATCGATACGCGAAGATTTCGGCAACTCGGCTGATACTTTGAACCATGAATGATACTTTTTGGACTTGGCCTTTGTCACCGTCCATCCCAAAAACCTAATTGAATGAATCATGTCAATTTTAAATTTGAAATGTCTCGAATTGACTTTTTAAAGTTAATATTGATCTTATATTTTGGAACAGAGAAAGTGTTATATTTCTCTTCAATTCTCGATGCTTTTAGAATCAGCTTATGATTTTATTTCAGTAGCATATGATGTTTCATTTACTCCAGAAGTGAATTGTTGACCCAAGTCTTTGTAGCAGTGTGGAGGAGAGACGGGACTCAAAAGAGCATATTATAATTTTCTTCAATTCTAAATGCCTTTTGAATCAGCTTATGATTTTGTTTCAGTAGCATATGATGTTTCAGTTAGTCCGGGAGTGACAAAGCACAGTGTTCGAGGAGAGATGGGATGAGTAAGGGCACTTAGAAGTTGGAAGGAATAGTGGATTTGAGATTTGACCTCTTTTTTTAATTCCCCTTTTGAATGTGGACAATATTAGAAAGAGCCTTGAGGGATACAACTGGATTCATTATTCAATCTCTTTAGCAGTAAATCAAGCAGTCCTGAAAATTTGAAGATTCCATCATGATTTACACGAGCATTGCCTTCAATAAGCAGATTATGGGTGCTGGGGGTGATCAGTTGGACTGCTAGATAAGGAATATTAAATTGTAGAGTACAGACTTCATGACCATGGTTAATGGTAGTTTTTATCTTGTACAATCTGCCCAATCTAACTTTGTGGTTTTCTTTCTGATTTAAATTGGCTAATATTTTACGCAAATTAATTGATCCACGTTATACAATGGTAACTATGGAGAAGTTAAATTTTCCATTCATCTGCTGGTGTTCTCCACTATAGACACTTACATTCCTTTTGCTATTATTTAGGGGATACAAGCGTTTTTTCAGACGAGCTATGCTTGAATCTTCAGATTACCTGAAAGATGATTGCTTGAAAATCAATTGTACTGTTGGAGTGGTCGTTTCTGCGATAGATTGCTCAAGATTACACTCAATTCAGGTCCCAGAATCTGATATTGGAGCACATTTTGGTATGCTACTGGACAATATGGAAGGTTCAGATATCACCTTTTACGTAGCTGGGGAAAAGTTCCATGCTCACAAGTTGGTATTGGCTGCTCGATCACCTGTTTTCCGATCTGAATTCTTTGATGGACTAGAGGGAGATGAACAAGAGATTGTTGTTAAGGATATGGAGCCCAAGGTTTTTAAGGTGAAACTTTGTTATTGTAGTTCTTCTTTATTCCAGTCAATTAGTTTATATTTTTTTGCTTTTGGAGTGGTATTATTATGAACCTTATTGCTGCTTCTGCTTCTACTATTCTACTACTTACTATGTGGTACTTTATACAAATTCTTACTGAAATTCATGTTTTCTTCACTTTACCAGTGAAAGATTGTTGATGTTTGAATTAGGTGATGCACTTCTCTTTCTGTTGTATTGGGTTTTGTTCTGAAGTTATTTGTTATATGACAGGCCATGCTGCACTTCGTTTACAGAGATGCACTTTCAGAAGATGAATTAGTGGCTTCTAGTTCTTCTTGTTCTCCTGTATCTGAGACATTGACGGCAAAGTTGTTAGCAGCAGCTGATAAGTATGATTTGGGAAGACTCAGAAGGGTGTGTGAATCTCATCTCTGCAAGGATATATCTGTGAATTCTGTTGCGAGAGCTCTTGCTCTGGCAGATCGTTATCGTGCCACAGAATTAAAAACTGTTTGCCTTCGATTTGCTGCTGAAAACCTTGCAGGTTTGTGGATTATTTTCTTTTTTTCCTTGATTTGGTTGCTTTTATAATAATGCTTCTCTGCAGAACCTTTTTATGACTTGATGCTTTCTACACAATTTTACTGCTACTTTCTAGACTTGTTTGAAATCAATACAGTTTTCCACGTCTGTGCATTTGGGCAGATTTTCTTACAAATCCTAAATACCAATTGTATGACTATGCTTACTTGTTTGGGTTGTTAAAGAGAGAAGTGCTAAGGTTGTGTGATCTATATAAGGTGCTACTGCTATTTATGTTCTGTAGAAACTTACTGTCAAGCTATACCATTAACATTGCGCGGGGTAGTGAGTCTCGTTTCCACCTCTTCTTTTGTTGCTTGTAGCTTGTGGACATTATGCTATGTTTGATGAGGTGTGTCCTCAGTCTGTAGAGGATCAAGTATGATGTGTTCATACAAGTAAGGATGCTAAGGTGTTTTGGCAGAGCTATTTATTTATCTAACTGGGTTTATGCAAACGAAATTCCATAATATTTTGCGAGCAGTGCCTTCCCTTGCAGTTGTTGAGGGAGAGGGTTTCATTTTCTTGCCTTGCTGTGGGCCTCAACTATGTGTGTGTATGTGGTGGGTTGTGAGGGGGGATGCATTAGTGGTCTTTCTATTTCAGACCTGTGTAGGGATTTGAAAGCTTCATAATTTTTTACGTACTCTGCTTGTTTTTGTTCCACTTAGGATCAGCTTCCTGTCCCCCCCCAAAAAAAAATAAAAAATAAATAAATTGTATCTTCCCTCTTCTATGAATAAAATCTTCTTTTTTCAAACAAAAAGTGGAATTTTTTTTCAAATAAATGTGTTCCTAAAGGTAGATAGTGCATAGCCTCAAAATTTAGGTGAGCTGTGATTGAGACAGAGTATTTATGCCTCTGGTGTCTGCATCTATTTCATGATGTCTGATTCACCTTGCTTCACTGTATTAGCCGTCCTGATTGCCAATTAAAAATTTTAAACAATGTTTGCAGATAACTAGTTAAAAAATCCTGTGCAAGTCACATTTATATGATCCGTAACGTAACTTCAAGATATATAGATATTTGATAGACTTTTAGTTTTGAAATTCTATTAGGGACAGGGTTTATTTACTTTTGTAACTCAAGACTTCGAAGTTCATAATTCAGTTATAGTTTATTTAATTTTAAAAATAATAGTTATCTAGATTTTGTAATCCTTTAACATAAGCGCTTTGCGTGGTATTTACTCCTTTTATAATTTCATTTACAAGCTTCTTAGTTTTTAAGTAGTGGCGTGATTCATTACAAAGAAAATATTTTGATGTCTAGCAAATCATGCAAAAAGATCATGATGATTAATTTCATCTAACATATCATACTTTATTTTGATTGATTAACCAGTGATAGTAGAATACAGGGCAATACTTTTTATATTAAGTTTGGGTAGCAAGTCTGGATATGTTTTGGGTTTATTACTTTATTTTATTTTTGGAATTTAATATTTTGTTTTATAATGGGTTTTGGACTTTATATAAGAAACTAGCTGTGTCCCGTGCCTCCGGCACTACATCGACGGTGGGATTTATCTCAAACTTTGGACGATCCAGATAATTTATTGAGTGAGCGGGAAATTCAAAATCATTTGTATTTTATTAGATAGATTATAGAAAATAATATGTAAATTAAATTTGGGTCTGTATCGTGTATTATACAGATGTGTTGGACTCAGCATAGGAACTTTTGTTATTTTTATTTTGACTTTTATATATTATATAGATATCTGGATATCTGATTTTACTCTTTATCTTTTCGTTCCATTGTTTTGGCTGTTTTTTATGTTAGCTATTAGGTTATGTATATTTGATTCTAACCTAAATATATCAAGGATTGAATGGGCTTGTGAAATTTAGGACAAACCTTAATAAGGGATTGAAAATTGTCCTATGTTCACTAACCAGCTATTTCAACCCCTAATCACCAATCAAACCAATACCTGAGCTACCAAACCTACCAATGACGATCGAAAAGGAAAGAGAAAGAGAAAGGAAAGAAGATCCGTGTCTAACCAATAAGTCACGCCTTCTTACCGTAGCCTCTCCGTTACTCCTCATCGGTACCCACGTACAGGGACATTAGGTCCACTTCTCCTGCCCTCGATCAGCCTTTGCAAATCTCTCCACAGGTTGTTACCTCAGTCTTAAAGGGTATCCCTCTTTATCACTGTGTGTGTTTTGTAGCTTAGCAGAGGTAGACATAACATGTTTGCCAAATTACCATTTGATATCCTGTGCTTATTTTCCTTAGTGATATTACCATTGTCCCTAGATATTATACCCTTCATCTCCATACCCGACCGCGGCGCTGCAACAAAAGACAACCCAGATCTACCCCCTTACGCTTCCCTGTTCTAGACAGAAAAGGGAAGAAAAAATGAGAAAGAAGAGAGAGAAGCCGCCATGTCGTCGCTCTCTCAGCACCATTGCCACTCTTGTGCCTTCTCACCACCACCATAATTGCTGTCTTCGCCTCTTGTGCATGCTGCCAACAGATTTGACTCCTGGTGCAATCTCCATCGAGCCTTGTGCGCCTATTTGTGTGAAGAGCAGAGGTAATTTGTGTGCGCCTCTGCTCAGTTAATAACTTTATATCCCTTCCCACATTTATCATCTAGTCACATGTAGTTATCCCATTACTGAGATTAGATCCCTATAGTTTATTAGTTTGACAAAGTCATTTACTTAATGTATTTTAGTTTCAGCCCATTTGTTTATTTTCTAGTCAATTAGGTCCTTGTAAGTGTAGGAAAAAGAAAATAAGTCAACAGAGAAAGGGCGCAAGAAAGAAAAGGTTAGAGAAAAGAAGTTTGAAAAAACAGTATATATTACTTTTTGCAGGAATCAAGGTAAATACAAATGAAATCGACCTAAAACTTGGCAGATACTAGTGAACTCGATGCAAAACTTGATGCCTATATGCTGCAACAAGATGAACACCTTAAAACAATTGAAGATTCCTTCAAAACAGACAGCAAATGCAACAAATGTTCAAGAGTCCAATACAACACTTGCAACAAAAAATTGACGTCCTTATGGAGCGCACTGTCAAAAGAAAAGAAGTTTCTCATGAGGATTTTGAGGGTCCACCTCCTGGTTCTAATTACATGGTACTCCTGCAACATGGATCCAATCCACGGATAAATCTACATGCTCTAGACACTAGGATGAATCTAATAAATAGAGGAGAAAAATTAGTTGTTGGGGACTTCAATGATCATGACTCCGAGGCATTCTTTGATTGGATTCATAGTTTGGAAAATTTCTTTTGTTTGTATAAGCTAACTAATGAGGGAAAATTTTCTTTGTTGAAGCGAAATTAAAGGGGACAATTTGAATTTGGTCGCATCAACATCAGTGGAATCGGAATCCATATACAGTTGCGAGAAGATGGGAACATATCTAAACTGCAATGACACGACATTGTGCCTTGAGATTATAAATAGCTAGCATATGTATAGTTATTGAGTTGGTGCAATGGAGTAAATTGTTGCAGTATACACTTCATTATTTTACAATTTGGCTATATGGTCCTAGTTTTCTTGGGTTATAGAAATTCCAATATCTACGTATAGTTGAGGATTGAATCTAGAGATTGAAGGTGGTGTAACCTTGGATGAACTCTTGCGTATGGATGATGGTATTCAAGCTGCTACCCAAATAGAGGTTTGAACATCAATGTATCGTCTAGGGTTGAATATGTAGATTGCAGGTGTAGTCTTGGACGAACTCTTGCTTATGGGGGATACTATTCAAGTTGTCCCAAATAGAGGATACCTTGGAAAGGACAACTTCTGTTAGACCTATAATGCCAACCCAAACTAGGAGTGAACTTGCTATTTGTGGAGTCTATTAGATGTAGGTCGGTGGGGAAGTCGTCATCAAGCCCATCAAGCCCTCCAGTTACTAATAGACCTAATTGCTCTGCAATTTATTCTCACGCTAGTAATAATCCTCCATCTAGATGTTACAATTGTCATGGTTTTGGACATATATACATTGATTGTCTGTCCATACGAATGAATGTTACCACTTCCCCTAATCAGGTTGCCATATTTGAAAAGGAGCTTGGAAATACAAATTTAAACGAGGAAGTTTGTAAACTTGCAGGTGATGAATATGTGTCTAGTGAACAAGATTTGACTGTTGATGCTCATTTGGATGGATTCCTAGGTGTTCTTTGACCTTTACTTTTGCCCACAAACAGTAGGATACTCCTAAAATCCATTGTGGGAGAATTTTTCAAACAACGGTCCAGTATGCAGGACAATTGTGCTCTTTTGTGATTGATACTGGAAGCTGCACTAATACTATTTCTAAGAAAGTTGATAAGAAACTTTGGTTAAAAGGAGAGTTTCACCTGGAGCCATATGTTATTTCATGTATTACTAATATAAAGTTGCCGGCTATTAAGGGGTTTGATTACATTTTAAGTAGACAAGCTTAGAGATATTATTATGTGTGATATTTTGCCCCTTAAGGTTTTTCTACATCATTGTATTCCGGGTATAAATTAGGGAGTTAATTATCTTAACTAAATCATAACTAGTGTTAATTAACCTCCCGGTTTTGTCAGTGTTGTGTTAAACAGTCCCTGTCAAAGGCAGGCCCCCTCGGAAGGCCATCAAAGCACCGACATTGTCACGTCATCCCTCGAGGGACTCAACACACTTGTCCACATCCCTCATCATCCATCAGGATTGTCCAAGGAGCCAAGGCAAAGACTTGAAAATCACCACCAAAATAAGCCAAAATTGCTAAGTATGGGAAATTGGCAAGAAAATGTTCCAAGTATGGGAGACCTCACTAGGTGAGCCACCATGAGGAGGTACCCGATACCATCACCAAGTGCCCACCTCACATTTCCACAAACAATCAAGAAGGGCTAGAGAAGGAAGTCCAAACAAGCAAGATATGAAAGCAGCCAACCAAAGCAACTAGAAAGCGAGGAGGGCAAAGGAGGGAAGGGACCCATAGGGTCGGCTCCAAAGGGTACCTCCCTACTCCCTAGAGGTTCCCACCTCTCTTTGCTCTTCCTTTCATTGCCAACAATTGCTCAAAAATGGGCAAATTATTCAAGAAGATAAGACTTGAAGGAGCCAAGGAAGAAGGAACTGTGGTCAGGTTCCACCCCTAGGGGCTGACCCCTAAACCCAACCTCCCTCATGAGGGGCTGCCTCAACTACCTCACTAAGCTCTCAACACTTGGACAAATAACAAAGACTAAGAAGGTTTCAAGGAAGGAGAAGGCAAAGCTTCTAAGAAGATAAGAAAGGAAGAAGAGGGGATCTCACCCCCAAAAAGTCAATCCCAAAGGGTAGGCCCACAAGGGGAGATCTTCTCCCCGTGCTTTCTTTCTCCTATAGCTCATTTCCTAGCCAACGGCCAAGATATGGAGGTTCAACTTAATGCAAGCATTCTGTTGCCTAATTTTCTTACTGGTACTTAACACGCAACTATACGCATTCGTTTGTAATTTTTAGCAAGTAAAGATATCGTTCCCACGAGGAAATAAACTAATATTTATCAACTACTAATTTAAATCTGATTAATCCTATTTAAACTACGAATAATGGTTGCAAATTGGAAATTTAAATTAACAAAATTAACTACGAAAATATGTGTTTACAAGAGTAAATGCAAAATTAATAGTTTAAGATTACAATTTCTCTTAGTATTTCATTTAACCCAATTCACTTCCTATTTAATTAGTTAATTAACATAAATCGTTAACCAAGAATTCTTAATAATGTTCACGCACTTCTTCCAAAAGACACGTAAACACATCCTCCTAAATCCGGTCTCTAAGGATCAAAATTACAAGGAACACTAATCAATTAACTTTACTATATTCCTATGTGAATTAAGTCGATCAGGGTTTCAAGCACAAATTCTTTCAATGGTTACAAAACACAGGTATATTCCTATCCTACATGCTAATTATATTAATCTTATTCAGATTATATGAACCAGATCTCAACCTATATTCAATTTTTCAATTTTATATATATTATCACAGTAATTGCTGGCCAAACAATTAATCAACAAGCACAAAATATAATAAACGATTCAAAAGTAACCAACTTGAATTAAATAGAAATCACCAGTGTAAATGACATACTAAATTCCGTTGCAACCTTAATTAAAAGGTTAGTTCATAACAACTACGGAAAACATCATCCAGATAATAAATAAAAACATCCCAGAGATTACAAGAATTAAAGATAAAATAAGGGAATAGAAGAAACTGTGATGTTGCTTCCAATCTCTATCTTGATCTTCAAGCTTTGCAATTCTCCTTCGTGTTCTCCCTTGTTGTCTCTGTAAATCTCTTGTTACTTTCTTCTCAAAGTCCTCTCCAATTTGTAGTAGTCAAAACCCCATTCAGATTCCTTTTTGGCTTAGAATTCTTCCCAGGTATCAAGCATGCTAGCATTGAGAGCCTACACCCTTGTTGGCTTGGTTGGCTAGATTCCATACTTAGCCTCCACAAGTCCAAGAAGTCTCATCAAGGACTTAGCCCCCACAGAGCTATGTCCCCAATCACATGCAAACCCACAAGCATACACAATCATGACCCTAACACAAGGGTTCTGTCACTATGGCCTTGAGGAGTTTGCCTATGATCTTTTCTTTAGTCCAAGTCCTCATCGATCTCGCAACCTTCGTGGAATTCTCGTCTCAACCCCAATTAACAACGAACCCAACCTCAATGGGGATGTGCAATATTGTAGGAATGCTTGTATTGTACTCAAAGTTATCAAGAGATCAATGATTAATGAAGACGTCATTTTGTTAGTTAATCTTGTTCAATTGTCGTTTAGTCACACCTTACATTTCCCGGTTCCACAATCATCTTAGTGTGTACATGGCTATGGAATTGTAATGCGCAACATAATGCGCAACGATTCCTATGGTGATCCAGCTTGTTCCCCCTTCTTTTGATGTTTTTAACTTGTCAGAGTCTAGTTCATTTTAGCATTGGAAAACTGATGCAAGCGAGCTCACGAGACGGGTTGGTCCTGAGTACAGAGAGGAGATTACAGATGTTTAAGTGAGAAAAGCCATAGAAAATACAGTTAGAATCAATGTAGAAGAAGATAGCATTGAGGTTGGAAAAAGAATTGGTGGAAGACGCATAACTGTTACTCAAAACTGAGTTCACGTTCTCAGAAATTCATTAGTCATAATAATCTGCTTTTCATCTATTACACCAGCTACTATTTATAAAGCAATACAACTAAGCAAAAGACTTGTTTGCTCTCTCAACCATCTCCTTTCTAGAATCACATGGAATAAGCTACACTTTATAAACTACTTGACACTATACTCATAGTATTTACTGTTTTGTCCCCAGTTTCGTGGATTGCTGAAATTCAATTCTTCTCGTCAACATTCTATAGCTTCAAGTATCCATTTCCACCTGGTCAAAACAGAAGGTCAAGAACTTGCTTAGTTTAATTTTACCATAGCTTAACATGTTAGGAGGCTTAATTCAGCCTGGTACTTCTCTGCTTTTTGTTTAATCTTATCAATCTCTTCCTTTGATAGTAACATCTGGTCCTTTTTGGTTACTATTGTGGTGTTCCTTGGAGTTGGAACAATTATACCACCAATTGTCTCCCAAAAATTGGCATGAGCAATGGTGGAATAGAAATTAACACCCTCATATGAAGAATCAATCTCACTAGTAGTTTGAGTAATGGATGAGAGAGTTGCTTTTTCATAAGGAGCCCTCAACCTCCAGGGAACCATTGGGTGGCCACTTATGTCTTTCTCTGTATTCCCATAGTTGTTACGGCGCCACGACGAGTTATTGCAGTAGCTGGCTGTCAGGACGTCTAGACGACTACCATGGCGTCCGTATGGTGACAAACATAATTGTTACGGCGCCACGGCGAGTCATTAGGGTAGTCGACTGACAAGACGCTAAGGCGACCGCCATGACATCCGTATGGTGACAAGTCGTTTACAATGTGCAAGTATATTATTTATTTTATTTAACAAGTATATTGGCAATAAAATTTCATATACATTAAAACTCAAAACATAACACTATGGAATAACATTAAAGGCATAGTTATGTAAATATTTAGCAATAACAATGTAAAAACAAAACACTTGATATTAAAAATTAGTAAAACAAATGAAGAATTCAACAAACACCATATAGAAAATAAAGTTGCAACCAACCATCACAAATGTGTAGTCTAATAACTAATAAAATACCACATAACAAGTCAAAATAATGTCTAGTCTCTCTACACTAGTCTTTAAACATCGTTCAAGCAAAATCATCAAGGAAAAGGTCATTTCCATCTTCTCCACAAGAACTACTCTCATTCAAAGGCGTAGGTGGTCTTTTTTCAAAATCATCCTCCACATCTTCATCATCATTTGGAATTCTCTCTTCATCATCGGAGTCGGAATTCATCAACCTTGATTCCCTTGAAGTTGAACCACCACCACGTCGAGAGTACGTCATGAGATTATCACTAGTATTAGCACGAACCTTCCTTGAAAGATTGTGACCCTCAAGTGTGTTGGATGCACCGGTTGCTCGATCCACATCATTTCATGTAAGATCCTCCCCGAGATGAACAACATCGGCATCATTATTGATCCTTTCATTACCCCATTCAAAGTTGTCAATGGCTAATAGAACAATTTTTGAGACGATCTTTCGATTGTATTGGACATACACCAAGTCACTCAATCGTTTATGTTCCAATTTATTCCTCTTCTTCGTATGAATCTAAAATAAATAGAACAAAAAATAATAATATTAATGATAAAATTTTAATTATATAAAAAATAGTTAGTATTAGTAGTGAATGAGTTGTTACTTTTGAAATTTGAACCAACAATAGAAAGTACTTACAAACTCAAATGTACTCCAATTGAGTTCACAACCGGAAGAACAACATAGACCTAGAATTCTTTTTGCAAACGAGGATAGTTCAATAGCTCGCCCTCCAAAAACATTCCACCAATCAACTAGCAAACATTTAAAAGAAATATAAATATTATTAAAGGGAGGAAAGGAAGAATGTACATAAATTATAATTATAATTTAGCTTTTACATCTTTATATATATTTTAATATACTTACGAAGATTCTTTATTTTCCGTTGGCCTTTTCTCGTGCAAAAGTATCTCGATAAGCATCATAGTTATCGACTAGATTGCTTATCTTATCTAGCAAATCTAGCTCGGGCACCATCTTTGCAAGAATGTCATTGAAGTCTTTTCGTAAAGTACCAACAAACTCCCGACAGTCATCTTTGATATCAAATTACTTGCCCAGATTGAGAAATAACGCAACCCCATATAATTTTTGCTCCATTTGACTTTCCCATCGCTGCCCAACAATGCAAATCACCTTATACAGTCTTTGTCTGTTATCAAATGCATATTTGATTTTGTTCTTTGCGCATTCCATTGCAGTGAAAACTTCTGGCATAACAGGTTTTTCATCACCATGAACAATCCTCAAAGACTATAAGAAGTGGCTGTGACGCCCTAATGCAATCCTCAACATGATGCCAAAATGTTGTTGAAATGACAGTATCACATACTTTCTTCCCCGCTTCAATAGTCGACAACTTAGATTTTGTCCAATTCTCGCTTATAAACAAATGCCTCAATGCATCTTTATGCTTGTACAAACTCTGCAAGGTGAGGAAAGCTGTAGCAAATCTAGTAACTGCGTGTCCACAAGATCCCTCCCATTTGTTGTCCCTCGTCGCATCAAGAAGACGACCATGTAGTGATTCTTCTTACATTTGTGATTGTGGGCTGGAATTGCTTCAACTTACCTATGTCCTCTAGCATAAGGTCAAGGTAGTGAGCGGCACAAGGTGTCCAAAATAGTGTAAGCCTCTTCTCCATTAGTATATGCCCCGTTGCCATGTAATTAGAGGTATTGTCCGTGATCACCTGAACAACATATTCGGGGCCAATTTCCTCGATCTTGCTATCTAGTAGGTTTGCCAACATTGTGGCATCTTGCGTTTGACTGGTGGCATCAACAGAACCTATGAAATAAGTCCTCTCCGAAATATTAACAAGTAAATTCAACAAGTGTCTTCCCCCTCTTATCTGTTCGACCATTCGACATGAGTGTGCAATCATATTTCCTTCCAAGCAACTTCATGTTTCTTCTTTAACTCATCGGTTTTCGTCTTTGCCTTCTCAAGTAAAGAAATCCTCAACTCATGATACGTTGGAGGCTTTAAACCCGATTCATATTGCCCTATGGACTAGATTATTGCCTCGAATCTCCTTGCATTTGCAGTATTGAATGGTATGTCACACTCGTAGAAAAAGTTGGCTATGTGCATATGAACTCTTTCTTTTTCCTCCAGTGTCCTCAAAAGATTTTCAATACTCGTTTGGCTCAAACACTTGCTATGCCTCTCCTCTACAACTTCGGGAGTCTTCCTTAGAAGTGCTTCAACCGTCTTTGTTAGAGCTTTTGTAATTGAAAAACAGCTTTCTTTCTTTTGGAAGCAGTCCCAGAACTTGAGATAGTGTTAGAAGAAGCATTGAAAGCCATGGTTGGAGAGGAGCAAATGATTGTTCGTCTTGCACTTCTACTACATCATCATCATCTAGCTCAATTGACTTGTTTGTTCCTCTTTCTACTATTCAAAGTCGCCTGTATCTCCTTCATAATTTCTGTTGTTTTAGGGCATTTCGTTACATCTCCAAAATTTCCGGCTAGATGTTGCTTGATCATTTTGATGCCCGAATGGCATTTCTTCCCGCAAAATATACATTGCACAACATCCTTATTACTTAAATCCGGCCAATATCTACATTTCCAACCCATATCGTTTGTTTTAGCTTTTCTTTTAAGGTCCTTCGTTATATCATAATTATCGGCCCCCGAATTTTCCGCCATTTAAAAAAATTAAGACAAACATATATAAATATATATGTATTATATAAATTTATATATAACCAGTAGACTAGGCATAAAGGATAAGTATATATATAACAATCAGAAACGATAAGCTTATATATATATATATATACATAAGAAGCAGTCAATAGAAATGATAAGGGAAAAAAAGCAAAACAGTAAACATAACTTGCACATATATATAGCACTCGGCAGTCTGCACTACGCACTGAAAAAAAGAAGCAACAGGGTAGAAAAGGGAAGGAAAAAAAGAAGAAATACCTGCCGAGGTGCCGATCGGAGTCGCTCAGCGTCGCCGGATGGGACGTCTGAGTTGACAGTCAACGAGGTACTCTCTCTCTCTCTCTCTCTCACAGTCTCTATCACTCTCGGTCGCTCTTACAGTCGCTTGTCGACTCCTTTTCTATTGTTTGATCTTCTTCTAAGTTCCTATTCTTCTGTGAAGAAGTTGGTTCTACTAGGGCTAGTTACCCAGTTCCAAGCGACGTCGTTTAACTTTTTTTTTAACCCAGTGGGTTGATCCAAACCCGGAGTAGCCAAGCCGGTCTATCTGCTAGAAAGTCGTCAAAGTTGACGCCGAATCGTCCAAGGCGACGACTGCCTTTGCTAGGCGCTTGACTTTCAGCCCAAATCCACGTCGCCAAGTCGCCTTGCTTGCACCCTACCGAATGGACGCCTTGGCATCGCTTAGGCGTCGCCTTAACAACTATGACGACAAGTCGTTTATAATGTGCAATTTATATATTATTTATTTTACTTAGCAAGTATATTGACAATAAAATTTCATATACATTAAAACTCAAAACATAATACTATGGAATACTATTAAAAGCATAATTATGTAAATACTTGGCAATAAAAATCTAAAAATAAAACAATTGATATTAAAAATTAGTAAAAGAAATGAAGAATATAACAAACACCACATAGAAAATAAAGTTGCAACAAACCATCACAAATATGTAGTCTAATAACTAATAAAACACCACATACAAGCCAAAATAATGTCTAGACTCACTCTCTACACTAGTCTTTAAACATCATTCAAGCAAACTCATCAAGGAAAAGGTCATCTCCATCTCCTCCACGAGAACTACTCTCATTCAAAGGCGTAGGTGGTCTTTCTCTAAAATCATCCTCCACATCATCATCATTTGGAATTCTCTCTTCATCAACTTCATCATCGGAGTCGAAGTCCATCAACCTTGATTCCCTTGAAGTTGAACCACCACCTCGTCGAGAGTACGTTATGAGATTATTACTAGTATTAGCACGAACCCTCCTTGAAAGATTGCGACCTTCAAGCGTGTTGGATGCAATGGTTGCTCGATCCACATCATTTCATGTAAGATCCTCCCTGGGATGAACATCGGCCTCATTATTTTTCCATTCAATACCCCATTCAAAGTCGTCAATGGCTAATGGATCAATTTTTTTTTCCAAGTCCACGCCACTTTTGGAACCTTGAGACGATCTTTCGATTGTATTGGACATACACCAAGTCACTCAATTGTTTGTGTTCCAATCTATTCTTCTTCGTATGAATCTAAAATAAATAGAACAAAAAAATATAATATTAATGATAAAGTTTTAATTATATAAAAAATAGTTAGTATTAGTAGTGAATGAGTTGGTACTTTTGAAATTTGAACTAACAATAGAAAGTACTTGCAAACTAAATGTAGTCCAATTGCGCTCACAACCAGAAGAACAACAAAAGCCTAGAATTTTTTTTGCAAACGAGGATAGTTCTATAGCACGCTCTCCAAAAGCATTCCACTAATCAACTAGCAAACATTTAAATGAAATATAAATATTTTTAAAGGGAGGAAAGAAAGATTGTACATAATTATAATTTAGCTTTTTTATCTATATGTATATATATTTTAACATGCTTACGAGGATTCTTTGATTTCCGTTGCATAATCGCCATTTCTTTTGCAAAAGTATCTCTAGAAGCATCATAGTTATCAGTTAGATTGCGCATCTTATCTAACAAATCTAGCTCGGGCACTATCTTTGTAAGAATGTCATTGAAGTCTTTTCGTAAAGTACCAGCAAACACTCGACGTTCCAATTTGATATCAAAGTACTTGCCCGGATTGAGAAATAACTCAACCCCATATAATTTTTGCTCCATTTGACTTTCCCATCACCACTCAACAATGTCAATCACCTTATGCAGTCTTTGTTTGTTATCAAATGCATATTTGATTTTTTTCTTCGTGCATTCCATCGCAGCTAAAACTTCTGGCATAACAGACTTCTCATCACGATTAACAATCCTCGAGAATATAAGAAGTGGCTATGATGCCCTAATGCAATCCTCAACATGATGCCAAAATGTTGTTGAAATGACAGTATTACATACTTTCTTCCCCGCTTCAATAGCCGACAGCTTAGATTTTGTCAAATCCTCGCTTATGAATAGATGACTAAATGCATCTTTATGCTTGTACAAACTTTGCAAGGCGAGGAATGCTATAGTAAATCTAGTAACTGCGGGCCCATTTGTTTTGTCCCTCATCGCATTATGAAGACGGCCATGCTTATAAATGAATATTGTGATTCTTCTTGCATTTGTGATTGTGGGTTGGAATTGCTTCAACTTGCCTATGTCCTCTAGCATAAGGTCAAGGCAGTGAGCGACACAAGGTGTTCAAAATAGTGTAGGCCTCTCCATTAGTATATGCCTCGCTGCCTTGTAATTAGAGGCATTGTCCGTGACCACCTAAACAACATATTTGCGGCCAATTTCCTCGATCTGTTTATAAAATAGATTTGCCAATATTGTGGCATCTTGCGACTGACTGGAGGCATCAACAGAACTCATGAAATAATTCCCTTCCGGACTATGAAAAAAGAAATTCAACAAGTGTCTTCCCCTCTTCTCTGTCCAACCATCCGACAGGAATGTGCAACCATATTCCTTCCAAGCAACTTCATGTTTCTTCTATAACTCGTCGGTTTTCGTCTTTGCCTTCTCAAGTAAAGGAACTCTCAACTCATGATACGTTGGAGGCTTTAAACCCGGCCCATATTGCCCTATGGACTTGATCATTACCTTAAAACTACTTGCATTTGCAACATTGAATGACATCCCACACTTGTAGACATAGTTGTTACGGCGCCACGTCGAGTCATAGCAGTAGCCGACTGCCTGGATGCCTAGGCGACAAGGCGACCGCCATGACGTCCGTATGGCGACAAGTCGTTTACAATGTGCAATTAATATATTATTTATTTTACTTAACAAGTATATTGACGATAAAATTCCATATGCATTAAAACTCAAAACATAACACTCTGGAATAACATTAAAGGCATAATTATGTTAATACTTGGCAATAACAATCCAAAAACAAAACACTTGATATTAAAAATTAGTAAAATAAATGAGGAATTCAACAAACACCACAGAAAATAAAGTTGCAAGCATCACAAATATGTAGTCTAATAAAGATGTGTCGAATTCGATTACTGATAAGTTTTTTAGGGTTTTATTTCCTTTCTTCCTGGTTTTTAATCGATGAGTCATGAGGTAATGGATCAGAACTGTAAAATATTTTGATTGGGACAGAGCTGCTAAGGCGTCGCCAAGGCGTCCAAGGCGTCTCAAGGCGCACTCCTTAGCAGCTCCACTTCAAGGCGTCCATCGCCGTATCATTTTTTCGTCGCTTGGACGCCTAGGCGACGCCTTAACAACTATGCTAGTAGAAAGAGTTGGCAATGTGTATATGAACTCTCCTTTTCTTCTGGTGTCCTCAAACGATTTTCAATACTCGTTTGACTCAAACACTTGCTATGCCTCTTCTCTACAACTTCTTCGGGACTCTTCCTTAGAAGTGCTTCAATCGTCTTTGTTGGAGCTTTTGGTCGTGGCTTTTGGAATTGAAAACACTTTTCTTCCTTTTAGATGCAGTCCCAGGACTTAGGATAGTGTTAGAAGAAGCATTGGAAGCCATGTTTGGACGAGCAGATGATTGTTCTTTTTGCACTTCTACTACATTGTCCTCGTCATCATCATCTAGCTCAACTGGCTTGTTCCTTTTTCTACTATTCAAAGCCGCTTGCATCTCTCTCATAATTTTTGTTGTTTTGGGGCGTTTCGTTACATCTCCAAAATTTTTTGCTAAATGTTTCTTCAACCTTTTGATTCCCGAACGACATTGCTTCCCAAAAAGTATACATTGCACTGTATCCTTATTACTCATGTCCGACTAATATCTATATTTCCAACCCGGGTTGTTTGTTTTGGCCTTTCTTTTCGGGTCCTTGGTTATATCATAACCATCGGCTCCCGAACTTTCCGCCATTTTATTTTCTAGTTTCTAGAAAAACAATCAAACAAAAAATATAAGAAACAATTGACATATTTTTATTTTTAGTTTAGTAAGTAGTAACCATTCACACTAACACTTAATAGATAGTGTTTACACTTAGTAAATTGTACAAAAAAAAGAGAGTAAACAATAAATATAACTTATTATAAAGTCAAATCACCTCTCACATAATTTTGTATTGTTTAAACTTTAAAGTAAACAATAAATATAACACATTAAATGTACTAACCCAAGTGGCTAACTGTTCTCTGTATATTTAATTAAGTTTAATTTATTGGCAAGGATAAAATATATTCTTAAATCCTAAGTCATTAAGTTTTAAAATATATTCCTAAAATGCATTAGCTTGTCATTATCAGAACACAGATAAATAAATTAATGTATAAAATATATTCCCAAAATATATCCAATATCAGGCTATCAGCTTGTCATTAACACTTGGCTGGGTCATACATATATCAGTATATGCATGATACTTGACAATTTACTTAGCACTTGGCATACATATATATGCATATAATAGATTAGTGATAACAGATATGCATATGATACATATATGTATATAATAGATTAGTGATAACAGATGCATGTCATATACATATATGCATAGAAAATTAGAAACGGAGAAGGATATGTCTTACTTTAGTGGAAGGCTGGAAGCATACTTGCAGTGATAGGTAAAACAGAGAGGTAAAACACAGAGAGGTGAAGCATACATGACTATATTAAATTAAAGTTGTTCCTTTATTTATACAAACCTTTTGAAACAAAAAAAAAAGGAGAGAAACTGAGAAGAAACAACAGAGTAACAAGAAAAGCAAAGCAAAGAAAGAAGAAGAAAAACCTGTGTATGAGAGAAGGCTGGACTCGCCGATGGTTCCGATGGTTGTCTGTGATGGTGGTTGAGCACTTGAGCTGCGACGGGGCTGCAAAGCCTGCGACGGAGTTGCGATCGAGTCCAAAGAAGGTCGCGATGAAGTTGAGCTGCGATGGGTCTCCTTGCTGCGAATCGATGGGTTGCGATGAAGTCGAGCACTCGAGCTGCGATGGGATGAAGTCGAGTCGAAGTCTGCAGATAGCCAGATAAGGGTCTTACTCTTTTCCTTTTTTAATTGATGGGTCATGGGTATTATTATGTCTATGGGTTAATGGGTCAGAACTCAGAAGATGGGTAGATGATTTAAGTTGGGCCAGAGCTGCTATGGCGCATGCCTTAGCAGCTCCACCTCAAGTCAAGTCTCGCCGTGCCCTTCTCCCCATCGCCTGGATGCCTAGGCGACGCCGTGAGAAGTATGGGTATTCCTCATGATTCGTGACTCAAATGCTTAACCATTCTCTTATCATAAAGATTAAAAATCAAAACATTCTTCTCACCCTTTAAAGAGGCTAGAGTGTTGTTTCCTTTAGAGATGTCACTTGGGGCATTTTCAACAACATTCCCATAGTAAGCATTGCACTGAAAGCTTGCCTTTACCCCACTTCAGAGTGTAGGATTTCAAATGCTGATGCTATTTTGTTCCTCCAAGGAGCAGGTGTTGCATACCACCCCTTTTGGGTCAAAGTATTCGTGCATTCAGCATCAACTGTTTCAAAGGTCAGGGGTCTGCCTATCTCAATAATGAAATTGGCATGCTCTAGATGGATAGTTTCTTTCCATTGCCTTGTACCCTGCGTAGGAATCACCAGAATAATTGGTTGCAAGTTTGCTGTTACTTTGGAAGGACCTTGTTTTACATCTGGAGTCTCCAGTGTTTCAGGTTCCACAACACACTTGCCTTCCCATGCAGTTGCAGGCCATTTATTTCTGGATTGCATGCATTCAGTCCTAGGAGAGCTCATGCTTTCCTTGAATGGGTATTAAGGGCAGTTTGAAAGGAACCCTTGTGTGATACTGAATCTCGGCTGGGTTTCATTATTAAGGGCTGCTGCCCCTTAACATTGACTGCATATAAAAGTTGTCTATCCTGAGAGGTATCCACCTTAGGCTCCTCATCAAATATTGGTGGTACACTATACCATAAGTCTTCATCATTCTGTAGGGTACCAATATACTCTGGATTTCCACCAACTTTTAGAGGACCATGGTAATTTTGACTTTTCCAATTGTAATGAAGGAAGCCACCATTGCCTTGCCTCTTGGTTATCAACTTTTTGGCTTTGGGTTTCCAATAGCCCCCTAATTAGAGTGTGGTTCTGCAGCACTTTTAACTTGTTGTACACAGTCATTCCCTTGAGTTTCAATATCAAACAAAAGCTTTTCTTCTTGCCCATAAATGGTATTTCGTTTAAAGAATTGAGGGGAAGAGAGTTTGGACTTCCCCAGTTCATTGACTCTCTTATTCACTACCAATCTTTTGTTGGTTGAATCTTCTGAAAATGTTGATTCACAGGATAATGCAGTTCCCCTTCTGCTATCGAGTCACTTTGCTGCAATTCTTCATCATATATTGGAGGACCTTCATAGTATGATTCTTCACAATTATTCACCCAACTAGCAGCTTCCACACCTTCAAAGAAGATGGAAAATGAGAGTGTGAGAGGATTAAGATCCTTGTCATCCCCTTCCTTTTCTGAGTTTTGATTCCAATGGACCTCATCATAGTCAAGGTTCCTTCTACTTTCCTTCTCAGTTTGTGTAGGATTTCTGAAAATTTCCCTAATATTTTTTTTGGCTCACATGGACATTACCAAAGAAATTTATAGACTCTGGTCCAGCACTAGAATCTCTCTGCCTCATCAACTCAGTCATGTATTCCATGGAGGAGTCCATTTTCTGAAACTTCTCATTAGTATTGTCTCTAAAACTTATGAAGTCTTGTTGCAACATGTTCTGACCTCTGTGAGTTGGTCTCAACATACTCAGATGTGAAGGAATAGGAATGAAATAGGTAGTTCAAGGGACAAGTCAAATTACTGAGTTTGAAGAATTTTCTGAGTAATGGTAACCCTACTCAGTTATAGATTAAATGAGCTTGAGTGAGCACAATATGGTAAGACAGTAGGGACTTGGATCTCTTATGATTAAGATAAGGATTCGAGTTCATACAATTGTTAAGTCTGCCCAGCTTGAGCTTAGAGAGACTTAAAAGGAGTAAATGAGCAGTGAAATGAAGCTTAGACTCAAACTGATCAAATATCAGTTGTACAAACATGTTCAACAATGAATTAAACCAGTTTAACTTTATCAACTGTTAATAGCAGAACAATGTCTTTAATGACAGCTGAATGAATGATTATGCAGTGTATGTGTTTGATAATATGATTTAATGAAGGAATAATGTTACAGAAGTTGTATGAAGTTGATTTGATTGCCTAAACACAGAAAATTACCAGACCATAATCATCTCAGCTGTGGGTTGATTTCCTTCAATTGCAGGTGCTCTAGAAAACAAAGCATCAGGTGCTTGTTCCATGGATTTTCTACTGCTGCTGCTTGCTACAGATTTTTTTTGTTGCTGAATTTTGTAAAGTATTAGAAGTGTATAAGATACAGAAATTGAGTAGAATAAGTTGAGAAGATGAGAATGGATCGGAGATTGAGATTGAGTTTTTAAGAAGAATTAAAGTGTTTTGACTGAAACAATTCAACAAACACTTGGTGTGCATTTGATAGATTTAGGTATAAGTAAGAATTTGAGATAGCTTGAAGAAGAGAAGAAGATTAAGGCAGCAAGTTCAACTGCTCTGATACCAAATTGTCAGGACCCTGAGGTTAGTCCCCAGTACATAGAGGAGATTACAGAGATTTAAGAGAGAGAAGCCATAGAAAATAGGGTTAGAATCAATGAATGTAGAAGAAGATAGCATTGAGGTTGGAAAAAGAATGGGAGGAAGAAGCATAACTGTGACTCAAAATTGAGTTCACGTTCTCAGAAATTCATTCATCATGATAATATGCTTTTCATCTATTACACCAGCTTCTATTTATAAAGCAATACAACTAAACAAAAAACTTGTTTTCCCTCTTAACTACCTCCTTTCTAGAATCACATGGAATAAGCTACACTCTATAAACTACTTGCCACTACAACTAATATTATTTACTGTTATGTCCCCAGTTAATATAACTGGATCTGACACATCGTTGGACCAATATAAAAGGCTTTAGAAGCCCATGGAAATAAAAGAAGATTATAGATTCTAATTAATTTAATTTATTTGTAATTTTGATAGTTATCTTATTTAGATTTCATTTTAGGTTAGGAAAGTTGTTTAGGGGTAACATGGATATACTTTGTTTTTTTATTCATATTGAATTATTATAAATTTTTGAGATTTGTGAGAGGAGTTGTGTGAGAGATTTCTCCTGGGACCTGTTCGGGGATGATTTATTTTAAAATGACTTCTAAGTTAAAATTTAAAATGACTTATAAGTCATTTTAAATGGCGACTTATAAATAAAAGTGGTTGACACCATTTTGACTTAAAAGTCATAAATTAAATTAAAATAAAATGTGAAGGTGTTTAGTTAAACTGACTTGCAAGTTAAAATAAGATTTAAAGACTAATAAAATAAGGGCAAAATGGTCTTTAACATTTGGTCAAACCTACTTATTTTAAAATGACTTATAAGTCATTTTTTGAGAAGATATTGTTACTTCTAAAATACAACTTATAAGTCAGAAAATAAGTCACAGTCAAACACTTGAATAGTAAAAGACTACTTATAAGTTGATTTTGACCTACTTATAAGTTGTGGCTGAACAGGCGTTGAATAGCTTTCCATAGTACTTTCTGAATTATTATTTAATACTCCCTCCATCCCATAATTATTGAAACACATTCCTTTTCAGGAAGTCGCACAAAATCTGCAGCATTTCCTTTTTTAGGTAATTTTGTGAAGTTAAATGACTACTTTACCCATAGTCATGTCGATATAAGGTGGGTCTCTCCATTAGCTAAATGTTTGTGATTCATATTCTTAGAGTACTCTTAACCACACAATTTACATGGGTCAACTGGGAAATAATATTAAAATTTGAAGTTTATTAAACTTTGTGCAAAAAGGTATGTTGGAATATTTATGGGATGAAGGGAGTATATATTTGGCATTGTGTATTTTATTTTTGTTAGTTAGCTAGCTTCCTAGGGAAAAAATGTGTCAAAAGTTAAAAAAAAGAAGTTAAAACTTATTTACTGGAATCTTGTTAATGCCGGTATAGTCAATGCAAGACTTGATGCTGTTATGCAAGAACCAAGAGAAGAAAATTACAGGAATGAAAGATTCCATCGCACCAAGGCCAATATTGTACTAGTTGCAGCAAACATGAAGTCATTATGGATAGGACAGAAAAGGGAAAAGAAGTCTCTCATGTGAATCCGATGGGATCCATCCTAATCCTAATTATATGATGCCCCTACCGCCCCTACAACATGGTCCGATTCCTAGGATAAATCCATATGGTACTGATCCTAGATTTCCAGTTGATAGAAAAGCAAGATTAAATGTTGAAGATTTTCATAGCGAGCTTGACCCTGAGATATCTTTAGATTGGATTAGATACAGAGCTTGTGAAACTTTCGTTGAATTGCCTTGCCTGATGAGAGAAGATTTCACATTGTTGAAGCAATGTTAAAGGGGACAGCTCGGATTTGGTGGACCTAACATCAATAGAATCCAAATATTGTTGCGACTGCAAAGAGTTGGGAGAATATTAAAGCTGCTATGACACGACATTTTGTGTCGGACTTTTAGTAGGGAGCATATCTACAGTTTACTGAATTGGCGCAAGGGAGTAAGTTTGTAATAGAGTGTACTATATTGTTCTATAGTTGTCTACACGATCAGAATTTGCTTTGGTTGAAGTTTTGATATCTATGTATCGTGGAAGGTTGAAACCTTAGATTGCGGGTGTAGTCTCTAGTTATTGACTATGGACGATGCTGTTCAAGTGGCCACTCAAATAGAGGACAACTTGAACATGAAAACTTTTGTTAGACCTCCTATGCTAGCCCCAATTAGGAGCAAGGGTACTTTTGTGAAGTTTAATAGAAGCAGGACGGTTAAGAAGTCATCAACAAGCTCTCCAATTGTTACTTGGCCTAATCGCTCCAGTTTCTTCTCAAGTTAATAACAATCCTCAGTCTAAGTGTTACAGTTGTCATGGTTTTGGGCGTACATCCTTTGATTATGCTTCCCGAGGATGAATATTACCTTCTCCCTCCAAGTAGGTTGAAAAGGGCTCGGTGATACGAGGAAATTTGTAATCCAGCAAATGATGTTTTCCTCGAGTATGATAAGCCGGATATGGAAGCTAAAACTAGTCTAGAAGGAGTTCTAGGATTTCTTTGGCCACTGTTGCCTGCGAATGAAAGGATAATCGATCAGTACATTGTGGAAAAATATTCCAGACAAGGGTCAAATGTGCATGACAAGTGTTCTCTCATAGTTGATACCGAAGAGCTCGAGAAGCGGGACCCCAATAAAAAGAAGATTCTAGATTTGTATTATTATTTATTTATTTTTATTTATAATTTTAACAGTTACCCAATTAGATTAGGAAAGTTAAAAAGATTAAGTATAGACATGGATGTATATTGGTCTTGGAACACAGTGATTTATTGTACACTTGATTGAGATTGGGTTGAGACTATTGTTCGTGTGATTTATTCATTGTCCCAAAACCCCAGTTTCCATCAAGGACTTTTTAAGTGTCATATTGTCTACTTTGTCTCACGGCTTAAAAAAGCAATGTTTAGATAGATTATTAGTGAATCCTATTTTACTTTCTTATATGATATTGGTAATAAATATAAAGAAAACTTTTCTGTTAGGAAAAATATATTTAAAGGACTAGGGATTAGGGAGGTTTAGACTTTAGAATCCACTTTTCTATGGCATAAGGTGGTAAACTTGGAAGTTGGCCCCATCAACTGGATAGGTTGCTATGCCTTTCTTTTGTTACCCACTTGAGTCCCTTAAAGTTTGGCTCTTAAGGTTGTTCGTCATTTTAGTTCTTTAGTTCGTTGTAGAGATGTTATAGGAATTCTATCTTGCTTATGGGAGGATGCTTCATTGACTGGTTTAGTTTGTTCAGTTGGGGTATCTTGATTATTTTATTTCAGAGGAATGCTCTGTTTGCAATTTTTGTTTCTTGTAAAGGAAATGTTACATCTTGGAATCTCCATTTTTTGAACATAATTTGAATGACAGAGAGGCTCACAATATGTCCACCCTCGTTATTTTTCTTAATTTGTGTTTGCTATTTCTTATATGAAGCCATCTTGGACTTTTGATGTTGTGACCCGGGTCAAATCTCGAGTCTAAATCAAATCAAATCGTACCAATACCAATCTAGTATCCCAATAATATATCTTAGCCCACCACAGACCAACTCAAAAGATTATGACTGGAGGTACTATTAATAATAAGTTGGGACTTCATATATATATATATATATATATATCAAATTATTCGACATATTCCAATGTAAGAGTGGGGTGTTGCACATGATTTTTTTGATAGTTTTTCTTGAAGGTCTTTTTTCTCTAATATTATTGAAACTAATCCTTTGAAGAAATTTCCTTTGGCTTTTCAAATTTGGAAGATGAGAGCACCTTTTAGTATCGGGACTTTTCTCTAGGCTGACATTGATAGGCTCAATAGTAATGATTTTCTCTAGAGACACAGGCCTTCCAAAGCCTTATCCCCTATGCATGTGTGATGTTTTTTTGGTAAGCCATTCATTTTTATATTATGTGGCAGTTATAATGTTTGTTGTTTGGGGTCTTAAGGGAGTATTTGTTTTTCCCTCTGAGGTGTCTAGAGGAGTTGCTTCTTACCAGGTTATGCGATTTTGGAAGGAAGGATGGCATTGTGCTTTGCCTGCAGTGCTCTATAAACACCCGCCTAGGTCCGCTTAATCTCGGCGTTGGCGCTAGGTGGGTCTTCTACCGCCTAGATTTTGATGGCCGCCTAGGTCCTCTCCTAGGTGGAATCAAACCTCTACCGCATCGATTTAATAAAGGCTTTGCAACTTTATAATATTTGAAAAGAATTTGTTAAATCTTAAAAGATTGTTTTTTGTGTAATTTTCATGTAAATTTTTTTAAAATACATCTGCTATAATCTATATGCTATACAAATGCTTTGTAAAATATATCAAGTATATACAATAAAAAATAAAAATAAATGAGACCGTCTAGGAAGCCTAGTCTTCCTAGGAAAATAATGCCAAGGTGGCGCTAGGCGCCCCCTCCGCTGCCTAAGTCCGCCTAGCGATTTTTAGAGCACTATTTGTCTTTGTCATTGTTTTCCTATTTTGGGTTCTGTAGAATGAATACACAATTTACAATCTGTATATTATAAGGTGACAAATTGATGTGTTACCTATCAAATTCTATTAGTATATGATTGTGTAATCTGTTTGCATTTTAAATCGTTGTCTTCTCAGCTTTATTTTTAAGTAGCTCATTTCAGGCTCAAGGTCTGTTGTTCCAGTGTACTTGCAGTGGAAACCACCTTTTCTTATGTATGTCTGAATTAATATGCGGTTTCGTTTTTAGTTTTTACTACTGATTAGAAAAAAAACTATGATTAGAAGTGTGCAAAGAGGGTTTGTGAGGTAGCTTGTCTTAGACCAATTTGTTTCAAGAGAGAAGACAATTCAAGGCTTAGAATAGATTTGTTGCTGATGTATGGGATTGTCTTGAGGTCTTCACATTCTTTGATTTCTGGCGGCGATGTGTATTCACTTATACATTTTTTGTTATTCCGTTTATCTTTCTTGGTAGACTTGGTGAAAATGCTATAATCTTTTGCCTAGGAGATTAACATTATATATTATAGTTTCCATTTCTTGGTTCTTATATAAATATATGTGTGGATCATAGTTATCACGGCACCACGGCGAGTCATGACGGTAGCCGACTACCTGGACGCCTAGGCGACAAGGCGACCGCCTAGGCGTCCGTAAGGCGACAAGTCGTTTACAATGTGCAATTTATATATTATTTATTTTACTTAACAAGTATATTAACAATAAAATTTTATATACATTAAAACTCAAAACATAACACTATGGATTAACATTAAATATATATTTTAAATCCCATTGATAGTGTTATATAATATATACATATATAGTGTATTATTAAATTAATAATTAAGTATATATAGTATTTATTTTCAAATTATTTCATGCAACTATCCTACATATTAAATATATTTATATTTTAAAATTAAATTATACATAGTTAATTAAATATTATATTTTATTTAAAATATTATATACAGTTAACAGTTATGTGTATATAGTATTTATTTTTAGTTAATATCATAGTTATTTTTTATGTATTTATTTCGTTATCATTAAAATTATTTTTTAGTATTTATTTTATTTTTATTATTTTTGTTTATTTAAATATATGTATATAATATTATTTTATTTTATCTTATTTTTTATACATAATTATTTATTTATTTAATAACTATAGAAATTTTATATAAATTTAATTATTTTTAACATATTATTTGTTGTTTATTTAAATATATATTAATTTCTTTTTAATATATATGATATATATTAAATATAATATTTTTTATTATATATATATAAATTTATACATATATAAATTTATTTATATATATAGAGAGACCCAGCAGGCAGCAGCAAAGCAAAAAGTCTAATAAAACAAAATTCTCATGTCGTATGCTTTCCTTACAGACCCAGCACCAAAGCAAAAAGCTGATAAAAAGAAAAGGGGAAGGCAGCAGCTTCAACAGACAAAACTCTCTCTCGCACTCTCGCTTTCAGTCAGTAAGCAGAAAAGGGTCGCTTTCTTCTTCTCTCTCTCAGTCTGCCGATCGATCGAACTCGCTTTCTTCTTCGGGTCGTTGATCTTCTCTCTCGGTCAATTTTCTGAGTTCTACATATTATTCGATCGATCGATTGACTCTTCTAGTTCTAGGGCTAGTTTTCTTGTTTCAGCGATGTTGTCTTTTTAACCCAGTTCAGATTTAGGTCGATCCATACATAGAAACCTAGTCGCTCGATCAGCCGGTTAGTCATCGGAGTCGTCGCCGTACTGTGAAAGGCGACGTCTTTTTTTTCTAGGCGCCCTCCTTTCCACCATCGACCAAGTCGTTCAGACGCCTTGCATATTCTTTACCGCCTTACCGGCGACGCCTTAACAACTATGGTGTGGATGGGGGTGTGTGTGTATATGTATGTATGTATTATAATTCATGGAAGTGTTTATTTAAAAATTTTAATGTCTTAATTTTTGTGCGGAGCGGTGTTCTCTGATGGTGAAGTTGGTACATAGCAATTGATCTATAGTCTTGAGAAGGGCTTAAGAATTGGAGATTTGCAATTGAAGATCAGGCTTGTCTGCATTCAGCATCTGCTTGTGAACACGCGAAACCTGCTTGTGAACATGTGAAGTATCTCAACATTGGGGAAATAAAAGGCCCACCTGCTTGTGAACACATTGGATACAAGAAACCTCCCAAGAAATAACCGCTTGGTTCCTATGGAAAACTCCAAAAAATCCACAAAATGCAGAATAGAACCTGGGTATACCTCATTGAGCCAAAAGAAATGCAAGCATAAGAAAAGAGAACTAATGTGAGATCGGCCTCGCTCTCCGCTCCCATTAAAGGGTATTTCACTCCTTCCATAATGTCCACCTAAGCTATACCAAGCCTGTAACATCTTACATCTCACTAACACCCAAGGAATCCAACATGAAGAGAATACAACTGTCCAAAGATTCCAAGCCGCTTTATAGTGAAAAAGAAAAATGATCAACAATATTTCTGCTCATTCATGTCACATACCTACTTGCAAGCCTGTGTCCTCCATATTGTTTTGAGTAAGAATCGCTTCCCCAGTCTGTAGTCCATGAGAAGAAAGGTACTTGAAAGTTCTGTGTGAAAATCGGTTTGTTAATGAGCTAGGAGTCAGATACTCTGTAATGTAATCTGTCTAGGCTCGATCTTAAAGTTAATTTGTTGGGAGAGGGAGAACAGAGTTTGTTTGTTAGTGCTAGTCCCGGAATTTGCTTGATTTTATTTGGTACTATCTGTGCTTCCATTCCATAACCTCTTACCTGTTTTCTTTTTCTTTTTACTGTAGCTGTTATGCGATCAGACGGTTTCGAGTACCTTAAAGAAAACTGCCCATCACTGCAATCTGAACTCTTGAAGACGGTGGCAGGCTGTGAGGAGGATTGTAGTAGTGGCGGTGGCAAGTCTCGAAGCGTTTGGGCTCAACTTTCAGACGGTGGAGATACAAATGGTAGGAGGGTAAGGCAGAGGACCTGATTCATGATTGTTGTTATTGTTGTATAATGAACATTGATTGTGTCTTGGAAAAGAACAGGTGAGGTCGAGAGATATGTAAACATATTACCGAAAGGAAGTTATAAACATAGATTTCTCACTGTTTTTATGAATGGTTTGTAATGCCAGCAATTAATGATACTGATTGTAGGTTTCTATTGTGAGCTCATCTTGAACTTGTGTTTGGCATTGGGGCCAACTACGCCAGGACTTTGTTCTGCAGAACTATGGAGTACTAATTCTTCCCTTTCCAGCAATTTCTTTACTTTGTAAAATCTGATGCGTAGAATATGGTTTGTTTGATTCTAGTTTTGAAAATGCTGCTGATATTTAGGTTAACTAAGAATGCCCTTTTATTTTATGAATATCAACTCGTGGAGCTCGTTTATGTTTGGTTAAGTTACTATCCTGTTATCATGTCAATTGGCATAGATGTTGCGGTAATGAAAACTCCAGTGTCTGGAAATATAAGATTATTATTGGCTTTTTAAAAGTTAATTTTAGATGTCTTCAAATTTATAATTGATATGATTTATTTAAATTATAAAACAATATATTTTATAATTAATAATATATTGAGGTATTTTATAATATTCAACTTTGTATCAGTTGAAATTAATGAATTTATATTATTTTTTGGGTTAAAAATGTCTTAAATTTATTTTTGAAAGGATGATAATGTAAGAATATTTCAAAATGGAGTATAATTTTATTTTTCTTTACCCTCTCTCATTTTCCCTCCATTTCTGGCACATCTTGTGACACTCACATCTGTGTACTTTAAACATCGGATACGGTGATAATTGTATTACTCTATCCACACATCTATCTATAGATATAATTTAAAGACGTTTAGGTAAATACAAATATTTACAATACATAACTTTACTCGTAGATTTCTAATCCTTACATATGCAAAACATAAATACTATTAAATATTACATTATTTATAATATTTTAATATATCAGTTATTTCTAATTTTGAACTTTTCTTTTGCCCTTATTTTTACTTGATCTTGCGGAACCCTCAGTCTTGCATAAAAACACAAATTATTTTGCTCAGCAAGTATAAAACAATTTAATGAACAATAAATCATGAATAGAATAATTTTTTTTTTGGAATCTTCAACAATTTACCTATAATTGTGGAGCAGTTTGAGTAAGCAGGAAATAAAAAGATTTCTTTATTTTACAACTTTTATTATTATGTTGAGTGGTCATAAAGACCGTGATCTCTTTTCAATAAAGTTTAAAAGTTATTCAGTTGAAAATCTTCAAAATGTTTATCAATCACCAAGACTGAAAATATTCTCTTCAACATATAAGTTTTAGACACCTAAGCGTAAATCGGAATCATATCGTCCGATATCAAATATCCCTTTATCAGGGTGGTTCATCTCAATCGTAATCAGAATTTGGATTGTAATAACTTTACTCGACATCAAAGAATTTTAAGAATTCAATAATAGATTTCAACGTTGTCTAGCCAAAATAAATGACAGACTTACATTTTAAAAACAGTTCATGAATAAATAGGAACTTTAATGACTTAAACAATTTGAAAACAAAACAATTCTTTTCAAAGACACATAAGTGTGGAAATTTGCACACAAACAAAACTTAAGCAATTCAAAGAACTAGCATATCTAGGGAACTTGCCTGAATTAGGTAAACTTTCATTGGTTACGATATTAACCTTTTTCCAAACGGTTACCTACAACATCCATAAGAATTTACTTAATCATTACTTATTAATAATTATCGCCGGTATTAATTGTAACCTAATTCGATAATTATTCTTTTGACTTAATTCAATCTTAAATGTGCTCTCACATTTTTTAATAATATTTACATAAAAATGTGCGACTAACCGTTACTTAGTCTCATACGTCTCATGTCGTTGCATTTTAGTCGATAAAAATTATATTAATAATTTTCGACTTTACTTAAATTAATTGTCTTAATTTTTCATAACTCCATTTTCTTCATTAAGCCTCATTAACCATTTTATTATTTTTCTTCCTCCTAGCCCCACTTAGTTAAAAACATTTATACGTAAAAATAATTTTATTATATTTTTACAGTTTTATTTAGTATTTTTAAAAGGATCATTTCTGTTCAAAATTACCATATTTTCATAATTCGAGATTAATTCCAAAAATAGTCAAACTTGGATAGTATCTTCCTCATATCAAAGAGTATCTCCAGTAAAAATTTCATCACCATCCGAGTTGTAGAACTCAAGATATAGGCAAGATCTTAATTTATTACACTTGTTAAGTGGCTGAAACAGTCCTAAAAAAATAGGCAAGATGCTTCGTCAATTTTTCCAAATTTTCCTACTTTGGTAGAAAAATCACCATAAATAATCTATAAGGAATTTTACTGAAATTCTTTTTGGAGTGTTTAAAGGACTCATATATCTATGCATGAAAATTAACCACACTTAAAAATTCATTATACATCGAGAGTTATGACTGTTAGATTTTTAGCTTCTGTTTTATAGGTTTTTCAGTTTTTCAAACCTTATGGTCATTTTATTAACTTCCATGTTTTCTTAGTTTTTCATGCATAATCTAACATAACCCAACATCATACAACATATACCACCTTATTCTCGAGGATGCACCATGATCCTCCATCAACACAACAAAACTCCCACAACTAATCATGCAAAACATAATTTTAATTAGGGCTACAAACGAACCGAATTGTTCGCGAACCAGTTCGGTTCGGTTCAAGTTCGAGTTGCCCGCCTAGTCGAGTTCGCACATAGTGTTACGTTCGATTGTTCGATCGAACATGTTTGCGAACCATGTGGTTCGGTTCGTCTTTGTTCGCGAACAGTTCGAGTTCGGTTCGGTTCGGTTCGGTTCGGTTCGATAAGTTCGAGATCGGTTTAAGTAGTTCGATTTCTTACATGTTTAAATTGTTTCTAAAATTATGAATATAAATAATTGGTTATTTCATATTAAATTCTAAAGTTCGTCTTATCAATAATTGTTAAATTTGTAACATTTTTTTTTATTACCGAAACATCTTTTTGTTTTTTTTAATAATTGATTATAAGTAAACATTTTTATTAAATAATTAATAAATAATAATGTGTACTTCTTCACCATTAAATTTTAATTTAATTAAAATAATCTTATTATTTTCATAAAATTTTTAACAATGATTGTTGGATTATTATAATTTACATCCTTAATAATTTAATAAATTATAACCCATGTCATAAAGCACATAAATAAAGTCATTAATCATCATGCAATGGCAATTTAACATTAATTTAAGAATGATACAATAAAGTTACTTACATTTACATGAGTTATTGAAATTGTCAAACCGATATAGAGATTAGAGAAATCAAGTCATTAATGTATCGAGACTTCAATAATATAGTAATAATCATTGTACAATTAATATTGTATATTACCTACATCAACTATCAATTATGTAATTAAAAATGCAAACTTGATTTTTCCAATTTTTGAATTTTTTAGTGTTACAGACTTACGGTTCATATGTGAGACAGTGAGAGAGAGTGGTTGACTAACTTTGATTTATTAATTATGCAATTAAGTAATCATATTCAGGGTAAAAAGTAGTGTTTAATAATCCAATTAACAATATGTCACAATACCGTTTGCATGAAATTTAAATGAGTTATTAATTTAAATTAGAATAAGCAAAAAGGTTTTTAAAAAATGAAACAAAGTTTTTAAATAGCTTTGACTTTTAAGCCTTTGATTTTAGAATCGTAGTTAATTTATTTAGTTTTAAATAATATAATTATGAAAATTAAAAACTTTTTATAAAGTAATTCTCAAAATTTATTGTATTCAAAAGTTAATTATCGCATCTCTTTTGAATTAAAAATATTTTCTATCGACTTTGAAAATTCATACTTGATCAGTTTATTATTACTTATATTTCAGAACAGAGGAACGAAAGAAGTATTTGGTATTAATACATTCCAAAATTTCAAGGTTAACAATATTACTCTATTAGATATTGAATTAATCCAAATCAATTAAATTCACATTATTTTAAATCTTAAAATTTTACAATTTCATATTTTTTATTATAAAAAATCTTAAATAAGACTATTTTTATGAAATATATGGAGTATTATTTATTTATTCTAGACTAATTATGTAATAAATAATAATATTGACCACTAATCCACTACTACTAATTTAATATATATTATATATATATATATATGATAATATAATATATATTATATCTTATTCCTAAATAAGTCTTATATAGTGTGATATAAGACTTATATATCAATGATAATATGATAATAATATAATATGATATATATTATATTTATATGATTATATCCTATTTTAAGAATGATGATTACAATATTTGATCTAATTTCTGATTGAATTATTTAGACTCTTAAAGAAGACATTTTTAGTATTTATTTACCTATTTTTTGCTTCAGAGTTCTAAGTTTGTGTTCGTGAACAAGTTTGTGTTCGTGAACAAGTTTGGTGTTCGTGAACAAGTTTGTGTTCTTGAGCGTTCGCGAATTGTTCATGTTCGCGAACAAACTTGTGTTCGACTTGTTCGCGAATTCGATCATGTTCGCGAACAAACTTGTGTTCGACTTGTTCGCGAACTGTTTGCGAACTCAATCATGTTCGCGAATAGTTCGCGAACACCAAACGATCCGAACTCGTACATAGCTGTTGGTTCGATCAAGTTACTCTAACATATTTGAGTTCAGTTCGAGTTCGAGTTCGACAAAGTTCGGTATGCTTCGTTTGTAGCCCTAATTTTAATTAAAGTTTTAGGGTTTAGAAGTTATATCTTTACTTACTTTTTGTTAGTTTTTACTTCCTCTTCTTGGTAGCTTGCTTGATGACTCTTCTTATCTTCCTTTCTTTAATCGAGCTCTCTCTTGCTCTTTGCTCTCTAACTTGGTGAAATGAAGAAAAGTGTTGGAAATGAAGAATATGTTGGCTATTTATAGAAGGAGTTTGAATGAATAATAAGTTGGCCTCTCAAGTTTGGTCTCTTTTTGGTCAAGCCCCTCTTCTCTTTATTTCCACTAGGCTCCACAAGATTACTTAAGTTAATCCTCATCAAACTTAATCATCCATTTTATTTAGCTAAAACAAGGATTAAAGCTAAACGATGCACTTTTTGTGGAAAGTTGATTGGAGTTGCTAGGAGTGGTTTGAAGTGGTTGAGAGTGGTTGAATATCCTCCCCACATGGCCAAATGGCCGGGTACTCCCCCCCCCCACCCCCACCCCCACCCCCACCCCCAATTTTCTTTTTTTACATGAATTATTGCGTCATTGCTTACTTCATTGCTTGACCAAGTCTTGGACTTGGTTTGGGCTATTTTATGCCATTTTGAGCCTCTTTTAGTCACTTGAATTGCATGAAGATTGGGCTTCTAAGTTATTTATTTGGGCTCATAGTTTGGTCCTTTTACTAAATAGCATTGGACTAGCTTGTAGCTTGATTTCTTTGTTTACTTGTTTTCTTTATTTAGTTAGTCCACTAGCTTATTAACTTTTTATTTGGCTATTAGCTTGTTAAATATATAACTCCTTTATATATTTATGCATTTACTTCAATTGCACAATAATATTTCCAATAAAATTGTACTTCTTTAATACATCCTCCATCCCTTAATATAAGTCATTTTAGAGAAGTGTTTTTGTCCATTAATATAAGTCGTTTGAGAATTTCAAGTAAACATTAATGGCTTAGTTTCAAATATTACTCCAACTATTAAATATAACTTTGGTTCTCTTACTATTTTTTGCCTAATAAATAACTCTATTTTTTCAATACAAGGACAATATAGACAATTGATATTATATTTAATACTGTACAATTATTTCTTTAACACTTGCGCACAACTCTAAAACGACTTATGTTAAGAGACGGAGGAATAATATTTTACGTAAACCTAATTACAAGATTCTATGATATACACGGATATTACACATCTAAATATCACTTCTTGCTTGTCGACTCCTTTCCTACATGACCTAACTACACTAACTTAATTACTCGTACACTTACTTCAAAATTTAAGATGCAGTTACATTATTTTTTTAATTCCACCAGCCCACCAATCTCAACAAGTAATTTAATATCGTGTGGATATATTGAATTATAATTTTGAAAAGATAATTATTAAATGATTAAATTTTATTAGAGTAATTAATTAAATTATGTACTATCTTTTTTGGATGATTATTAAGGCAACCAATTCAATTCAATATTGTTGGGAATTAAGTCACGCAAAATAAATAAGAACACTTAAGAAAGAAAAATAACACAATATTTAACGTGGTTTGGTCCACAATGACCTAATTCACAAAACCAGCTTCAATATATTAATCTCAACGGTATAACTTTTTGCACGGAATAAAAGATGAAAAACCCTCCATCACATAATAACCCAAAACCCAATTACACCGTCTCTCTAAACTTTCTAGAATGTTACTACCCCTTAGTTATATTCTCCCTTTCTCTAAGCACAATACTCTATTTATAGAGTACCCATAACTCCCTTTTCCTAATCTAATTAGGACACTCTCACATAATAAATATACCTACTACAAATAGGACTACTTACAAAATAATATTCCTACCAAAAATAAGATTCTTTCTTATAATAGGACTCCAACATATAATAATTATCCTATTAAAAAATAGGACACCTTTCTTTCCATAATAGCAATTCTTTTCTGAATAGGATTCGAGGAGTAACCTAACAATTCATCCCTCGACTTGAATCCCCAAACACTTCAACTTCATCTCTGAACTTCACTCGATGGTTGTCCTTCTTGGTCTTCTTTCTACGTATAGATTGTCCATCTAACATACAAATTAATTTTTCATTCTTCCTACCTTGGAGGATTATATTCTCACCACAACCAGAGGGATATAACATACCTTCTAAAAAATCTTCGTAGAACCATCATGAAGTTTGAAACGAACACTTCCAACACCTTCAATCTTCACTCTCCCTTTATTCACCGCATTAACATAGCCAAATTCTCCATTTTCCTGTAAACTCTAAAAGCAATCTCTCTCCTTACAAATATGCATAGAAACCACAAAATTCAATACCCATCCATCTTCATTATAGTCATTCTTGACCATTAAAACAACTTCTTCTTCAGTTTCACTAAAGAAATTAACATCTTCAAATTTCTCTCTGTCCTTCAATTTCTCTTGATACTTTTTAAAACTCTTCATGTCCTCCCTTAATGTTCCGCATTGGTATTGGATGTGACCCTTCTGACCACAATAGTAACATTCTTTATCACTGTAATCTCTTGGTCTAGATCTTGATCTTCCTCTACTATTATCTCTTCATTGATGTCTCCCTCGATTAGAACCCTCCACGGCCAGTGCTTGCTCACCAATGTTATTGCCCTCTTCCCCCATCAACTTTAGACTTTCTCGTAAAATAGAAACCACCTCATCTAAAATCAAAGTTGATTTTCCCACCAATAATGTTTGCACCATCTACTTGTAAGACTTGGGCAAAAATGACAATAAGAGCAATGACTTCTCCTCATCTTCTAATTTTTCATTCGTATTCAACCATTGAGATATTAACCTGCTAAAAGCATTTAGATGATCATGTAGATTCAACCCTTCATCCATCTTCAAGGAGTACAATTGCATCTTGAAACACAATCTGTTGGTTAGCGACTTCGAAGCATGAGTTTTTCCTATAATTTTTTCTGATCAGTCTCTTTTAACACATCATACTTTATCTCTGGTGCTAATGACGAACGTATTGTGCTTACCGCCTTCTTGCGAATCGTCTGCCAATTTACATCTTTCACATCTTCTGGTTTTTTCTCCTCCAAAGCTTGATCAAGTCCTTGGAACACCAAAAGATCTTGCACGCTACTCTGCCACAGTGTGAAATTTGTTTTCCCATCGAAGATTGAAAACTCAAATTTACCCAAATTCGCCTCTATCGTATTACGCAAAATAATTCCCTCTAACTCGGATCCAATCAACCTAGCTCTTGATACCACTTGTTGGGAATTATGTCAAGCAAAATAAATAAGAACACTTAAGAAAGAAAAACAACACAATATTTAACGTGGTTTGGTTCTCAATGACCTAATCCACAAAATCAACTTCAATATATTAATCTCAACGGTACAACTTTTTGCACGGAATAAAAGCTGAAAAACCTCCCTTACACAAATAACCCAAGACCCAATTACACCCTTGCTCTCAACTCTCTAGGATGTTACTACCCCTTGGTTATATTCTCCCTTTCTCTAAGCACAAGACTCTATTTATAGAGTATCCATAACCCCCTTTTCTTAATCTAATTAGGATACTCTCACATAATAAATATACTTACTACAAATAGGACTACTTACAAAATAATATTTCTACTAAAAATAAAATTTCTTCTCATAATAGGACTCCAACATATAATAATTATCCCATTAAAAAATAAGACACCTTTCTTTCCATAATAGCAATTCTTTTCTAAATAGAATTCGAGGAGTAACCTAACAAATATAATACAAATTTATTTGTTTAATATTAAGAAAATTGAGAGAATTAATTAATACTCCCTCCATTCCTAAATAAGTGACGTTTTAGAGAGTTTAAAATTTTTCAATATATTTGACGTTTATAAATTTCTAAAAATCATTAATTACTATTTTTTATCTATTGCCTTCAAATATATTCTTTTATAATTTTTCTTTCTCATTTATCTAGACAACTTTATATATATTTTCTTAATTCATGTAAAAATAATTATGACAATTTATATTAATCTTAATGACAGAATTAGAGCACTAAATAATTTTTTTAATAAGTGTGAAACACTCTAATACCTTACTTATTTAATAATTAAGAATTAAGGGAGTAAGAGTAAACTGGATATTCGGTTTTTTGGATATACCCAAGTTACGCAGCACCAATTTCTATTGCTCAACTTCCTTTTTCATTTTCTGTTCTCTTATAAAGAATTTTTAAGCTCTATCTTCCTCTGCCATCGACACCCACCACCACCGTCACTTCACCAACCACCATCACCACCATCGTCACTTCACCCACCACCACCATCACCGATCACTACCATCCACCATCACCACCACTTTCACTCACCGTCATCCAGTATAACCACTCCCGTTATTCACCACCGTAATTTATCACCACCACTGACCAAATCATAGTACCACCACTATGATCCACCATAACTGTCACCCCATACAAACAACAACAAGATCCACAACTAGCATTCACTCCACCACCAACTGATTTTGTGGTAGGATTTGTTGGCTTAAAATTGGACGACGAAAAGATCTCGGAAGAGATGACCAAGAGATGGGTCTTATGTTATAGAGATGAAAAGCCGTTTGCATAATTGATTAAAATTTTAAGTTTACGAACGACGTCGCACAATGGTACTGCGGAAATAAGGTATATCCGGTTCACCAGATATAAAGTTTTTTCAATTAAAAATTATAAAATAATAAATTTTACAATAAATAGTACTTTTTAAATTATTTTATAATATTCATTTTAATACAAAGAATCTATATCAATTTTAAGTTTTAAAATGTCTAAGTTGTTTTCAATAAATCAAAATAATGATCTTATATTTTGTAACGGAAAAGGTGCATAATTGTTCCTAAGGTTTTTGCGTTTGGCCCATTTAGTCCCGTAACTTTTTTTAGTCCCCAGATGCCCCTGACGTTGTAAAACGCTGCTTAACTAGGTCCCTCCCGCTAAAAAAACTTCCAGCTAGACAAACGAGTCTTAGAATTTTCTGGTTCCCCAATCATTAATCCCTGCGAATTGGCAACACTAGCAGCGCCGACGCCATCGCCGCCATTGCCACCATTGCCGCCACCAGATTTAGCAGTGGCGCCACCGCTGAACAATATACTTCGGTGGCCATTATGACCAGTTCTAGTGTAACACCCCTTTCTTGAATAAAAAAGAGAGGTCACATGCAAAGCACAACAAATCTCAAAATAATTAACATAGCACTAATAACTTAAAAATATTTAATATTTGATAATCCATAATTGTCGAATTAAATAGAATTATCCAAAAATGTACACAATAATCAAAATCTAAAATCAAATAAGCCTAGATGGTCAAATGTAGCTCTCTTCACATGAAACCTTAAACCACCCTGTAAACATGCCGGAAGAAAAATACAGCATGAGTCAAATGCCCAGTACGGATAATGATATACAAAAGATGCACAACTGAAATATGTAATTACCTGACAAAATACTTAACAAGGTCTTAAGCATAAATACAGACGATAATATAATCTCCAAAGTTTAAATAGAATGTATCTGAATCAACAGAATTAATGAAACAAAAAGAAGGTTGAATCAAAGTGGCTAAGTGATTATTTCATACCGAGCTCAAAACAAAACAGAACCTTACCACACAGACAAGTCAAAATAATTCCACACAGGCAAATAACACATTAGACCGCAAATCAAAATAAATGCAAATAAGAAGGTATGTCTGTTGGGAAAAATCTATATACGCTCAACACGCAAGTATACGTGGTCAACAAGTAATAAAGTGATGAGTAAAGTATCGTTCCCACAGATAAAATAACTAAAAACTATCCTAACAAGTACCATTTTTATATTATATCAATTTTATTAAACCAATGATCAAATTTATGAAAACTAATTATTTAGGAAAATTAATTAAATACCACAAGGTTTAATTAAGATTTCGGAGAATTAAGCCTACAACTTCACTTAATGCTTCATTTAGAACAACACACTTCCTTGTAATTCAACTTAACTATTCCAGATTGTTAATTAAGAACATAACAATAGATATAACTATCTCTCAATGCATTATACCCATATCAACTTAAATCCACAATTGATAGAATTAAGCAGAACACCCTAATTAACTAATCCACTATATCTCTATGTGAATTACAATTAAAGAAGGTTTAAGTCTAGGTTCTCATTAGATTACATATGATGTGTAAGTATATCTCTATCTTAAGCATAAATTATGAATCCCATCTCAAATGCAGAAATCACAATCACACGCTACTATGATCGAATCTAAATCCATATTCCATATATCGAGTTTATATGGATTATCAAGTAATTGGTGATCAAGCAATTCATTAATTAAGCATAAACCATAGTAGACAATTTTGGGAATAGTCTTAATGAATTACTGTAGAAGCATGTCAATCCTCGTTACACAAAAAGATTCATTGTAGACTTAACTAGTAAATTAGTTCATGCTAGATGAATAAGAAACTATAATCCACAAAGAGAATAACATTTTGAATACAAGGTATATGAAGATAGAGAATAACAACTGTAAGTAATATTTTGCTCTTCTTCAATCCCGCCTTGCGTTCTTCATGTTCGCTCTTCGCTTCAATCCTCCCAAAAACATGATGTCCCACTAGGGTTTGAATAATGATAATGATAATCCCCCCTTTGCCCCTCTATCTCCTCTTTTTTGTCTTTCCAAAACGCGTCCCGAATCCTCGCACACAATCTCTATAATCATACTCGAACAAGGAAACTTCAAGTTGACTATCGCGTACTTCGCCCTGGCGCATTTTTCTTCTTAGTAATTCTGCCCCGGCGAACATGCGCCCCGACGAACTTTAATAGCCTAAAATCTGTGCCCCAGCGAAGTTGTTCAATTCTGAGCTGACTTATCGCCTTTTATACTAAGACTCCTGTTCTCGTCCCCACAATATATTCCTGCACATAAACAACAAAAACAAGTAAAAATGCTACGAAAATTATCCGAAGTAACAACGAATCAAGCTCAGAAAATAATCAATTCGTGGGTATAAAACCTACTCATCAAATACCCCCAAACTTGAGACTTTGCTTGTCCTCAAGAAAAACACAAATTCGAATGCAACCTAACTACATGCCTACGAATCCAGCTGTTAGATAATGTGAGATTCAACAGATTTTCCCCAGAGAAATTACAATAACTGAGAACAGTAAATCTTACCACGCGCATATCAATATCCCATAACCATCAATGAATCACTTGCCTGTTATCACAAATATAGTGCGTGTGTGTGCAATAACCATGACAATCAACTGAAGTATAAATATAGCACATAATACGCTTCTCAGAGGGAGAACACAGTTTTAACTCAAAAGAAACCCAAAACACAAGCAAATTCTGGGTAAAATTCTGCAATTTCCAAGTTAGGGGTATCACAGGATATACGTCTCCTTTTATTCCATTACGGGGGCATTTTGCTTTTTTTTTTCCCGTATGTCTACTTTACACATGACTGTGCAATGATTAGTTCTCTTAGGCTTTTCAATGCTACCCATTTAGCGAGCTTTCGACCAACGACTCCCAAACCAGATGGTCTTAGGGCGCTGGGTGTAAAGACATCCCCTAGGGCATACTTACTCGAGTAACAAAGGCTACATAACTAAACTAGCCACAATGTTTATTCATATTTTTTTTTATTTTTTTTTTCTGACTTTTTTTTCTTATATATATATATATATATATATAGAGAGAGAGAGAGAGAGAGAGAGAGACATATAACCCCTATTTCCCCCCCAAACTCAGGTTCTTGTATCATCCTAGACATTGCTGCAAGTATGTCGCTTTTCCTTCAGTAAAACCAAAATTTTCCACAAGAAGCCCATTATGTGAATATTTAAACTCAATTAATCAAAATGGTAATTATTAAGTACTATCCGATTACATCCATTTCAAACAGGCAAATATTTATATCTGGCTATGAAGTTACATCTATGTTATGGTTATCAGAACTGCTCACTGTCTGTGCAATTCCAATTCTCATCATGGGCCAAGTTAATTTCAAACTATCCGACAAGCTGAAAGCATGCAATATGAATAACTAAGCAGAATAACTATATATTTTTGTGATTTTCAAGCTTTTTATGTTTTTATTATTTTTTTTATATCATAAAAGCTAAACAAAAACTATCATGCAATTACATGCTACTATCTATCATGCACAATTATAATTTGTAAGAACTACCCCCCAAACTTGAATTATGCAATGCCCTTATTGTATAAAGATAAAGAAATATAATACTGACGACTGCCCTGATTGGTCAAGCGTCATGCTCGACCGATTGTTCCTTGACGGGCTCCTCAACGTACGGGCTCCGGTGGGGGATAAACTGGTAATGGCGAAGAAGTAGGAAATGAAAAGGCTTCTGGGGATGGATTGAGGCATGCAAATGTAGCGACCAATGATGCATTGAACTCATTCTGTGTGGCAAACATATGGTCTTGCCGCGCAGCCAAACTCTGAAGTCTACCATCCATGTAATGCTGCATATTACGAAATTGGTTGCTGAAAGTGTCTTTTGTGCGTGATGCAATGGATGGCCCAACTTAGGCGTCTTCTTGGTCCTCCTCATCAACAAAATTCGCATCCTCATATTCATCATCATCACCTTCGGAATCAGAAGAAAAGGTGAACCCAAGACCGAGTGGGTGAGACTTCCATCCTTTCCAAATCGAATAGCACTGAATCATCTTAGAGTCTAGAAGCTGCAACGGCTTTTAGACGGGCTCATCTGACTTCCATTGCACCCTTGTCTGTGCATATAACGCACAAATGAGAGAGGGATGGGGCAATTCTCCTTGGTGAGGACCCCACAGATTTTGGCGAATGGAATGATGAATTATTTGACCCAAATCTATCGAGCGATCCTTGATGATCGTATATAATAACACAGCCTTCTCCTTTGGAACATCACTCGTGTGAGTCAAGGGTAATAATTTGGCACACAAGAATGAGTACCATATCTTTCCATAGAGACTTAGATCCTTGCTATTAAAGTGAGATCCAGTCAAGGACCATATAGAATCGGGCTTACACAACTCACTTAGTATTTGGTCATAGTTTGGGTCACTTTCTTTGTACGCCACATACGAATAACTTGATAGCGAGGGCAGATTGTAATAGTCATTTATTTCTTGCACGGTGAATGGTACCATCTTGCCCCTTACGAATGCAAAAAATGGTGATTTTTCGAGGGCATTCGCATAAAATTCTTTCACCACTGCCAGCACGATTACATCCGGCTGTGCCGTAAATGTTTCCCATCTCCTTTCTCGAATTTAGTGAACCATTTCCCCGTCAAACTCATCGGGACTTAATCCACGCTCTGAAATATGTTCCTTGGAGGCTAGGTACTCGAATCTCTCTGCTGCCTCTATATTCAAGAATTTTCGTCTGTCGAACTACTTAGTAGGGATGGACGGATCCTCTCCCTGTTGCCTTTTTTGATTTCTCGATGTCATGGTGAACAAGAATCAATTCCCATTGAATGTCAGTGATGGATCGACAGAATTTCGTTGAGGCCCTTTCTCAAACACCTGGTGTATGTAATGTGATTGCTTGCCAATACTTACCCCCAAACTCCAGTAGTGAATCTACTTGCTTAATGTGATAACATCTAACCATAGACAACCACGCAATTGCAATACTTCCCAATTTATAGTCAAATCACTCCAAAACTCAATGCCAATTAACTAAAGTTCAAATTTGCAAAGAAAGACCCTTACCCAATTTAATTTACCTATGCTGCCTCTGGTGTACCTTCCAATGTGTTGAGTTTGGTTTGTATAGCCTCAATTGGTAAAATTTTGACCTCAAAAATACTTGAACTCGCACCCCAGATTATCTTGTGTGAATGTTTAGGATGAAAGAATGAAGGAATTTGTGTGTATCCTTGATTCGGAGAATTATGAAGGGTAAAATGGTTTCGAGATTAGATGTTTACGGATTTGGGTCGTATGGGTTGAGTTTTTGGTGGCTTTATATGGGTTTTCAGTGTTTAGATATATGGAGATTGTGTTTGGAATGAGAAAGAGTTCGATTGCAATTAGGTTTTTAAAAACTAAAAAACGCGTCTCTCGCCGGGGCGAGTTTTATTGTTCTTCAATCTGCGCCGGGGCGAGATTCGACAGAGAAGTCTGCGCCCGGGCGGATTTTTTTCTTTGTAAAACTTGGCCGGGACGAGTTTTGGCAGTGTTTTCACCAGGGCTCAGATTCCAAGGGTTAAATTCTCGTCGGGGCGGAGGTCTGGTTTTCTGCAAGAATTTTCATTTTTGCTTCCTACTTCCCTTAACTGGTTAGCAACTTAGTATAGCTCCATTTAGATCTCTGAATACCTGCGCATATACATTATCAAGGATTAGAGGATGCATTTTTGGAGGCTGTTTATGTAAATTTCTAATGCATATACATCCTAGAATTTGAAATCCTATACTATTTAAATGAAGAGGAATCCCTAAATAACTACTATAAAACCAATAACTACAAGAAATCATGGGTTGCCTCCCAGTTAGCGCTTGATTTAGAGTATTTCAGCCTGACTACTCCCTATTTTATGCTGGGTTGGTGAGGTCAATCGAGGTTATCTGGCAATCAAATTCACCACCTCAATAGTGCTTTAAGCGTTGTCCGTTTACTTTGAATGTTTCTCCCGGATTCTGGCTAAATAATTCAACGGCGCCGTGTGGGAATACTGTTTTGACAGTGAATGGGCCCGACCATCTGGATTTAAGTTTCCCGGGAAAGAGTTTCAATCAGGAGTTGAATAATAGCACTGCTTGGCCCTGTTCGAACTTCCTATCCAAAATTTTTTGATCGTGCCACCGTTTGACCTTTTCCTTGTACAACTTGGAGTTCTCATATGCCTGCAAGCGGAATTCATCTAACTCGTTGAGTTATAGTAGTCTTTTCTCCCCCGCTGCTGTGAGATCAAAATTTAGCTTCTGGATGGCCCAATAGGCTTTATGCTCAAGTTCCACTTGGAGGTGACACACTTTTTCGTAGATAAGATGATATGAAGACATACTGATCGGTGTTTTGTATGCTATTTGATAGGCCCATAGATCGTCATCCAATTTCAGAGACCAATTTTTTTGATTCGGGTTCACTATTTTCTCCAAAATCCTCTTTACCTCTCTATTAGACACTTCTGTCAGGCCACTCGCCTGGGGGTGATACGCAGTAGCAATTCTGTGGTTAACCTTGTACTTAGCCAAGAGGGCTGTGAAATACTTATTACAGAAATGACTCCCCTCATCACTGATGATTGCTCTTGGGGTGCCAAATCTGGTGAAGATATTCTTTTGCAAAAATTTCAAGACGACTTTGGCATCATTCATCGGTAACGCACTTGCCTCAACCCATTTAGAGACATAATCGACTGCCAGAAGGATGTATAGGTTGCTGCAAGAAGATAGAAATGGCCCCATGAAGTCTATCCCCCATACGTCAAAGACTTCAACTTCCAAAATTGTATTTAATGGCATTTCATTTTATTTGGAAATGTTACCCACCCTTTGGCATCTGTCATAGTGTTTCACAAATTGATGGGCGTCTTTGAACAAGGTAGGCCAATAGAATTCTGCTTGTAGCACTTTGGCGGCTATCCTCTCACTTCCATAGTGTCCCCCATATAAAGATGCGTGGCATGCATGTAAGATACTGTCCACTTCGCTTTGTGGTACGCACCGACGAATCATTCTATCAGTACACTGTCTGAACAAAAATGGCTCATCCCACATATACCACTTTACATCATGTAAGAATTTCTTCTTTTGCTGACGTGTCAAATTCGGAGGAAGGATTTTACTCACTAAATAGTTGGAAAAATCTGCATACTATGGAAATTCGAAACTAACCCCAAACAACTGTTCTTCTGGGAAAGGCTCATTAATCAACACTTTATTTGCATTGTCTTGGTCCGGACTCTCCAATCTCGAAAGGTGGTCAGCCACCTGATTTTCTGTCCCCTTCTTATCTATGATTTCTAAGTCAAACTCTTGGAGGAGTAGTATCCAGCGAATAAGTCTTGGCTTTGTATCTTTCTTGGAAATCAAGTACTGTATTACTGAATGGTCGGTATAAACTACAACCTTAGTCCCATTAAAGTAAGAGTGGATCTTATCAAAAGCATAAACAACCGCAAGTAGTTCCTTCTCAGTGGTTGTGTAATTCAGCTGAGCATCCGTCAATGTCTTACTCGCATAGTAGATCGCATAAAAAATCTTATCCATGCGTTGTCCCAAAATAGCTCCTACCGCATAATCACTAGCATCACACATCAATTCAAATGGCATGGTCCAGTCCGGTGCTACGATCACAGGTGCTGTCGTTAACTTCTTCTTTAGCTCCTCAAAAGCTGATAAACACTCTTCATCAAATCTAAATGGTACATCTTTTTCCAACAAGCTGCATAATGGTTTTGAGATCTTAGAAAAAACCTTTATGATTTGGCGGTATAATCTAGCATATCCGAGAAAATTGCGAATCCCTTTAGTGATGTCGGTGGGGGCAGATTTTCAATTGTCTCTAGTTTGGCATGGTCCATTTCCAACCCCTTCGCTGATACTTTGTGTCGAAGGATGATTCCTTCTTGAACCATGAAGTGGCACTTTTCCCAGTTAAGCACAAGATTGGTTTCACGCATCGTTTAAGTACAATGACCAAATTTTTTAAGCAACTGTCAAAGGATTCCCCAAACACTGAAAAGTCATCCATGAATACCTCCACGTTGCGTTCCACCATATCTGAAAATATTGCCATCATGCATCTCTAAAAAGTCGCTGGTGCGTTACAAACTCCAAATGACATCCTTCTAAAGGCAAAAGTACCATATGGGCATGTGAACGTTGTCTTCTCTTGGTCCTCCGGGGCAATTACAACGTGATTGTAGCTCGAAAAGCTATCTAGAAAATAATAGTATTCATGTCCTGCTAATCTTTCTAACATCTGATCAATGAAGGCAAAGGGAAATGATCTTTTTGGGTTGCCTTGTTGAGTTTTCTGTATTCCATGCAAACCCTCCAACCGGTCACTGTCCTTGTCGGTATCAGCTCGTTGTTTTCATTAGTCACCACTGTCATACCACCTTTCTTTGGGACACACTGTATTGGGCTGACCCATGACCTATCAGAGATAGGATATATTATTCCTGCATCAAGCCATTTCAGAATTTCCTTCTTCACTACCTCTTTCAAGATCGAATTGAGCCTCCGCTGCTGTTCTACTATGGATTTTACATTATCTTCCAAGAGGATCTTATGCATGCAGAATGATGGGTTTATCCCTTTGATGTCTGCAATGGTCCATCCAATAGCAGATTTGTATTCTTGGAGAACTCTTAACAGCTTACTTTCCTGCAAATCGTTAAGCACAGATGCAATAATAAAATGTAAAGTAGATGAATTACCCAAAAATGCATACCTAAGGTGTTTAGATAAAGGCTTGAGTTCAAGTGAAGGTGGTTCCTCTAGAGATGGTTTCATCCGAACTGATGAATTTTCGGCAACTTCCAACGACTCAAATGGTATTTTGAATCTACTCACTCTAGGCAGTGTATCCAACATATGCAGATACTCAATCAATTCTGGGTCGTCCCTCTCACAATCCCCTAGCAATGTCATCTACAAAGGATCGGTACTCAATATACGACCCTGTTCCTCCCCCACTACTTTCTCAATCACATCCATGCGGTAACACTCCTCATCCTCCTTGGGGAAGTTCATGGCTTTGAACACATTGAAAATTACCTCTTGGTCTTGACACCTCATGGTTAACTCTCCTTTTTGAATATGGATGAGAGTTCTACCGGTTTCCAAAAATGGTCGCCCAAGTATTATAGGAATATCCTTGTCCTCTTCGTAATCCAAGATGATGAAATCAGCTGGAAATATGAATTTGTCAACTTTTACCAGAATATCTTCAATAATTCCCCTTGGATATGTCAGAGATCTGTTCGCAAGCTATAGAGAAATGTTCGTTGGTCTAGGTGCCGATAATCCTAACTGAGTATAGATAGATAATGACATCAAATTAATGCTTGCACCCAAATCACATAGACATCTATTGAATGACAAGCTACCTATCGTTCAAGGAATGGTGAAACTGCCCGGATCTTTCAACTTGGGTGGAAGCTTCTTTTGCAATATGGCGCTGCACTCCTCGGTTAACGCCACTGTCTCAAAATCCTCTAGCTTCTTTTTCCTGGATAAAATATCCTTCATAAATTTGGCGTAGCTAGGCATCTGCTCTAATACTTTCGCAAACGGAATGTTGATATGTAACTTCTTGAATACTTCTAGAAACTTAGTAAACTGCTTTTCTAATTTTTGTTTCTGGATCCGTTGTTAAAAGAGTGGTGGTGGGTAAACAGTTGGTGCAACAACTACATGCTCCTTAACCACTGATTTTTCTCCTACCTTTTTCCCCTCAATTGTATCCTCTACTTTTTCCCAAACATCCTTCCCCGTAATCTGATTTTCTGCACTTTGCTCAACTAACTGTTTTCCACTCTGAAGCGTAACAGTTTGACATTGCTCTTGGCCTCCCATAGGATTCTTTTCGGTGTCACTGGGAAAGGCCCCTTGAGGTCTATTTTTTAAAGCACTTGCAAGCTGTCCCATTTGAGACTCCAGATTTTTAATTGTAGCCGCCTGAGTTTTCATTGATGCCTCATTACCTGTTATGTATTTCATAAGCAGCTCCTCCAAATCTATCTTCTTTTCATGTTGCGGAGCTGACTGTTGATGCTGATTTTGAAATCTAGGAGGGTATGATGGTCGTGGAGCTTGCTGATGATTCTGATTATTGCTCCATGACAAATTGGGGTGGTTCCTTGCCCCCGAATTGTAAGTGTTTTGGTATGGGTTTGGCGGCCGAGTATAACTACCCACATACGGTACTACTGCTGGATTTATTGCACACTATTCCATTAGATGCCCCCCCCGCTCACAACTCACATACAATAGCCACTTATTGCATATTCACTCCCGAGATTGCATCTATCTTCTTTGATAGGGCTGATATTTGATCTAACAGAGCTGTCACTGAATCCACTTCCCAAATTCCAGCTACTTTAGGCTGTGTTAATCTAGTAGTCGGCCACTGATAGTTGTTTGCTGCTATAGTTTCTATCAGTTCTTAAGCATCCTCAAACTTCTTAGCCATGAAAGCTCCCCTTGATGCTACGTCAATGCTGGTCCGGGTGTGACTACCTAACCTATTGTAGAAAGTATTCATCTACATCCAGTTAGGCAGTCCATGGTGTGGACAATTTCTCAATAACTCTTTGTACCTCTCCCAAGCTTCATACAATGGTTCACCCTGCTGTTGTTCAAATGTAGAAATCTCAGTTCTCAACCTCGCTGTTTTTGCTGGTGGGAAAAACTTAGCAAGGAATTTCTATGCCAAATCATTCCATGCGGTAATTGACCCCGGTGGTAGAGAATGGAGCCAACCCTTTGCCTTATCCCTGAGAGTGAACAGAAACAACCTCAGCCTAATAGCATCATCTGACACATTATTTCACTTAAATGTATCACAAATTTTAATAAAGCTGAAAATGTGATCATTCGTGTCGTCATTCGGTAAACCCCTAAACTGACAAGTATTATGAACCATTTGTATTATACCAGGCTTGATCTCAAAATTATTTGCAGTAATCGCAGGCCTGATAATACTTGACTGAATTTCTGTAACTCGCGGTGTGGCATAATCCTGCAGTGATTTCTGATATTCTTTAGCCATATTTGTGACACCCCCAAAATAGGCTCACACAACCCATTCTGAGTCGCCAAATACATAGTACAGAATCCAAATAAATATCTTTTACATAAAATTGTCGTGCACATAAAGTGTGTGTTTTAATACAAATACAGTACCCACACTCCTTATCAATGATACGTTACATAAAGGTACAGTCAATAACTGTTTTAGGAATTAAAATCTTTGGAAAATGCTCAAGGAAACCTTCGTACACTGGAGGCCATACTTCTAATTTATAGTAGATATCATAGGACTTGAGAATTAACCTTGGTTGACCCAATAGACCCCAAAGAAGAACGAGAATATTACTATCCTGTTCATTCCAATGGTGGGTATTCTCTTGCCATTTAATTATCTCCATTGTCTCAAACTGAGAATTATATTCCAACCATACTCCAAGATTATATAGGTAGTGCTCATAGATATAATCAGCAAGTGGATGTGCACAACCATATCTTATGATAACACGAAGTCGTATGTGATTAGACATCTTGTATGATAGTGGCAACACACCCTTCCAAAGTCGGGTTCACCTCACCCTATTTGGTTCACCAAAATCAACTGTTAAATGATGTATAAAATACGACACACACATTTAAAGTTCTCAATATAATTATTTCCATACTATTTTATGGGAAACTTCAACAGTTATAGACCATCGTTCTATTCCCCTGTTATCCCCGCTCGACCCAGCTACACTCTTATTGCTTGAAAGGAATTGTGAAGCAAAAGGATGAGTACAAATAGCCCAGTAAAGAATATCATGACTAACGATAATTAAATTATTAACAGCCTTTATCAGTAATAAATCAGATATTTAGAAATATGGTAGATGATAAAAGTTTTCAACCATAGTTGCAGCGGAACGAACAATCCATTAGAAGAGTCAAATAGACTATAATGTCTATTATCTTCTCCATGTTAAAAGTTCACCAACAATATTTTATCCCTATAACATCAATCAACAGTTCCTGTCCACAATCATGTAAATAGTTCATGATCATAATTATGTTGATAAATTTCTCTTCGCACCCAGGACGAAGATAATTTTCACCACCTGTCTTTACCTATAACACCAGAGATTATGGTTATATTAATTCACAATTCATGTTCATAATCATGTAAATTAACAGTTTTTCCGTGCCACAAAGGCTTAATAGAACTCTCACTCAATGTCCTTACCACAAAGGCTAAATACACTTAATAATCGTATCGTCTTTACACCCTACACTAAAAACATTCAAACGTAACAACCATGGTCATGATCATACCAATCAACTATCAATCTTTGCACTACAGGCCAAAGATATTCATTTGTATCATCAGTGGTCATGGTCATGTCATACACTTGTCCATCTTTGCACTACGGGCCAAAGATATAAATCAACAGTTCATCTTTGCACTACAGGCCAAAGATATCAATCAAGTTCATCTTTGCACTACGGGCCAAAGATATCAATCAACAGGTCATCTTTGCACTACAGGCCAAAGATATCAATCAACAGGTCAACTTTGCACTACAGGCCAAAGATATCAATCAACAGGTCATCTTTGCACTACAGGCCAAAGATATTAATCAACAGGTCATCTTTGCACTACAGGCCAAAGATATCAATCAACATGTTATCTTTGCACTACGGCCCAAAGATAACTTTCACCACAATTTAAGTCTGACGATTATGACAATGATATAAGAAATGAATCAAGTGAGATCAAGGACAAATATTATAGATTTATAATTCAATTTATCAAGAGTTTAATAATGTCCAAATTGTTCACATGAAGATAAAAACATAGATTCAACTTCAAGAATAAGTTTCATAAAAGATAATTTTGACAAAGAAAAAAACTAAATTTCGTCGTGAATAGTACTCCGACATGAATAGTACCCCGGATGAATAGTACTACGGTATGAATAGTAATCTGGCATGAATAGTATGCCGGATGAAAAGATTAAAATTTTCATAAGAAAATTCAGATCAATATTCTAGTTAAATGATATTAGATGAAGCGAAAATCTTAAGTAATTTTTAATCATTTCAGCAATTATAGAAGCCATACTTACCCTAGTAAGTTTAAATTTAAGAATATGAAATGAAATAATATCACTTTCATAATATGAAGTATGAAAGAAAATAATATCCTTTACGAATATTGAAAGAAAATAACATCCTTTACGAGAAAAAATAATATCCTTTACCTTAGTAGAATACTAGATCTGACTGGAATAATGAAGATTATGTTAAGAAAATCTTGCACTGTTATCAACACTCAAAATATCCTTATACTCACAAGAAATACGCCTAATATTATAGAGAAAGAATTTTCTGATTCTGGTGTGATTTGCATTTCTTAACTAAGCAACCTATTTATAGGAAAATGCTAGCACACCATCTCTGACCAAATTTCACACGATTTGCAAAAAGGACAATCAGCACACAACGAAGGACTACAAAAGAAAACATGATCACCTTCACCAACCACATGTTTTTAAATTTATTAAAAACATTTATAATTATTAAAAAGAATTCAAATTCATTTCGTTCTCTTTCACCTCATTTTATTCTTATGCCATAAATTTACTATAATAATGTTACCATTTAAATTATAAAATTGTACTATTATATTACCACATTATCCTATTATAATATAATATTATAATAATATATTTGAATGAATTATTTTATAAGAGAAGATAAAACGCCAACTTTTAACAAATGTCTCATACTAAAAATTCCTCCATTTATATCAAAATTGAACAAATATTTACTTATCATATTTATCAATAATTTTTATTTTATTCATCAATTATTATTCACAATTAATATTATAGAATCACAATATTGACAACCAGGTCATTCCCAGGAAAGAAGAGGCTTTCCGATAAGAATTTATCTTTATTGGCGCGCAATTATATAACCTAACCCCTTTTCTCGACAGAACTTTCTAGACATTGCCAATAATGCTATCTAATAATATCATTTAAATAATATGAGTCACAATTATTGATTTAATAATGTGAAATACTGTGCAGTGTTTACTGTGATAATTATTGAATCAATAATATAAAATAATATGCAATTATCAATGTAGCAATTATTGAATCAATAATATAAAATATTGAAAGGTAATTACTGTAACAATTATTGAATGAGTGACTTCTTACGTAAGAATCAATAATTAGAATTACTGTGCAATACCGTGTGCTATTATGCAACAACGCGTATTACTGTTCTTTTATCACCGGGTATTTCAACAGTTTAGCGGTAAAATTTTTTCCGTTATTTTTAAAAAACTTATTCTTATCTTTTTTTTTCATCTGACAGTTTTCCGTTATGTGGCCCACCAATGATTGCGCCGTCGTATGAATATTCCCCGACCAAACGAATATTCCTCGAATATTTTATGACAACTTGCTTACTTTGTAAAATTTGTACAAATCACCCATAACTATATCATTTATTAAATTTAACCATTTACTGAATAAAATAATAATTATAAGAAAATTGAATACTTTTATTTCATAAAATTCGGGGTCTTACAATTTCCTCTCCTTATGAAATTTTGTCTCCGAAATTTACGTACCTTGTGTAGACACTCAAAATTTTTCTTGCCCCAATACTAACACTGTAGGAGGGCAAAAATGTCAATCAACTCAAATTCGACCACCAATATCGGTAAACTCAAATTCGATCCCCAATATTGGTACTCCAACCAAATCTGATCACCAATATCGGTATACCTAAATTCGATCTCCAATCGGACCATCAGATCAATCCTGATCTCCAATAGGGCTGTCAGTTCAAATCCCGATCTCAAATATCGGGTGTTCAAATCAGCCTCGGCAACAACCCGAGAGGTTAATTCAGCCCCGGCAGCAACCCGGGAGGTTCTGATCAACCCCGGTCTCAACTCGGGAAGTCTATTCAACCCCGGCATCAACCCGGGAGGTACAGGTCAACCTTGACATCAACCGAGGACATGTCAAGTCATCCCCGGTCTCAACCCGAGAAGTACAGATCATCCCCGACATCAATCCGAGAAGTGCAGTTTAGAGACAACCCTGGGAAGCCAGATCAATCAAGGACCACTCCGGGAGGGGTAAAACGATTATTTTATCAAACTTCAACCGATTTGATCAAACTCAACCCGAATTGATGCCATCGAAGTCAGAATGAACCATAACGACGATCCCGAGTGCCAACGACGCATGACAGCTCAACGGATAAACTACAGGGAATCGAAGATCTGGTTATGAACTCGTCTTCTTGGATCCAAAAAATATTTTATCCCATGTCATTGCAACACTCTCGGCGAGAGCTTTCCGAAAAGGTATCGCACGCCTCAAACGGACGCTTCGATCAAAAGTTAGAAAGTTTCGACTTTGACTGCGCGTTGTCCAGAGTGCACGTAATTCGAGACGATGGAACCCGGCACCACGGGCCCCACCAGGGGAGCCGCACCTCTACCTGCTGCTGCCATAGGTAGAGCTGTGGCTCTTCCCTCTATAAATAGAGGGGCACCCCCCTCTCATTTTTATAAGCAAGAAATGCAGCGAAGCTCTGCCAGTTTAAATTCTCGACTTTTACACCTCTTCCAAACCCAAATATTTTCACTCTAACACGTAAATATACCCATATACTACCACATATCAAAAAATAACCGGTAGATTTGGACATATAGTGCCTATAATTTGGTGAAAAGCCTGTATTGCAGTCCATTATAAGTATTTTTACGATCAGGAAGTCAATCCTACTACTTTGCACTGTTTTCCATTTGCACACGAAGTTTTATCTTCTAAATATTCCCGAAACTTAGTTCCGTGGCCGTTGTCGTCAAAATTTGGTACATTTTTGTACATAAACTCAAAATTTTGCATTTTTACAACTCGGATTGACGATCCGTCAGCTCTAGCAGCTTCAATGCACTAGCACACACGTTCTGGCAACTTCGCCGGACTGGGTTATCTTCCCAGTCCGGGTTTGGCCCTTTTTTGTATATATTTCACTGTATATATACTAACATTTTAATTTTGTCAAGCCCAGATGTCAAATCCGAGGTAGTTTATCGCTTTTATATATATTTACGCATATATAAGTGATTTTCACCATCACTGGTTCTCACACCAGTCTTGGTTGACTATATTTATGTAAATATATATATATATATATATATATATGTATATTTCAATTCAGTCCGGGCACAGGCGTGAAAACCTATCGCCCTTTTTACTGTTTTCGCACTCTTCGCCATACTGGGTGCTCTACCCAGTCACTGGTTGACTACTTTTCTGCAAATTTATATTTCTGTCAATATATATATATATATATATATATATATTTATATATTTTCAGTCTGGCCTGGATTACTTTGTGGTCTTTTTACTGCTTTTGCACACTTCCCTATATTGGGTGCTCTCCCTAGTCACTGGTGACTACTTTTTGTCAATTTCAATTCTAGCACGGGCACCGGCATGAAAACCCATCGCCCTTATTACTGTTTATATATATATATATATATATATATATATATATATATATTTCATTTCTGTCATAGTCTGGATTATTTCGTGGCTATTTACAGTTTATATATATATATATATATATATATATATATATATATATATATATATATATATATATATTAATTCCAGTCCGGGCTTGCGAGTGAAAACCCATCGCCCTTTTACAGCTTATATATATATATATAATTATATATATTGCTTTATTCAATTTATTCAACTGCTGCATTTAACATTCATTTGTATATGAATCTGTACTGACATATCTGCGGGCGGACTAGATTTATTTAAATCTCGTCAATTCTAGTTTTCAAACGGTTCAAAACCTTCAGACTGAACTGGGAAGCTAGAATGGATGAGATTTCTTTAAATCTAACTTTCTTTCTAGTTTCAGCTTCAAAAGCAACCTCGCGTCCCTTAGATCGCTATCTAGTGGGAATGAGAGGCTTTGGTCACGCGCAACCAGGATTTATGGATGAATCTTTAGTTCCATTACGACGTGAGGATGTATATATATATCTGTTTCTGTACAAATTTAAACTGTACAGGTTTTGGCTACTCATATGTGAGCCTAGGAATAGTGGGATTCACGATCAAATCGATCGGAATTTGATTCCCATGATGGACAAACTTCGATTTACAAATGTACCCTGCCAGTTTTTCTGTAGAAATGTACATGTAAACAGACCTTAAAACGGTTATCCGAATTTAAGGTCTCAATCTAGTGAAAATATGGATTGTCGTGTCAGCGTCCCTCCGATGGTTTTCATACCCATGAGGAGACCTACAGTTGTATATTTTTGTGGTCGAGGATGCTTCGCAGCCCAGCAAATCACCATTCACATACAGCCTTAAGGCTATAAAGATAAATTTGAAGTATCAAAAGGCTTCAATTCCTATGGCAGCGTAAGGGTTTGATAAACCAGATTTTAAAACATCATTTTCAATTCAAATCAAAAGAAAAGCTTTCCAAGAAAATTAAATTAAATGCTTTTGCAAATCAAATCAAAGACTGATTTTTAAATCAAAATCAAACCCTTCGTATCTAGGTTCAACGAAGCAAAGCACTACTTTCAATCAATCAAATCAATAGGCCCAATTTTCAAACAGCATTCACTCACGCATTCACAATTTTAAGGGAAATATTGAAAAGATGCGGTATTGTATTTTCACGGGAGTTGTGGGGGTGCCTAACACCTTGCCCGCACTTAACCAAGCCCCCGAACTCAAAACTCCGATTTCAAAGATCAAGTTTTGACAGTGTCCAGCAATTGGGCCTCTTTTCAAATTAAACTCAGTTGAGTTGGAACAACTATTTTCAAATCTACCAACTGGCGACTCTGTTAAATCAAATCGTCGACATAAACACATGTTGGCCTCTTTCCTAAAAAACCCTTCAAAACTTTTTTCTAAAATAAAAAGAATAAGGGTAGAGAGAACTTAGGAAGATCGATTTGAGGAAAACCGAGTTACGAACCGACCCGCGGGATTCTTAAATTTTCCAACGTCGACACCTGGTAGTTCGAAGCGGTGAGGATACCTTGCTTTCATTTCAGATTATATCTTCCCAGTCATTTTCTCCGTATCATGATTTCTCCATTGCTCATCTCTTGGATTTTAGATATCATTACAGAATACAGCTTCAAAATAAAGGTTAATTGACATATCACAATTTGTCAACTTATTAAGTAAAACAATTCAACTTAGGTAGGACACACACTAGCGAAGAATATTACTCGTTTCTCCCCTCCTAATTCTAGTCTCAGATCTCCACCAGAGACCATATCCCTAAGCTCTGATACCAACTATGACGCCCCCAAAATAAGTTCACACAACCCATTCTGAGTCGCCAAATATATGGTACAGAATCCAAATACAAATCTTTTATAACAAATTATCGTGCACATAAAGTGTGAGTTTTAATACAAATACAGTACCCACACTCCTTATCAATGATACATTATATAAAGGTACAGTCAATAACTGTTTTAGGAAATAAAATCGTTAGAAAATGCTCAAGAAAACCTTCGTATACGGGAGGCCATACTTCTAAGTTATAATAGATATCATAGGACTTGAGAATTAACCTTGGTTGACCCAATAGATCCCAAAGAAGAACGAGAAGATTACTATCCTGTTCATTCCAATGGTGGGTATTCTCTTGCCATATAATTATCTCCATTGTCTCAAACTGAGAATTATATTCCAACCATACTCCAAGATTATATAAGTAGTGCTCATAGATATAATCAGCAAGTGGATGTGCACAACCATATCTTATGATAACACGAAGTCGTATGTGATTAGACATCTTGTATGATAGTGGCAACACACCCTTCCAAAGTCGGGTTCACCTCACCCTATTTGGTTCACCAAAATCAACTGTTAAATGATGTATAAAATACGACACACATATTTAAAGTTCTCAATACAATTATTTTCATACTGTTTTATGGGAAACTTCAACAGTTATAGACCATCGTTCTATTCCCCTGTTATCCCCGCTCGACCCAGCTACACTCTTATTGCTTGAAAGGAATTGTGAAGCAAAAGGATGAGTACAAATAGCCCAGTAAAGAATATCATGACTAACGATAATTAAATTATTAACAGCCTTTATCAGTAATAAATCAGATATTTAGAAATATGGTAGATGATAAAAGTTTTCAACCATAGTTGCAGCGGAACGAACAATCCATTAGAAGAGTCAAATAGACCATAATGTCTATTATCTTCTCCATGTTAAAAGTCCACCAACAATATTTTATCCCTATAACATCAATCAACACTTCCTGTCCACAATCATGTAAATAGTTCATGATCATAATTATGTTGATAAATTTCTCTTCGCACCTAGGACGAAGATAATTTTCACCACCTGTCTTTACCTATAACACCAAAGATTATGGTTATATTAATTCACAATTCATGTTCATAATCATGTAAATTAACAGTTTCTCCTTGCCACAAAGGCTTAATAGAACTCTCACTCAATGTCCTTACCACAAAGGCTAAATACACTTAATAATCGTATCGTCTTTACACCCTACACTAAAAATATTCAAACGTAACAACCATGGTCATGATCAAACCAATCAACTATCAATCTTTGCACTACAGGCCAAAGATATTCATTTGTATCATCAGTGGTCATGATCATGTCATACACTTGTCCATCTTTGCACTACGGGCCAAAGATATAAATCAACAGTTCATCTTTGCACTACAGGCCAAAGATATCAATCAAGTTCATCTTTGCACTACGGGCCAAAGATATCAATTAACAGTTCATCTTTGCACTACAGGCCAAAAATATCAATCAACAGGTCATCTTTGCACTACAGGCCAAAGATATCAATCAACAGGTCAACTTTGCACTACAGGCTAAAGATATCAATCAACAGGTCATCTTTGCACTACAGGCCAAAGATATTAATCAACAGGTCATCTTTGCACTACAGGCCAAAGATATCAATCAATATGTTATCTTTGCACTACGGCCCAAAGATAACTTTCACCACAATTTAAGTCTGACGATTATGACAATGATATAAGAAATGAATCAAGTGAGATTAAGGACAAATATTAGAGATTTATAATTCAATTTATCAAGAGTTCAATAATGTCCAAATTGTCCACATGAAGATAAAAACATGGATTCAACTTCAAGAATAAGTTTCATAAAAGATAATTTGGACAAAGAAAAAAACTAAATTTCATCGTGAATAGTACTCCGGCATGAATAGTATCCCGGATGAATAGTATTACGGCATGAATAGTACTCCAGATGAATAGTACTCTGGTATGAATAGTACCTCGGATGAAAAGATTAAAATTTTCATAAGAAAGTTCAGATCAATATTCTAGTAAAATAAAATTAGATGAAGCGAAAATCTTAAGCAATTTCTAATATTTTCAGGAATTATAGAAGCAATACTTACCATAGTAAGTTTAAATTTAGGAATATAAAATGAAATAATATCACTTTTATAATATGGAGTATGAAAGAAAATAATATCCTTTACGAATATTGAAAGAAAATAACATCCTTTACGAGAAAAAATAATATCCTTTACCTTAGTAGAATACTAGATCTGACTGGAATAACGAAGATTATGTTAAGAAAATCTTGCACTGTTATCAACACTCAAAATATCCTTATACTCACAAGAAATACGCCTAATATTATAGAGAAAGAATTTTTTAATTCTGGTATAATTTTTATTTCTTAACTAAGCAACCTATTTATAGAAAAATGCTAGCACACCATCTCTGACCAAATTTCACACAATTTGCAAAAAGGACAATCAGCACACAACGAAGGACTACAAAATCAAACATGATCACTTTCACCAACCACATGTTTTTAACTTTATTAAAAATATTTATAATTATTAAAAAGAATTCAAATTCAATTCGTTTTCTTCCACCTCATTTTATTCTTATGCCATAAATTTACTATAATAATGTTACCATTTAAATTATAAAATTCTACTATTATATTACCACATTATACTATTATAATATAATATTATAATAATATATTTGAATGAATTATTTTATTAGAGAAGATAAAATGCCAACTTTTAACAAATGTCTCATACTAAAAATTCCTCCATTTATATCAAAATTGAACAAATATTTACTTATCATATTTATTAATAATTTTTATTTTATTCATCAATTATTATTCACAATTAATATTATAGAATCACTATACTGACAACCAGGTCATTCCTAGGAAAGAGGGGGCTTTCCGATAAGATTTTATCCTTATTGGCGCGCAATTATATAACCTAACCCTTTTCTCGACAGAACTTTTTAGACATTGCCAATAATGCTATCTAATAATATCATTTAAATAATATGAGTGACAATTATTGATTTAAAAATATGAAATACTGTGCAGTGTTTATTGTGATAATTATTGAATCAATAATATAAAATAATATGCAATTATCAATGTAGCAATTATTGAATCAATAATGTAAAATATTGAACAATAATTACTGTAACAATTATTGAATGAGTGACTTCTTACGTAAGAATCAATAATTAGAATTATTGTGCAATACCGTGTGCTACTGTGCAACAACGCGTATTACTGTTCTTTTATCACTGGGTATTTCAACAGTTTAACGGTAAAAATTTTGCCATTATTTTAAAAAAACTTATTCTTGTCGTTTTCTTCATCCGACAGTTTTTCGTTATGGGGCCCACCAAAGATTGCGTCGTCGTACGAATATTCCCATGCGAAAAGAATATTCCCCGACCAAACGAATATTCCTCGAATATTTTATGACAACTTGCTTACTTTGTAAAATTTGTACAAATCACCCATAACTATATCATTTATTAAATTTAACCATTTACTGAATAGAATAATAATTATAAGAAAATTGAATACTTTTATTGCATAAAATTCGGGGTCTTATAATATTACCCGGTGGTTCAAGTATTTCTCGAGTTTTCTCAATCCACTTAATTAACCTCTGAAACCGTTTGTCAATGTCGTCCTCGTAAGGTAACAATTCAGGTTTCTTTGATCGAATTTGCATATACTACTCGAGAGTACCTGAAATAGGAAATACCACAAAACAAAAATAAAAAGTGTTTAACTAAAACTGAGTTAATTAAACTGATATTGAAAGTAATAAACACAGTTATAGTCCCCGGCAACGACACCAAAAACTTTTTGGATAAAATCTATACACGCTCAAGACGCAAGTATACGTGGTCAACAAGTAATAAAGTGATGAGTAAAGTATCGTTCCAATGGAGAAAATAACTGAAATCTATCCTAACAAGTACCAATTTTATATTATCTCAATTTTATTAAACCAATGTTCAAGTTTATGAAATTTATGAAAACTAATTATTTAGGAAAATTAATTAAATACCATAAGGTTTAATCAAGATTTTGGAGAATTAAGCCTACAACTTCACTTAATGCTTCACTTAGAACAATACACTTCCTTGTAATTCAACTTAACTATTCCAGATTGTTAATTAAGAACATAACAATAGATATAACCATCTCTCAATGCATTATACCCATATCAACTTAAATTCACAATTGATAGAATTAAGTAGAACACCCTAATTAACTAATCCACTATATCTCTATGTGAATTACAATTAAAGAAGGTTTAAGTCCAGGTTCTCATTAGATTAAGTACGATGCGTAAGTATATCTATATCCTAAGCATAAATTATGAATCCCATTTCAATGCAGAAATCACAATCACACGTTACTATGATCGAATCTAAATCCATATTCCATCTCTCGAGTTCATATGGATTATCAAGTACTTGGTGATCAAGTAATTCATGAATTAATCATAAACCATAGTAGACAATTCTGGGAATAGTCTTAATGAATTACTGTAGAAGCATGTCAATCCTCGTTACACAAAAAGATCCATTGTAGACTCAACTAGGAAATTAGTTCATGCTAGATGAATAAGAAACTAAAATCCACAAAGAGAATAACATTCTGAATACAAGGTATCAAGATGAAGATAGAGAATAAAAACTGTAAGTAATATGCTGCTCTTCTTCAATCCCGCCTTGCGTTCTTCGTGTTCGTTCTTCGCTTCAATCCTCCTAAAAATGTGATGTCCCACTAGGGTTTGAATAATGATAATGATAATCCCCCCTTTTCCCCTCTATCTCCTCTTTTTCGTCTTTCTAAAACGCGTCCCGAATCCTCGCACACAATCTCTAGAATCATACTCTAACAAGGAAACTTCAAGTTGACTGTCGCGTACTTCGCATTGGCACATTTTTCTTCTTAATAATACTCCCCGGCTAACATGCGCGTCGACGAACTTTAATAGCCTAAAATTTGCGCCCAAGCGAAGTTGTTCAATTTTGAGCGGACTTTTCTTCTTTTATACTGAGACTCCTGTTCTCGTCCCCACAACCTATTCCTGCACATAAACAACGAAAACAAGTAAAAATGCTACGAAAATTATCCGAAGTAACAACGAATCAAGCTTAGAAAATAATCAATTCGTATGTATAAAACCCACTCATTAATGTCTAGCACAAACATCACCAATCCGCAAAGCAGAGCAGAAAACTAGGGCTGAACCATATTCATCCTGAACAAACATCAAATGGCCAAATCTCACACCAGAGCAAATATACAAAAGGATAAGCTGTGGACTGATCACATCGCTACGGAAGGTGTCATGCCTCAGTGCTAAGAGGACATGTCTGTGGTACCCCCACAGGTGATTATAGCTCAGGTATACCCTATAGCTTATTTTACAGATATGATGTCACGATATATGCGACATAATACCCACAAAAGGTTCTAAACGTACATGTTGAAATAAATTAAATCATAAACAAAATACCTCTAAAGTAATGTAACAACATGTACCGCTATACAAAGATTAATAAAGTTATATGCATGAAGAAAAAATTCAAAAGAATACAAAATATGAAGTTTGGATCATCTAGATCAAACAAAAGAAAAATAAGGATTTGATTAGAAACGAAATAATTAAGCGAGTATCAAATTCTGAACGATTAACAGTACAAACAAATCAACATAATAATAGTATCGCTGAAGTAATATGGAATATGTTCAAATTATAATAGAAGGAAAAAAGTTCATATTACAAAATAAAATTATGATATCAAAGATCATACTTCTATTCAAGAGTGCCAACATAAATATAAGAAAAAAGTAACGAATGACGAGATATCACGAGATATATAGAATACAACAATAATAGGAGTGGAGTACGAAATCCGTACCTGATACCCAAAACCACTTAGAGCACACTTCACAAAATCTTACCCACAAATGCCAACGATAACAAATACGAAATGTTATTCACCACCTAAACATATTCACCTCAAATTAAATATAATCAAAACTAATAATTTCATAATAATTCGTAATCCATTCAAGGTGCCTTTAATTATCGCCTTAGATTGCTATTAATACTCCAAAACTTAAAAGTCAATAACAAAACTTAAGAAATCTTAAAACCCTAATATGAAAAATTATTCTTAAGACGACAGTCCACTATTTTGATCTTATCACCATTAATTAAAACTTATTTTTTAAATTAATTAATTTTAACAGAAACTATACTTCAAATACTCTAATTTAGCCTCAAGAATTACCAAAATTGGATTTAAAATCATTAAGTTATATTTTTAAATATTAGAATTTGTTGCTGAAAATTTTGCTACAAATATCCCAGATCAGCCACTTCTTAAAATTTATAAAAAATCATACATTAATCTTTAACGGTTCAAAATTGGTGAACATATTCTCAGCTTATATATGTATAACATATCCAAAAATTATAACGATCTAACGGTCGGATTAGGAGATATAACATATGTAATATACCTTAAAATATAAAAACTGATTTTCAAATTTTAACGTTTACATTCAATCAAATTATATTCCTTTATAAAAATTTATCTCCTCTTTTTGATTATCATGACTTCTAATTCCATGTCTCTATTATGATTAAAAATAATTTCTAATTTAAAAACCCTCATAAATAAACTTAAAATCAAGTTATAAAATAATATTTACCTTCCTTGTTCGTCTTTCTTCAATACGTAGCAGTAAAGAATTTGATTTTCGGGTCTTCTAGAGTCTTCTCTCGAAACGATACACGAAATAGGCTTAAAAATCACTTAATTCAGAGTTAATATGACTAAGTTACGAATTTTCAAAACTAGGTCTGAAAATAGTAAAGGGAATTAGAACAAGTTGCGGTTTTCAGTAATTTAAGGCATGAAAATGATGTCAAATAATTTCTCTTCATGTTCATGATTGTAGAGAACAAAAAACTGAAGAAACAAACTTTGGATTTACTAAATTCCGATATCGGATGAATTAATTATGATTTTTTTTAATGGGCTGCAGTGCGTATAACTATTCTACTCAAAAATTTAACTAATCAAATTAGAATAAGATTAATGTTACATCTCTAATCCTTAAATATAACAAGAAAACAATAGAAGTTACCAAAACCCTAATGGAGTCTTTAATTTTTAATGAAATCAATTATTAAATTATTTACTAAAAAATATATCTTTCCAAGCGAAATAAAAAATATAGTAACTTACCTTTTTCCAATTTAGTTATGCTTTTAGGATAAATAAAATTAATATTTAATTAATAACAAAAGTCCAGGTTATTATTCTCTCCTTAAAAAGAATTTTGTCCTTGGAATTCAAATAAGCTACATAAATTTTATTTTTATTTTTATTTAAATTGCATAATTATTCATAAACTTTAGTTAAGACGTAGCATCACCCTTTGTAACGATCAAGTCTGGTAAGTCCATTAGTCCACACAGTTATCCATGGACCAGTAAAGGTTGGAGCAGCTACAACGCTAAGCCTTGGTAAGGTTCTTCGCTTTGCATTGAATTAAACCACATGCTCCAACACTTGTGCGGGCTCCTGTTAATTTTCTTGAGTTTCATTATTGCAAACGTACTCTTCAAAAAATAATTTGAAAACACATAATTTTATCTACATCTATAATAGAGTTTGAATACCAAAAATATTCAAAATTATATTTAATTCTTAAAAAAACTAATGTTCTGCACGATTAGGATCTAACAAATTATTTTTATTTTATTTATTTATTTTACATAAATTCTTGCAAAACTTTAAGGGCATCGGATAAACAAAACAACTCTACAAACTGTATTACCAACTCTCTCTAGCACCTCAAGAGCTTCAAAATATCATAATCTCAAATCAAATTAGTTCTCAAATATTGTTATACATTTTAAAGAATATACCACTAAGATCTCTTTATCACCATATTAAACTCCAAGTCACATTTTATTATCTGCATAAGTAAATTGTCTACTCTAAACTGTTCAATGTCTCTCAAAATCTATTGAATTTCATCACTTACTATCTTATAATTTAATGAATCAATCATTCTTTTAGTGTTAACCTTAATCCAACAAATTTTAATATTTTCTCATACTATCACAAAGAAACTTCATACAACATATTTCTAATATCCTACTAGAAAATAGTCTCAAAGTTGCTCATTAGCCTCAAATGATTAGTTTAATCACCTCAAATATCTATAACCTCAGTTTCCAAGAGATTCTCTATACTTAATAGTTTTCACTTTATCATATTATCCCATCAACACACATACCTCAAATATCCACATGCTTAACAAAAATTAAAGCATAACCCAAATCAAATCATCAATTCTAGGATCATAAAAGATTATTCCTCAAAAGCACTCTAACAATAATTCTCCAAAATCAAATAGTTGCTTATGTAAATACTCACATCATAATCGCATTACATATATGATCATTTCTTAATAGTATAAAATATAACTTTATTCTCCTTAATAATTCAATCACAATTCTTAACTAATTTCATTACCCCATTACATAACAATAATAACCTTGGAAAATTATCTCATTTTCCTTAAATCAACTACAAATCGAAAAGAGATCGATAGTTGGTCAAAACCAAAACCTACCAAATAGAAAACTAAATCGAAACAAACTCCTACGTCTACCTAGTGGTTTATCTACAACTCACAGATCAAGTCTAAAGATAATCTATAGAATCATAACCTAAGCTCTGATACCATCTCTATAACACCCCCTTCCGGAATAGGAACGAGAGGGCAGGTGCAAAACACAACAAACCCTAAAATAATTAATTGAGCACTAATATTCAAAATATTTAATATTTGATAATCCATAAACGTTGAATTAAATAGAATTCTCCAAAAATATACACAATAATCAAAATCTAAAATTAAATAAACCAAGATGGTCAAATGTAGCTCTCTTCACACAAAACCTTAAATCGCCCCTGCAAACCTGCAGGAAGAAAAACACAGCATGAGCCAAATGCCAAGTATGAATAATGATATACAAAAGATGCATAACTGAAATACGAAATCAACTGATAATAACACTGAACATGGCCTTAAGCATAAATATCGACGATAATTTAATCTCCAAAGTCTAAATAGAATATATCCGATCAACAGAATTAACGAAGTAAAAAAAAGGTTGAATCAAAGTGGTTAAGTAGTTATTTCATACCGAGCTCAGAACAAAACAGAAAATTACCACATAAACAATTTAAAATAATGCCACATATGCAAATCACATATCGGACCACGAATCTAAATTGTTGTTTTCCAAAGGCACGATGGAGATCTAGAAAAAGGGGTTATGATAGACTCCAAGACACACTTGCATGAGCTGGTCGTCGCCCAAATCATTTTTAGCAAGTTATAAGGGTGGAACTCTCTTAACAACTCAACTTAACGCCTATAAAGAGATGAGAACCTTGGTATAATTTATCAAGCAATGAAATCCACATTGAATGGAACACCAACGACACCTTGACCCCTTACTTATATGTAAGCAGTAATCTTGGTACAATCGATGATTGATGCGGTAGAAGATGCTACACATATGTTGTCCCCGATTGGGTAAGATAATTACGCGCAAGTATACGCGGTCAATAAGTAATAATCAGTAAGTACAGATATCGTTTTCACGGAGAATTAACAGATAAAAGGTTGCCAAACCACTAGTACATAATCATTTCAATCTTATTTAAACGAGCGGTAAAGTGTTTTAATTAAGAACTAAATTAACTAGGCAAGTAATTAAACTTAAACTAATTAAACCTAGAGTAAAATCAGATAATGATGGCATGAGATCCCAATTTTCTCTAATGATTCATCTAAATCAATAAACTTCCAATAAGGTCAAATTAATCGTCAAAGTTTGTTAGCCGAGAACACGAAAGTGAGAGAAGGCTATCTTTCGATGCACCTAATCCATATAACATGCAATCCACAGATGATAGAACGCACACGAACACCCACATTATCTAAACCCCTATATGTCTATGTGATTTACAAATAAATAGGGTTTAAGTCCAAGTTCTCATTTGACTACGAGCGGCGCTTCGGTATAGGTCTATCCTAAGCACAAATCATACATTCAACACTATGTAAACATACAATCGCCTGCTACTACGATTAGATCTAAATTCATACTTTGTCTTTCAAGTCCGTACAAATTATCACAGTAATTGGTCGCGAATCAATTAAGCCATAGAGCACAAATCATAATAGACAATCATATAATGATAAACAAGACCAACATGGAAGGAAATCAATATAGACTACTCATCAGGTTCCATTGAAACCTCAAAATATAAGCTAACTTATACAAGAATTAGATATACCATCCACATATTGAATAAGCATAATAAGAATACAAATGAGAATCAAAGAGAAAATAAGGATAGAAAATTCAAATCTGATTCCTCTTGATCAAAATATAAATCCTTGATGTTCTCCAAATATTTCAACCATCAAGTCTAATCAAACCCTAGAAAACTAACTACTTTTAACTAGCTTAATCTACTCCTAAGCTATACAAGGAAAGTAAAGAGAAGGAAAAGAAGAAGAAGAACTAGGGCTAAGCTCCCTTAAGGGGAGTATCTCTGAAATGTTTAGCAAATTAGCCCTTATATGCATCCCCAGCCGAGTCTGCCTTGATGCTCCAAATAAAACCCAAGCGATCAGCTTAAAAATAAAAGTTAAATGTAAAGGAGGACCGGCGCAGCTGCGCAGGTAATGGGCATGAAGCCGGCGCAGCTGCGCAGGGGTCAGATGCTGAATTCTGCTTCTTTTCTGCTGCATTGTTCCTGCTGCCCTTTTCTGACTCCCTTCTTGATTCTTTCTGCTCATAGCCTCTGCCAATCACTCATTGCCATTACCTCTTGCTCCATTCTTGCTCTTCCCATCCTCATGCCACAGCCTAGTCCCTTACTTGGTCCCTTTTTAGAACTTTTTGATCCTTTTTAGCTCAATTTGCACCCGGAGAGTTCTTAAACATGAAAATCACAAAAGAAAGAAAAAACACATGAAAAGAACAATGATAAATGGGTTGAAGCAACAAAATAAGATAGAAAATATCTGAATAAGTGGGCATGAAAACCACTTATCAAATACCCCCAAACTTAAACGTTGCTTGCCCTCAAGCAACCAAAACAAAACACAGATGCAATGCAAGTAACTATAATGTATGCAACCTACACTAACATGAACGTGAATCCATGTCTTAGTCAAAATTGATATTCAAATGAATTGCCTCAGAAAAATCAAAGGCTAATCAAACAGATAAGCTACCCAAGACAAGATCAAAAGCATATCCAAGCAAATCCAAATCTGTCAGCACTGATGTATTGTGCGTTGTGTGCCTAGCAACCACGAGACATGCTTTGGACAAATAAATCACATACTATGCTTCTTAGGGGAAAAACAAGTTTTAACTCAAGAACAGTAGTGAATCAGATAATTTCTAACTAAGACCATGCACTACTTAAGCTAAGAGTTCACAGGGGATTTATTATGCTTATTCTGTACACAATCGACTGTACAATGCCTAGTCCTCTTAGGCCTTTCAATGATACCGGTGTAGCAAGCTTTCGACCAACGACTCCCAGACCAGACGACCTTAGGGCGCTGGGTGTAGAGACACCCCGAGGGCTTACTTGCTCGAATATCAAAGGCCACAGAATTCGACGTAGTTGAAGTGTTTATTCATAATCATTTTTCTTTTTCTTCTATTTTTTTATTCTTTTACGTTTCTTTTTCATAGGGGAGTGCGTCCTACGTTCCATCTCCCCACTTAGCATGCATACCCACCGTTTCCCCCAAACTTAAGCTTTATACAGTCTAGTTATTGTTATTAGATTACTGAAACTCTTTCTTTAAAACACAGATTTTCCACCAGAAGACAAGTATGTGAACATTTAAACTAAACATATCATGATGGTTACTCTATCGTGCTAACTAGCTACATAGTATCTGACAAAAAAGGATTTGCATATATGACATCATACTCAAGCTTAAGTCTCAGATCAGTTCAAAAATCAAGTGATTTTAGTTTTCTTCATAGGCCAAATAAATAACAAACCAACTAAAGCTGGATTCATGCAAAATGTCCTAACACAGTTAACTAAAACAAAACAAAAAATTTTCAATTTTGACAAATTTTAACAAAAATAACAAAAATACGACCTACATGCACTATATGAACAATCACAATATGCAAGATGATGCAAAATGAAATGCACTAGGCTAAATGCAAAAATAAACACCTAATACCCCCAAACTTAAAGTATTCAATGTTCGCATTGAAGGTAAAAGGGTAAAAAGGAACTCCCCTAGTCTGAATCGCCGCCGTTTTCCTCCTCAGTCTTCTCTGGAGGTGTGTCTGGCAGAGGGTACTGGCTGCCTGTGCCAAAAATTGGGAATTCTGTGTGTATGCCCAACGGCCCGAATGCCTGGGATAAAGCCTGGGAGAACCCGGATGTGTAGGTCTGGAAGTCTACGTATGTAGAATCCATCCATCTGCTCAGCTGTCTGATCTCCCTCTGCTGAATAGCATACTCTGCGGGAGTCGGCCCGACTGCCTGCTGATCCTGCTCTGGAGCATCTTCTTCGTCCTCTTCTTCTTCATCCTCATCATCATCAGCATCAGCTCGCACAAACCCTAGTCCTCAGGGATGAGACTCTGCCCCCTTCCAGATAATGTACTGCTTAATGGCCTTATGATCAATGTCTCCCATCGGGTCCAGTAGAGCATCATCATCCCATACTACTCTAGCAGCTAAGCATAAGCGTGTAATCACTAAAGCATACGGAATCCCACCTGAAGTGCTCCTTCTCATAAACCTCAGCATGGATTAATTGATAATATGTCCTATATCAATCCTTTTGTTCCTGATGATGCCATACAGAAGGGTAGCTATATCAGTGGTGATGTCGGCATGATGGCTGGATGGGAGAATGCTAGCGTATATAAAGCTATACCACGCCTTTGCATAGCGACTCAAGGCAGTCTGTGGGAAGCTGACCTTTCTGCCTGTGCTTGCATAAGTCTTCCATTAAGTGCCTGGCCTGCATAGCTCTTTGATCAGAAGATCCAAATTAGTCTCCATCCTCTGAGACTCTGCCCAATTTGTCGGGCCAGAAGGAAGAGTGTCCTTTTTGAATATTTCATTTAATGCTTCCTTTGTGTATGACACTTGCTTCCCCCTCACGTAAGACACCCCATTTTGCGTCTCGTGCGCATTTGCATAAAATTCCTTAACCAGGGGTATAGGGGCCGCCAAGGGTGTGGCCGCAACTAGTGCCCAGCCGTGCTCTATAAGCTGCCTCTTCATAAGCCCGTCTGCATTGCCCAGTTTTAGCCCCCTTTCTCTCACACAAGTCTTTTTGTCCAAAGTGTTAATGTAGTAGCGCCGGGCCTTCAAATCAATGAATCTGAAGTCGTCAAGAGCCTCATGGGAACTACCAGCACCATGATCAATGCTTGGAGGAGGAGAAGAAGGAGATGGGGTTCAGATTCGTTTCGGCATGCTTGCAGGTTGTGAGAATTCTGGACTCTGAAGTAAGCAACTGTACGGAATGCACACCCAAAGTTGATCAATCAATAGGAATGCACCCTAATTGGCCTTGCCTTTTAGGCTCTGAAATTATCCCCAACTCTGTCAAAAATTCCGCCTCTAACCTCTGGAAATTGGTTTGTCCCCACTGTGTATGGATTTTGATTTCCTGTAGACTTGGTGAAGATGCACCTAATTGCAATGACGAATTCAATTGCAAGTAATCTGCCACAACCCTTCTCACTTTGTCCACTGCTAAGCCCTTAATTCTACCAAACACTCAGTCTCTTTCTCTATCAGGACTGGAATCAAACAGTTGGAGTACACTTAGTTGAAACCCAAAAACTCCCAAAACGAATACCAACCCTCACTATTTTTAACAAATGCAAATCTTCACTGCCCTACCCACTGCTTTGAATCAGTAATGAGATGAACAAAAAGTAACCAGAAGCTTCTTTGGACTTTAATCAAACAGGTTGAGTTCTCTCAGCTCAATCTTTGAATTCTGACCCTTTCTCTAATTACCAACAAGGATTTTAGATAACTTGCCTTTTGTGGAGTGGAATTACCTTGCTAAAAGAAAACTGTGTCCACTTTCTCCAAACTCGAGCGAATGTCAATCCAAAATTCTCTTTGCCTTTGGCCGAACGAGTGATGAATCCTCTTTAATTGCCTTGGATAAAGGAATTGGATATGTGACCGGCTGTGAGGAAGAAGGAAAAGAGAGGCTAGGGTATTGAAGCTTTAAGCAAAGATGAAAGACTTAGATGGGAAGTTGATTCACTGAGATGGGATATTGGGGCTATAGGGTCTGTGAGTGATATACGATTTTGTGTTGGCTAATGAAGGCTGTCGAGTTTTTAAGTTAAGTTGGGATACGAATTAAAGTGGGCCGGTTATGTTTTAAAAACTGGGAAGGGAGCTTGGCGCAGCTGCGCCGCTTGGGAAGTCCAGATTCTGGCCTGGAAATCAGGGCGAGTGCGTGGATGGTTAGGCTTGTCTTGGCGCGGGCCCGCCAAGGCTCAGAAAATTCCTATGACTGAGATTTTAGCAGCTTCTCCTATTCACTTAACCATGTGTATTGCTTTCAAATGCTTAGACCCTAAAAAAAGTATACAAAAATAATAAACCACTTAATTACCACAAAAATTTATTATGATTATTAACTATTAACTATAAAGTGGAGAAGTATCATAAAGGGATAATTATAAACTGTTAGGTCCCCAAAAATTTCTATCTGTGCGCATATGCAACCTACTTGTGCGTTAAAATTATGTTCAATAACGTTTAAGTCCCAAAAATTATATACGCATCAATGCCTAATTCCAAAATTATAGGCAATGAACTCCTACTTCCAAAAATATTTAAAAATTTACTCTAAGAATTAAACTACTAAGAATTAAACAAAGGGGAGGGAAATAAAGATAAACAATTAGAATTAAACAGGTAGGGGGAGAGAGAAATGATGGGGTGCCTCCCATCAAGCACTGAGTTTATAGTCCGTTAGCTGGACTTTGTCTGACACTACTATCCGATCCCCCGATGATATTTGAGAACCCCTCCATCCATTAGAACTGACATGTGCTTTTGGAGGCTTCCCATCATGAGAGGCTTCGGATTTAAACTACCTAGCATATGATGTGTATATGAATTCCCCATCCTGAAGGTCGGGGAGCTAGGCACCGCTTTCGTTGTGTGTGTAAAATGATCGGGGCACTGAGGCATAGACCACACAACGGGTTCTTCTTCAATTCTCTTTTCTTTAGACCACCATAGTTTCCAGAATACGGACTCTCTCATATCATCAAGATCCATATCTGTGATGTGGCTACCAAGGGGACACGGGTGTGCAAACTTCACTGGACTGTTCAACTTCGGAGGAGAAGGCTCTTGGGGTGTTGTCACGGTTGGTTCATACTTTTCCCCGTCCCCAATTGTCTCCTCTATATCCATTGCCTTTCGTTCATCCAGCTGCATGTGCACTTCTGGCTCTCCATCAGTTTCAGCATCAAGTCATAGCACCAAGTCTCTTGAGGGACTTTGCTCACGGCTTTAAACATTTGAGGCATTGGACTTTGAAGATCTTGAGTCTGTGTACCTTGCTCAATCACTTCCTCATTCCTTAAAGCCATGCTAATTTGTTCCGCCCAATTCTGAAGATTCTCAATCGACTTCGCTTGCTCAATCAAGATCGCCTTTGTTGCTGCTATGGAATTTCCCCACAAACTTTCCAATCTTGCCTTTTCTGTTTCAGCCTCAGAATCCATGTACTGAGTCTCACTGGTTGGAGTGTTGTTGATTAGGGCCATCTAATTTTGAAAATTCTGGTTTGATAGTTCTTGGCTCCTAAGCATCTCCTCTTGGTTCGCTAAACTCCTATATAGGACTTCCTTTAGTGATTGTTCTTCTTGTAAACATGGAGATTGATAAGTGGGGTCTGGTGCATATACGGGACTTTGCTCGCAGTATTGGTCTTGATAGCTCGCTGAAGAGTTTGGGTGACACCCCCAATCTGGCTGATAATTAGGATAAGCCTCATTGTAGGAGTAATCACCCCTATACTGCTCTTGTCCATAACGGATGGGATCCTGATGGCTTGTATAACTTCCAGCACCATAATCATAAGTACTTACTGGCTATCGACTCTGTTGGGCTATGACACTGTCCAACTTCCTCGAGAGAACCTCTAGCTGTGCTGAAAGTGTAGCAATTGGGTCGAGTCCATCATTCCCTGTTTCCCTTGGTTGCTCTTTCCTTGTGTAACACCATGGATAAAAATTAAGATCCATTGTACTTGAAAAGAGAATATAAGAAGAGAATTAAACGAAATAAAAATGTTTAAATTAAGACTAATTTGATTGAAACTAATGTTGGCAAACAGTTATCAAATTAATTCCCCAGTAACGGCGCCAAAAACTTGTTGTCCCCGATTGGGTAAGATAATTACGCGCAAGTATACGCGGTCAATAAGTAATAATCAGTAAGTACAGATATCGTTTTCACGGAGAATTAACAGATAAAAGGTTGCCAAACCACTAGTACATAATCATTTCAATCTTATTTAAACGAGCGATAAAGTGTTTTAATTAAAAACTAAATTAACTAGGCAAGTAATTAAACTTAAACTAATTAAACCTAGAGTAAAATCAGATAATGATGGCATGAGATCCCAATTTTCTCTAATGATTCATCTAAATCAATAAACTTCCAATAAGGTCAAATTAATCGTCAAAGTTTGTTAGCCGAGAACACGAAAGTGAGAGAAGGCCATCTTTTGATGCACCTAATCCGTATAACATGCAATCCACAGATGATAGAACGCACACGAACACCCACATTATCTAAACCCCTATATGTCTATGTGATTTACAAATAAATAGTTTGACTACGAGCTGCGCTTCGGTATATGTCTATCCTAAGCACAAATCATACATTCAACACCATGTAAACATACAATCGCCCGCTACTATGATTAGATCTAAATTCATACTTCGTCTTTCAAGTCCATACAAATTATCACAGTAATTGGTCGCGAATCAATTAAGCCATAGAGCACAAATCGTAATAGACAATCATATAATGATAAACAAGACCAACATGGAAGGAAATCAATATAGACTACTCATCAGGTTCCATTGAAACCTCAAAATATAAGCTAACTCATACAAGAATTAGATATACCATCCACATATTGAATAAGCATCATAAGAATACAAATGAGAATCAGAGAAAAAATAAGGATAGAAAATGCAAATCTGATTCCTCTTGATCAAAATATGAATACTTGATGTTCTCCAAATATTTAAACCATTAAGTCTAATCAAACCCTAGAAAACTAACTACTTTAAACTAGCTTAATCTACTCCTAAGCTATACAAGGAAAGTAAAGAGAAGGAAAAGAAGAACAAGAACTAGGGCTAAGCTCCTTTAAGGGGAGTATCTCTGAAATGTGTAGCAAATGAGCCCTTATATGCATCCCCAGCCGAGTCTGCCTTGATGCTCCAAACAAAATCCAAGCGGTCAGCTTAAAAATAAAAGTCAACTGCAAAGGAGGACCGGTGCAGCTGCGCAGGTAATGGGCATGAAGCCGGCGCAGCTGCGCAGGGGTCAGATGCTGAATTCTGCTTCTTTTCTGCTGCATTATTCCCGCTGCCCTTTTCTGACTCCCTTCTTGATTCTTGCTGCTCATAGCCTCTGCCAATCACTCATTACCATTACCTATTGCTCCATTCTTGCTCTGCCCATCCTCATGCCACAGCCTAGTCCCTTGCTTGGTCCCCTTTTAGCACTTTTTGATCCTTTTTAGCTCAATTTGCACCCGGAGAGTTGCTAAACATGAAAATCACAAAAGAAAGCAAAAACACATGAAAAGAACAATGATAAATGGGTTTAAGCAACAAAATAAGATAGAAAATATCTGAATAAGTGGTCATGAAAATCACTTATCAACACAACTATGAATTGTTGTATGATAAGTCAAAATAGAATCTCAAAGAAAAAATAAGAAATTAACTTAGAAATTCTCAAAGAACCAAAAGATGAGAAACCTCACAAGTAATTGTATCGAATAAATTTGATGTGTTATTTGGAATTACAACCATCTTTGCTATTTATACTAGAAAAGAAAACCTTAACTCCTATAAGGAATAAAACTACTAATTACAATCAATTTAGAATCAAAATCTATCTAATATTCATCCTAATCACAATAGAATTGAAATAAATATGAAAAATCCTACAAATCTAGTCAAAAAGGTGTCAAAATCGCATCCTTAAAAAACGTGCCCTTGTCTTAGCGCCCCGACGCTCGAAATTACCTAAAAACCAGCGCCCTGGTACTATCCCACAGTGTGGCCTCTGACGCTCAGTGCCCTGGTGCTGGCTATAACACCAATTCCAGCACCCTGATGTTGGTCTGTCCATTTTGAATCGTCTTTGTTTTGAGCTCTGAAGTTTACTCTTGGCTTGGCTCCATCACACCAAGTTAATAAAATTTGAATCATCTTTCATAATACAAAACTTTGATCCATTCTCATCCCAAATCTCTTTAATCAAGCCATTGAGTCATTCCTTGAAGCGTTTAGCTCGTGCCCTCGTCACGGGACAAATTGGAACTTGCACCAGATCCGTTCCATAACTTCCATCCAATCCCGAGCTAGGTATGTCCTCGTCATTCCTCTCCTCTTGAAAAGGTTTGCCCTTAAATCTTCTCCTACATCAAACGGACTAAGGTCAGAAACATTAAATGATGCACTAACGGTATACCCTTTCGATAAATCCAGTTTGTAGGCATTGTCATTAATGCGCTCGAGAACTTGAATTGACCATCTCCCCTCAGAAGCAACTTCGAACATCTTTGAGTTGGAAATCTTTCTTTCTACATATGAAACCAAACCCAATCTCGTGGCTCAAAGATTACTTGACGCCATCCTTTGTTGGCATGCTTGATGTATTGCTCTGTCCTCCTCTCGATGTTGAGTCTAGCCTTCTCATGTATCTATTTAACAAACTCAACCTTTTTCTTTCCATCCATGTTAAACTTAGAAGAAGGTAATGGCGATTAATCCAATGGTGTTAAAGGATTAAAACCATTCACAATCTCAAATGGAGAGAAATTAGTAGCAGAATGAACTAAACGATTATAAGCAAACTCAACATGTGGTAAACAATCTTCCCAAAAGTAAATCAAGAACTTAGTATCTCTATCAGACACAATCGTCTTAGGCATACCAGTAAACACATAATTTCCCTAAAGAATAAATCAACTGCATGGGAAGCATCATCGATTTTGTGACATGTAATAAAATGTTTCATTTTTGAAAACCTATCCACGACAATAAAAATTGAATCGTTACCATGCTTAGACCAAGGCAATCCAAACACAAAATCGATAGATATATCAATCCAAGGCTCACTAGGTATAGACAATAGTGTATACAATCCATGGAGTTGAACATAAGACTTAGACTGACGACAACTAATGTATCACAAATATGTTCTATATCTCATTTCATGTGTGGCTAATAAAAGTGTTCACGCAATACCGCAAAAGTTTTATCAACACCAAAATGACCCATCAAACCACCCCCATGTGATTCCCTTACTAAAAACTCAAGCAAAGAACAAGCAGGTATGCACAGTTTATTCTCACGAAATAAAAATCCATCAATTTTAAAGTACTTACCCACCACATTCTTTTCACAAGTTTTAAACTCTTCACAGAAATCATGCTCATTAACATATAATTCCTTAATACGTTCAAAACAAAGCAATTTCGTATCAAGAGTAGATGTGACGCCCCCAAATCCGGGTGCCTTTAAACCTTGAATAAGGTGCTACATAGTACTACATCATTTAAAACATATTACTATATGTTTTCTTATCAAGAGTGTAAATACTATAATATTACATCATTTCGTTCATTCCCCCATGTAATCTATAACCATTACATGTTCATTATGTCATAATATAGCATATTACCAAAAGTACTACTACTATTACAACAAGGTTCTATTTCCATCTTCTCTTTTTCCTTGTCCTTACTAGATACTGTTGGGAATTGCATATTCATATTTGATATTGAAAGTAAATATAAATGCTTAAGTGTAAAGTCCTTCAAAGATCATATGTACAAGGACTTAAATAATAGATCAAAATATTAGGTTGATCTGAGCTTTAATGTTTATCATTTATGTAAATAAATGTATAGAAGAAAATATCAAAACTGTTAGGTTGATCTATTTGGGTTGTAAAAGATAAAGCCTTGACAGAATCTTAGTCTGTCAAAGGTAGCATACAGAAGATAAGGCAGAATCATGGAGTTTCAATGAAGATGTCTAGAATCGTAGTCTGCCTAGAGAACCAAGTCTGCAGAGGCCAAGGCAAGATTCGTGGAGCTTAAGTGAAAATATCAGAATCGTAGTCTGCCCTTGGAGGCCACACTGAGAATCGTGGAAACAATCTGAGCGCTTGCCGAGCTAAGTCAAGAAACGCAGTGTGCTCTCGGAAACGTGGAGTCTGCAAGACAAGCAAGAAGGAATTGTAGTCTGCTGAAGAGCTTAAGAGAAATCGTAGTGTTTTCTACGATTAAGTCTGAGTCAAGCCTGTGCAAGCCAACACACAACGATTATGGTACAATGACCATAATCGTAGTGTTCCTCCAGTCAGCATCAAAGATCGTAGTTCTGATGAAGGGAGGAAGAGCAACAAATGAAGAAAGGCTTATAGCCATTGACAATTTGGTGGTCCCAATGATTCTATATTCATCCTTAGTTCAAATCAAAGAAGCGTATTGAAGAAGCTAAGGAAAGGACTAAACCGCCTGCTGAAAACATCTTTTCAGCTGTTAGGTGAGAATGCAGTCTATTGTGTCAGTGGGCCAGTCGGCAGTGCAGCAGGAAAGCAGGATGTCAACATCAACTGCACAGAAACGTCTGAAGCATTTAATGCTGCAACGGGAGCATTCAAATGGAAACATTTTAAATGACTCTTTTATAAGGAAATTAGACAAGGATTCAGACTAAGCAAGTAAGATAAGAAAAGAAAGAATACATTGAGAAAAGCTTAAGAACACTCAACGATCAACTTTACGATCCTGAAAGAGGAAAGCTTGCTTCGCTACTCAGTTCTTCAGAACAGATGCTTAATTGCAACTGAGTAGCACACACCAGAATATAACTTTCAATCCAAGGTGTTCTAAGTCAGAAGGACTTGAAGAGTTCAAAGTGAACTGAGAAGAGTACCAAGGCTGCTGGCCTTGAAGAGTTCTAAGTGAACTAAGAGAAGAGTACCATGGCTGCTGGCCTTGAAGAGTTCTAAGTGAACTAAGAGAAGTTCCAAGGCTGCTGGCCTTGAAGGAATCTAAGTGATTCAGTTGTAAGAGACATCCTTAGTGGATTTCCTACTCGTGGAGTAGAAGAGTGGACTAGGAGCCTTGTGTGCTCTGAACCACTTAAAACCTTTGTGTCACATTGTCTCACATTAACTGCTATAACTACTATATCTATTATAACTGCTTATCAAACCATAACTGCAATATCTTAAGGGGGAACAAAATATATATTCCGCTGTTGTCAGTATATTCAATACTGACAAAATATTTTAAACTAAGAAATTTTAAAATATCTATTCAACCCCCCTTCTAGATAACTAACGTGCCTTTGGGAACTAACAATTAGTATCAGAGCAGGTTCTCTCAACTAGCATACAAGCTTGAGTAGATCCAATGGCACATCTGATAAGCGAGACCAAGACAGGTGGATGAAGCAAGCCACCAATATGCAACAGAGACAAGTTTGCCAACTGGAAAGTTTGGATGCAAGCATACATGGATTTAATAGATGATGATCTATTTGAAACTATACTTAATGGGCCCTACATACTAACAAGGCTTGCACCAACTCTAGAAGAACCAAACAGAGTTGTGATCAAGGTTAAATCTGAATGAATTGACAACGAGAAGAAAGATGTACAGCTGGACAAAAAGGCTAAGAACATCTTGTTCTAGTCCTTAGAAGACAATCTATTTGAGAACGTGGTCAACTGTAAAACTGCTAAGGAAGTTTGGGAAGCATTGCTCATCATGCATGAAGGAACAGAAGAAGTCAGAGAAAACAAACAGTCTCTACTGACTCAACAATATGAGATGTTTGCTCATGTTCTTGGAGAAAATGTCACTTCCACTTATGAAAGATTGACACTGCCGCTCAACTCTCTCAGAGCTTATGGAAAGACCTACCCAAACAAACATTTAGTCATCAAGTTCATGAGGTCCTTAGCAAGCAGGTGGGATGCCAAGACCACTGCAATCAGAGAGTCAAAGAATCTGTATGAGATGACAGTTCAACACCTCTACGGAAACCTTCTTACCTACGAGCCAGAACTGACTCAACGAGTAGAAACTCTATCAGAAGGAAGAAAGAAGGATAAAGAAGTTGCTCTCAAAGCAAAAGAAGAGATCTCCAAAGCTCATATTGAAGATGAATCTGACTCTGAGGGAGATGATGATGATAATGATGATGATGATGAAGCTGCAATGCTGGCCAGAAGATTCAGAAGGCTCATGCTCAAAGGGAGAAGCATCAAACCTAAAAGATTCAACAATAACTACAGTCAGGAGCAGATCAGTGACCTATACTACAACTGCAAGAAGCCTGGTCATTTCATTGCCAGCTGCAACAAGCCTATCAGAGAAGAGCTGAAAAGAAAGTCAAATCCAAAGAAGGAACTCAAAGGCTACAAAAAGAATAAGAAGAAAGGAAAAGGGCTTGTAGCTGGAAGCTCTTGGAGCGATTCAGACAACGACACCAATGTTGAGTCTGAAGATGATGAAGCACCCCAAAAAGCCAACATATGCCTGATGGCCAAAGATGCACTCAGCAGGAAAAGTGCTGAAGCAGTCATAGATGAGGTATTTGATTTCAACTCTCCTGATATAGATATTGATGATTTAAGAACTGGCATTCGTGATATGTCAACTGATCTATATCAAAATATGAGATGGTTAAGAGTTCTATCTAAAGACTATTCTAATCTTCAAAAGGAGAAAGAGAAAGTTCAGAAAGAGCTGGAAGCAGATCTACTAAGTTATGACTCTCTCTCTAAGTTTGAAGCTGAGAATAAAATCTTGAGAGAGACCAATGAACTGAGCATACAAATAGAGTAAAAGCTAACCTCTAAGATTGAGGAGTTAGAAAAGAATATCTCTACATGGAATAGGCCTTCTTCATTTATGGACTCCCTGATCTCCAGTCAGAAGAATGTTTCTGACAGAACAGGTTTAGGGTTTGGGGAATCCACCCCAGAATCACGTGTGGAAATGGCAAAGAAAACTAACATGAGTGGTACTTCTAATTTCAATAGAAGTATTACATTTATGAAGTCCACACAGAAGGATGAACCAATGCAATCTTATTCCTTAAATCCAAGCCATGTCCCTAGACACAACGAATTTCATGCTGGCCTAGGATCCAGAAAGAAGAAGAGTAACTCAGTTACCACTGTCCAACCTCGAAGAATCATAGAGTCACAAAAAATTGACTCCACGAATCAACTTGGAAGGAATCGTGGTGTTGGGGTTCACTCAGCACAAAACATGAATCCCAAGGCTGCATGGAACAAGAAGATGCAATATAAGGGTAAGGCTACCAAGCATCCACACAAGTCCAAATGGAGAAAGAATCCACACACACACACAAACATGAATTATATTAGATGCTTTGCATGTGGAAGATTTGGTCATAAAGCTACACTATGCTTTCATAATACTGTGCATGGGAGACCCAAAGTCAAGCAGATTTGGGCTCCTAAGGGTACTAACATTACATGACCCATGCCAGTCTGGGTACCAACATGAAAGCTAAATCTGTCTGCAGGAAATGAGCACCACGATTACAACATGGTATCTGGACAGTGGTTGCTCAAGGCACATGACCGGGAACAAAGCCCTTCTGTCTAATTTCATAGAGAAGGAGGGACCAACTGTTATCTTTGGAGATAACAGCTCTGGCAAGACGAAAGAATATGGTTCAGCTGAGAATGGTGTTGTGTCCTTTAGCAAAGAGGCGTACGTAGACAGACTAAAGCATAATCTTTTGAGTATCAGCCAACTCTGCGATAAAGGCCATCAAGTCACCTTTCTCAACAACCAATGTCAAGTCAGAGATCTGGAGACATCGTCTATCAAGCTAACCAGAACCAGAGAAGGAAATGTTTACACTGTCAATCTTGCTCAACTCAGTTCTGATGAGACAGTATACTTTCTTGCTAAAGTCACTGAAGAAATAAGTTGGCTTTGGCATAGAAGGTTATCTCATCTCAACTTCAAGAGTATGTCAAAGTTGGCCTCCAAATATCTGGTAGCAGGCTTACCCAAGTTCCGCTTCATCAAAGAAAGACCATGTAACGTATGCCAACATGGAAAGCAAATAAGCAGCTCGTTTAAAGGCAAAGCAGTCAACTCAATTGATAAGCCCCTACAACTACTTCATATAGATCTCTTCGGGCCAATTCCAACTGTGAGCCTTGGAGGAAAGAGATAATCACTTGTCATAGTGGATGACTACATCAGATATACATGGGTGTTCTTTCTTAACTCCAAAGATGAGACAAGCTCCCAACTGATAAAGATGTTCAAGCGGGTGATGAATGAAAAAGGAGAGACAATCAAGGCAATAAGGAGTGATCATGGCAGAGAGGTTAACTTCTTAGAAATGGATCAGTTCTGCTCAGACAATGGCATCAGCCACAACTTCTCAGCACCACGAACTTCTCAGCAAAATGGAGTAGCTGAAAGAAAGAACAGAAAACTTATAGAAGCTGGAAGAACTCTACTAGTAGCAGCTCATCTGCCTGAATACTTCTGGGCAGAATCCATCAACAGTGCGTTCTACATACAGAACAGATCTCTTGTACACTCTACGTTGAAAAAGACTCACTACGAGCTGTGGAAAGGAAGAAAACCAAATGTCAGTTACTTCCATGTGTTCGGTTGTTCATGCTACATTCTCAACAATGGGAAGCAATATCTGACTAAGTTCAAATCCAAGTCAGATGAAGGAATCTTCCTTGGATATGCCATAGACAGCAAAGCTTATATAGTGTTCAACAAGAAGACACTAATTGTTGAAGTCTCGATCCACATCATCTTTGATGAAACAAACTCGGACAAGTCTGCACCACAAGACACTACAATTGACGATACCAACACTACGAATAAAGTGGTCGAGCCCAACACTACGACCATAGTTCCTGAAGGAGGAATCGTAGTGTCCGAAGAAAAAATCGTAGAGAGAGCTGCACCAGACGACGATTCTGATCAACAAGAACCAGAAGTTAATCTTGAACAGTTCAGACAAGAAGGCACCAGAACTGATGTTCCAACAGGGAACAGATGGGTAAGAGATCACACTCAAGACCTGATTATTGGTGATCCAACTACCAGAATCAGAACAAGATCTGCAACACAGAATGAATGTTTCTATTTGAGTTTTCTGTCTCAAATAAAACCCAAGAAGATTGAAGATGCAATGCTAGATGCAAGCTGGATTGAAGCCATGCTAGAGGAACTGAATCAATTCGAAAGAAGCCAAGTCTGGAGATTAGTTCAAAGACCAAAGAATCACCCAGTCATTGGCACCAAATGGGTCTTCAGAAATAAGATGGATGAAGATGGGGTGATCACAAGGAACAAAGCAAGACTAGTGGCCAAAGGTTATTCTCAAGAAGAAGGAATAGACTACGATGAGACCTTTGCACCAGTTGCCAGACTTGAAGCAATCAGAATATTCCGTGCATTTGCTGCCCACATGAAGTTCAAAGTATTCCAGATGGACGTCAAGAGTGCATTCCTAAATGGTGAACTTCAAGAAGAAGTATATATGGAACAACCCCCAGGTTTTGTCAATCTAACCCTCTCTAATTATGTCTATAGATTAGACAAAGCCTTATATGAACTTAAACAAGCACCTAGAGCATGGTATGAGACACAAACTAACTTTCTTATTGAAAAAGGATTCACTAGAGGAAGAGTAGACATTACACTATTTCTTAGGAAACACAAAGATAAAGTTATACTAGTGCAAATATATGTAAATAATATTATCTTTGGTTCTACTGATGAAAATCTGTGCAAGAGATTTGCCAAGCTTATGCAGAGCAAGTTCGAAATGAGCATGATGGGTGAGCTGAATTTTTTTCTTGGACTGCAAGTGAAGCAAACTGATGAAGGTATCTTCATAAGCCAAGCCAAGTACATCAAAGACATACTTAAAAAGTACAGCATGTAATCAGCCTCTCCCATAAAAACACCAATTGCTCCAGCAACTAAGCTTGACAAAGATGAGAAAGGTAAAAGTATTGACATCACTCAATACAGAGGTATGATAGGCTCCCTTCTCTACTTAACTGCCAGTAGACCAGATATAATGTTTGTAACATGTATATATGCTAGATTTCAAGCTAATCCTAAGGAATCTCACTTAACTGCTATAAAAAGGATTTTCAGGTATCTTAAAGGTACACCCTACTTGGGTCTATGGTATCACAAGGAGTCCTCATTTGAACTGACAGGATATTCAGATGCTGACTTTGTAGGATGCAAAATAGATAGAAAGAGTACTAGTGGCACTTGTCAACTGCTAGGAAATAGACTAGTGTCCTGGTTCAGCAAGAAACAAAACTTAGTATCAACTTCAATAACAGAAGCTGAATATATTGCTGCAGGCAGCTGCTGTGCTCAAATCCTATGGATGAAGAACCAGCTAGCAGATTATGGGTTTAATTTCAAATCTATACCCATACACTGTGATAACACAAGTGCCATAGCAATAACAAATAATCCTGTCATGCATTCTAGGACCAAGCACATAGAAATAAGATATCATTTTATTAGGGATTATGTTCAAAATGGAACAATATCTTTGCAATACATCTCTACTGAAAATCAACTTGCTGATGTGTTTACAAAACCTTTAGATGAATCCAGATTTAATAAGCTATTAAGTGAGTTAGATATGTTAAATCTGCAACCATGAAATTCTATGCTCTAGATTGGTGCTAACCATGCAGATATAAAGGCTAAGTCAAAATCGTAGAGATAATTAAGAGAGACTACGATCATGGAGCGATCCAGACAAGGGAGGAAAGCTCACTATGATGACAGCACTACAAAGACCAAGTAACCCTTCTGATAAGTGCCTCAGGGATAAACCTGACCCTTAGTATATGTTTAAGAGATTGGCCCTTCCTGAGCTACCTTAACTAAGAAGGGATACTATCTCAGATTTATTCGAAAATCATAGAGTCATCGTTTATGGAGTAGATCCAGCTAAAGAACTCCATAATCGTGGAGTGGTTCTCAGCATTTGTAGTCTTCTCTCAAGGACACACTAGCTTAGGGGGAGCTAAGGACAAAATAGTGTTTCCATATGATTAAAATTGTGGAGTCTTGTAGAACTCAACATGTGTCCCACGATGCAGAACATATGGAGGGAAGTTAAATTCATTTTGAACTTTTTTTTTCTATCAGTTTACCTTTGAATTTCAAAAGACTATCTATCTTTCATTCTCTCTCAAACAAAACCCTAAGTTTCAGAAAGCTAAACCAAATCTTTTCATTACTGGAAAATCAATTTACATCAATGGCTGCTTCCAAAGTTGTTTCGGGTTACCAGCTATGCTTTGACAGGTTTGGAGATGCTAGCCTAGAAATTCACAAAGTTCTTTCACTACTGAAGAAAGCTGGACTCGAAGAAGCTCTGAGCACTAGCACCCTGATCTATACGAAGCTGGTGAAAGAGTTCTACATCAATGGAGTCATTGAAGGAGACTCTATCCTCACCAAAGTCAAAGGCGAGTAGATACGATTCAACGTCGAAAGCATAAACCTAGCCCTAGGTCTCAACAATGAAGGTCTTCCGTCAATGGAGAGAATTGATTTTCTTAAAGGCCTAAAGAAGAACTGAAGGAAAGAGTGGCTACAGGAAGAAAGAGTTTCCCCAAGAATATGAGTTCCTTGCTGATATTATTGGAAAATGCATATGTTGCAAGGGCTCTGGCCACGATTCTGTCAATGAGAAGCAACTGAATCTCATGACAGCCATCCAATACAGAGTTCAACTCAACTATGGAGCTCTACTGATGGAATGGTTTGAGAAATAGATGGAAAGCCCCAAAAAGACCAAAAGCACTGCAAAGATGCCCTATGGAAGGTTTATCAGCATCATTCTAGAGGCTACTCTGGGGGACGGGATTGAAGACAAAGAAGGTGTTTCTATCATTCCCAACAGATAAATGACCCAACAATTGTTCCAAAACTGGAAGAGAAACCCAACAAAAAATGTAAAGATGATGTCTACAACTTCATCTGCTGTGAGGGAAGCCAAGGAAGAAGAAGAAGAAGTCAACCATGAAAAGGCTATGACTTTGGTCAGAAAGAGCAAAGGGAAGAAGAAAGTGAATGAAGGAGTGCAAGTTGCTGAGGAGCCCCAAGGCTTAACCACTGATGCACCTCAAGGAGGTACAAATACTGAGATTGAGTTTAAATGCCCTACCACTGAAAGAATTATTACTCTTAAAGCAACTCAATCACCAAAGGAGATTCAAAACGAGAAGAAGAAGAAGAAGAAGAGGGAGATGAGTGAGGACAGGGCTGAAGGTAGTTCTAAGCCTCAGAAAAGGAAGAAACGCAACCACAGAATAAGGAAGTTTACACTAACTACGATTGTGGAGTCTTCACCAATCGTAGAGTCTAGGCTAGTCACCTCTATAGAAGGAGATGCTGCAACAGCCTCTCAGCCTGAACAACCTATAAGGGCTGAAGCTGAAGAAAGTTCTAAGGTTGTGACCAGACCAAAGAGGAAGAAGACTCTGATAAAGAAATATATCCTTGAAAATAAAGAAATTTTAAAGGGAGATGAAAAAAGAAGGGCTACTGAGAAAGCTGAACAAACAACTGAGCCACAAGCATCTGGTCTAAATCAAGAAGAGGATCAGACAACAATCAGTCAAGTAGAAACCACTACTGCTCCTGATAAAGTCATGATCAATGCTAAAGAGGAGCTGCCTAAAGAAGTTGTTCATTCTGAAGAGGTTCTAATGGAAGAAGAAATAACTCGGTCTGAGGTAGAAGTGCCAGAAGCACTTAAGCTAAGCCAAGACTAAGTGCTAAAAGAAACTCTAGAAGCTCAGGTTCAAAAAGGTGCTACAGCTGAGGGGGAGTTGTTAGAAGCACTAGAGCCAGAGAATGCAAAAAACTGAGGGGGAGCTACCAAAAGAAAATCTTGAAGTCCCCCCAGTTCATGAAGAATTCGTAGAGTCTGCTACTACAAAAATGGTGAATATTATTGATGATGATGTGATGAATGATGTGTTAGAAGTTCATGATGTAGAGAGTGATGAAGAAGAGGATGATGATCTTGAGATCCTGTATGTGGGACAAGATGGTGAAAGAACAGCAAACTACAACCAGCTATTCAATTACTTGCCCATGATGCCATATCATAAAGCTATGATTCTCAACTCCTGGAATCACATATTCTGGACATTCAAGGCATATCCAGCAATTTCAGTGCTTGCCTATGGATTCCCAAGAGAAAGGAGGTTTGTTCAGAAGCTGATCACAAATGAGTTAACTTCAGAAGCTGATCCAGAGGTATACATCACTCCTCTCTCTTTCATTAACAACCACTCTCCATCATCTCATTTTAACCAATTCTACGAATTGCCCAAATGGTTGGAAGTGGTTCTGCATCCACTCAATCAGTTTCCAGTTACAGAGTCCCAAAACTCTGTGGCTGATGAACCAAATAAACAACTTATTCTCGTAGAGCTAACTGTTAATAATCCAATGGTGATTGAGCATATTACAAGAGTAGTCGAAGAAATGATTACAAGCTCAACCATTGAGACACCAATTCTGGATGACACACTACGATTCATGTATATTGATCAATCTGATGCGGAAATCATAGAGTCTCCAGAATAGCTCAATGAAATAGAAACACAGACACCTGAGCCAAATACTACGCCTATACAGCAAACACAAACACATGCCCCTCTAACCCCCCAAGCAGACATTCCCTCATCCTCCAATAATGAATATTTTGACATGACACTTGCTCTAGCAAATATATCAAAGAGAGATGAACGCACTACGGTTCCTCCTCCTCCTGAGACACATCGAATTCTCGATCAATTGTCTCTAATGCCTACAAAGGAGGAGTTGACTGAAACATTTAACCAAATGGGTTCAGAGTCTGGAGAGATTCTTGAAGCACACTCCCTAGCACTTCACATGAGATTCGATAATATTATCGACTCTATCAAGACTCTGCCAGGAAATTTGGCAACTGAACTGTCCAAGAGGCTAAAGGAGATTGTCAGAGAAATGGCTGACAGCCTCAATAAAAGGGATGTCATTCACTTTGCTACAACAAAGAAGCATAAGGAGGCTATGGAGATCATGCAGAAGAATCAACAATATCAAAATGAGCTGATGACCAAACAGATTTCAGAACTGCGTGTCTCACTACAATAATTTTAAGCCTACAGTGTAGCTTAAATTAATCAAAATAATAATGTAATGGAGCGGCTTCAGTAACAAAGAAGATAAACTGAGGCTCTAGTCGAGGAAAATCGTAGTAACATTGCACTCAACCGATCTCAGATGCATGGGCTGGTGGAGGGAGTCAAGCGTCTCTTTGACGATATTCGAACCCTTGATGCTGACATAAAGAGGGAGAATAATGAGCAAGGATAAAGAGGCAGAGGCAGTAGAGGTGGACGGCAAAGGTAAACACACATTCAACCACCTCAGCAGGGAAGGCAAAGGCAAACTCACATTGGTCAATCTTCGGGTGGAAACTCCAGGAGTCCAAGTTCTTAGCCTCCACGATTTGATCAATATCTGCAACGTCCTCTCATGGCTATACCTCTTCAAAGGAGTCAAGGTCAAGCTTCTGGCTCACAAGGCATGACTTTTACTGATCAACAGTCTCGAGAAGAGCTAGACGACATTACCTGGAGAGATGAGCAAACCAGAAGAATGAGAGTTGCAAAATATGCCAACCCTCTGAGAAATAAGAGGCAAAGAAGATAGAGATAAGTCTAAGCTTAACTATATATTGATGTTTCTATGCTAGATTGTAATATCTTTTCAAACATCAATAAATTCATGCTTATTCTCTAGAAATTTTAGTTGCTCACTGAAACACTAAGCCATATTTACTTTCTAGCATTCTGCATTTAGAATCTGATGATATGATGCAAATCTCCTTGATTATGTCAACATCAAATAAAGGGAGATTGTTGGGAATTGTATATTCATATTTGATATTGAAAGTAAATATAAATGCTTAAGTGTAAAGTCCTTCAAAGATCATATGTACAAGGACTTAGATAATATATCAAAATGTTAGGTTGATCTGAGCTTTAATGTTTATCATTTATGTAAATAAATGTATAGAAGAAAAGATCAAAATCGTTAAGTTGATCTATTTGAGTTGTAAAAGATAAAGCCTTGACAGAATCATAGTCTGTCAAAGGCAGCATACAGAAGACAAGGCAGAATCATGGAGTTTCAATGAAGATGTCCAGAATCATAGTCTGCCTAGATAACCAAGTCTGCAGAGGCCAAGGCAAGATTCGTGGAGCTTAAGTGAAAATATCAGAATAGTAGTCTGCCCTTGGAAGCCACACTGAGAATCGTGGAAAAGATCCGAGCACCTATCAAGCTAAGTCAAGAAACGCAGTGTGCTCTCAGAAATGTGGAGTCTGCAAGACAAGCCAGAAGGAATCGTAGTTTGCCGAAGAGCTTAAGAGAAATTATAGTGTTTTCTATGATCAAGTCTGAGTCAATCTTGCGCAAGCCAACACACAACGATTATGGTACAATGACCATAATCGTAGTGTTTCTCCAGTCAGCATCAAAGATCGTAGTTTTGATGAAAGGAGGAAGAGCAACAAATGAAGAAAGGCTTATAGCCGTTAACAATTTGGTGGTCCCAATAATTCTATATTCATCCTTAGTTCAAATTGAAGAAGCATATTGAAGAAGCTAAGAAAAGGACTAAACCGCCTGCTGAAAACATCTTTTCAGGTGTTAGGTGAGAATGCAGTCTACTGTGTTAGTGGGCCAGTCGGCAGTGCAGCAGGAAAGCAGGATGTCAACATCAACTACATAGAAACGTCTGAAGCATTTAATGCTGCAACGAGTGTGACGCCCCCAAATTTGGACCGCCACTTGGTCACTCGAATTCTGTTTGTCACGTTCTAAAATCTAACACCACAATAAGTATTACGACTAAATGTCGCATCGCACAGCGAAATAATACACAACTACTACCGAATAGATTACATTTAATTAATATAATTTATTCACGTCCCAAGGTCTCGTAACTTAAACATCGATTACATAGCTTAAACATACCTTAAGCATATATAAACCTAACTAATACATGGTAGCATAAGTTCTTATTACAAATCATAAAGTTCTACATAAATAAAGCTACTCAGTAGCCTTTCCCTGGCCCTTGTCTGTGCTAGAAGGTCCGCACTGCTCTGCCTTAACTGAAATGTTTTAGGGAAAGCAAGAATGAGCAACAAGTTTGCTCAGTAAGTAATATAACAACAAAGGTGAGTAATATAGTTCTCGAATCCCAAAAGGGTACAACAGGATATGATAGTTCAAGGATAGCAAGAATATCAACAGTTCTCAATATCAGTCGCTAAGGACAGAAAGATATCAATAAGATTCAATGCTAAATCAATTAAAGATTTCAAGATAACTGAATACTGAGCAGTCAGTAAGGACTATGAACTTCTACTAGAATTAACAGAAATATACTGATAATCCAATAAAACAAGTACAACAGGTGATCAGCCTAAAGTACCCTATATTATGCATAACATTCAATCGTACTCAAGTGCGCACGTCGGTCTCCCGACAAATATATTTTCCCTTCAAGGAATGTTGTTTATCTCAGTTAATATAAGAATTCCGCATCATTCAATTGGTTTGGACAGCTTTCTAATCATGATATGAGTCCAGCCGAATCAAATGGCATAGACCACTCTTTATAAATTCAATACTTGACATTAAAGTTTGAAGAATATAATCGACTTTATCATAACTATGATGCAATAAGTCATAATTTGAATAACTCACTTGCACGACAATAACTTAATAAAAATTCAATAAGAATAGAGTTCAAGTACTTGCTTACGATATCCGTTGAATAAAGTAATGCAAGGGTTTAGGATACTTGCAAATAATAAAAAAAAGAGTTTAAGGAAACTTACCTTTAGCGTAGTTTACTCATGTAAAGCTAATCAACACTTTCAAACCCAATTTATAGTATATAATATGTTTAGGATGTTCATTAGTTAAATATATTAGATAAACAAACTTGATACGTTATTCAAGTATACACATATGACTAGTCATACAATCCAATACGTATGCTACTATGTAGTTCGGAACCATCTTTAGACTTTATCATTTATAAACACCTTGTCAATTTAATATGGTTTCATAACTTAGCATGCTCATAGACATTAAAATAACATTCTAGACATGTATCACAGATTAAGGCAACCACATAGGCATGTCTCAAGTTCAGGTCATAATAAACAAACTATGGAATTTCAGCACATTGGAGCAGCCGCGCTTGGTTTACACTAAGGAGTGGTGCGGCCGCCCTGCTCTTGGTGCAGACCAAGACAGGGCTGCTCCTGCAGAATCTCAGCGTATCCCGACAATATACATATATAAAAACACTTGCAGAATCATTCATGTTATGATGTTCATAACTAGTTTTGGTCTCTTCTTTATTCATTATCAATTTCACAAAAATCAAGGCTTTAAGTGTTCCTCAGACAAGGTTTTTCATGTTTAGTCCTTATACATATGCTACGTGATCAATAGGTCTTAACTATACATGATTTCACTAGAGTAGTCATGTATTTCAAGTTATGAAATCCTACTCCACTTAAACTTGTCATATTCCATGCTCAACTATTATACAATGCATAAGACTAACTAATCATTCATGTTAATCATGTCTATATGCATGACACACCTAATCATGAAGTCACATTCTAGAATACTTACGACGTAGTTATTGACAAAACTAGTTTCCAAGGTTTCTTTTAAAAAAAACTCATGTTAAGCCACCAAGCATGCAAAGCTACTTCACTTACTATTCCTCATACGTTCATATATGCATAGCTAGAACACATAAGCATGCTCACAAGTTTCAAACTCAAAGTGTAAATCGCTCATTAAGTTCGCCTTTGAATTCTATGCTATCAAAATTATTTAAGCATATAAGGTAAGTCCATTCATATCATGCTTTCATGCTTTCTTGCGCATGTATATATATATGTAATCAAATCATGATACCAAGTTCGGAATTCAAGTTCACATAGCTTATTGTACACATAGCAAGTATAGTCTTTTACTTGAAAACTTATTTCAATTCATGCTTGGATAGTCTAACAATATAACTATCATATTGTCACATGTCAAGGCATATCAGAACGTAATACATTTAGACATAAGGACAGATCATGTATTACACCATGTTTCTCAAACTAGTTTACAAATCTTTAAGCTTTCTTCGAAATACTCAACTAAAACAACTAACATGGCTTACTATATACATAGTAACCTTATTTCACATGTTAAGGTGAGTTATATGCATATTTTAACTAACATAACATGCTCTATACATTAGAAGACATAACAAAAATCATCAACAGATTCTGCAGAGGGGTGCGGCCGCACCCCATTTGTACTAGGGAGTAGCGCGGCCGCGCCACTTCGGTTCCAGCCCAGACAATGTTCTGCTAATGCAGAGCTTCCCACATTCCCTTATGAATCAAGTTTACCAACTATCACATTGCACATATAACACATCTATATACTTCACTAACTATGCTGACACTTTATCACACATCAATTTCAAGTATCTCATGTTCATTTCTATGAATTGAATTTCAAAGTGGGTTTAGAGAGTATACCTCTTGAGCTTAAATTTGCACAAGGCTTGGTCCCTAATCTCATAATTCTCCCTAAGCAATATCCTTACTCTCTCTATAACACTTAGAAATTAGTTTAGCAAAATGAAATGAGAAGGGGAGTGCTCAATTTATAGGAAGTTTACTAACCATGTAAAGCCATTGTCCAAGAATTGAAACCAAGAGATAGAAGGAGAGTTCATGGGATATTCAAGAGTTGGTGCAATAGTTTCCAACTACTCCCATCACCCACACCCTTCTTCATCATGAGCATCATTGGCTAGATTGAGGAAATTGAGAGAGGAAGGGGATAGGCTAGCCTTAGGCCAATGGCCATTCACGTGAATGAGAAATGGAGCCCCTCAATTTGGGACAAGGCAACACATTTTCAGCATTTTGCAAATCCCACATACTAAGGTTACATATATAAGTCCACTTAGGTTATATAATATATACTTTAGGTTAAAATTTAATGTCACAAGGTAATTCAAATGAATAAGTAACATTTCAATGTAGTAATTTACTTTGCACATGTATAATCCATGTACATTGTAATAATGCCAAATTATTATTTAGTTGAGTTATGACACACCACATTATTATTAACTTTATTATTCCAATTGAAATACATATTAATTATTCACATAATTTAATATTCCATATAGTAGACATTAATGTATTATACCTACCATATGGTCACATAGGCATTATTAATGTAACTCATACAATATAGTTCCCATATTGCATATTCTCACTAAAGTGTCACACTATACTTTATAATATAGTTTGGTTCCATATTGCACAATGTACACATACCATGTATTCAATTGGGTTTATATATGTAATTCATGTGACTTACTCCCTTTTACCATATAGTCATCATATTACCTAGTTATATCAAAATGTCACATTATACCTTATATTATATAGTTGTGATATTAAGCAATTAATTGAATAAACATTAATCTCAAAATATTAATTAACTATTTATTCATTAATATGCGATCATTCATACTAACAATTAATTAATAATATATTATTATTTAATCATCCAATGCTTAATTCTTTCTTTAATTAATTAAATCATCGTAATTCTCATCATTGTGCCACACAAGGCATTCGTTGAGCTTATCGTAACTCCACATTCTTTCTCAATTATTATAAATTCAATTTGAAGTAATTGAGTTAACTCATCCCATAACACATAAATATTTATATTCAAATAAATATTTATTTCTATTAATATATTTATTTAATAATATTCAAAAATTCTCGGGTATTACAACGAGAGCATTCAAATGGAAACATTTTAAATGACTCTTTTATAAGAAAATCAGACAAGGATTCAGACTAAGAAAGCAAGATAAGAAAAGAAAGAATACATTGAGAAAAGCTTAAGAACACTCAACGATCAACTCTACGTTCCTGAAAGAGGAAAGCTTGCTTCGCTACTCAGTTCTTCAGAACTGATGCTTAATTATAACTGAGTAGCACACACCAGAATACAACTCTCAATCCAAGGTGTTCCAAGTCAGAAGGACTTAAAGAGTTCTTGTAATACCCGAGAATTTTCATATATTATTAAATAATTATATTAATGAAAATGAGAATTTATTTGAATATAAATGATTTTGTGTTATGAGAATGATTAATTCAATTATATTAAATTGAATATCTATGATAATTGAGAAAAATGTGGAGTTTACGATAAACTCGTTGAGAGCCTAGTGTGGCACAGTGATGGGAAATATTAATAATTATATTAATTAACGAAGAATTTTTAAGTGAACAATTAATTTATTGTTAATTGTTATTAGAGAATATTAATTGATTGTTGTGGGATATTAACTATGGTTGATTAATAATATGTGATTATTATTGCAAGAAATATAATAATAATAATCCACTTGTTTATAATTGTGCTAAGATTTATATTTGTTAATGTGATAATTAATCGTATGATTATTAATTTGGTGTAATTAATAATCAATGAGGAATAAATTAATTAATATTATTGTTAATTAATCAACGAGATAAATAGTTTAATTATTTGACATTATGAATAATAAAACAAATAAGTGAGTTATTAATATAATAAGATTATATTAATTGATATGTGCAAATGTGCAATACTTGAATATATAAAGTATATGGAATACAACTATATTATATAGTGTAGAGAGACACTTAAGTGTGACCATGCATGTATATACATAAACTATGTTATATAATGCAATGCGAATATATTACACATAGAAACCATATATTACATAAAGCATAATGTGATTATGTGATGTTAAAACTATATGTTAGGAATTCATGATAATGCCTATATGACAAGGTGAGTGTGTATACAGTAAAATAGTATATCATGAATATATTGTAATCAATTATTGATTGTAGAATTTAATAATGTGATAGTATCTGATTAAATTATATCCGGTATTAACAGAAGGTACATGGATTATATGCGTACAAGTCACCTTCACTATATTGAAGTATTCCTTATGCAAATTTATATTGTGACATTAAGTTATAACCTATGTAGGGACAATAAGTATATATAATATAACGTAAGAGTAGGAAGTATGTTATGTGTGTGTAATAATTTAAGTGTTGTGTACTAATAAAATGCTGAGTATATGGCCTTGTCCCATATTATTAAACACAAACCTTGTACACGTGAAATGCATCATGAAGCTAGCCTACTCTCTTCTCTCAAACTCAGCATTCTAGCCATCATGATCATGAAGGGAGTGGGTGGAATAGTGGAGATCACCAACTAATTACCAACTCCCTCTTATCTAGCAAACATTCCTATAATCTGTTAGTTTGATTTTGGATGTAATTGCATTGCCTGGTTATGAAATTCTTCTATAAATATAACCCATCCTCTTCCTAATTCATTTGCTGAGAATTTTGGCTAAGTAAGTTAAGAGTTATAATATATATTTATCAGTGTTCTTGAGTAGCAGCAAGTTCAGAATCTAACAGAAGGTATAATACAGTTTCCTTGTTATTCATTTTCGTTTTCTGTTTTCGAAGTTTCCTTCAAATTTTTGATTATGCCAAATTGGTTCATGATTGGTTTGTAGAACCCTTATATTGTTGTTATATGAACATACATACGTGATGGAACCACTATATAGCTTTCTTGACTTTCATTTCCATTGTTGCTCTGTAATTTCTGTAAAGCATCGAATTCGTGAAATTAGTTGGAGTTCATGAAATTGGGAATCGTTTGGGCGATTGACTGTTATATAAGCATATATATGTGTTAGTAAGTTAAAAAGGATAGTCTAATAGCATATGGGTATGTCGAGAACGATAAAATGGGAGGTTTTGGGTCGGTTTCGCTGCAGTCTGAACTGAGGAACTGTCCCCACGCCGCAGCGCCGTTGCCAGCGCCGCAGCGCCGCAGCCCGTGCCGCAGCCCCACCCACGCCGCTGCCCGCGCCGCAGCGCCACCCGCGCCACAGCGCTAGAATATGGCTGCTGTTGCCGCGCCGCAGCGCCGGCCTCTGTGTTCAGTTTTCTGCATTCTGCAACAAAACTGTTATATACTAATTGGTTGATTTTTGTTTAAACAAGCATGGAAGCGTGATTAATACATATATATAAACCTAATGAGGCAATGTAAGCATGTTTTAGTGTATTAGCATGCATGGTTAACAAAACGACATATAGTTTGAAAACAAACTTAAAGTTTCATAAACGAACGTTAACATTATAAAGCATGTTTACATACTGACCTTGCAAGCACGTTAGTACCACCTAGAGACACATGAAGTGCATGTTAGCTTATCTATATTGGTTCCGTAATAAAATATGAACATGTGAACCTAACTAGTGCTCATTCCTAACAAAAATATAATTTTGAAGGTGGATATGATCATGTAAATGCTATATAGTCATTTTGATGTTATGAGCATGTTTAGATAACTTTGAAATATATGAATGAAGCCTTAACTTGTGTTTATATAGTTCGTAAGGAAGCATGAACATGTTAGGCTCTATTAGTAAGATTCACTAATAGAAATACAAGCCTTGCACATGAGCATTAACACAATACGTGGAGATTTAAATTCTGATATTTATGGACACATGTGATAGTACTCTTAGACTCATTCATGTGTCATGCATATATATATACCATGATTGGTTGCCGTGATTAAAGTTTAGCATAAACAAAGCATGTTTTCAAGATAATAACAATGCTAGCTACATATATGCAATACGAGTACTCATGATCATGACTAATACAAGTTATATGAATATCTTATGTGTTTAAAAGCGACCATGTTAGACCATATGAGTTCGTGTCCTTGAATGGCTTTAAGTATTAACTTAAGAACCTATACCATGTACGATTGGATTTGGAAAAGTTATACAAGCATGTAAAGTATCCTTTAAATATGAATACATGCTACGTGATATTATATGATGTTACTTGAACCCGATTTTGACGGTTAACTTAAGGAGATGCCGTAACTTGCTAAAATGAAATATATTTAGTATTGATTATGGTCTTATGTGATATTAATAATATGCAAGCATGTTTGCTAATTGTTGAGATCTTATATAATATGAGAATGCGTTTAAACTCTAAAGAAGGAACGTTAAGGATAGAAATTATATTCTATATAACTGTGTAGCTAGGTAAAACTTACCTTATGTGTTGATCGTATATTCAAAGAGAAAATGTGAAGTTAAATTATATGACTAATGAATATCATATATATACGTAACTGTATTACGATAGGGATTCGAAAGTGTTGATTGCTTTTCGTGGATAAACTACGCTAAAGACAAGTTCTCTTACTTACACTCTTTTAAAGTGCAAGTATCCTAACCGACGCATTTACTTTATGCAAGGAAAGCTATGATTGTGAAAGTTTCCTAACTTATACTCTTTTACTATGCAAGTATCCTATCTTGTGTATTGCGAATTAGTTTCCTATTTAATCGGTTGAATTGAATTAGCATACTTGAACTCTTATTTCATTAAAGCTATTATTCATGTTGAACTTAGTATTGTTCTTGAATATTGTGAAAGTGTCTATGCCATTTGATTCGGCTGGACTTATGTTATTGAAAAGCAACCCAAACTAATTGATTGGTGCGGGATCTTGTATTTGACTGAGAAGAATAACCTTCTTTGAAGGGAATATATAATTGTCGGAGAACCGACGTGTACACTTGAGTATGATTGATTGTTATGCATAACAAGGGTACTTTAGGCTAATCACCTGTTGTACCTGTTTTTTTGGATTTTTAGTTTATTACTGTCAATTCTAGTAGAAGTTCATAGTCCGTAGTGACTACTCAGTATTCAATTATTTGAAATCTTGAATTGACTTATTATTGAATCATATTGATATTATCCTGTCCTTAGCGACTGTTATTGAGAACTGTTGATATTCTTGTTATTCTTAAACTATCAAATCTTGCTATACCCTTTCAAGAATTGAGAATTTTATTATTCACCCTTATTGTATATTACTTGCTAGGCAATTTGTGCTCATTCTTGCTTTCCCTAAAACATTTCAGTTAAGGCAGAGCATGGCGAACCTTCGGGCATTGATAAGGGCAAGGGCAAGGCTACCAACTAGCTTATGTCTGTTATGTTTCAAATATATTAATATTGTGTGAAGATGATGTAGTAAGACTGGATTTGTTTATGTTTTAGCTTAAGTTAGATTATATAACAAGTCGTTAATTGATATTGCTATGTAATCTATTAAGTACTGTAGGTTGTGAGACTTGGGGGAATAATTATAATAAATCATTGTAAATTATTCTAGAATAGATTTTCCGCTGTGGTTGTGTGATATTTAGTTATCATTATTGCGATGTATTACCATGAGCACGTGATGAACCGAATTCGAGAGACCAAGTGGCGGTCCTGGAATTTGGGGGCGTCACAGTTCTAAGTGAATTGAGAAGAGTACCAAGGCTGCTGGCCTTTGAAGAGTTCTAAGTGAACTAAGAGAAGAGTACCAAGGCTGCTGGCCTTGAAGTGTTCTATGTGAACTAAGAGAAGTTCCAAGGCTGCTGGCCTTGAAGGAATCTAAGTGATTCAGTTGTAAGAGACATCCTTAGTGGATTTTCTACTAGTAGAGTAGAAGAGTGGACTAGGAGCCTTGTGTGCTCTGAACCACTTAAAACCTTTGTGTCTTATTGTCTCACATTAACTGCTATAACTGCTATATCTGTTATAACTGCTTATCAAACCATAACTGTAATATCTTAAGGGGGAAAAAACATATATTCCGCTGCTGTCAGTATATTCAATACTGACAAAGTATTTTAAACTAAGAAATTTTAAAATATCTATTCAACCCCCCTTCTAGATAACTAACGTGCCTTTGGGAACTAACAGATACTTCACCTTTTTCAACCTTAGCTGAAAACACATAATTCAAGCAAGGATGTGCATTCAATTGCTCAGCAAGTATAACAATTTAACAACAATAAAATCAAGAATCATGTGTTTATTATTCAACAACTGTACAAATAGTTGAGAATCAATAAAAATAATCAAAATTGATACCTTTATCTCCTTTAAAATATTTTTGAAACCATATATTGAATATTGAAATTGAGATGGTCAAAAGACCAAAAATTATCCCTTTTCATACATTTAAAAGGGATTTCCCGATAATAACACTGTAAATCTGATTTATCTTACTAGCACTTCTAGGTGATCAGCCTATAGTACTCAATGTTAATCAACACTCATCCATTAAACGTATTTTCGTTTAGTTTTGACACCTTACGTGTCAGTCAAAAATTTGACTAAATACGTTTGTCTGTTTATTCTTGAACTTACCTTTATATCAATACCAAAGCAATTGGTGTTAGATAGCTTAATGTAGACACTCAAAATTTTACATTCCTGTGATTAACCCTGTAGGAGGGCAAAACCATTTTTTATATTCCAGAGACAACCTTGGAAGTCTACAATCGCAATCAAACCCCTGGAGATAGCCTCGGGGAACAGTAATCAAACCCCCGGAGACAACCCTAAAAATATCAAATTAACTTCAGAGATAACCCTAAGAACAAACAGAAGTCAACAACAGTCAAACCCCGAAGATAACCTTAAGGAAAGACAGCTGCAGCTGCATCAAGCCTGGAAACCAACCTAGAAGGGCAAAAGGGTAATTTTGCCAACTCTACATCAATACTAATCAAACTACTGTGGATAAAGACATACAGCGCCATCACAACAATCCCGAGTGTAAACTGATCCAGACATCTCAACGGACTGACTGCGAAGACTTGAAGATCTGGTCATGGACCCATCTTCCCAGATTCAGAAAAAGTCAAGCCCCATGTCATTGCGTAGCTCTCGGAAAGAACTTTCGGGAAAGGTATGGAACGCCTCTATAGGATTCCCGAATTGCTAGTTATGAAGGTTTCAAACAGACTGCACGTTGATCGAGGTGTACATACTTCGAGGTAACGGGGCCCACCAAGCCCAGCCGTTGGTCTTCCTGCGGTTGTCGCAGGTAGACTCGCGGCAGGCTGGGCCTATAAATACCCCTTCCTCCTTAGATTCTAAAAAAAGATTAGGTAAAGAAGAGAGAGAGAAAGGGGCTAGGAGAGAGAGAATCAACCAGAAGGAGCTTGTATCTTACTCCGATTTCTATAAAACTTCTTTGTAAACACTCTTATAAATATATACTACAACATATCAAATTTTAACCAGTGGAAACTGAGTTTTAGGTGCCAGAAGTCGTTTGATAGCCATTCTCGTGCAATACTATAAGATCTTGCAAGATCTGCTTTCTTCGCTTACTTTAATATACATATAAGTGCTATATATATAGTTAATAGTTAATATTAGTTAGATCTGACTTTTTAACTGTTCATTTCTTGTAAATAATCGATATCTCTTCTTTATTGACTAGATCTATACTAGATCTAGCCAGTTCTAACTTTTAACCGGTTCTAAAGTTATAAAACTTGAACTTGGAAGCTATAATGGCTAAGATCTGTACAGATCTAGTTTTGTTTCTAGTTTTTGTAAGTATTTAGCAACCATGTGACCCTAGATATATATCTAGAGGAAACTGGAATCTTTGGGCTACTCGTTTATGAGGGTTTAACTGATGAATCCTTCATTTAGCGATGTCTAGAATAGATATGTATGTTATTGTAATATATTCATTATGCAGGCTGTTTATGTGATATCCTGTGAGCCTAGGAGCTACGAGATCTACGATTCAATCAATATATCTAGATCCGGTTCCCGTGATGGACTTTTTTTTAGTTGTACAGTTAGCTTACAAACCCTTGTACATGTAAATCGAAGGCCTTAAAACGGTTATACAGGTTTAAGGCCCCGAAATATTGAAAACTGTGGTTTGTGGTGCTCGGGCATACTTCGATGGCTTTCATGCCCATAAGGAGCCCGACACTTGTATATATTTATTTACTGTCAGAGATGCTTCGTATCTTAATAAAATCAAATAAAGCGTAATTTGGAATAAAATGTAAGTATCAAAGGGCTTCAATTCCTTCGCGAGCGAAAGGGTTTGAAAACCTCTTTTCAAAACACCACTTTCATATGATTGCTTAAAATGAACTTTTTAATAAATCAAACCCTTCGTATATAGGTCTAACGAAGCACAACACTACTTTCAAAACAAAGCATTTCAAGCACATTTAACTGCATCACACACACACACACACACACACACACACTTTACATGTTTAGGGAATGAAAAGACGCGGTAACCGTGTTTCATGAAAGTTGGGGATGCCTAACACCTTCCCCTCGCTTAAGCAAGCCCTCGAACTCTATGAATCTCGGTTTCCAAGACCAATTAAACGGAGTCACATATTGGTCTATATTGCAAAATCTTTTAAACTCCGGTTGAGTTGGTACAACCATTTAAACTCATACCAATTGGCGGCTCTGTCTAATTCGACCCAATCATTAAAATCAATCTTTTCAAATTGTCGATATTGTATGTTAGTCATTTTCTAAAATCTCACCCTTTAAGAAAGATAAAATCAACATAAAACATATAAAGGGTAGAAACAGAGGAATCAAAAATTTTCCTGGCGTCGATAGGTGGCGACTCTGCTGGGGACAGTAGAGGGCTTAAGCCGTATTTCAATCTTTTCAATTCTCTTTTATCTGCATGTGTGTGAATGTTGTCTTTACATTGAATGGATGTGAATGAATGCTTTATTTACAACGCTTTATATTAGTGCTTCGCACTCATATTGCATGCGGTGAGGCGCGATGAATGTATGTTGTGTGATTCCTCACCTAGGAGGCAAACCTGTTACGTCCCCAAATCTGGGTACTTGAAACCCGTACTTAGTGCTACACGATATCCATTCATTCGAACTGCTAACTATATTATAAACTTAAAAATTATATCAAAGTTAACTAATCCCCAGGTACGGACCTTTAAGTACATTATTACAAGATAAATATCATATTATCACAATACAAAGTTCTAAATATTACAACTAATACCTTATAACTATTCCTTCAGCTTCCCCTTTCCTTTGTCCTTGCCAGAACCTTCTGGTCGATCACGCTTAGCTGAAAACATTTAATTTAAAGCAAGAATGAGCATTTAATTACTCAGCAAGTAATAGCAGATAATAAACATCAGCTGAAAGAAATAAATACTTTCTTTGAAGTAAACTTCTACAACGAATCAATAGCTGTGAAGCCATTTGAAACAATTCATAACAACATATCAAACCGTTTACAATTTTGAAACGACGTAGTGACTATAAATGCTGAGCGGTAAATAGACCATGAACTATTGTTTTCAAGTTTGAAATGGTTTGTATAGAAATTAATCTACAAACCGTCATAACTTACGGACACGTTGGGTGATCAGCCCATATGCCCTGTATTGATCACCACTACATACTGGAATGTCATTTACGTTCATCATAACCGCCTTTGGCACATAAAAATTTTCCAATTTCAGGATGTTCATACTCAGTCTGGAGTCCAAACTAAAGCAATTCAGTTGGACGACTCTATCCTAATCAATAATATTTAACGATACATTTCAAACTATGTCTAGCCGAGTCCAATAGCTTAGACAACTTTTAAACCATGTATACATACTACTATTGAATAGTATGCATCAATACTTGTAATGTCAAAGAATTTTGAGTTCAAGAATAATTGTTCAAATACAATAGTTCATACAAGTGAGGACACTTGCACAACCAAACTTAACTTACAAAGAATAGAACAATTTTGATTATATATGAATCATATGAAGACAGTAATACAATACTGGTAAACAATAAATGAATCGAATGAAATTCGAGAGTTTGCTTGAATATAAATGAATTAAGAATACTTGTTCAACCAAAGTTCCATTGCATAAATGTAAGGTTTCAGATACTTACTCAATAATAAATAAGTTAGAGATACTTGCTCAATAATAAACAAGTTAGAGATACTTGCTTACACAAAGAACCATTGCATAAAGTAAATGCAAATGTTAGAATACTTGCATAGTTATAGATCTCTTGCATAAAGTACATGCATAGAGTAGGGATACTTGCTCAATAAAGAGTAAGGTTTAGATATTTGCTTTAATCGCTGCTTACTGCTACGCAATATAGTTTTATCTTTAATACAAAGACCTATCATTAATAAGATTATTCTTGTAATCAGTATATCAACTTATACTTCATAATACTACTACTTTATAAGTAAATTATCTAACATGCAATCACACAATCAAACATTAGATAATCCCATACGTATTCATAAGTCTAAACCTACCACACATCGAGTCTTTAATAGTATTCAATATAGTATACTGAGTGCTTTCTCATAAACAACTAACAAATTAGTTTTCGTCTCGCCTACACTGTTTTCACAGTGAGTTAGATCGGTTACTAATTTGTATATACCTCTACTCCCTGAAGGAATTGTTTAGCCCATATACTATACATCAACCTTTAAAGAGTACGACTGTACTACCTTAGACTTAACTCTTACTCGTTCATTTATAAGTTCTTATTATAACTCGGTAAATTATTTATGAATTCAAGAGACTGAATGTATCATTTCAGCATGCTTAAACCAAACTGTCTTCCCTTCCTAACCTTTTCAGTTTCTATTTCAGCAAGCCAAAACCAAACAGTATTTCCTACCTAACCTTTTCAGTTTCCATTTCAGCAATCTGAATTATTCAATTCAGCAAGCTGAAATACCTTTTTTATGAAAATACCAAATCAACTTATTATTTTTTTATCCTTTGACCAAACACATATACATATATTATATACACAAAAAGAATTTTTTTCGAATTTTTTAACTCCCTTTAGTATTTTTCAAAAATTCGTTTTTAGTTCGTAGCTTAAGAAATTAGCCCTATCATACTCAACTCCAAAAATTCCCAACTCTTGGCAGAATCTTACACGTATTAACTTGAACTCCCAATTTAAATTTCGTGGCCATCGGAGTTATAAAACTCCGGTTATAGCGATTTTCGTCAAAAAACACAAATATTGAAATGACCATAACTCGGTCAATTTAAGTCAGAATAAGTTCATTTTTGGACATGAGCTACTTTATAACATATATTTTCATGTCCCAAAAGATTGGAATTTATTTCATGAACTAAGTTGCCGAAAATGCCCTTGACAATTTTTGGTAGCTTGCTTTTTGTCATTTTTTAGTTTTTGACTCCTTTGCTAAAATCAGTCCACACGAAAATCTATAACACCTTTTTCAGTGATTCTATTTGAAAAAGTTAAAAGACTCACAGATCTAACTCCAAAAATTGACCACCCTAAAAAATTCGAAATATAATAGGAGATATGGTTGTTTTAATTTTATATTACATTTTCTCAAAAATCTGATTTTCAATCTTTTATGTTTTATAAGAAAACTTTCATGTTCTAACATATTAACCAACATAACTCATCATAATACCTACTAATGCCTCATATACTCATGGATCTATCATGATCTATGATCTATTTCATCAAATAATCATCAAACACAAGATTAAACACAATCAAGGCTAAGAAAATTAGGATTTTCTACATCTTGTGCAACCTAGTTTCCATTTCATACTTTAGATCTAACTTTTGATCCTCAAAAGGGTTAGATCTAACATGAAACACTATTAAACACATAGATCTAAGGTTTTAAACCTCAAGATCATAACTTTACAAAAATTAAAACTCAAATCAAACCAAAAAGAAAATTAGACTATATAAGTAGGATTTTTTTTTGTTATACCTTAGCTTTTCTTTCCTCTCCTTCTTCCTAAAATTGATTAGGGAATTATAAAGCTTGCAAGAACTCTCTCTCTCTCTCTTGGCCAAAATTCCTCTTTTCTTTTCTCTCTCTAACTTTTATTTTGGCTAGTTAATGAAATAAGTGAAATGAAAGAGAAATGAAAAAGATGGAAGATATATTATGTATATTCATATAATTACCACACTCTTGCTCCTCCTCTCTCTTCAATCATTATTAGCTTGCTTGCACACTATAGTTAACTTGCAAGCTTAGTAAAAGTTGTTAGCCAAGTAAAGAGATGACACCTAAGGAGGTTAGATGGAGTTGTTCACCAACTAAAGTAATACCATCATTACATTACTCCCCATTTCTCCTCTTTTGTGCAATCCGGCCATGTGGCCCTTCTTCCTTTCCATTTTTTTCTTTTATGCTTTATTTAGCTTACTTAATGTCTAAAATGTCCCCTCCTACTTGGGCTAAAAGTTGGGCCACCCCTTTAGTGTTTTGGGCTTTCATTTAATTATTTGGGCCATGAAATCAACATAGTTCCATATTTTTAATTTTATATTACCCTATTCATTTAGTTAGGGTTTCCATTGCACACATCGGTAAATGAATTCCTTACTCATATATCTTTAATTTCATAACCCAATTAGACTTGCTTTACTTAAGTTATAAAATTAATTAATTGAGATGTATAAAATAAATCTCTTAGGGTTAGTATATATTTTTAAATACTATCATTCTCTTATATTATCATCCTTTAGGTTATTTAATTAACATACCTAATATATGTATTAGGTTACATAACTTTATTCTTAATTCTCTTTATATACAAAATAACGGTATACACATTATTTAATGTATATTTATTTAATCATTTACATAACCCACATAAGTCATCACATATTCCAATAGTTTATTAACTTAATAGCTCTAATTGGCTTAATAAGTTATGACCACTCACATAAACACTATATATAATTCATATCAATAATTAATCATTTAGCATTAATCACATAATGTATATACATATCATCTTAAATACAATAACAAATGTATTAATATTCAAATCCCTATTTGAAATTCAAATTAGGGTTTTGAACAACTATTCATCTTGGCTTCCTTTCTTAGTCAACTAATAATCATTAAATTGACTAACTTGCTTTATGGAAAATATTACTGATAACAATAATGATAATAGTTAATAAAATAATAATATATATATAAAAAATTCATTCGTAAAATTATAGTCGTATAAAATTCCCGGTCCTTACATTTTTCCCTCCTTATAAGGATTCCGTCCCCGGAATCACCATTCCCATACGTTTAATTTCATGTATATCTTTATATATATATTTTTTATTAAAATTTTTATTGTATTACTACGTTCTCCCCTCTTTATAAGATTTTGTATTACGAGACCGAAACTGTTGCGCGTCTTGATCAATTGCTTGCAGTATGCTTGTACTAATTATGGTAGTTCCCAACATAACTCAAATTCCTCCTTCAAAATCCTTTTATTAACGAGTTATTATTATAATATATATCTTTTCTTGAAATTGTCTTTCGTATGTCCATATTCAAGAGTTCCTAACGTTCACAAGGGTAAACGTACTTATCTTAACAATCTTACGGTATATAAGAAAATAAGTTATATCCGAATCAAGTATATCCATTGATATAATTGATCGGAATCATACCTGGAACTCCATCTCCAGCTGCTATTGCATCTTGAACCGTCATATTGAAGGTCCTTGCAGTTGATTTACTTGGTGGAGTTGGACCAGCTATTGCTAACATTCCACTACTTTTCCCTGCATTCGTCATTCCCCCGTCAGTTCTCCTTTTCAAACAATCCCTCACCATATGATCTGTCGACCCACAGATAAAACACACTATTCTTCTTTGTATTGGGACAGTTAGGAGAGATGTGTCCCTCCTGCTTGCATTTAAAACACACAAACTTCCCCTTCAGACACTTACCCGAGTGATTTTTCCCACAGTTACCACATTGCTCACCTTGCTTTCTTATGCCTCCCTGCCTATTATCAGTATTTCCAAAATTGTTCCACTTTCTTTTTCCACTTCCACTTCCACTACTTCCCTCAACCTTGACAGCTCCCTCGATCTTAACCTTATTCTTCTTTTCATTGTTATAGTGGCTCATGGCCTCACTTCCTCTTTCGGCTATGATAGCCTTTTCCAACAGCGATCCAAAAGAACCAATCTGCAACACCGCCACCTTATTGTAGAGCCAGGGTTTCAGGCCCTGCTCAAACCTTCTTGCCTTCCTTGCTTCCGTATCCACTTGGTGTGGAGAAAATCTAGCTAACTCATTAAACTTAGCTGCGTATTCCGACACAGACATATTTTCCTGCTTCAATTCTAAAATTTTCACCTCCATCCTAGCGTACATACTGGACGAGAAATAATTCTCGAAGAACAGTTCCTTAAACCTAGTCCATGCTATCACTCCTTCTCCAGCTTTAGTTTGATTTGCCTCCCACCATAAATTCGCCTCCCCCTTCATCATATAGGTAGCAAAAGCTGTCTTTTGCTCCTCCGCTACCCTAGCAATAACAAAAGCCTTCTCCATTTCCTTCACCCATGTTTGGGCTTCTATAGGTTCAGTTGTCCCTCTATATTTTGGCTGTCCTACTACCATGAAGTCTTTGAAGTTTACCAATCGATTGTTTGTTTGATTCCTTGTTGCTGGTGTTCCATTCTGCATGGCTTGTGCCAACATATTCGCAAGATTCTGCATTGGGTTTGCTTGACCTTCTGCGTTATTAACAGATTCTTTCGCTCTTTGGTTTCGATTTCGTCTCCTTGGCGGCATTATCTGGTTAAACAAAACCTTAAATTATTCTTTCTTATTTTACATTTTATGCCTCATTGTATAAGTGTTAACATTTAAAATATAACGCGAGATCTTAAACTCAGACAAGCATATAATCAGATAGACATTTACTATCTTAATTCTGAAAACTTATTTACTTAATTAAACATATATTCATATTCATTCAACGAGTTCATAGTACTACATATCATATAGCACAAATATTGCTATAAACATCTGTCATCCCTGATGACAACAAAAGTCGGGAATCCCTGCTATAACTTATACAAAAGTTGGGTTAATACATTACACACATATGTATATCATACACACTTTTCCTACTATACATAATCATATAATACTTATCCTACTTGTTTCCTACACCCTCCCTTGATCCTGGACAACCTTTAGCCTGGTGACCTACCAACCCACATATAAAACATACACCTTGCTTCGGATTGGGACAATAAGGAGAGATATGTCCCTCATATCCACAATTGTAGCATACGTTTTGCTCTTTCCTACATATGCCTTCATCTTTTCTTTTATAGTTTGTACATTTTCCTATTTTTTTAAAGTTTTTCGAGTTATAATCAGAGTTTTCTACATCACGGTCATTTGTCTTTCTTTTCCCCTTCTGACTTGGAGTTGCACACGATATGCTGCATTTGGCTCCCATCAGATTAATTTGGATCTTCAACTTATCTTGTTCTTCCATTATTTCGATTAAAGCCTTTTGCAATTGACTATTTAGTAACTTTTCTATTTCCCACAACTTTTCTAAAGAAGAAACCTTATTCTTCAAATTCTGCACTTAAGTTGATGCATGATCAGCTCTAACTTCCGTGTCTGAATCACTATTTGTCAGTACCACCGTTACTTGTTCCGGTACTATATTTTCCAAAATGATCACCTCGTCAGGGTTGCTTTCAATGTGAGCCTCTATTTCAGCTATTGGCTTAGATATTGGCTCGGGTAGGATGATCTTCTCATTCTTCACGATATGAGAGTCTCCTAATCCCTTTCCGCTTGATATCTACACATAATTTTATTTCTGATTAGCACATATTATATACACATAACAAAAAATAGGTTCATATAAGTTACTTTTATTTCATTTTTATGACAAATTTCCTTAATTCGTCTCCTTTAAACTCTATTTGAGTTACTTGTTTTTCAACGCTTCTATCTAGCCTAAGGTTATAGCCTAAGGTATCCCCACCTAAGGTTTCTAACCTAAAGCTTTGATACCAACCTGTGACGCCCCCAAATCCGAGTACTTGAAACTGTACTTGGTGCTACACGATATCCATTCATTCGAACTGCTTGCTATATTATAATTTTAAAAATTATATCAAAGTTAACTAATCCCCAGGTACGGACCTTTAAGTACATTATTATAAGATAAATATCATATTATCATAATACAAAGTTCTAAATATTACAACTAACACCTTATAACTATTCATTCAGCTTCCCCTTTCCGTTATCCTTGCCAGAACCTTCTGGTCGATCATGCTTAGCTGAAAACATTTAATTTAAGGCAAGAATGAGCATTTAATTAGCAAGTAATAGCAAATAATAAACATCAGCTAAAAGAAATAAATGTTTTCTTTGAAGTATACTTCTACAACGAATCAATAGTTGTGAAGCCATTTGAAACAATTCATAACAACATATCAAACCGTTTACAATTTTGAAACGACGTAGTGACTATAAATACTGAGCGGTCAATAGACCATGAACCATTGTTTTCAATTATGAAAAAGTTTGTACAGAAATTAATTTGCAAACCGTCATGACTTACGGACACGTTGGGTGATCAGCCCATATGCCCTGTATTGATCAACACTACATGTTGGAACGACATTTACGTTCATCATAACCGCCTTTGGCGCATAAAAATTTCCAAATTTCAGGATGTTCATACTTAGTCTGGAGTCCGAACTAAAGCAATTCAGTTGGACGACTCTATCCTAACCAATAATATTCAACGATATATTTCAAACTATGTCTAGCCGAGTCAAATAGATTAGACAACTTTTAAACCATGTATACATACTAATATTAAATAGTATGCATCAATACTTGTAATGTCAAAGAATTTTGAGTTCAAGAATAATTTTTCAAATACAATAGTTCATACAAGTGAGGACACTTGCACAACCAAACTTAGCTTACAAAGAACAGAACAATTTTGATTATATATGAATCATATGAAGACAGTAATACAATACTGGTGAACAATAAATGAATCAAATGAAATTCGAGAGTTTGCTTGAATATAAATGAATTAAGAATACTTGTTCAACCAATGATCCATTGCATAAATGTAAGGTTTCAGATACTTACTCAATAATAAATAAGTTAGAGATACTTACTCAATAATAAACAAGTTAGAGATACTTGCTTATACAAAGAACCATTGCATAAAGTAAATGCAAATGTTAGAATACTTGTATAGTTATAGATCTCTTGCATAAAGTACATGCATAGAGTAGGGATACTTGCTTAATAAAGAGTAAGGTTTAGATACTTGCCTTGATTGCTGCTTACTGCTACGTAATATAATTTTATCTTTAATACAAAGACCTATCATTAATAAGTTTATTCTTGTAATCAGTATATCACATTATACTTCATAATATTACTACTTTATAAGTAAATTATCTAACATGCAATCACATAATCAAACATTAGATAATCCCATACGTATTCATAAGTCTAAACCTACCACACATCGAGTCTTTAATAGTATTCAATATAGTATACTGAGTGCTTTCTCATAAACAACTAACAAATTAGTTTTCGTCTCGCCTACACTGTTTTCACAGTGAGTTAGATCGGCTACTAATTCGTATATACCTTCGCTCCCTGAAGGAATTGTTTAGTGTTGGCCGATTTATCGGTCAATATATTCGCGCAAGTATACGCGGCCAACGAGTAATAAAGTGAAAGTACAGATATCATCCCACAGAGAATTAATGGATAAAAGACACCAAACCACTAGCACGTAATCATTTCAGTCTTATTTAAACAACGGTAAATTATTTTAATTAAAAACTAAATTAAACTAGGCAAGGAATTGAAAGTTAAACTAAAGAATCCTAGAGTCGAATTAGATAATGAAGATAAGAGATTCCAATTTCCCCTAATGATTTGTCTAAGTCGATTCACTTCCAATTAGGTTAAATTAATCATTATATATGTTAGTCGAGAACACGAGAGTAAGAGAAGGCCATCTTTCGATGTACCTAAACCATACCACGTGCAATCCACAGGTAATAGACGCATGTGGACACCCATATTACCTAAACCACTATATTCCTTTGTGATTTACAAATAAATAGGATTTAAGGTCAAGTCCTCTATTGATTACGAACGGAGCTTCGGTATATGTCTATCCTAAGCACAAATCATACGTCCAACGCCATGTGAACATACAATCGCCCGCTATTGCGATTCGATCTAAACCTATATTTCATTTTTCAATCCCATATAGGTTATCACAGTAATTGGTAGCTAATTAATTAAGCAATTCAAGCATACATCGCAATAGACAAGCACATAGCAATAAAATAAAACCATCATGGAAGAGAAACCAACAATCAACTACTCATTAGGTTCCATTAGAACCTCAAAATATAAATTAAGGCATAGACAACCCAACTATATTATCCACAAGGTTCATAAACATTATCCGAATATAAATTTAATACAAGGAGAGTTAAGAGATAGAAATTGCAAATCTTGAGTCTTCCTCCTTATTTGGATCTTTGATGCTCAACCCTTGCTTCAATCTTCACAAACTAATCTAACCCTAGAATCTAACTAAACTAATTAAACCTAATCTACTTTCTAATCTACTCCTAATCTAACAAACAAGAAAGGAAAAGAGAAGGGAAAAAGGAATTAGGGCTAGGGTTTTAGCTCCTAAGGGGGAGAGTATCAGGCCAAATGAAGGGTTAAGACCCTTATATCATTTCCTCCCCCGCGTCTGCTAAGTGAAAGTCAACTTGGTCAAGATTTCGAGATGGCGCGGCCGCGCGTAGTTTAGGCTTGTTCTTGGCGCGGGCGCGTGACTTAGAGAAAATTGGCCTCTGCTCTGGTTATCGACGCAGGCGCGCGGTGTGGATGCCTTGTCCCGGCACGGCCGCGCGGGCTGCCACCTTCGCTCTTGCCTTCTTGCATCCTCGTGGCCTTGCTCTATTACAACTTCATTCTATGCCATCCTTATACTTTAAGCTCATATCAGTGAGCCATGATGGCTTTTTTTCATGACATGATACAAAAGGAGATAGAGGTTTATATGGATGATATCATCATCAAATCCAGAAGGGAAGATGACCACGCAGACCATCTCAGAAAGCTATTCAATCGAATTCGCAAATACAACTTGAAGCTGAACCCAGCCAAGTGTGCTTTAGGTGTCAAATTTGGCAAATTATTAGGATTCCTGGTAAGCAATAGAGGCATTGAGCTGGATCCCGCAAAGATTAAAGCTATCACAAATATGCCTGCACCCCAAACAGAAAAAAAGATACGGGGATTTCTTGTAAGGGTAAATTTTATAAGCAGATTCATTTCTCAACTCACTGCAACTTGTGAGCCCATCTTCAAGCTGTTGAGAAAAAATTCCTCTGAAAAGTGGAATGAAGACTGTCAAAAAGCCTTCCTTTCTATCAAGAAGCAGTTGATTGAAGCTCCTGTTTTGGTACATCCGAGGGACAAAGTTCCCCAGTTCATGTATATATCAGTCAATTCCAACGCTATAGGCTGCATGCTGGGGTAGAAAGATGATAGAGGCAAGGAAAGAGCTATTTATTACCTTAGCAAGAGATTCAACAGCTATGAGTAGAAATACACCTTGATTGAAAAAACCTGGTGTGCTTTAGCATAGACCGCCATGAGATTACAACATTATCTTCATGGGCACACAACCTATCTCATATCCCGTATGGATCCTCTGAAGTACATATTCAGCAAGCCCATATTAAATTGCCGATTGTCCAAATGGCAATTAATCCTCCAGCAATTTGATATTATCTACGTGACTCAAAAGTCCATCAAAGGTCAAGGAATTGTGGATCAATTGGCCGAAGCACCATCAGGGAATTTCGAACCCTTGGAGACTTATTTCCTTGATGATGGGATAATGATAATTCAGCAAAACCCTTGAGAAGGTACAGGCCAATTTTGGAAATTATACTTCATGGGGCTGTAAACATGGAAGGTGCAGGAACAGGGGCAATTCTAGTAACTATTACGGGAGAAAAATATCCCATGGCCATAAAACTACAGTTTGTCAACACCAACAACATAACCGAGTATGAAGGGTGTATCATGGGATTGAAATTGGCCCAATCCATGGGTATCAAGCTGTTAGCGGTCTTTGGAGATTCTGTGTTGGTCATCAAATAAACCACCAGGACATATCACACCAAAGAATTGCATTTGCTGCCCTATCATCTGATAGTAGTGTGCATACAAGCCAATCATGTATGATGATAAAACACATACTTTGTAAATAATCTTATTTATTTATTAATAAAATATTCATTTATTAAAGACATTTAATTATCTACATGGTGCTGTTTTTATAATATATAAATAACCCATAGTTTTAAGCAATACTTTTAGAATCATGATGTTGATCATGCTAATTAGATCTAAATTCTTAGAAAGCTTAAAAACTAAAATAGTTCCTAATCATGGGATTACTAAAAAGGGAATTAGTAAATCCGGATAGATTAGTACATATGTTGCTTGCTCATTGGATGAGGATGATTGATCTCATAATCATTTGTGTGGAGACACTAAAGCAAGTATGTAGGTGCTTATTGGAGAATAAGTTCACTGAGCGTGACTCGCTATGAAATACCTAATGGAGTTTTACTCGTCTGACAATAGGAATTCCTAATGTGATAGTAGTACATGTGATCCTTGGACTTGAGATCATCATAGTATCTTGTATGTAATGAATTATACTTTGACTGATTCCTTAAAGCCCTTTAGGGTATATAAAAGGGTATGCTTGGGTATAATGAGTTACATATGAAGATAATGAATGATCAATAAAGAATCTACCACCTCTAGTAAAAGAGGATGTCCTATGTGATTCGTTAAATGACAACCCAGGAATCCTTGGCCAAGGTGGAATGAAATTAGAAAGGAGTTTTTTATTTGAATTATTTGATGTTGTGCATTTTCTAATCGAAATACATATAAATAAATAAAATAAGACTTGACAGTAAATTCATGCCTTATATTTAATTGGGACATTGTATGGTGGAAGGATTGAATTGTACGGTAATTATTTACTCACATGTTCTTTTATGATTAATGTTGAAATCTATATTATCTGGAAAGTCGTTGATCACTAGGGAGGCTTATCCCTATTGTAGAATAAATATTATTTATTTAAATAGATTATAAAATTCCATGGATTCTTAGATGGAACTATGGATTTTGAGTTAGTAAATATAAAATTCCATGGATTCTTAGATGGAACTATGGATTTTATTCTCCGGTTGTTAATGTTGCTCTTTCTCCTGATAATGTTCTAACATCCGAAAAGGATGTTTCCCGCTCTAACCTTAGTCAAATTACTCATGTTACCAGAGAATTCTCAGTTAAATGGTGGGATAAGTTTGATCCTTATCGCATTGTTGGTCAAGTCCAGAAGGAATTTCCCAATCCTTCTCCTATTCAATCGATTCCTCCTTCCAAGGAATCTTCCTCTAGTAAATCAAAATCCAAAAAATCTTCTGCTTCCAAGTTAGATTTTGCGGATATTGAGCATTGTACTGATAATGAACTCAAACAGTTATCTCATCTTATTAAAAACGAATGGATAAACTTAGTGAGGACTCAGTTCCTTCTGTTTGTTCATCCTCTTCGTCCCATTCCAGTCAACATTCTAGCCCTAATGATCCGTACGGAAGCATCTCTCTTCAAGATGCTCAGGACCCATTTGCCTAGAATTCCTACAGTTACTTTGGTCAGCCTCGTTGCAAGATGCTCCTGCCCGCGCAGTCCGTGCTTCTTTGTCTAAAGCAGCCGAAAACAGTTGCTGAGTCATTTGTCGTCTTGTATGAGTCTTGTTCTGTTTGTCGGCCATACGGCCCCTTTAGTCAAATATAGGGGATGGTGATCTCTCTGAGAAGAAGATCAACAGCACCCACCGGCGAGGAAGGAGCCGGACCTCAACAGTCAACAGTCAGACGACGCTAGCCCCCCAGGGTCCCACAGTCATCGGATGCTCCAGCCATCATCAGATGCAATCAACGCATCCGATAAAATCAAAAGTCAAGGACAACTTTACTTTAGTAAAAGCAATTTACTTAAGTAAAAGTAAATGTAAATACTTTAACTTTAGTTAAATATTTTTAACTTTAGTTAAATATTTTTACTTTACCTTTAGTAAATGTAAAAGTAATTTACTTTTAACCTAAGTTAAATGTTTTTAACTTAAGTTAAATGTTTCTTACTTTAGTTAAATGTTTTTACTTTTAACTTTAAGTAAATGTAAAAGTTACTTCGGTAAATATAAACCGGTAACTTTAGTTCTATTTAAAGGAACTCAAGTGTTAGAGTTTCCTCAGGCTTAGAAATGTAAACCATTTAGCCTCATCTGAGGTTCTTTCCTCCTTCTCTCTACCTTCTCTCTAGTTAGAAGAAGAAGAAGTTCCTGTACTTCTTCTTCCCTTTGTAAATAAATCCAGATACGATGTAATCCTTTCCCAAATGTTTATAATTAATGAAAGAGATTACTTTACCGATTCACCGGTCATCTTCTTTAAGTTTCAAAATTATTTTAAGTTTAAAGTTTTGTTTAAACTTTTCGTCCGCTGTTAAATGGTATCAGAGCCATGCGGTGTTGTCTCTTGGTGTCACTATTTGTTCTCCGGTCAAACACAGAGGTCTGAGTTTAAAATTTGTTTCTACTTCTTTTTTAGACTTCTGTTGCTCCGACCTTAGAGCACTTAGTTTGAGTCACTTATCACCTATAGACCACCCTGGATCGCCATAGGTCCCGTCGAGCCGTTGTAAGTCTCAGGTGCGAGCAGTTTAGGTGAAAGGGAATCACTAGATCCAAGGGTATGTGTCTGCCAATAGGTAAGAGGGTATGTACTCAAGCGACTTTGGTATGTCTTTAAGTGGAATGTCAACAGATCTAGAGATTAGGTTTGAACAAAGTTAAAACGAAGTAGACTGTTTAGATCGAGTTCATCAGTTAGTCAAGAGTCAGCCGTGTGATCCTTGTATCAGACACAGTCTGATCAGTTTTTCTAAAAATTTTTACATAAAATTTTTCGAAATCAACAGTCGGTGACCAAAATTTCGGTGAAATTTTTTCTCCTTTCGTAAAATTAAACATAATTTTTGGGGGGAAAAAGGATTGAATCCCTGGATTTTTTTTTGGGGTCGAAGTATAGGGGATGGTGATCTCTCTGAGAAGAAGATCAACAGCACCCACCGGCGAGGAAGGAGCCGGACCTCAACAGTCAACAGTCAGACGACGCTGGCCCCCCAGGGTCCCACAGTCATCGGATGCTCCAGCCATCATCAGATGCAATCAACGCATTCGGCAAAATCAAAAGTCAAGGACAACTTTACTTTAGTAAAAGCAATTTACTTAAGTAAAAGTAAATGTAAATACTTTAACTTTAGTTAAATATTTTTAACTTTAGTTAAATGTTTTTACTTTACCTTTAGTAAATGTAAAAGTAATTTACTTTTAACCTAAGTTAAATGTTTTTAACTTAAGTTAAATATTTCTTACTTTAGTTAAATATTTTTACTTTTAACTTTAAGTAAATGTAAAAGTTACTTCGGTAAATATAAACCGGTAACTTTAGTTCTATTTAAAGGAACTCAAGTGTTAGAGTTTCCTCAGGCTTAGAAATGTAAACCATTTAGCCTCATCTGAGGTTCTCTCCTCCTTCTCTCTAGTTTAATTTATTTATTTAAATAAGATTAGAATTGTTCTAATTGATTTATTCACAACCGATTTAATATGGAGAACCTAAAGGGTTCACACCATAAAATGAAGAATAATTATTTAAGAAGGTAATGGCCTAATCGTAATAATACATTAAGTGTAATTAATTTAATCTATAGTGATAAAATAAATTAAATAGCATAATGTTTATTATTTAATATTTTGAAAATATTAAATATAAATTAATAAGAGATGTCTTATTAATATTATTACAATTATTATTATTTTAATTTTTAAAGGGGTTTAGTAATTAATTTAATATTAGTACTCTCATTTATTCCTAATAAGATTAGGAGACAAATTAATTAAATAAATTTAATTAATTATTCGCAATGTGGTGGGAAGCCTAAATTAATTAAAGGAGTTTAATTAATTAAATGAAATTCAATGTCTAATAGAATTAGAATGGTTGCCCAATATCTATATAAGAGGAGTCTTATAATAGATATCAGTTGATGCAATTTCAATTGTTGGAGAGTACTCCTTTTCTATAGAGGATAGAAAACTAAGCCAACCACCCTCCTTCTTGATAATTCATCTTCCTTGGTAGATCACCTCTAGAGGCCAAACACTTGGGTGGCTAACGTTGATCAAAGGAAGGAATCTAACTTGGAAATTCAAGGAGATCATGAAGAACAAGGAGTTGAATTTGTACTTGTGGAAGTTTCGTTCTACAAGGGTATGATTCCATAACTTCTTATTTATCGTTTTAAATTAATAATTTGCATAAAGGATGATTCTGGTAATGGTTTTGTAGTTTTTTAAAACTCTGATATACCATGCTTCCGCTAATTTTTGCAATTTGTACGATTTCGTACAAACTCAACAGTGGCATCAGAGCCAAACCTTTATGCAATTATTAATTATTTTGATTTCATATACATATGGGTATATATTTAGAATAATTTATTGAGCATAATTAATTGTATAAAATTATTAATTTTTTTTTGAAAGAAGAAAAAAAAATGAAAATAATTTTTGTATCGCTACTGAATCCGTGTATTTTAAAAAAGGCGACTCTCGTTTTTTTAATGAGGAAAGATTTCTAAAAGTGGTTCCTTTCAAAAAATGTTATTCTGATTCATATGCTTGCTCTGAGAATTCCTTCAGTACCATAATCTTGTAATGATGAATGATTTCAAAAAAAGGAAAAGAAAAAAAAAAGGAAACTTGAATCACATTACCAGGATGACATTCAAAGTGGGAGGAACAAGGATGGCATTATATATATATATATATATATATATATATATATTATATTCTTAATAATTTTATAATTAAAATAAAGAGTTTATTTTAATCTTGAAATTGGATTTCATGCAATTTAAAATTGCCCATTAAATGATACTCATATATATATGGAATATTTTAATTCATTAGATGGATATTTATTTATTGATATATATGGTGATATGTATGATAATAAATAGGGATTGATTATGGACTATTTTACCAATGTGATTGGATTTTATTTTAGTTGAATGCTTGAATGAATGAGTTTTATTAAATGGGGTCTGCGTACCTCGTCTTCTCTAATTTATTCTTGATGTAAATTCTATCTCTCTCCTATGTACTTCTCCTTGACTGTTGATCAAGGTTTCTATTTAAATTTAAAATAGTTTATGTAATAGGATTAGTTAGAATTATCTTGAAGAAATTGGAGATCAAGGAGCAAGGAGCGCGTGAAGACCCGTTTGTATGGAGCCCGGGTTTAAATGTAATAGTTACGTTTAAATTTAAATTCTTTCACTCCAAGGTTTAACCTTTTGGTTCACTTGGTGGCTCTAATGAACCAAACTAGAATAAAAGTCCATAATCAATCCGGATAGAATATAGTATTCTATATATGCATGCTAAGTATTATATATATTATATTTTATGCAAACATGCTTCGCATGTTTAATAAAATGACACATATTTTATATATATATGTGCATGCGCGCTAAACAAGATGAGACAAATAATAACAAATCACTCAAAGAAATTATATTAAGTCCGAAGCACTCAAATGATATTTGGAATATCGAACGTCGTCTTCTAGCATGATAAATTAATAGAGTATTAAATATTTAATATGAGCTTGTTGTGCTATCCACAAGGCGAGTATTGCGTATTTAAGATGTTAATTAATCACATTTGATGCTTATCAAGAAAATTGAACGATCTAGTCTTGTTGTGTTATCCACAAGGATGAACATTTTTCTTTTTTGAATTTATGGAAGTGCTAGGCTGGACTTAACTTAAATTATTTTAGTTCAGATGTGCACACACTTGACCATTATGATTTAAGAGGCAAAATAAAAGGAGTTACATGGTGATGTAATTGACAAGAGTTGACTACCTATTTATTTGTATATCGCTTGTTGTGCTATCCACAAGGTTATATACATTTGAAATGGGATCCTTATTCTCACTAGCAAATCTTTAATTAGATGTTGTCGAACTATATAAGTGAGGGTAATATAGTTTGATGAAAATAGTGGGACATACCAATTTAAAATAAAGACCTAAATTTATTTTGGTATGTAAAAATTAATAAAAATGAAGGTTTGCTAAAATGTTATTTTTCACATGCAGAATTTTAAAAATGTCAAAATCACTAATCTCACTACGATGCATACATGATGCAAATAAGCTTACCGACCCAAATTATGAGGACTGGCTAAGAAATCTGAGATTTTTTCTCACTGCTGAAAAGATTTCTTATGTCATAAATTCAACTGTCCCTTAATCTGTTTCGGAAACAGCCTCAGAGGAAGAGATTGCCACTTTCAATAAGTGGCAAGATGATGCATCTATGGCTTATTGCGTCATGCTCGCATCCATGAATAACGAGCTTCAGCGTCAGCACAAAAAAATAGATGCTCCTACTATGTTGATTCACCTCAAGGAGTTGTATGGTGAACAAAGTAGGACTGCTAGATATGAGATATCTAAGGAGCTCTTCCGATCTCGGATGACCAAGGGCAAGGTGAACATAAAGGAACAAAAAAACCCTGATCCAGCTAGCAAAGGAATGTGCTTCCATTGCAACGAGCCGGGTCATTGGAAGAGGAACTGCAAGAAATTTTTGGCAGAGAAGAAGCTTGGAGAAGCTTCGACTTCCAATCAAGGTTTGTTCATGATTGAAATTAATTTTTTAGAAAGTCAAAATTCTACTTGGGTGTTGAATACCGGCTGTTGTTCTCACATATGTAATAATATGAAGGGACTGGTCAGAAGTAGAAAGTTGAACAAGGATGAGGTTGTCCTACGAGTGAAAAATAGAGCAAAGGTTGCTGCATTAGCTATAGGCACTTATTGTTTAGCACTGCCTACGGGCAAGTCTATGTATTTAAATAATTGTTATTTTGTTCCGAATATCATTAGAAACATTATTTCTATTTTCATATTAGATATGGATGGATTTGACATTATAATAAAAAACAACAATTGTTCTATTTATAAAAGCAATGTTTTATATGGTGTTGGTAATTTGCAAAATGGACTTTATATACTTGACTTGCATGAAAATATACTTCAAATAGAACAAACTAAGAAAAGGAAAAGAGATGATATTAATTATATTTATATATGGCACTATAGACTCGGTCATATCAATGAAACGAGATTATCCAAGTTGCATAAGGATGGGCTCTTAGAGCTATCTGATTATGAATCATATCCAACTTGTGAATCTTGTCTCATGGGTAAAATGACTAAATCTCCTTTTAGTGAAAAAGGAGAAAGAGTTACAGAGTTGTTAACGTTAATTCACACAAACGTTTGTGGACCTATGACAACAAGTGCACGGGGTGGGTATTCTTATTTTATTACTTTCACTGATGATCACTCAAGATTTGGATATGTGTATTTAATGAAATACAAATCAGAATCATTTGAAAAGTTCAAAGAGTTCAGAAGTGAAGTAGAAAAACAAACGGGAAAGAGTATTAAGATACTTCGATCAGATCGAGGTGGAGAATACTTAAGTGGTGAGTTTCTCAATTGTCTCAAAAAAAATGGTATAATCTCACAATGGACTCCTCCAGGTACACCACAATTAAATGGAGTATCTGAAAGGAGAAATCGAACACTGTTGGACATGGTTCGATCCTTAATGAGTTTTACCGACCTTTCAATTTCCTTCTGGGGTTATACCCTAGAAACGGCTGCATACCTACTTAACAAGGTACCTACCAAATCCGCCCCAAAGACTCCATATGAGATGTGGAAGGGGAGAAAACCAAATCTTAAGTATGTTAAGAGTTGGGGTTGTCCAGTTTATGTCAAAAAGTTTGAATATGATAAGCTACAGACTAAATCCGACAAGTATTGATTTGTGGGATACCCTAAAGAAACTGTAGGGTATTATTTCTATCATCCAACTGATCAAAGGGTGTTTGTTGCAAAACATGCTGCCTTCTTGGAAAAGGAGTTTATCCATGAAGGGGTCCGTAGGAGTAAGATATATCTTGAAGAAGTTCAAGAACCACAAATTACTACTGATCAGAGTTAGGTAACTGACCAAGTGGAAGAACCTACTGTATCACACCCTATTCGTAAATCTGGAAGAGTACCGAAGATACTTGAGAGGTATGGATTCGTCATAGAGGATGACGATGAGGTACACATCATGAATGATGTTGATCCATTAAATTACGAACATGCTATGATTAATAAAGATTCAGGGAAATGGCTTGAAGCCATGAAATTCGAAATGGACTCCATGTATGAAAACAAAGTATGGACTTTGGTTTCACCAGGTGAAGGCATTAAGCCTATTGGCTGTAAATGGGTCTTTAAAAGAAAGACGGGAGCGGACGGCAAGGTAGAGACCTATAAGGCCCGACTGGTTGCAAAAGGTTTCAAACAAAGACAAGGAGTTGACTATGATGAAACCTTCTCACCAGTAGCTATGCTTAAGTCCATTCGGATTTTGCTTGCGATTGCAGCTTATAACGACTATGAGATCTGGCAGATGGACGTGAAAACGACCTTCCTCAATGGAAAACTTGAGGTGAATGTGTATATGACACAGCTAGAGGGATTTGTTTCAAAAGTTGGAACAAATCAAGTCTGTATGCTGCAACGATCCATTTATGGACTGAAGCAAGCTTCTCGTAGATGGAACATTCGTTTTGATGAGACAATAAAAGAGTTTGATTTTATTAAAAATGACAATGAACCATGTGTGTACAAGAAGGTTAGTGGGAGCGCAGTTTCATTCCTTGTATTATATGTTGATGATATATTACTGATAGTGAATGACATTCCTATGCTACAATCGATTAAAATCTGGTTATCTAAACACTTCTCCATGAAGGACTTGGGAGAAGCATCCTATATTTTGGGGATAAAGATCTATAGAGATAGATCTAAAAGGATGCTTGGTTTATCCCAAGGAACGTACATTGATACGATGCTAAAGAGGTTTAGCATGAAAGATTCCAAAAGAGGTCTCATGCTGATGAGCCATTGTGACATCCCGAATTTTTAAGAATTTATAAATAAGAATGTAATAAATAAAATTCTTATTTATGAGATGTTTTGAGTGTGAATATGTGTATACGTGTCATATATTGTGAAATATGTGAATTGATGTAAAGAGAATATATAATGATTAAATAAATAATTTATTGAGTTAAATAAATAAATTATGTGATTATTGTGGAGGAATGTAATTAAGTGTAATATATTAATTAATTAAATATTTAATATTTTATTTAATTGATGTAATGATTTTATGTTATAGTTCTAATTTAATTGAGATAATTAAATTAGATGAGTTATACGATGAGTGTTACATGAAATTATAATTAGCGAGTAATTATAATTATGTGATTAACTAATGTTAGACTTTTAATTAATTAAATTATAATGTTAAGATTTAAATAATTAAAATGTAACATTAAGATTATGTGTTAAAATTATTAAAAGTGTTAAAACCGTTTTCCCAAACAAGACCTTTGTATTGTTTTAAATCCGTTTTGTCAAACGGTACTTTAACTATTAAAACCTATTTTTAAAAGAATGTGTTTTGCCATGCAAGCCTTAAGGTTTTTTTTAAAATTCCAAATGTTACAACTTATATATATTATGGTGTTAATGGGTATTTAATACCTAGTATTGATATATAAATTATGTATTATATAAATAATATATATCCTATCAGTTATATTTTATAATACTACGTTACTTAGAAGAAGAACAAGAAGAGAAAGAAATACAGAGAGTAAACACTCTGTGACTTTTACAAAGAAAATTGAGAGGAGGTCAGTGATTCTGAGAATCAAAGGGGGATTATCAGAGCTATTCTCACAATCTAACGAAGCTCAGTCAAGGATTTAAGGTAGTAATCCACCTCTTATTCTTAGTTCTTGTGTTCTTGAATTTCTTAAAAAATTAGAATTGTAATGGATGATTTGGCTAATTACATGATGAATGAATTGATAGATGTTGTAATCCCTTACATGTATACTATAAATGATTTTTCAGAAATCAAAGTATTGTAAAAACAAATTTCTAATGGAGAATTTGTGTTCTTATGGGTTTATGTATTTTGGTTGAATTTTAGAATGAAAATTGAGGATTTATCATGTGTTAAAATTCAAATTGGGAGTTGTTCATGATACTAGCTTCAATAACGAAGATAATACATGAATTATGAATTTAATTGGTTGAGAATTGGATTTATGGTGAATTATTTTGTGAAAAGTATGAGTTTTTGTGAAAATAGCAAAATTTGGTTTTAAAAACTTAGATTTTGATTACTTATATGATTTTTGTGATTTGAATTATGTTGTACATGTGTATGGTTGCACATGTAAGCTTTACACTGTCTGAGTAGTTTAGAATTGCCAATTGTTGGTATATTGGGGAAGAACAGTGAAGCAAGAAAGCAGTCTGCGCTGTTTCTGTCCGCGTTACGGCGCAGCTGCGCCGGTAACAAAAGTAGAAACGGCACAGCTGCGCCGACTGAGTTTCCCAGATCATGCACCAGCGCAGCTGAGCCGGTTCCAAAGCTTAAGGTGGCGCAGCTGCGCCAGTACCTGAGTAGAGGCAAAAAACTTAAAGTATTTGTACAGTTTTAAAACCTAAATTGATTTGGTTATGTGTTAACATGAACCAAGATTTGCAATAAGATGTTATGAGTATGTATTTGGATATTTCAAAATAGAAAAGGAAGAAGGTGGTGAAAATATTAAATTGTTATTAGTTAATTCATTTTAATTAAGTAAAGGTTTAATTTAAGTTATAATTTGTTTGATTATAATGTAGTGAACATGATATGCAATTATAATTTTAATAATTATAATTAGAGTAAGGATTTAATTTAATCTATACATTGTTAAATTATAATGAAGGTTAGTTATTTATTTTATCGAGTAAATGTTTAACTTAAATTATAATTGTGTAATTATAATTTAATTGATTAATATGTAATTATAATTTGGGATAATTATAATTAAGATGAATGTGTAATTTAAATTGTAATTTATTTAATTATAGTTTAATAAATGCATGAATAATTAGAATTTGTAATTTGCTTAATTATGCATGATGTAGAGTGATTGATAATTATAATTTGATTAACATAAGATGTAATTTGATTAGTTATAATTAAAGTGGATGTTTAAATTATAATTTGTTTAGTTATAATTTAATATGAGTATGTAATTATTAATTAATTAATTATGTGAGAAGTTATATGATTATGTGATGTGATAATCAATTATTAATTTAATAGTTAATGAGGAATGAGTTAACCTAGATTGGTTAACTAACGATGAGGATTAGCTATGTGATAATTAACTGATATTGTTAATTCTATATATGGTTTGACAGTGTGTGTCAAACGAGTAAATAGAAGAGAATTAGGAAGAGTAAAGTAGAAGTTACTTAAGCGTCTGAAGCGTTTACTAAACGTCGCTATGAGACTAATAATTGATGCGTATGGTAATACGCTATGTAGGATTCATGAAGCAGATTATATTAAGCTATTTTTCGGTATTTGGTAATCTACGAAGCCTGGCAAGTGTTTCGATTCCTATTTTCTATGTGAACTTGATATTATGAACTGTTTTAAATTGTTTTGCAAAGAGCATGATATGTTATATATGTTGTAAACTTGAATGTTAAAGTCAATTTATAACTACATTGATTGATTAAAGAATGTTGATTGAGTAAGGAACTCAATCTTTATATTTGCTATGTGAATTGAAGCATGTATGCCATGTTACTTTAATTATTATGAGATATATGTTGAGCATGTTATTATGTGCTATGTGATACATGAAAACTGTTAGAACTTGCTGAGCTGTCGAGCTCACTCTTGTAAATAATAAATTTTGCAGGTCAAGGATGCAAGGTAATGATATGTGCTTAGTGAATTATAGAGATCAATATTCACGAAGATTACTAATATTAAATTTCAAATTGTAGTTGATGTTTTGATTGTAACTTAATTGCTAAGTTGTAAGTTGAGCTATCCGACATATAATGGATATTTCTTAGTAATGTAAGAGTTTGTATAGTCCTTTCGTTGTAACGATTCATGATTTAGATTTGAATCGAAGTTATGTAATGTAAAGGTTGCGTTTCAGGGCAATAAAGAAAGAGTTTTTAAAAGTTTTAAATATTTCGCATTTTTAGTGTTTTTAATATCGAATAATGATGTAAAGATAGATTAAAGTTGTATTGCTAACGATTGAGAAGGAGAATATTATTGTATGAATTTTGTGTTCGTTACAGTTGGTATCAAAGCTGATAGATTATACACCTTAGGTAAGAGTACCTTAGGCTATGACCTTAGAGAATGAGAAGTTAAGTTACGTATAACGAAAAGGTGATTCCTTTCACATACGTAGAAGTGTAGGATGTGTGAAGTCATAGTAATGTTATAAGAAGAAAGTGAGAATAACGAGGAATAAAACTCGAATAAAATATTGAGCTATATAAATGGAATTGGAAATTTTTAAAAGAAGAGTTAATAAATAAACAAGAAGATTCAAAGAAGAATCTTGAAGAGATATGAAGATGAGAATCAGGAGTTACCTAACTCCAATAATAAAGATGACGAATAACGATGAATAGACGAAGTCTATAAGATTAAGTCATAATGAGGTCATGATATAATATGATGAAAGGTAGACATAAGAAGTTTTAAAACAAAACGATAATGAGATAAGGAAGAATCATAAGGGAGATCACGACGTGATCTTTTGAAGTTAAAAGACAGATGGTCAATAATGATTGAATAGTTATAGTTTGATGCTATAACGAGAATGTACTATGATATAGTACGAGGTTAACTCACGAGGAGTTATAAATGATGAGATGCGAAAAATTCGTATCGAGTAAAGAGCAAGTTATGAGCAAGATAGAGTTAGGTGGGATTTCAATTGAGGACTCATGTGGTGGCTGAGTTGTACAAACTTCTGTATGGGTAGGGTTTTGTGCTTACACTTGGCGTATCATAGTGATAATCATTGGAAGGTTGGTGTCATGCTATCGATATATATATGACGAAGAGGTGATTCTTTTCTCATATTATATTTGATAGTTAGAGTCAATAGAGATTAAATTAAATGATATTAAGATTACATTAGATGATCTTAAGGTTAGGCGAGTTCTTAAAACTCATACTTATGATAAGTTCGTAACTCATAATCGTATGTATGTTCTGAACTCCTAGGCATATGGACAGTTTCTGATCAGTTCTTTGACTACGTATTGCTAGGACAAGTTCTTAAACTCATATTATTGTGGCAAGTTCCTGAACTTTCAAAGTGTGGTAAGTTTGATGAACTATACTGGGTATAGAAAAGTTATGGTATATAAAGCATTGATGTTGTTTAAGGTTGATAGAATGATTAAGTAATGATGGAGTAAAGATTTAATTGATGGAGAAAGTTTTTATATTCTAAATCTCCTAGCTTTGCTAGATTTTTGAAATTTATTGACTTCGTGCTGATGTTGCACTTCTGTTTTCTTGAAAAATATTGGATCAAATGATGGAACAAATGATTTTTTTTAAAAATCGTGCTATTATTCACATGTTTATGCTAATTGCTTCAGCTAAACAAAAATGATTTTAAATTCTTCAAAATATATTTTCTATACATCATTTGATATGATGTACAAACAATAATCGAGGAAGTTATCAATGCAGTTAAACCTAGTGTTGGATGTGATCGTATGATCGTCAGCCCACTATGGTATGATGTAGTATGACGACGTTATGTAATGACGAAATCCTAAACGTATCAGTATTACGATACGGTATCAGGATATTATGAAAAGATTTATTATTTTTAATTCTTTAAACTATAAAAAGAAAGATTTATTTACTTTTAGTTCCCTTAAACGAAAAAAAAATAATATTTATTTTATTGAGTTGGTTAAAAATATATATATATATATATACATATATATATATATATATATATATATATATTTCGATTGATGTCCGAATTATTGTTAGAAGTCTATGCTACTTGATTTAGCTAGACAAATATTGAAAGATGTTTATGAAATTCAAGCGTTTTTGATCAAACTATGCCAAACCAATTTGTTTTGGTGCGGATTCAGATGTTGAAAGCTGAGGTGAGCAACCCTATCAAAGGGGACATGTTATCGGAGATAATAGTTTCGAGTGTAACGCATATAGTCGTTACGATGTACTACGTTTGGGCCCGATGTAGGGGTACGATAGGCTGGCCACCTAGAGTACCGATGCGGTTTTATAGTGTGAAGTACCGGGGGTGAAGCACTAATAAACCTAAAAATAAGTTCAAGGTCTTGCGACCACTCAGCATGATTTGAAATCTTTTAAATTCCTGAGTTATTTATATCGTTTCCTAATTATTGAGCAATTGTGGAAGATTCTTATTATTCTGAAGGAGAATGAAGTAAGAAGGATATTCTTTAGAAAGAAGTAGTTGTAGAACGCATTTATCCAGTGAATAGAGATTAACGTAAAATCTATTTTGATAGATTTAAATTTCGAGGACGAAATTCTTAGAAGAAGGGGTGAATGTGATAACCCGAATAATTATAGATGGTGAATTATGTAGTATATGAATTCTACGAGTAGAATATATAGTAATGATCCCTAGAAAAGAAATGAATGAGTTAAAGAAGATATATAATATTTGATATATGATTGTGTTTGATTGAAGGAAAAGTAATAAAACCTTAACCCTGTTGAAGATGTGAATTTAGTAGAGATATATGTGTAGTTTATATAAATTTCGTTAAGATAATGTGTTGAAGTTATTCAACAATAAAATTATAAAAGAGATTTTTTGTGAAAATCGAGTAAGGGAGGTTTCGTTGATTCTTAGGACGAAATCCTTATAAGGAGGGAATGATGTGACATCCCGAATTTTTAAGAATTTATAAATAAGAATTTAATAAATAAAATTCTTATTTATGAGATGTTTTGAGTGTGAATATGTGTATACGTGTCATATGTTGTGAAATATGTGAATTGATGTTAAGAGAATATATAATGATTAAATAAATAATTTATTGAGTTAAATATATAAATTATGTGATTATTGCGGAGGAATGTAATTAAGTGTAATATATTAATTAATTAAATATTTAATATTTTATTTAATTAATGTAATGATTTTATGTTATAGTTCTAATTTAATTAAGATAATTAAATTAGATGAGTTATATGATGAGTGTTACATAAAATTATAATTAGCGAGTAATTATAATTATGTGATTAATTGATGTTAGACTTTTAATTAATTAAATTATAATGTTAAGATTTAATTAATTAAAATATAACATTAAGATTATGTGTTAAAAGTATAAAAAGTGTTAAAACCGTTTTTCCAAACAAGGCCCTTGTATTGTTTTAAATCCGTTTTGCCAAACGGGGCTTTAACTATTAAAACCTGTTTTTAAAAGAATGTGTTTTGCCATTCAAGCCTTAAGATATTTTTTTAAAATTCCAAAGGTTACAACTTATATATATTATGGTGTTAATGGGTATTTAATACCTAGCATTGATATATAGATTATGTATTATATATATAATATATATCCTATCAGTTATATTTTATAATACTATGTTACTTAGAAGAAGAACAAGAAGAGAAAGAAATACAGAGAGTAAACACTCTGTGACTTTTACAAAGAAAATTGAGAGGAGGTCAGTGATTCTGAGAATCAAAGGGGGATTATCAGAGCTATTCTCACAATCTAACGAAGCTCAGTCAAGGATTTAAGGTAGTAATCCACCACTTGTTCTTAGTTCTTGTGTTCTTGAATTTCTTAAATAATTAAAATTGTAATGGATGATTTGGCTAATTACATGATGAATGAATTGATAGATGTTGTAATCCCTTACATGTATACTATAAACGATTTTTCAGAAATCAAAGTATTGTAAAAATAAATTTCTAATGGAGAATTTGTGTTCTTATGGATTTATGTGTTTTGGTTGAATTTTAGAATGAAAATTGAGGATTTATCATGTGTTAAAATTTAAATTGGGAGTTGTTCATGATACTAGCTTCAATAACGAAGATAATACATGAATTATGAATTTAATTGGTTGAGAATTGGATTTATGGTGAATTATTTTGTGAAAAGTATGAGTTTTTGTGAAAATAGCAAAATTTGGTTTTAAAACCTTTGATTTTGATTACTTATATGATTTTTGTGATTTGAATTATGTTGTACATGTGTATGGTTGCATATGTAAGCTTTACACTGTCTGAGTAGTTTAGAATTGCCAATTGTTGGTATATTGGGGAAGAACAGTGAAGCAAGAAAGCAGTCTGTGCTGTTTCTGTCCGCGTTACGGCGCAGCTGCGCCGGTAACAAAGGCAGAAACGGTGCAGCTGCGCCGGCTGAGTTTCCCAGATCGTGCACCAGCGCAGCTGCGCCGGTTCCAAAGCTTAAGGTGGCGCAGCTACGCCAGTACCTGAGTAGAGGCAAAAAACTTAAAGTATTTGTACAGTTTTAAAACCTAAATTGATTTGGTTATGTGTTAACATGAACCAAGATTTGCAATAAGATGTTATGAGTATATATTTGGCTATTTCAAAATAGAAAAGAAAGAAGGTGGTGAAAATCTTAAATTGTTATTAGTTAATTCATTTTAATTAAGTAAAGGTTTAACTTAAGTTACAATTTGTTTGGCTATAATGTAGTGAACATGATATGTAATTATAATTTTAATAATTAGAGTAAGGATTTAATTTAATCTATAACTTGTTCAATTATAATGAAGGTTAGTTGTTTATTTTATCGAGTAAATGTTTTACTTAAATTATAATTGTGTAATTATAATTTAATTGATTAATATGTAATTATAATTTGGGATAATTATAATTAAGATGAATGTGTAATTTAAATTATAATTTATTTAATTATAGTTTAATAAATGCATGAATAATTAGAAGTTGTAATTTGTTTAATTATGCATAATGTAGAGTGATTGATAATTATAATTTGATTAACATAAGATGTAATTTGATTAGTTATAATTAAAGTGGATGTTTAAATTATAATTTGTTTAGTTATAATTTAATATGAGTATGTAATTATTAATTGATTAATTATGTGAGAAGTTATATGATTATGTGATGTGATAATCAATTATTAATTTAATAGTTAATGAGGAATGAGTTAACCTAGATTGGTTAACTAACGATGAGGATTAGCTATGTGATAATTAACTGATATTGTTAATTATATATATGGTTTGACAGTGTGTGTCAAACGAGTAAATAGAAGAGAATTAGGAAGTATAAAGTAGAAGTTACTTAAGCGTCTGAAGCGTTTACTAAACGTCGCTATGAGACTAATAATTGATGTGTATGATAATATGTTATGTAGGATTCATGAAGCAGATTATATTAAGTTATTTTTCGGTATTTGGTAATCTACGAGCCAGGCAAGTCTTTCGGTTTCTATTTTCTATGTGAACTTGATGATATTATGAACTATTTTAAATTGTTTTGCAAAGAGCATGATATATTATATATGTTGTAAACATGAATGTTAAAGTCAATTTATGACTACATTGATTGATTAAAGAATGTTGTTTGAGTAAGGAACTCAATCTTTATATATGCTATGTGAATTGAAGCATGTATGCCATGTTACTTTAATTATTATGAGATCTATGTTGAGCATGTTATTATGTGCAATGTGATGCATGAAAACTGTTAGAACTTGCTGAGCTGTCGAGCTCACTCTTGCAAATAATAAATTTTGCAGGTCAAGGATGCAAGGTAATGATATGTGCTTAGTGAATTGTAGAGATCAATATTCACGAAGATTACTGATGTTTAATTTCAAATTATAGTTGATATTTTGATTGTAACTTAATTGTTAAGTTGTAAGTTGAGCTATCCGACATATAATGGATATTGCTTAGTGATGTAAGAGTTTTATAGTCCTTTCATTGTAACGATTCATGATTTAGATTTGAATCGAAGTTATGTAATCTAAAGGTTGCGTTTCAAGACAATAAAGAAAGAGTTTATAAAAGTTTTAAATATTCTGCCTTTTTAGTGTTTTTAATATCGAATAATGATGTAAAGATAGATTAAAGTTGTATTGTTAACGATTGAGAAGGAGAATATTATTGTATGAATTTTGGGGTCGTTACAGCCATATAATATATCTCTCCAAGAAATAGGCCCCAAAGACACTTAAGGAGAGAAACCATATGAGTAAGATCCCTTATGCTTCTGCAATAGGATCTATCATGTACGGTATGATATGTACTAGACCGGATGTTGCTCATGCACTTAGTGTAACGAGCAGATACCAGTCAAATCTAGGAGAATAGCACTGGAAGGCAGTGAAGAATATCCTAAAATATTTGAGAAGGACTAAGGATATTTTTCTTGTCTACGGTGGGTCTGAATTAAAACTCAAGGGCTTCATAGACTCAAGTTTTCAAACAAACCAAGATGACAGTAAATCTGTTTCGGGGTATGTTTTTACCTTGAACGGAGGCGCAGTGAGTTAGAAGAGTTCCAAGCAGCAAATAGTTGCTGATTCAGTGACAGATGCAGAGTATATAGCTGCAAGTGAAGCTGCAAAGGAAGCTATTTGGAAGAACAAGTTCATAACAGAACTTGGTGTGGTTCCTAGCATTGGAGAAGCAGTCCCCGTATACTGTGACAACACAAGAGCAGTTGCACAGGCTAAGGAACCCAAGTCTCATCAGAAATTTAAACACGTGTTGCGGCGATTTCACTTGATCAGGGAGATCATTGAAAGACGAGACGTCACCTTGGAGTGTGTAGACTCTCAAGACAACATTGCAGATCCATTTACTAAAGCTTTAACACAACAGCAGTTTGATCGTCACTTAGAGAAGATGGGTATGAGATACCATGGCGATTGGCTTTAGTGCAAGTGAGAGATTGATAGTAGTGTGCATAAAAGCCAATCATGTATGATGATAAAGCACATACTTTGTAAATAATTTTATTTATTTATTAATAAAATATTCATTGATTAAAGGCATTTAATTATATACATGATGCTGTTTTTATAATATGTAAATAACCCATAGTTTTAAGCAATGCTTTTAGAATCATGATGTTGATCCTGCTAATGAGATCTAAATTCTTAAAAAGCTTAAAAACTAAAATAGTTCCTCATCATGGGATTACTAAAAAGGAGATTAGTAAATCCGGATAGATAAGTACATATGTTGCTTGCTCATTGGATGAGGATGATTGATCTCATAATCATTTGTGTGGAGACACTAAAGCAAGTATGTAGGTGTTTATTGGAGAATAAGTTCACTGAGCGTGACTCGCTATAGAATACCTAATGGAGTTTTACTCGCCTGTCAATAGGAATTCCTAATATGATAGTAGTACAAGTGATCCTTGGACTTGAGATCATCATAGTATCTTGTATGTAATGAATTATACTTTGACTTATTCCTTAAAGCCCTTTAGGGTATATAAAAGGGTATGCTTGGGTATAATGAGTTACATATGGATATAATGAATGATCAGTAAAGAATCTACCACCTCTAGTAAAAGAGGAGATATGTCCTATGTGATTCGTTAAATGACAACCTAGGAATCCTTGGCCAAGGTGGAATGAAATTAGAAAGGAATTTCTAATTTGCATTATTTGGAGTTGTGCATTTTCTAATCGAAATATATATAATTAAATAAAATAAGACTTGATAGTAAATCCATGTCTTATATTTAATTGGGACATTGTATGGTGGAAGGATTGAATTGTACGGTAACTATTTACTCACAGGTTCTTTTATGATTAATGTTGAAATTTATATTATCTGGAAAGTCGTTGATCGCTAGGGAGGCTTATCCCTATTGTAGAATAAATATTATTTATTTAAATATATTGTTAGTTTAATTAATTTATTTAAATAAGATTAGAATTGTTCTAATTGATTTATTCACAACCGGTTTAATATGGAGAACCTAAAGGGTCACACTATAAAATGAAGAATAATTATTTAAGAAGATAATGGCATAATCGTAATAATGCATTAAGTGTAATTAATTTAATCTATGGTGATAGAATAAATTAAATAGCTTAATGTTTATTATTTAATATTTTGGAAATATTAAATATAAATTAATAAGAGATGTCTTATTAATATTATTACAATTATTATTATTTTAATTTCTAAAGGGGTTTAGTAATTAATTTAATATTAGTACTCTCATTTATTCCTAATAAGATTAGGAGACAAATTAATTAAATAAATTTAATTAATTAAATGAAATCCAATGTCTAATAGGATTAGAATGGTTGACCAATATCTATATAAGAGGAGTCTTATAATAGATATCAGTTGATGCAATTTTAATTGTTGGAGAGTACACCTTTTCTATAGAGGATAGAAAACTAACCCAACCACCCTCCTTCTTGATAATTCATCTTCCTTGGTGGATTACCTCTAGAGGCCAAACACTTGGGAGGCTAACGTTGATCAAAGGAAGGAATCTAACTTGGAAATTCAAGGAGATCACGAAGAACAAGGAGTTGAACTAGTACTTGTGGAAGCTTCGTTCTACAAGGGTATGATTCCATAACTTCTTATTTATCGTTTTAAATTAATAATTTGCATAAAGGATGATCCGGGTAATGGTTTTGTAGAATTTTTTTTAAACTCTGATATACCATACTTTCGCTAATTTTTTGCAATTTGATTGCGTCACGATATCGTACAAACCCAACATCATCGGTAGGTTATCAAGATGACTACGAAATTTGAAGAAATAGCCTTCATCCACATCCCTCAAAATAAAAATGAATTCGCGGATGCATTGGTAACATTGGCTTCCTTGATCCACATATCTGATAGGAGGGGAATTGGTTGTAGACACTCAAAATTTTGCTTTCTTTGGACTAACCTTTCAGGAGGTTAAAATGTAATTTCACTTTGGAGACAAACCTGATGTAGCGCTCCCAAATTCGGGTCCCCAGAACCTTGGACATGGTGCGCCACGATACATCATCGTCATACATATTCTATAAACTAATGTGAAAAATATAAACATATATTGTTTATTTCACAAGATTTTATAACATTTCCCAAGGTCTATTAACCTTAACTGAATACATACCTTTAATAATTAAAAAGGTTCACATATATGATTACATCGTTTAACTAATAGTTCTAGATGCATACTAATCTACCCTTGTAGTTCGTCTTTGTCCCTTTCTTTCTTCGAGCCTTCGTCTTAATCTGAAATTTATTATCATGATATAGCAAGGGTGAGCAACGACTTTGCTCAGCAAGTTTAAATACAATGAAGATATATCATGATTGAAAGAAAGAATAAACTTTCGAATTTTTAATAATATAATAATTTTGAAATAGCATAAATCATAATTTCAATAAATGTATGACTGAACCAATAATGTTTAATGTCAACAAGGACCATGAACAACTTTAACTGAACCTTAGGGTAATGAAGGTGATCAGCCTTTCATACCTGATGGACATATGCAACATGCACTAAGTGCGAATCAATAATCAGTAGGAATGTGAATAATCAATAACAATTATTCACGAACATGCTTTGAAAATATAACTCAAGTTTGAGTTAGAGAAAACTTGCACTAAATGCGAATATTCAATAATAATCTTAGAGGTGGAATAATCAACAATAATTATCCACTACCATGCTTGAAAAATAATAACTCGAGTTTGAGTTAGGAAAAACTTGCCTGTATCGTCGATTACTGCTACGCAATCTAATTTAATCTCCTTATTGAAAAGACCTATCATTATTAAGATTGATCTTTCAATTAGCATAACATACCTTATCCCCTAATACTATTACTTTATAAGTTAACTATCTAACACTTAACCACATAGTCAAATATTAGATAACCTTAACATCATACGCATTCACAAGTTTAAACCTAGCACACATCGAGAGATCAAATCAACCCCGGCAACAACACCGGGAGATCAAATTAACCCTGTCAACAACACCGGGAGATCAAAATCAACCCCCAGCGATAACCCCGGGATCAAGCCAAACCCCGGCGACAACACCGGGAGATCACATCCAACCCCGGTGACAAACCTGGGAGATCAAGTCAACCCCGATGACAACACCGGGAGAACAAGTAAATCCCAGCGAAAACACCGAGAGATCAAGTCAACCCCGGCGACAATACTGGGAGATACAGTCAACCCCGACGACAACACCGGGAGATCAAGTCTGTAACGATTGAGATTTTATATAATAATTTTAAATATTTATTGAGTTAAATAAATATTTTATGTGAATTATTTATTGAGTGGAATAAATAAATTATGTGATTTTGTGGAGTGATTTAATTAAGTGTTATATATTAATTAAATGAATATCTAATAATTTATTTAATTGATGTATATTAATTTATAGTATAGTTCTAATTTAATTGAGATAATTAAATTAGATGAATTGTGTGATGAAGTGTTACATGAATTATAATTCGCGAGTAATTATAATTATATGGATTTTTTTTTTTGTGATTAATTGATGTTGGATTTTAATTGATTAAATTAGATGAGTAATATTTAATTAATTAAAGTGTAACATTTAAAGTATGTGTTAAAAGGATTTATTAAAATAAAGAAAAGGATTTTAAAAGGTTTTACCAAACAAGACCTTAAGCTCAAAAAGTTAGTTTTTGTTAATAAGGAGTTATTGCCAAACAAGCCTTATGGCTTTTCAAATTCTAATAATTGTAACCTATGTAATAATATGTAATTATGATATATATTAAGTGGTTAACAATTGCATATATATTATAAGTATACGTATATTATATTATATATCAGTTATAATATAGTAATATACGTTGGTTAGTGTTAGAGTTAGTCAGTCAGAGAAAAAGAAAGAGAACAGAGAAAGGTTAGAGAAGAAGAGAAGGAAAGAAGAGAAAACAAGGAACAACTTAGGAGAAATCATCTTCATATTTTTTTCAATCATCAAAACAAAGGGTAATCTCAATTCCCTTATTATTTTGTTTATATATTTTATGATCTTCATTATTTTGAGTTCTATGTGTTTATAATTTAGCAAGAAAGTTATATAAATATGGTGTATATATATATATATCTTGTGTTTATAATGGTTATTATATGAATTGTATGTCATAATAAAGGATTTTTAGAATTTAATTTGTTGTATAAAGCATGTTTTAATGGAAAAGATGTGTTCATATGAAGTTCATGTAATTGGTTGAGTTTTAGAATAAATGTTATGATTTAATTGGTTATTAGTATGCCTAATTAGAATTTATTATGATGTTATCTTCAATTATGAAAATATTGCATGTGTTGTGAATTGAATTGGTAGAGAATTTTATTTACAGTGAATTATTTTGTGAAAACTATGAGTTTTTGGAAAATATCAAAATTGGAGTTTTTAAATCATGGATTCTTGTTGTTTAAGATGATTTTGTGTCTAGGAGCATGTTTATGTATGTTAGAATCATGCTAGAAGCTTTAAGTTTATGTTTTCTATGAATTGATATGAATTGCATGAACTGAAATTAGAATTTGGTGTGGAGAAATAAGCCAAATTGGCTTTTTTTCTGCACAGTTCGCGAACTTGTCTGCGTTCGCTGGAAAGGGCCCGCCCCGGCGGGCCTATCAAAAGGAAAACCCCCGCCCCGGCGGGGGGGGGGGGGGGGGGGGGGGTGGCAGGGAAAAAGAAAACTTATTTTCTTTTGTATTTTGTAAAGCTAATTTTATGTAATAACTTTTATAGCATGATTAAACCTCTATTAAAATGCTAAATGAATATTAATAAAATATAATTTGTGATTATAACTTTGAATAATTATAATTAGAGTAAAGGTTTAATTTAAATTATAATTTTGTTAAATTTTAATGATTATAGTTGATTAATTTTAATCAAGTGAATGATAATTTTTAAATTATAATTTATGTAATTATAATAAATGCATGATTAATTATAAATTATAATCTTGTGTATTATAATTCAATATTTGCATGATTAATTATAAATTGTAATTTGTGTAATTATAATTTAGTAAATGCATGATGTAGTTAATTAATTATAAATTATAATTTGTTTATAATTTAATTAAATAAGATGTGATTATATTTTGAGTAATTATAATTAGATTAAATGTTTAAATTATAATTCATTTAATTATAATTAATATGAAATACATAATTATTAATTGATTTAATTATGTGAACATGCTAATGTGGTATAATTAACTATGTGATGGTTAATTATTAAATTATTTAATTAAACTAGAATGGGTTAACCTAGAGGGCTTAACTAATTATGTGAATTAGTTACATGTTAACTAATTTAGGTTATTGTGATTAAATATATATGTGTAGGAATTGTTAGAACGTGATTTTATTAGTAGCTTGCGCTTGAGGCATGTTTTCTAAACACTGATCTTGTATTAATTTTTATGCAAGTCTTTTATCCCTGAACTCGTTAAATTTTATACAAGTTCTTTAAGTTCATATATTCATTGTTTGAGATTGTCTTTTTTATTCTACAATGGACAAGTATTTAATTTAAGTTCATGATTTAATGTGATCTTGACTTATTGTTCAAGCAAGGCCTATATATTCTTTTTAAATGCTTTAAGTTTAATTCTAAAGCATATGGTAATTCATAATTCTTTTATTTATAAATTATTCTTGATTGTTGTAAGTCGATTCAACTATTCCTTAGTTGATGAACGTTGAATTCTAAATTACCCTTTTAAGCTTATCCAAACCAAAATTTCTTTGGTGCGGATTTGTATTCAATTACTGAGTTGAACAACCATATTTACTAGGGGAGGTTACTACGCAGAAGCGTTAAGATGTTTGTGCACAATACATGGTACGAAGGGCTGATCCCCCTAAGTATGAGTTAAGGTCCATAGTCTTAACGACTGTTAAAGATTTTAAATAGAAATGTTTATAACCTAGGACATAGTTCAAGGTCTTACGACCCTCAGATGAATTCTATATTTGAATTATAATTGTGATTAAAGAATTATTATTCAATTCTTTATTGTTGAAGTAAAGTAAATTTATTCAAATCTTTTTAAAGATATTCTTTCATGTCTTTATTATTGTGAATTTCAGTGAGCCGTTGTTTGCTCACTCTTGCATTAAATAACCATTGCAGCTAAGGTTAAAAACGTTGATGTCCCGTCAACGAGTAAAGGCAAAGGGAAGCTAAACAAGTGAAGGCTTGTTTAATTTATTTTGAATGAAATTATAATCAGACTTTATGTGATGTTTTTATTTTCCGTAGTTAAAGTTATGTCAAGGTTAGAGTAAACCCTGGAATTTATTTTAAAAAGTTGTAATCCTTTTTATAAGAAAGATTTTATTATTTAAATCAAGGTTGTAATTTATTTTGAAATTATTTTGGGTAGATGTATGTTATATTTAGAAAGTGAACACCAAATCATGTGAAAACGAAGAACTCGGATTTGGGGGTGTCACAAAGTCAACCCAGGAGACAACACCAGGAGATCAAGTAAACTTCAACGATAGCCCCGAAGCATTAAATCATCCTCAGAGATAACCCTGAGATATCAAGTTAACCTCGGAGCCCTGAGGAAGAACAGAGTCGGCTGGGATCAAACCTCGGAGACAACCCCGAAAAACAGTCGAAAACCCTGTCAATCCTAAAGACAACCCCCGGAAGGGAGAAATGGTCATTTTACCAAATTGAAATTAAATTAAGTCAAAATCATGTCAAATCAATGCCATGAAGGTCATGCTGAACCATAACGTCAATCCCAAGTGAAAACAGCACAAGACAGATAAATGAACGGACTGTGAAGACTCAAAGATCTGGTCATAGACCCATCTTCTCAGATTCAAAGGAGAGTAATTCTGCGAGGCTCAAGAAAGTCGCCACTCAGATCCGCTCCAATTGCAAGAATAGATTAATATTTCCTCTAGTAAATTACGATGATATGGGGACCTTCATGCCAAAAAATTGTGAGAGTAGTCTAAGATAGGTCAGCTTTTGATAAATCGAATCCGAAGGGAAGGCTCTTCATGCCTTCCCCTTTCAATTTAATGTAAATTTCAAATTCCTTGTAAATATCAAATAAATGTAAATATACATTCCATTTGTGACGAACGAGATTTTGTAATATGATTTAAATATTTATTAAATTAAATAAATATTTTTTGATGATTTAATTATTGAGTCAAATAATTAATTGATGAAATTATGGTAGATTAATTTAATTATATATGTTACATTGATTAAATTAATGTGGAGAATTTTATTATTCAAAGTATGAATTTAATTGAGCTTATTTGATTAAATGAATTATTTTAATAAGCATAATGTTATTCTAATTAATTTAATAATTAATTAGAGATTTAATGATTTGACATAATTAATAAATGAAAAATTTAATTATGTGACTATGTGATTTAATGTGGAATTATTCTAATTTATTTAATTGATTTACATAAGATTATATGATTAATAGGGTGTGACATTATTAAACCATATAATAAGAGTTAATTAAAATAAATGAGAAGGGACTCTTTAAGCTAGCCAAACATTGCCCTAAGAGAGGTTGGGCCAGTTAACCCATTACGGGATTAACCGACCATTTACTTGCCAGTTATAATACACATACTATTATATGTACTATATTTATGTTATATATTAGTATATTGTATATCCTTCATCAGAGTTTCAGAGAGAAAAACTTAGAAAAGTTTGAGAGAGATTGAGAGTTAATTGAGAGAGATTGTAGAATCAAAGAAGAAGAAGAGTTTTATATTATCATCATCACAATCTAGCAGGGTAATCTCTTCAACCCAAACTTTAAATTACGTTCTTATATTTTTATGAAAAACTATTTCAAAGTCCTATGTGATTGAGGAGATTTATAAATTATGAGTATATGATGATAGGTATGTTAGTATATGTCTACAATATATTTTATATCATGTATTCATGTGTTGGAGTAACCAATTTCATATAAACATGCTATAATCAGAGTTTTCCATTAACGATTATTTTGAGTTCTCTGTAAAATAACTATTTTGTGATCAATGCATAAATTGATGATTATGTGTATATACATGTTAATATATAATCATAACATATTTTCTACCATCTATGTATGTTTTCAAACGATCAATTTCATGTAATTATGTTTTATTTGGGTTTTCAAAAGTTATAGAGTATAAAAGTTGTATATATGACCCTTACGAATAATTGTATGCCATAAATTGTTTTTTTAACTTAAATTTGACAGTAGATTATGGATAATGCAAGTTAAAACAAAGAAAACAAACTTTTAACGGACGGATTCGGAGTTATAACGAACCTGTGATGTCAAATTTCATATTTTTCTTCAAAACTTTCAAGAACACCAAGAACAGTGAAATTACGTGATTTGATTCGAGTAATTGCATAATTTAAGATGTTAAAAATATGTTAGTAACATTTTATGATGTTTCTATGAAGTTTATACTTCATTGAAATCACGATATTAGTTTAATTTGTATTTAATTGGATTAATTGGGCCAACGAACTGTCAAAATAGCGAACCAGAAAATGCACCAGTGGGGGGCCCTCCCCAGCGGGTCCTTATAGGCAAAAAGCCTAGCCCCAGCGGGGGTGGGTGCTGTCCGGGGAGTTGGCTTGGCTTTCAAGAAATTTTTAGACAGTGCATGTTTTGCTAACTTGATGTGATGACTTGATAAGTGTATTAAACAATAAGACAGCATATTATTGACATGTTTAAGATGAATTGAAGTCTTATATTAATATGTTATGTGTGTATATAGATATCGTTATCATAGAACATGATTTTGATAGTTTCAGTGTTATACACGTGTGATATGCATGTTGTGAGTTTAAACACACGTATATGGTTAGTTAGCGAGTTAAGTTACAACCACGTTGTTATGTTGAACCTAGGGAAGAAGTTCAATGGATAGAACGTAATGGTTATGACCTAATCAATATCATATGCATAATGTAATGTGTAGGACATTGAGAAATTGAATTGTAACTAGATTTATAGCTTGCGCACGAGGCAAGTTTCTAAACCTTACTTTTACATTGAGCAAGTATTCTATCCTTAACTTATTATTGTTAAGCAAGTTTCTTTAAATTCTAAATTCTTCGATTGAGCAAGTTCGATACTTATAATTCTATGTCAATCAAGTTCTTGTTCTTACTATTTAAGTTCAAGATTCTATATGAGATATTATAACCCTTTTGAAATATTACTTCAGTTATACAATATTTATTAAATTGTATATTCTTGAGATTTGTTATTCAAATTGAATATCATTTATTGTTGAACCTTGTAAGACTAGCGAACCATTATTGATTCGACTAGTCCATAGTTGATGAGCGTTCTAAATTCCAGAACTATTATTGAGCTTATCCAAATCAAACTTCCTTTGGTGCGGACTCTGATGTCAAACTGAGATGAACAACCTTGTAAATGGGATTTATAATGCTTTAGCATTAAGATATTGTGCACAGTATGGTACTAAGGGCTGATCCCCTTAAGTACGAGAAGTAGAGTCCATAGTCTTATGACTGTTAAAAATTTAAAGTATAAACACTTTACAACCTAGAACATAGTTCAAGGTCTTATGACCCTCAGAAGTTCTTTTGATTCTTGTTATTCATTCTTGATTCAAAAGCTAAGTTTTCTTTATTCAGAAGTCTTTGATTCACTCGCATGTTATTATATTGTTATATTTGTATACTTGTGGGCAATCGTGCTCACCCTTGCATAATAATAACATTACAATTAAGAACGAACGGTCCGGCGAGCTTTCCACTAGCAAAGGCAAGGGAAAGATTAACAAGTGATTGATGACTTGTTATTTATTTAATGTTGTGTTTAAGACTTGATGTTATTTGAGACTATGTATTTGTTTACGTTTTTGCATAGAGATTTAAGGTTAAGTATGACCTGGGATTGATTATGTATTTATATTCAGGTGTTGTAACCCCATAAAGGGAGGATTTATTTCTATCTATTTAATGATTTTCATTTATTATGGGTAGATAAACTTGATATTTGTAAAGTGAACACCAAATCCCATGAAAATTAAAGTACTCAGATTTAGGGGTGTCACAGGTTGGTATCAGAGCTATAGGTTATGAACCTTAGGTGGGGGAAAACCTTAGGGTAGTAGCCTTCGAGAACATAGTAATGATAACTCCTATCGAGTTCTAAGAAAGATAATAACTTAACTTATGTGCTATGTGCTTATACTTATATACTTGCGAGATTATCGATTAGCATCACATAATAACTAAGACTTAAAATTTGATTTGTCAGGATGCCGGATGCTGGAGAACCCAGTCAGCCTATGGACGTTGTACCCCGAGAGGCTAGAGAGGAGGAGCCCAGAGACATTCACCAAGTTTGGGAGAAGTTGATTCGACGAGAGCTATCTACTTTGATCACAGTCGTTGGTCGGGAGCATGAGCCAGTGTTTGACTCAGAGCTATCTATTTTGATGATTTAAATCCTGTAGATTCTTTATCTCGGGATAGTTGATGTAAATAGCAGTGATGTTATCATATTATGTTAAAACTTTTGATTAATAAAATGTCAGAGTTTATTTGGGATGATGTATTAAGTGATTATGTTTAAATTTTAAGTTAAGCCTTAAATATTTAAAGGATTGAATAATGATCTAATAAGCGTATATCTTAAACAGAAATATGTCGCCAAGAAGAAGACCAAACCGTCAACCGGCCCAAGAAGGGTCAACGAACAATAACAACGACGCCAATGCTAACGCTAACCCCGTACACTAGTCGGTGAACTTACTGGCCGGAGCAATTAACAATCAACCTCAAGCTCCACCGAATAAAATGTTCAAGGACTTCAAGGTGGTGGGACCGCCAGAGTTTAAAGGCTCCATGACCCTATAGAAGTTCAAACTTGGGTTATGGAGATGGAAAATGTTTTTGACGTCGCCAGTGTTAGAGAGGACCATAAAACTGCCTACACACTGTTCATGCTGAAATTAGAAGCCAGTTATTGGTGCCAAGAAAATAAGGTCCATGGAGGAGAAGGTGTGATCACCTGGGAGACGTTCAAGGAGATGTTCTTTGAGATGTATTTTCTGACAAGTTCACAGAATCAAATGGAGGTCCAGTTTCTGGAGCTGAAGTAAGGGAATATGTCCGTACCAGAATATGTGGCAAAATTCAATGAGTTGGCTAGGTTTGCCACGTATCAAGTGCACACCGACGAGAGGAAGGCAAGGAGATTTTAGCAGGGACTAAAACCCTAGTTATATAGCAAAGTGTCAATGTTCCAGTTGAACACTTTTGCTGGAGTACTGGAGAAGGCCATCCTCGTTGAAGGTGGAAGCGACGAGGTGACCAAGTATAACCAGGATCAGAAGAAGAAGAAGAAGAAGAAGAATGAAAGCGAAGGAAATACCAAGTACGGCGCCAAAAACTTGTTGGTCGGAAAACCGATCACTAAACACGCGCAAGTATACGCGGTCTAACAAGTAATACAGTGATAAGGAAAGTGTCGTACCCACGAGGAACTATCACTAATATTTACCAAATACCAACTTTGTATCGCTTAAGTCTTATTCGAACAGTAAACTAATAGGAGTGCGGTTAAACTAGTTATAACTAATTATTAAAGCAAGTAAACGGATAACGAATGGTAATCGAAGGAATTACAAGCTAAGGTTACAACTTCACCCCACACAGGCATTCTGTCGAACACCTGGCGTGCTATGCTTCATCAAACTTCCTACCCTTCTCTCTTTGGTCTTAAGGGTCACGACAATTTGTCGACCGAGAACACACAGGTGCTCATACACCTCTGTCGAGGTATGCACAAACATATCCTTTCCAGATCCACCCGATAGGGAATAGAACAGAAAAGAACATCCAAACTAAGTGATAATCCTACACATGTCTATGCGAATTAACCTAATAAGGATTTAAGCATAAGTTCGCAATTAGGTCACACGTGGCACACATATATATGTCTATTCTACGCACACTTATGCAGTCGAAACTCATAATCACATGCCAATATATTTAGGTGTAAATCTATAATCCTTCTTTCGATATCATATAGATTACCAAAATCATCACTAATGTCTTAGTGAGAATCATTAAGCATGAATATATTAAACCAAACCATATGGTGCCAACCAAAGAGAGAAGACAATCAATTTAACTAACCATTATAACCTTAGAGCCAATACTTAGTTCATAGCTATTGAACAAAATATAAGTAGCAATAAAGACAACATTTATGGATTACAAAAATAGAGGAAATGAATGGACAAGAATAAACTCTGTCAAGGATCTTCAGTCTCCAAGCATTTCGCTCCTTTCAAGCTCTCCAATCCGTGTAGCTCACTGCTCTTGTTGCTCCAAGGAAAACCCAAACTTTACCCTAATCTACCTAATCTATATTTACAAACATTACCCAATAACTAGAGAGAGAAAGTACAAAAGAGATCTAATCTATCCTAAGTTAAGCTAACCGATTCTATCCCAGTCTTCTTTCTCTTCCTCTCCTCGCCTCCCTTTGGCAGAGGCTCTCTCTGTATCTATATATCTGTTTTTTCTCCTTTTTCTAGGTCAAAAGCAAGCCTTTTCTGCCTGGGCACCGGAGGTCGCGCTGCGGCGCGGGCAATCAGCTTATAAGTGGCGCTGCGGCGCCATATTAAAATCAAAAGACCGGAGGTCGCGCTGCAGCGCGAGCCCATAAAGGAACTGTGGCGCTGCAGCGCCAGGATGACATCAGCAAGGACCAGGGGCGGCGCCGCGGCGCGAGAATGAGACTAGGCATTGGCGCTGCGGCGCCAGTGTATGAAAATTCTCCGTTTTGTCCCCTAAAAGCTAGAAAATTCTTGTAAAGCCTGCAATACATCGATTAAGCATAAAAATACTATAAACATAATAAACTAAATAAAAACTACGAAGATCAGGCAACTATTTAAGCCATAAAGTATCCGATTTGCGGGTATAAATCCCACTCATCAAATACCCCCAAACTTAAGTCTTTGCTTGTCCTCGAGCAAACTATCTAACACAAACTCATAATAGAAAACACACGCGAAATAAAAATATCACTATATACAAGCATCATGGCTTCTAAGCACGATCATGGCTACTCCCAAAGAACAGGGCAAACACAGATATAAGTAAGAGTTCATTCAGCTTCAAGCATAAGACTGTATTCGATCCATTCTACGTGTGTGTGCGGGGACCAACCATCCTAACTAATCATTGCTCAAATAAGTTCGCACAGTCGATTGTTAATACCCATATGCACACTCCGTAACTTAAACATTCAACAAGCATTAAGAATAAGACGCAATTGCAGACAAGGATCAAAAGATTCTAGCATAAAGAAAGTAAAATCTGACTCGGACAGTACTTAATTACCTTAGGCTAATCAGAGCTACCCATTAATGAGCTTTTGATCAGTGACTCCCAAGCCAGACGGCTTTAGGGCACTAGGCGTGGAACACCCCTATGAATCTAATAACTCGAGCAGCAAAGGCCACGTAATCAACATAAGCCAAATTAGACTTTACAAAATCTGAAGATTATTTGGCGAGTGCATTTTATGCTCCATCTCAACATCGGTCCTGCGTTTATGGATGAGTGCGTTTTGCGCTCCATCTCGACCCACCGCAAGACTTTCGATATTCAATCTTCTTTTCAATTTTTTTTTTTTTACAACATGCCAGAATCCAAGATCCAAAACTGTATATGCGTCGAAGTCTTTTATTACCTTGTAACAATGAAAGTTTATAAGAGTGAACATACTCCCAAAGCAATAAATAGGCGAACTAAATTCGAAAAATAACTAGTTAGCCCAGTCGGTCGGTGCTTGCTAAAAAGGACGGATCAATAACAGTCTCAACTTATCGATTAAACAACCCCTAGCACATACGACTATAAGAGATAAGCATAATTACATGACGCTTGTCATTAGCCACAATCAAAAAATTAGTGAAAAATATACCACCCTTGCATAAAAGCAGCTCAAAATAGGGTAATAAAGCCATTAACATGGCACAAGCATATAAATCTGTAAAAGCCCCAAAAAGATGGCTAAAAACCACAAACATGCTAATAATAACCAAAGCGTTAATAAATAACCACAAACTGTTCATGGCATCCATCATAATAAACCCAAAACATAATACCGCAGTTCAAAATGACTGCACTACAATCCTGATAAAAACCTAAGCAAAGTACTAAAATAGCAACCTATCATGGCAATAGACAGAAATAAAACAGATAATAAACCATAACACCCCCAAACTTAAGGTGAGCAATGCCCTCATTGCTAAACATATATCACTCTAACCAAGAAGGCTTCCCTGAAGTCTGGTCACTCGGCAGCAGCAGCGTCCTCGTCAGCTTCGGCGGGCGGTGATGGTGGAGGGTATGGTGGGAAGACAGGAGGCTCTGGGAACTGGAATGGCGTAAACTCAGAATCCTCGCCACTATACACGGTGTATATGCTCTGCATCGTGTTGACCAGCTCAGCCTGATATTGCATCGCTATGTCTTGCCTCAAGGCCACCGCTGCTATGTGCCTCTGCTGCCTCTGAGCATTAGCATCCTGGTTCTGATGTAGTAGAGTGAGGGATGCCATGATTTCTGCCAGTAGTCCCTGTGAAGCTGGGCCTGCGTCTGGTGGCTGCGAAGGCTCTGCTGTAGGAGGTGGCTCAGTAGGTGGCCCGAATCCTTCGCCTCTAACATGAGAAATAGCCCCGTCCCACACATCGAAGCGTGAGATGGTCTGATGGTCAATGACTGACATGGGCGGCAAAGCTATCTCTTCTGGCCCCCAATGGATACCTGCCCTCTTGCACAGTCGAGTGATCAAGGATGGATGTGGAAGTCCCGTAGAGATATTGCTCTTGATTGCCTTTATGATGGACTCATGGATGAGAACTCCGATGTCCACGTTTAGACCCGTGACAATGGCAAATAATAGGATCGCTCTATCCTTAGTCACGTTGCTCAGATGACGAGTCGGGATCATGTTGGCACAAATAAAGCTGAACCATGCCTTCCCATAGCGACTGAGTGCAGCATGCGGGAAACTGGTCCTCTCACCCATGAAGTCATTTGTCTTCCATGTAGTCCCGGGCTTGCAGAGCCTCCTAACAATATCCTTGAGGTCATAGCTGCGGAGTCCCTGCTCCATATAGTCCTTACCCTCAAAACCGGGCGTCGAGAACAGTGCATTGATGGCTTGGCTTCCAAACGCCACTGACCGCCCCCTAACTTGAACAACAGCAGGACCTTCGGGACTAGCATTTGCATAGAACTCTCTAACTACAGATACAATGGCCGACTCAGGAGGTTTTGTGAAGTGCACCCACTGGCGACCCGCAATCATTGCTAACAACTCGCCATCCTTTGTTTTGTCAGGCCTCAAACCCCGTTCAGGAATCAAATTTCGTGCGGCAAAGGAGCTTTTGTATCGTTTCCATGCCTCTTCATTAACAAATTTGGTATTGTCCCATGCCGTTGGTGCTGCGGACGAGGAACCGCCGACACTCAGGCGTTGCCTTTTTGAAGCCATGTCAGAATTTGCAGTAATTGGCTTGAACACAAGCAGGACTCGATTCCAAACTTCGCCAAACTTAGGCTAGAATAATTCCCAATGCAACTTTAATGTCAAACAACCCCAAACAGTCAAATTATCTCTCAGTCAATTTATCAGACACCTTGTGCGCGCTCTTAAAACCCAACTAGATAGCCCTTTATTTGTGAATGCTCTAACCAGATTTTTCGTCAGTGGAAATCACCCAAACAAACAACAGGAGATGGATAATCCTAATAATTCGATCCACATACGTTTCTAATACATGAAATCCAAAATTACCTCGAGTTGGAAACACTTGCTTGATTATGGTGTCCTCTTGATAGTCCATAGTTGTGTAATCAATTAAGGCCAATTTGTATGTTGGTGGGTGTGGAGCAGGAAATGGGCTGGAGTATTGAGGAGTCAGTACTGGTAGATGTGGAGAAGAGGTAATGTTTGGGGTTTGCCGAAACTGTCGAGAGAGAGGGGAGGTGAATGGCTAAACTGCTGGCCTCAATCTATTTTTGAAAACCAAAACTCGCTACCGGCGCTGCGGCGTGGGTATTCCTTCTTTGCTTGGCGCCGCGGCGCGCCTTGGCAGTAGCTTGGTCTCGTCCTTGGCGCTGCGGCGCGAGTCCCCCTTTGTTTCTGGGCGCTGCGGCGCGATATAGGAAATTTGAATTACTGCCTGGAGCTGCGGCGCGAAGTTCAGTGCATATGCTGGCGCTGCGGCGCCAGCCTTGTATCTGAGTTTTTCCTGCACAAAAACCATGTATTAGACAACATATATTACACAGATAACATGCTAAGTAAACAACATGCTATATACTAAATTCTAACTAAGATATACACTAGCAACATACTAAATAACATGCTGCCTGCTATAATCACAAAAGCATACGCATTGGCAACGATGTTTACATGGTAAAAAGAAAAGACACAATATAAACTAGACATAAGTAAAGAAAACATAGAAAATTGATACTGAGATGGGGTTGCCTCCCCACCAAGCGCTTGTTTTAAAGTCGTCGGCTTGACTATACTGATGCCGCTCAATCCGGCTCATAAGCAAAATTGACCATTTCATGCCGCCTATTTGTCAATTCCTTAAAATTTGTGGCGGACATGGATGATTGATCATCCTCGTTTTCTTCACCCATCGGCACGAAGAATCTTTCACCACTGGAATTATCCACTAATTCGCCTTTTTCATCAAGTTGAAAGCGTTCTTTGTGCACTAGCAGGCCCTCCAGGGTTTCCACAATCGTGAGCGTGGTTTCCGGTTGTTGATTAGTCTTGACAATACAACCACTCTTTATCCTCTTTTCTCCAACTTTAGACTCCACCGGTTGGACGATTTGCACCTTGACATCTCCCTCAACAACTTTGTGAGACTCACCGCCTTCTCCTTGCGTATCCACCGTGCAATGCTCTACTGCTTCATCGTTGAGATCGGTTATGACCGGTAGATTGCCCTGCGATAGATTTATGATGGCATTGACGAGTTGTCCCAATTGATTTTTGAGGCTTTGCAATGCGGCGTCTTGGCTTGCCATTCGCACCTCATTTCTTTCTATAAAGTTGGTGAGGAGTTCTTCAAGCCTTTTCTCTTCTGTTAAGTCTGCCGAAAAGCTCTCATTGGGTTGGAATGTCACCTTATACTGCGGAGGAGATGGACATTCAAATTGATTCGGATAGGAGTAATTCGGATCATGATATTGCTCTTGACTATAGTCCCAAGAGTTTGGATAACCCTGACAGTTTGGATGATAGGAAATCTGTTCAATGTCAGCTTGTTCCTGACAGTAGGCAGTCTGAGTGGACTCACACTCAAGATTATCAGAAAACCTCAAGACATTTGCAATTTGAGCTCGCAATTTCTCGAGTCCTTCCGAGTTTGGTTGTGTAGTCCTCTCATAAGGCCATTGATAACATTTATCGTCCATAACCTGTAAACTTAAAAACACAAAGGAAGATCAAACAAATAAAAGAAATATAAACAAGTTCAAATTAAGACTAAATTGATTTAAATCAATATTGGACAATGTTAGAATAATAGTTCCCCGGCAACGGCGCCAAAAACTTGTTGGTCGGAAAACCGATCACTAAACACGCGCAAGTATACGCGGTCTAACAAGTAATACAGTGATAAGGAAAGTGTCGTACCCACGAGGAACTATCACTAATATTTACCAAATACCAACTTTGTATCGCTTAAGTCTTATTCGAACAGTAAACTAATAGGAGTGCGGTTAAACTAGTTATAACTAATTATTAAAGCAAGTAAACGGATAACGAATGGTAATCGAAGGAATTACAAGCTAAGGTTACAACTTCACCCCACACAGGCATTCTGTCGAACACCTGGCGTGCTATGCTTCATCAAACTTCCTACCCTTCTCTCTTTGGTCTTAAGGGTCACGACAATTTGTCGACCGAGAACACACAGGTGCTCATACACCTCTGTCGAGGTATGCACAAACATATCCTCTCCAGATCCACCCGATAGGGAATAGAACAGAAAAGAACATCCAAACTAAGTGATAATCCTACACATGTCTATGCAAATTAACCTAATAAGGATTTAAGCATAAGTTCTCAATTAGGTCACACGTGGCACACATATATATGTCTATTCTACGCACACTTATGCAGTCGAAACTCATAATCACATGCCAATATATTTAGGTGTAAATCTATAATCCTTCTTTCGATATCATATAGATTACCAAAATCATCACTAATGTCTTAGTGAGAATCATTAAGCATGAATATATTAAACCAAACCATATGGTGCCAACCAAAGAGAGAAGACAATCAATTTAACTAACCATTATAACCTTAGAGCCAATACTTAGTTCATAGCTATTGAACAAAATATAAGTAGCAATAAAGACAACATTTATGGATTACAAAAATAGAGGAAATGAATGGACAAGAATAAACTCTGTCAAGGCTCTTCAGTCTCCAAGCATTTCGCTCTTTTCAAGCTCTCCAATCCGTGTAGCTCACTGCTCTTGTTGCTCCAAGGAAAACCCAAACTTTACCCTAATCTACCTAATCTATATTTACAAATATTACCCAATAACTAGAGAGAGAAAGTACAAAAGAGATCTAATCTATCCTAAGCTAAGCTAACCGATTCTATCCCAGTCTTCTTTCTCTTCCTCTCCTCGCCTCCCTTTGGCAGAGGCTCTCTCTGTATCTATATATCTGTTTTTTCTCCTTTTTCTAGGTCAAAAGCAAGCCTTTTCTGCCTGGGCACCGGAGGTCGCGCTGCGGCGCGGGCAATCAGCTTATAAGTGGTGCTGCGGCTCCATATTAAAATCAAAAGACCGGAGGTCGCGCTGCAGCGCGAGCCCATAAAGGAACTGTGGCGCTGCAGCGCCAGGATGACATCAGCAAGGACCAGGGGTGGCGCCGCGGCGCGAGAATGAGACTAGGCATTGGCGCTGCGGCGCCAGTGTATGAAAATTCTCCGTTTTGTCCCCTGAAAGCTAGAAAATTCCTGTAAAGCCTGCAATACATCGATTAAGCATAAAAATACTATAAACATAATAAACTAAATAAAAACTACGAAGATCAGGCAACTATTTAAGCCATAAAGTATCCGATTTGCGTGTATAAATCCCACTCATCAGCAACACGGAAGGAAATAACAATCAGAAGAGGAGGTGGACCGACAACTAGTCAACTAGAAATTAGGAAGGAGGTCAGAAGAAGATAATTGAAGGATGTCCGACCTGTGGGAAAGCTCACCTGGGGGTCTGTATGAAGGGAAAATGGGTGTGCTACAATTGTGGTCAGGAAGGCCACATAGCACCTAACTGTCCTAACCCAAAGAAGGGCACTTGCTTCACATGTGGGTTGAAGGATCATTTGGCTAGGGATTGTCCCAAGAAAGGATCTGGAGGGGCAGGAATAGGGGGAACAGGGGAAACAACGGTGGCAATGCTCTAACTATCACGGGACCAACCAAAACTAACCGACCGACCGCTAGGACGTTCAACATGACAGTACAGGATGCTGTGCAGTCTCGCGATGTGGTGTCAGGTATCATTCTGATCAATAAAGTTAATGCTTATGTATTATTTGATTCGGGTGCTACTTGTTCATTTATATCCGATGACTTTGCTAAGAACTTATGATTATATAAGGACGAGTTAGAATACCCCATGAACATAGAAATTACGAATAGAGAAGTGATCCCTGTTTAGTACGTACACAAGAACTGTAGAGTGGATATTAAGGGTAACGTTATGAACGTAGATCTTATCCCGATTAGACTTGGGGAGTTCGACGTTATTTTGGGAATGGATTGGCTATTCAATTATGGGGCTGTAATTGATTGCCAGAGGAAATGTATTAACCTTATGACTCCGTCAAAGGTTGTGTTTTATGGTAGCAAGTGGCCTAGACAAGCGAGTTGTCTGACGATGATGTAGGCAAGGAAGTTGTTAAGACAAGGCTGTGTAGGATGTTTAGCTTACATAGTCAATAGTCGTAAAGAGAACCCGAAGATAGAGGAGATACTAGTCATTAGGGACTTCACAGATGTATTTCCGGACGATCTGCCAAGACTTCCGCTAGACAGAGAGGTTGAGTTTGTGATCGATTTGGTGCCAGGAACGGCTCAAATATCAAAGGCACCGTACTGGATGGCTCTGGTAGAGATGAAAGAAATGATGGTACAACTGCAAGAATTACTGGACAAGAAGTACATACAACCGAGTGTATCACCTTGGGGAGCGCTGATGTTATCTGTGAAGAAGAAGGATGGGACGATGCGGCTCTGCATCGACTATAGAGAGTTAAACAAGGTCACCATTAAGAATAGATATCCATTATCGAGGATCAACGGCCTGTTTGATCAATTGAAGGGAGCGAGATACTTTTCAAAGATAGACTTGAGGAGTGGTTATCATCAGCTGAAAGTGAGGCCGGAGGATGTTCCGAAGACAGTGTTTAGGACTCGATATGGTCACTAAGAATTTTTGGTAATGTCATTTGGTCTAACTAGTGCTCCCGCAGCATTTATGGGCCTAATGAACAGAGTGTTCAAGCCATTTTTGGACAAATTAGTGGTGATCTTTATAGACGACATTTTGGTGTATTCGAAGACCAAGGAGGAACATGTAGAGCATTTGAAAGTAACGTTAGAGGCGTTGAGAAGAGAGAAGTTGTACGCCAAATTTTAGAAATGTGAATTCTAGATTGAAATGGTGCAATTTCTTGGACATGTGATCGATAAGGATGAAATTTTGGTAGATCCCACCAAAGTCGAAGCTGTGATGAACTGGGATCAGCCGAAAACACCGTCGAAAGTGAGAAGTTTTCTTGGATTGGCAGGCTATTATAGAAGATTCATTCAGAACTTTTCCAAGATCGCAACTCCGCTGACGAATTTAACTAGGAAAGCTGTGAAATTTGTTTGGACGGAGAAGTGTGAGGAAAGCTTCCAAGAGCTTAACAAGAGGTTGAGTTCGACACTTACGTTATCTCTTTCGAATGACATAGGAAATTTTGTGGTTTATAGTGATGCATCACATAAAGGACTAGGCTGTGTGCTTATGCAAAATGGCATGGTCATTACGTATGCGTCACGACAATTGAAGGACTATGAGAAGGGGTATTCGACCCATGACTTGGAGTTAGCTGTAGTGGTATTTTCTTTGAAGATCTGGAGACACTATCTCTATGGGGAGAAGTGTGAAATATATACAGATCACAAGAGTCTGAAATATATTTTTACACAAAAGGATTTGAATATGCGCCCGAGAAGGTGGATGGAGTTAATTAAGGACTATGATTGCGAGATTTTATACCATCAGGGTAAAGCAAACGTCGTTGCCGACGCCTTAAGCAGAAAGGGTCAGGAGAAATTGATGATGTTGACTGCTCAGGAGGAGCTAATTTCAGTAATAGAGAAGCTGGAATTGGAAGTGAAGTATCCGATGGAGATTGACGAGAAGCTGTTCAAGATGCAAGCTGGTACAACTTTGTTGGATAAAGTGAAGGAAGCTCAACTTCAGGATGAAGAATGTGAGAAGGTGAAGAAGAAGATATCTGAAGGAACCGGACCAAGATTCAAGATAGACAGTGAGGGACTGCTGAGATTTGAGAGCAGAGTTTGGGTACCGCCAGTGCCAGAGATTAAGAAAGATATTTTGAGCGAGGCTCATAGCTCACGATATTCGATTCACCCTTGTAGTACCAAGATGTACCAAGACCCCTGACAGCATTTCTGGTGGCCGAATATGAAATGAGATGTTGCCGATTGTGTTGCCAAGTGCCTGACATTTCAGAAAGTGAAAGCAGAACATCAGAGGCCGACTGGGTTGCTACAACCTTTTGAGATCCCAGAATGGAAATGGGAACATATTATGATGGATATGGTTGGCCTTCTGATAACTCAGAAAGGCTACGACGCAGTATGGGTTATCGTTGATCGATTGACAAAATCTGCTCACTTCCTTCCGATCAAGATCAGATTCAACCTAGATCAGTTGGCGAAACTGTATGGGAAAGAAATTGTATCGAGGCACGGAGATTCAGTGTTGATTGTTTCCGATCGAGATCCGCACTTCACATCAAATTTCTAGAAGCGACTACAAGAATGCATGGGAACATATTTGAGAATGAGTACGACATATCACCCTCAGATAGACGGGCAGAGCGAAAGAACGATCTAGACATTGGAGGATATGTTGAGAGTGTGCATCATGGATTTAAAAAGAAATTGGGATGATCACCTACCACTTGTAGAATTCGGCTACAACAACAGTTACCACGCTAGTATTGGCATGCCGCCTTACGAAGCGTTATACGACAGAAAATATAGAACTCCACTATACTGGGATGAAGTCGACGAGAGGCAATTACTAGGACCAAAACTGGTACAGCAGACAACAGAGATAGTCAAGGTAATCCAAACAAAACTGGTAGCAGCTCAAGATAGGTAGGAGAAATACGTCGATCCACACCGTAAGAATGTTGAGTTCGAATCGGGTAGCTTTGTATTCTTGAAAGTCTCTCCCTGGAAGGGAGAGATCAGATTTGGTAAGAAGGGGAAATTGAGCCCGAGGTTCATTGGACCCTTTAAGGTTTTGCGAAGGATTGGAGAAGTTGTGTATGAGGTAGCCTTACCTCCGGCGCTAGAGAATGTCCACAACGTCTTCCATGTTTCAGTTTTACGACCCTACAAACCCGATTATAAATATGTGATTGAATATGAACCCTTATAATTTGAGAAAGACTTATCCTATGAAGAAATTCCTGTTCAGATTGTTGACAAGAAAGAGCAAGTTCTCAGGAATAAAGTAATACCTTCTGTTAAGGTAATTGGAGGAACCACAACGCTGAAAAAGCTACGTGGGAACTCGGAGAGCATATGATGAAGAATTACCTACATTTATTTACTTAATTTATGTGTAAGTGATTCTGGGGATAGAATCTTTGTAAGGGGGGGGGGGGGAGAATGTAACGGGACAAAATTTTTAATTGAACCGTGATTATGGGGACAGAATCCTTTTAAGGGGGCAAAGATGTGACGAACGAGATTTTGTAATATGATTTAAATATGTATAGAATTAAATAAATATTTTTCGATGATTTAACTATTGAGTCAAATAATTAATTGATGAAATTGTGATAGATTAATTTAATTATATGTGTTACATTGATTAAATTAATATGGAGAATTTTATTATTCAAAGTATGAATTTAATTGAGCTTATTTGATTAAATAAATTATTTTAATAAGCATAATGTTATTCTAATTAATTTAATAATTAATTAGAGATTTAATGATTTGACATAATTAATAAATGAGAAATTTAATTATGTGACTATGTGATTTAATGTGGCATTATTCTAATTTATTTAATTGATTTACATAAGATTATATGATTAATAGGGTGTGACATTATTAAACCATATAATAAGAGTTAATTAAAATAAATGAGAAGGGACTCTTTAAGCTAGCCAAACATTGCCCTAAGAGAGGTTGGGCCAGTTAACCCATTACGGGATTAACCGACCATTTACTTGCCAGTTATAATACACATACTATTATATGTACTATATTTATGTTATATGTTAGTATATTGTATATCCTTCATCAGAGTTTCAGAGAGAAAAACTTAAAAAAGTTTGAGAGAGATTGAGAGTTAATTGAGAGAGATTGTAGAATCAAAGAAGAAGAAGAGTTTTATATTATCATCATCACAATCTAGCAGGGTAATCTCTTCAACCCATACTTTAAATTACGTTCTTATATTTTTATAAAAAACTATTTTCAAGTCCTCTTTGATTGAGGAGATTTATAAATTATGAGTATATGATGATAGGTATGTTAGTATATGTCTACAATATGTTTTATATCATGTATTCATATGTTGGAGTAACCAATTTCATATAAATATGCTATAATCAGAGTTTTCCATTAACGACTATTTTGAGTTCTCTGTAAAACAACTATTTTGTGATCAATGCATGAATTGATGATTGATGTGTATATACATGTTAATATATAATCATAACAGGTTTTCTACCATCTATATATGTTTTCAAACCATCAATTTCATGTAATTTTGTTTTAATTGGGTTTTCAAAAGTTATAGAGTATAAAAGTTGTATATATGGCCCTTACGAACAATTGTAAGCCATGAATTATTTGTTTAACTTAAATTTGATAGTAGATTATGATAATGCATGTTAAAACAAAGAAAACAAACTTTGAACGGACGGATTCGGAGTTATAACGAATCCGTGACGTCAAATTTCAAATTTCTCTTCAAAACTTTCAAGAACACCAATAACAGTGAAATTACGTGATTTGATTCGAGTAATTGAATGATTTAAGATGTTAAAAATATGTTAGTAACATTGTATGATGTTTCTATGAAGTTTATACTTTATAAAAATTATGGTACTAGTTTAATTTGTATTTAATTGGATTAATTGGGCCAACGAACTGTCAAAATCGCGAACCAGAAAACGTACCAGTGGGGGCCCCTGCCCAGCGGGTCCTCATAGGCAAAAAGCCCCACCCCAGTGGGGGTGGGTGCTGTCCGGGGAGTTGGCTTGGCTTCCGATAAATTTTTAGGCAGTACATGTTTAGCTAACTTGATGTGATGACTTGATAAGTGTATTAAACAATAAGATAGCATATTGTTGACATGTTTAAGATGAATTGAAGTATTATATTAATATGTTATGTGTGTACATAGATATCGTTATCATAGAATATGATTTTGATATTTTAAGTGTTATACACGTGTGATATGCATGTTGTGAGTTTAAAATCACATATGTGGTTAGTAAGCGAGTTAAGTTACAACCACGTTGTTAAGTTGAACTTAGGGAAGAAGTTCAACTGATAGAACGTAATGGTTATGAACTAATCGACACCGTATGCATAATGTAATATGTAGGACGTTGAGGAATTGAATTGTAACTATATTTGTAGCTTGCGCACGAGGCAAGTTTCTAAACCTTACTTTTATATTGAGCAAGTATTCTATCCTTAACTTATTATTGTTAAGCAAGTTTCTTTGAATTCTAAATTCTTCGATTGAGCAAGTTCGATACTTATAATTCTATGTCAATCAAGTTCTTGTTCTTACTATTCAAGTTCAAGATTCCATGTGAGATATTATAATCATTTTAAAGTATTACTTCAGTTATACAATATTTATTAAATTGTATACTCTTGAGATTTGTTATTCAAATTGAATATCATTTATTGTTGAACCTTGTAAGACTAGTGAACCCTTATTGATTCGACTTGTCTATAGTTGATGAGCGTTCTAAATTCCAGAACTATTATTGAGCTTATCCAAACCAAACTTCCTTTGGTGCGGACTCTGATGTTAAACTGAGATGAACAACCTTGTAAAGGGGATTTATAATGGTTTAGCGTTAAGATATTGTGCACAGTATGGTAATAAGGGCTGATCCCCCTAAGTACGAGAAGTAGAGTCCATAGTCATATGACTGTTAAAGGTTTAAAGTATAAACATTTTACAACATAGGACATAGTTCAAGGTCTTATGACCCTTAGAAGTTCTTTTGATTCTTGTTATTCATTCTTGAATCAAAAGCCGAGTTTTCTTTTTTCAGAAGTTTTTGATTCACTCGCATGTTATTATATTATTATATTTGTATACTTGTGAGCAATCGTGCTCACCCTTGCAAAATAATAACATTACAGTTAAGAACGAACAGTCCAACGAGCCTTCCACTACCAAAGGCAAGGGAAAGATTAATAAGTGATTGAAGACTTGTTCTTTATTTAATGTTGTGTTTAAGACTTGATGTTATTTGAGACTATGTATTTGTTTACGTTTTCGCACAGAGATTTAAGGTTAAGTATGTCCTGGGATTGATTATGTATTTATATTCAGATGTTGTGCCCCATAAGGGGAGGATTTATTTCTATCTATTTAATGGTTTTCATTTATTATGGGTAGATAGCCTTGATATTTGTACAGGGAACACCAAATCCCGTGAAAATTGAAGTACTCGGATTTGGGGGTGTCACACCATTCCCTGTCAATTTTATTAAATCCTGTCATACTATCTTGTCATTAAAACAACTGACCTTTGTTTTATAGGAAAAGCTTAAAAAACTTCAAAAAATAATTGCATATATGCATCCTGTTAATATATACATCAAATTAACATACCTACTTTTATTGTAGGGAAAAATTGGTCCCGTTACCAGATCAAAGTCTAAAAATGCACTAATCCCATCTCCAGGTAGAGCTTCAAGTGCCCAAACAGAATCCACCCCTATCTCTAGGGAAGAGTTCGAAGGACTAAAGAACCAGATAGCTGCATTGGCTATTTTCCTAAAGGAACAAAGAAAAAGTCTCCAGGGTAAACAAATACCCGTTCAAACAGAATCGTCCACACAAGGTGGCAGCCAAGATACCGACAAGACGAAAGATACTCAGACACCTGAGCCTCAAAATAAGGATTTGACTAACAAAACCCTTAAAATCACAAATCTTAGAAATGATCAGGAAACTGGTGATATTAGGAAAAAGGTCCAGCAAATGGAAGAAATAATCCGGACCATCAAAGGAACTGGGGCATTTGGGAGTGTAAACTATTCAGACCTGTGTATATTTCCAGGGGTTAGATATCCAGACAAGTTTCAAGTTTTGAATTTTGAAAAGTATGATGGATTAGGAGATCCTTACACTCATTTCAAAGTGCTCATTGGGGAACTCGGATCCTATGCAAAGGATGAAAAACTCGGAATGCAATTATTTCAAAAGAGTCTGACTGGGGAAGCCCAAGCTTAGTATGCCTGACTCGACAATTCCAAGATCCATAGCTGGGAAGAGCTAGCACATGCCTTCCTCAATCAATATAGCTTCCAGTCTCAGATGGCTCTAGATCGATATCAAGTGACCAAGGTCAAAAAGCAAAGCAATGAGTCTTTCTGTGACTATGCCCAAAGATGGAGATGGATGGCCGCACAAGTCACCCTACCTATGACAGAGACTGAGATATTGATGACTTTCATAGACATCCAGGAAGCTCCATATTATAATAGTGTCCTAGCAGGTATAGGAAAACCATTCTCGGAAATGATTAAACATGGAGAAATGGCTGAAATGGGTCTAAAGTCTGGAAAGATCAAAGGCCTTACCGCTTTAGAGGCAGTGGCCGAGCATATTTAACCTGGATGCTATGGGAGTAATCCTCGGAGAGTCCACAAAAAGAAAGAAGAGGATGTGTCCTTAATACTTCCGAGACAGAATCAGAGAAGCAATCTAAGCTTGCCCATTCAAAGGAGAAATTATTCCCCTTTTCAAACTCCTACACAATCTTCGAATCCTCCCTTTCAAAAAGATGGAGAAGTTAAACGTCAAAGAACATTCACACCCTTAGGGGACTCACTGGAAAATGTGTTGAAACTCTTGACAACACAAAAGAAGATTGTCTAGCTCATTTCGCCGGCCAGTTCAAGCAGACAAAAATTTGACCCAAGTAAGAAGTGTGCTTATCATTCTGGAGCACCAGGCCACGATACCCAAGATTGTTGATCTCTCAAACATAAAATCCAAGACCTGATAGATAATGGGGAGATTATGGTGACGACACAAGAACAACCACATGTTCAAGACAATCCACTGCCTTAACACAATGAGGAGAGCGTCAACATGATCAGCATGGTAAACGGAGAAGGATCCAAATACCTCTAGTACGTCAGAGAGTCATCCAAAGCCAACAAAGATAGGCCGGATAATTGGGAATATTCAGAAAGGTAATTCCTGATAGAACAGGAAATTAAATCTATCAAGGAACTGGTTGGATAATTGGCAGAGCTAATAGTTTATCAACATCAGATAACTCAACAATTGGTAAATCAGACCAACCAACAGGAAGCAAATCTTTCGACACCTAAAATTAGTCCCATTTCCAGAAGGGATCATTATCAGTTTCATGAGCATGAACCCATGACAGACAAGGTTGCTAAGGAAGAGAAGTTCCAAGCTAACAGGGAGTTCGCCTTCAAAAGGAATTTCACTCATTTGAATTAGCCTATGAAAGAAATCCTCCAAATGTTGATCAACGAAGGGAAAGTCACAGAATTGTTACCCCCAGTGGACCCTCGATCCAGGAAGTTCAAACCTAATAGGATCTGTCAATATCATTCCAACGCGCCTGGTCATGACATAGAGGATTGTTGGGGACTTCGTAATTTTATTCAAAATCTAATTGAAAGATGTGAGCTACTGAAGACAAACCAAGATTATGGCTATCCTGGTCAGGAAGCAATCTTTATTCCCATGGCATGGAATCTAAAAGAAGTAATGGCTATCATTTCCTATGAGAAGGATCTAGCCATCACGCCCCTGATACTTCAGGGAAAATGGGCTTAAGAAGGAAAGAATCCTGTGAAAGTGGCTGCACCCGAACCTCTAATCTTGCCATTCAGACCGTAATATCCTGTGGTCAGCTTGAAGAGAGTCCTATGGAATTATGGGAAAGATTAAGGATCAACATCAAACCACATTGCCATTATATCAAAGGAAAATCCATTGTACCTGCCTTAGCGAGTAATCAACTCAGTCACTAAAGCAAAGGGAAGAGTGTCTGAGGAGAAAATTAAAGAATTTCTCAGCAAGATGGGGTATAATGAAGTCAAAGTGGTGCAAAGCTTAAAAGAGGCACCCCAATAGATATCCATTTTGGATTTGGTGTTATCTTCGGAGGATCATCGTAAGATTCTAGTGAAAGTACTGGAAGAAGCACATCTGACGAAGACGGTAGATACTGAGAAATTCCATCACGTGATAGAGCACATTTTCAACAGTAATGTGATATCTTTTACTGACGATGATATACCAGTGGAAGGGACTGGTCATTGTAAGTCATTGCATATAGCAGTGATATCCTCAAGATATGTGGTAGGAGGTGTGCTGATAGATGGAGGATCATCTCTAAACATCTGCCCCTACGACACATTGGAGAGAATGAAGATTAATCTGAACCGAATTCGGACTAGTCATGTAGTTATTCAGGCTTTTGATGGATCTCTCCGAGAGGCTGTGGGAGAAATCAAGCTTCCTTTGGAGATTGGTCCCCATACTTTTTATGTATCCTTCCAGGTACTAAACATTACCACAGGATATAATTTGCTGTTGGAAAGATCGTGGATACACATGGCAGGAGCAGTTCCGTCCACCCTTCATCAACAACTCAAATACATCATTGCTGGCAAGATGATTTCTATAAATGCCGAGCCAGGATATCCTGTCTATATACAAAGTGATATGTCGGTAATCAGTCTGGATGAAGGGGTTGAGCCTGTTAGTTTTCAAGCTCTAGAGGTAAGCAACACTCAATACCTACCTACTGGGGCACCAGCTTTAAAGCCAAAAGTTTCCACCAAAGTAATAACGGTCAGTCAAGAAATGATGTCCTTGGGTTACTGCCCTGGAAAAGGGTTAGGGAAAAGTCAGCAAAGAATCAAAAGTCTGGTGCAAATCCCTAGCCAGACAGGGAAGGCTGGATTAGGCTATTCCTCCAGATCAAACCACTGGAATCAGCACAAGCACCCACCAGTTCCTGCCTCTACCACCCTGCTACCAAAACTCACTAATACAGGGTTTGTGAAACCGATGAGGAAGAGTCTTGCTGTTGTGTCAGGTATGCCGATTCCTTAGGTCAAATTGGTTATTGAAAGAGAAGTCTTGAAGCCTGATAAGGAAAGCAAAAAAGGGAAGGAAAAGTTCCTGCAGGGAGGACAAGACCTGTTTGCAAAAATGTATTTTTTGGTGCACACTGAGGGTATGAATGATAATATCCCAGATGATGACTATTCAGAAGATCAAATCTTAGTCCCTCACATCAACAGGGATAAGGAGAGCAGTTCAAATAAAAGCACTACCCCTAATATGAATGATGTCTTAGTCATCATCAAAGAGAAGATAGATGACAACAACTCCTTTATCCTCCCTGTTCATGAGGACTTGGATCTAGATAATTGGAGCAACACTCCGTGCATCAGTCAAAAAGGGTAAAAGGGCAGAAAGTCCATCTGCTCTGAAGCGTGGTTTTATTTACTACTTAATTTTGTTGCACAACGATAGCAGTTACTTTTGTTATACTTTTTGCTAAATACTTTGTATGATCAAACACTTTCATATATTAAAGTAAAAGCATTTTGTTTTCAGGACTCCAGAGTTGGATTTGTCTGGCTTTGCTGATGACACGCCAAATTTTCACAGTGACTACATCTTTGATATAGAACTGGACTTCGACTTGATAGATATTGATCAAGAGAAGATGGATGACTATGAGGTGCCCGAGGAGATAAAAGAATGGGTCGAAGATAAACCCAAACCAAACCTCGACCAAACCATCACTATCAATATCGGAACGTCAAAAAACCCTAAAGAAATCAAGATAGGCATGGACCTTACCCAAAATTAAAAAGCAGACTTTATTGAACTCTTAACTCAGTTCCAGGACGTGTTTTCATGGTCGCATGAAGATATGATCGGTTTGTCTACTGATATTGTCATTCATCGATTGCCCATTAAAGATGGATTCAAGCCAGTCAAGAAGAAACTTAGGCGATTAAAACCTGAGTGGAGTCTGAGAGTCAAAGAAGAGATTGTCAAGCAATTCAAAGTCGGCATCATCACGGTGTTAACTTACCATGATTGGCTATCCAATATCGTTACCATGCTGTTAGGTAAAATCTATAAGCGCTACATGCAAATGTACGTGGTCAACAAGTAATACAATGATAAGATCAAGTATCGTACCCACAGAGACAATAATTCCAATTTAATCAAACAAGTATCAATTTTATATTATTTCAGCTTTATTAAACTAAAGAAAAACTGCTGATTTTTATAATAAACTACTACTTAAACCAAAATTAACACTAATTCAGGATTTTAACAAGTTTTAGAGAATTAAGCCTACAACTTCACTTATTACTTCACTTCGAACAATATTCTTTCCTTCAGTTTATATTAATTACTCCAGATTATTAACCAAGAACACATAAGTAGATATAACCATCTCTCGATGCATTAAATCCATACTCACTCAAATCCACAAGTTATAGAATTAAGCAAGATAACTTAATTAACCAACTCACTATATCTCTATGTGAATTATAATTAAAAAAAGTTTATTCTCAAGTTCTCTTTAGATTACGTATGATGCATAGATATCTATATCCTATACATGAATTATGAATCCTAACTACAGTAGAAGTCACAAACATACGTTACTATGGCCAGTTCTAATCCCATATATCATCTCTCGAATTTATATGGGATAACAGATAATTGATGATCAAGCAACTATATAAGTTATGCACAACACATAGTAATTAACCTGAAGACAATATTCATAAACTAAGTTGAAAGCTATTCAATCCTCCGTTATATAATAAGATCAGTTATAGGCTTAAATAAGAATTTAGTTCATCATGAATGAATAAAAAACTATAATCCACACAGTGGTAAACATTATGAATACAAGGTACAGAGGAAGAGAGAAAATAAACTCTAGAATTGTATCACCGCTCTTCGTCACTATCCTTGTGTTCTTTGTGCTTCAACCGTGCTTTTCGTCACTATCCTTGTGTTCTTCGTGCTTCAACCGTGCTTCAATTCTCCGTCTCTATCAAAACTCATGAACTAGGGGTCGAAATCTGTCTAAGTGTGTCTGTAATAGCCTCTCTGATAGCTTTTTACATCCTCCTAATCCGCAAGCCAAACACAATCTTTGTTACTACAGAATCCCAAACATAAAAGGAAACTACCTTCTTTACTGCCGTACGCCCTCCCCAGCGGGGGTTTTTACTCTACGTACACCCGCCCCGGCAGGTAGCCACTTTATGCTGCTGACTTTTATGCACCCCTGCCCGGGCAGGTGGTTATGCCTTATGAGGCCTGCCCCAGCGAGTGTCCCTTTCCTTGACAAGCTGCAAAATCTTCAATTAGGTCCCGATTTCCCATTCATTCTGGTTCCTACAATCAACAACACAAAACCATAGTAAAATACAATAAAACTACTCGAGATAGCCAAGAATCAACCTATAATGGACATCGATTCGTAGGTGTAAAACCAACTCATCAAATACCCCCAAACTTGAGACTTTGGTTGTCCTCAAGCAAAATAATGCACGTGCAAATAAATACAATGCCTATGAATGCAACTATCAGATAATACAAAGTTAACCAATATCGCCTTAGAGAAATCACAACAGATATAAACAACAAATCCAACCAGAGACATATTCGTAGTTCAAACCAATCTATGAATCAATACCTGTTAACACCACTGCAGTGTGTGTGTGTGCTCGACAACAATATAATCAACTACAGTTCAAATATATCACATAATACGCGTCTTAGAAAGAAAATACAGCTTTAACTCAAGAAATCGCGTAAATAAAATAATGCAACCTTGACTTAACATCAACCAAGCTGAAAGTCAATATGGGAGATTTTCTATCTTTATTCATTTACGGGGGGCATTTTGCTTGTTTTCCCGTACATCTACTTTACTCATAACTGTACAATGTTTAGTTCCCTTAGGCTTTTCAGTGATACCCGTGTAGCGAGCTTTCGACCAACGACTCCCAAACCAAATGGCTTTAGGGCGTTGGGTGTAAAAACATCCCCTATGGCGTACTTACTCGAGTATCAAAGGCCACAAAACCAAACGAGTCACGGTGTTTATTCACCGATTTCTTTTTTTTTCTTTCATATTTTCCAATTTTCTTTTCTTTTCGTTTAGAGAGCTCTCATATTTTCCCCCAAACTTAGGTTTCTGCCTAATCTTAGTCATTACTATCAGTTCACTGAATTTATGTCATTAAAGCACAATTTTGTTTACGACGTCAATTATGTGACTATTCGACCCAAGTTGACTACATTGTTATCCTAACGTGATAACCAGTACAACAGTGACAAACAGGCAACGATTCATATAAAGGTCTGAAATTATATATATATCCTAGTTATCATTATTGTTCAAATTCTATATAAGTCCAGTCTCATCACTGGCTAAGGTTACTTCATAGAGTTGATATGCTCGACTCATGCAATCCTAACTAACGACTCTTTTTGATATTTTTTGATTTTTCATTTTTTTATAAGCATAAAAACACTTAACTAAACTACTCATGCAATTCAACTACTAATGCAAGTAAACTATTAATGCAAGTAATAAACTACTACTAACATGCAATTCTGACAATATCATGATGAACAAAAATAATATACATAACACCCCCAAACTAAGTGTCACAATGTCCTCATTGATGAAAAATAAAGAAACTAAAGCTTAGAGGACTTTCCTGACAACTCATGTATTCGGCTGAACCTCCTCCACATCAGAATCTGAAGGTGGATAACTGGGAAGTGGCTGTGTAGTCGAAAACTGAAAAGGATCGGAGAAAGTATTCAGTCTAGCAAATGCCTCAGCAACCGGGACATTAAAATTATTCTGTGTGTCGAATATGTGGCTTTGCCTCACCGCCAGTTGATCTTTCTTTCTGTCATCCACTTGGTGCTACTCATCCAACTGCTGCTGTAGAGCTCTGAATTGGGAACTGAACATAAACTTTGTCAAGCGAGGATACTCGACGTAGTTACTTCTCTCTCTGCAGGTAGTTGGTCTTCCTCCAACTCATCCTCCTCAAGCGGCACATAATCTGCATCCATGGCCTCGTCCTCCTCTGCATCCGCGTCTGAAGGAAAACTGAAGCCTAGGCCGTAGGTATGTGACGGGGCCACCGGCCAACGTTCGAACCTGGCAATCATCCTCGTGTCTAGCAGCTGGAGTGGCTGTAGTCAGCTCATCATCCACCCACCTTACACCAGCACGGCGGCACAACCCAGTGATTAATAATGGATGTGGCAAACCTCCAGACATTAATCCTCTCAAACATCGGCGATTCGAGAAACTAATGATTGACCCAATGTCGATGTCATAATCATTAAGAATAGCATACAAGAGGGAGTTTTTTTCTTTGTTGACCTCGCTTATATGTGTCGAAGGAAGGAGCTTGGCACAGAGGAACGAATACCAAACTTTCCTGTAGAGGCTTAAGCTTGAGCTCATGATCAACGTGCCCCCTTTCTTGCCTCTTATCTAGACTAAATCCGGCTTGCATATCTTTGTGAGGATTTCATCATAATTAGGTCCCCTATCTTTGAACTCAGCATACTGACAAATTACCGGTGATTGTAGATTGTAGAAGTCACTGATCGCTGCGGCACTGAAATTAACCAATTTCCCCCTGACGAATGCCTTAAACGGGGATATGTCCTTGGTATTCGCATAGAACTCTTTCACCACGGCCACCACTGCGGCGTCGGGCTGATCCATGAAGATGTCTCGGCCCTGATCTAGAATCTGTAGCGACATCTACCCATCCGATGCATCGGGCCGGGGGCCATGCTCGGGGGTTAACTTATTTCCTGCCAAATAATCAAATCTGTCGGTGACAGCCTCACTTCAAAATTTCCTTCTATCAAATGTCTTAGTAGGTGGTTGATTCTTTGCCCTTCTGCCTCTTAGGTGCTCGTGGTGGCATGTTGTTCAATTGATCAAAATCAACTATTTTTGACAATTTTTTGTTGAGGCTTTCTGTCAAACAGGTGGAGGGAAATAATAATGTAGCTTGATGTTGGTGATGGTTGTTTCTTTGCTTTCCCCAAATTTTTGTCCCATAACCAATCTCCAGCAAGATATAGGACTTAAGTGCAACTATTTTTAGCAACCAATTTAAAGTCCAAAGGGAATTGTGTACTCACTAATGGCTTGTTGATCAAAGATTCCCAAATTGCCTTCAATCCCTTGCTTGTGTAGATTAGATGTAGATTGAAGATAGAAATTGATGTTACAAGTGACTTGATTCGGTTGTGATTGAAATCTCACGTGGTAGGAACTTTAAAAAAGAATAGATGGACTTTGGGGGTTTTTCTTTGGCAGCCAAGGGTTTGCTTTTGTGTTAGAATAGGCTCATGAATTGCTGAAAGGAGTTTTTAAAAAAATTATCTGCCGACCCCCTATTGGGGCAGGCAGTTTGTGCTTGGGAAGCCCGCAGGGGCGGGTAGTATGCAGAGGACAAGCCCGCGGGGGCGGGCCATTTTGCCTTAGACCTACCCGCGGGGGCGGGTATGGGAAATGTCAGAATTGATTTTTTTTTTGCATTTTTCTGCTAAATATGCTGGAATAACCTCCCCTTAGGTCTTTAATGTTTACCATATTGATGATTGACTTGAATAGTCTTGCACTTGGCCTATATCTACACGAACAACCTGAAAATTGTTAGAACATGCATTATTAAGAACTCAAATTATACTAATTAAGAATAACTCTACTAATATACGTAGATATAATACAAATGAACGTAAAGGATGGGTTGCCTCCCATCGAGCGCTTGATTTTTAGTCTTTCAGCCTGACTACTCCCTGTTTCAGATTAACTAGGTCAGGTCGATCGCGGTTGCTTGGCGATCGATGTCACTTCCCCAATAATGCTTGAGGCGTTGGCCATTCACTTTGAATGTTTCTGTAGGATCCCGATAATAGAGCTCAACGGTGCTGTGTGGAAATGCAGTTTTGACCGTGAATGGTCCCAACCACCTAGATTTTAGTTTCCCAGGAAAGAGTTTCAACCGAGAGTTGAATAATAGCACTGACTGGCCCGCTTCAAACTTTCTTTCTATTATCTTCTGATCGTGCCATTTCTTGACCTTTTCTTTATACAACTTTGAATTCTCGTATACTGGAAGGCAAAATTCATCTAGCTCATTGATTTGCAAAAGCCTTTTCTCCCCTATTGCTAATAGATCAAAGTTTAGTTTCTTGATCGCCCAATAAGCTTTATGCTCGAGTTCCACCAGAAGATGACACGCCTTTCAGTAGACCAACTGATATGGAGACATGCCGATCAGGGTCTTGTAGGTGGTCGATACACCAAAAGAGCGTCGTCTAGTTTCAAGGACCAGTCTTTTCGATTCGGGTTTACCACTTTCTCTAGGATTCTCTTCACTTCTCTGTTAGATACTTTGGCTTGGCCACTCGTCTGTGGGTGATAGGCTGTTGCGATTCTATGAGTGACCCTATACTTAGTTAAGAGAGCGGTGAAGTACTTGTTACAGAAATGGCTCCCCTTATCACTGATAATTGCCCTTGGAGTGCTGAATCGTGTGAAGATGTTCTTTTACAAGAATTTTAGTACCACCTTCGCATCATTCGTTGGTAGTACAACTACCTCAACCCACTTCGACACATAGTCAACTGCCAACAAGATATATAAATTGCTGAATGATGACGGAAATGGTCCCATGAAGTCTATTCCCCATACATCGAAAACCTCGACTTCTAAAATCATGTTGAGTGGCATCTCGTTCCGCTTCAAAATATTTCCCACTCGTTGACATCTGCCATAGTTTTTCACGCACTGATGTGTGTCTTTGAACAATGTGGGCCAGTAGAACCCTGCTTGGAGAACTTTTACAGCCGTTCTCTAACTCCTATAGTGTCCCCCATATAATGAGGCGTGACATGCCTGTAATATACTTTCTACTTCACTTTTTGGCACACATCGACAAATCATTCTGTCAGCACACTATCGGAATAGATACGGTTCATCCCACATATACCACTTCACGTCGTGTAAAAATTTCTTCTTTTGATGGCGCGTCAAATCTGGTGGGAGAATGTTGCTTACCAAGTAATTTGCGAAATTCGCATACCACAAAAACTTGCCATGGATCAAAAATAACTGTTTATCTGGAGAAGACTCATTGATTACTACTTTGTCTATCTGGTCTTGACTCGGATTCTCTAACCGCGAAAGATGGTTAGCCACCTAATTTTCTATCCCCTTCCTATCCTTAATCTCTAAATCAAATTATTGGAGGTGCAAAATCAAGCGAATCAGTCTCGGCTTTGCGTCCTTCTTTGCAACTAGATACCGGATGGCCGAATGATCTATGTATACCACCACCTTAGTCCCCACCAAATATGAACGAAACTTATCAAACGCGTACACAACCGCAAGTAACTCCTTTTCAGTGGTTGTGTAGTTCAACTATGCATCTGTCAGTGTCTTGCTCGCATAATAGATAGCATGAAAGACCTTCTCTCGACGTTTTCCAAGCACAGCTCCTACTGCATAGTCACTGGCATCACACATTAGCTCAAACGGCATTGTCTAATCTTGTGCTATGATTACGGGGGCTGTGGTTAGTTTTTTCTTTAATTATTCAAACGCCGCTAGACAATCTTCATTAACTTTGAATGGTACATCCTTTTCCAAGAGACTGCATAGTGGCTTTGTAATTTTGGAGAAGTCTTTGATGAATCGGCGATAGAATCCAGTATGACCAAGAAAGCTCCGAATACCCTTTCCTGAAGTTGGCGGTGGTAGATTATCTATTATCTTTAACATAGCCTGATCAACTTCCAAACCTTTTCCTGACACTTTATACCCAAGTATTATTCCCTCTTGAACCATAAAATGACATTTTTCCTAGTTGAGCACCAGATTCATCTCAACACATCGTTTTAACACCAGGACTAGATTTTTGAGGCACCTGTCAAAAGATTCTCTGAATACTGAAAAGTCATCAACAAACACTTCGACACTGCGCTCCACTATATCTGAGAAGATTGCCATCACGCATCGCTGATAAGTCATCAGTGCATTACACAGTCCAAATGACATCATTCTAAAGGCAAAGGTGCCATACGGGCATGTGAGCGTCATTTTCTCTTGATCCTCTGATGCAATAACAATCTGGTTGTATCCTGAATACCCATCTAGCAAGAAGTAGTACTCATGTCCAACTAGTCTGTCCAACATCTTATCAATAATTGGCAAGGGAAAATGGTCTTTTCAGGTTATCTTATTAAGCTTTCTGTAGTCCATGCAAACCCTCCATCCAGTCACTGTCCTCGTCGGTATCAGTTCATTATTTTCATTCTTCCCTACCGTCATCCCACCTTTTTTCAGAACACATTGAACCGGGCTCACCTATGCACTGTCTGAAATTGGGTAAATAATTCTAGCATCTAGCCATTTCAAGATTTCCTTCTTCACTACCTCTTTCATGATTGGGTTAAGCCTCCTTTGTGGTTCCACTATTGGCTTGCCATCTTCCTCCATCAAAATCTTGTGCATACAGAATAACAGGCTGATTCCTTTGATATCGGCTATAGTCCATCCAATAGCAGACTTGTATTCCCTCAGAACTCTTAACAGCTTACTTTCCTGCAATTCGTTAAGCGCTGATGCAATAATAATAGTTAAAGTAGATGAATTACCCAAATAATCATACCTGAGGTGATTGAGTAATGGTTTGAGTTTTAGTGCAGGTGGTTCCTCCATAATATAGCTTCATCTTTGCTGATGAAGTTCTTGCTGCTTATAATGGCTCAAACGGTAACTTGAACCTGTTGACTCTAGGATGTGCCTAAAAAAAACTACAGATATTTCAATAACTCTAGCTCATCTCCATCACAGTCTCCCATCAATGTAGATTCTAACGGGTCGGTACTCAATATACGATGTTGTTCAACTCTCACCACTTTATCGATTATGTCCATCCGAAAACACTCCTCATCCTTTTTGGGGAAGTTCATAGCCTTAAACACGTTGAAGGTTACCTCTAGATCTTGAACCCTCATGGTCAACTCTCCTTTCTGAACATCAATGAGAGTCCTACCGTTTGCCAAAAATGGTAGCCCAAGGATTATTAGAATATCCTTATCCTTTTCATAGTCTAATATGATGAAGTCCGCTGGGAAAATGAACTTGTCTACTTTTACCAAAACATCCTCTATAATTCTACGTGGATATGTCACCGATCTGTCTGCTAGCTATAGGGAGATGTTTGTGGGTTTAGGTGCTGGTAAACCTAACTGAGTGTAAACCGATAGTGGCATGAGGTTTATACTTGCACCTAAGTCACACAGACATTTATTGAAGGCTAGACTCCCTATTTTTTATGGGATGGTGAAACTATCCGGATCTTTCAATTTCGGTGGAAGCTTCTTTTGCAATATCGCACTACATTCCTCTGTTAGTGCCACAGTCTCGAAGTCTTCTAATTTCTTTTTTTTTTTTGACAAAATATCCTTCATGAACTTGGCATAACTAGGCCTCTGCTCTAATGCCTCTGCGAAAGGAATGTTGATGTGTAGCTTTTTGAACACCTCCAGAAATTTAGTAAACTGTTTCTCTAATTTCTATTTTCGGATCCGTTGTTGAAATGGTGGTGGTGGGTAGACTATCGGTATAATAACTTGTTCCTTTACCGCAGATTTTCTCCTTCTTTCCCTTCCACTATCTCTTTCACACTAGTTTCAACTTTCTTCTCAGTTGTCAGCTTTTCTGCATCTTACTCGGCTAGCTGTTTTCCACTCTGAAGTGTAACGGCTTGACATTGCTCATAACCTCCCCTCGGATTCTTTTTTGTGTCACTCGGTAAGGTTCCTTGGGGTCTACTATTCAATGCACTAGCAATATGTCCTTTCCGAGTTTCCAAATTCTTGATTGCAGCCGCCTGAGTTTTCATTGCCGCTTTATTTCTCGTTATGTATTTTGCCAGTAGCTCCTCCAAATTGGTATTTTTCTCTTGATGCGGAGCTGCCTGTTGATGTTGATTCTGAAAACTAGGGGGGTATGATGGTTGTGGAGCCTGTTGCTGAGTCTGATTCTTGTTGTTTCTCCATGAGAAATTTGGATTTTTTTGCCCCCTGATTATATGCATTCTGTTATATGTTAGGTGGACTGTTATAGCTACCCACAAACTGTACTGAAGCTGGGTTTATCGCACACTATTCTGTCGGATGCTCACCTGCACAAAGTTCATATATAAATGCTACCTGCTGCACGTTTCCCATATATATGGTATCCATCTTCTTGGACAACGCTGCTATTTGTGCATATAGAGCTGTCATAGTATCCACCTCCAAACTATATACCACTTTGGGTTGAGTCATTCTCTCAGTCGGCTACTGATAATTATTTGTAGCCATTGTTTCTATCAAGTCCCATGCCTCCTCAAATTTCTTTGCTAGAAAAGCTCCACCTGAGGCTGCATCGATGTTGGTCCATATATGACTTCCTAACCCATTGTGGAATGTGTTTATCTACATCCAATGCTGTAGTCCATGATGAGGGCATTTTCTCAACAACTCTTCGTACCTCTCCCATGCTTCATATAATGGCTCTCTTTGTAGCTGTACAAATGAAGATATCTCCGTTCTCAATTTATGTGTCTTTGATGGCGGGAAGAACTTAACCATAAATTTTTGCTCCAAATCGTTCCATGTGGTGATTGATCCCGGTGGTAGAGAATGGAGCCAATCCTTTGCCTTATATCTGAGTGTGAATGGAAATATCCTTAATCTGATTGCATCATCTGAAACCCCGTTGCACTTGAAGGTATCGCAGATTTCTATGAAACTGACAATATGCTCGTTTGGATCATCATTCGGAAGACCCCCAAATTGGAAATTATTCTGCACCATCTGTATCGTTCCAGGCTTGATCTCAAAGTTGTTAGCATTAATCGCTGGCCTGGTGATACTTGACTAAATTGCTAAAATTCGCGGTGTAGCATTATCCCGCAGTGCTTTCCCTTCTGGTTCAGCCATGTTGTCTTTGGGTGTTTCAAGTTCTACTCGAGTCTTTTCAATCCACGTAGTTAACTTTTGAAATCGTTTGTCGATGTCGTCCTCTAGAGGCAACAAATCTGGCTTCTTCGATCGAGTTTGCATGCACTACTCGAGATTACCTGAAATAACCAATGAAACAAAAGAAATTAAAAATATAAATAAAAATATATGTTTAACTAAAACTGAACTAATTAAACTGATATTGTAAGTAATAAACGAAATTACAGTCCCTGGCAACGGCGCCAAAAACTTGTTGGGTAAAATATATACGCGCTACACGCAAGTGTACGTGGTCAACAAGTAATACAATGATAAGATCAAGTATCGTACCCACAAAGATAATAATTCCAATTTAATCAAACATGTACCAATTTTATCTTATTTCAGCTTTATTAAACTAATGAATAACTGATGATTTTTATAATAAACTACTACTTAAACCAAAATTAACACCAATTCAAGATTTTAACAAGTTTTGGAGAATTAAGGCTACAACTTCACTTATTACTTCACTTCAGAGAATTTACTTTCCTTCAGTTTATATCAATTACTCTAGATTATTAACCAAGAACACATAAGTAGATATAACCATCTCTCGATGCATTAAATCCATACTCACTCAAATCCACAAATGATAGAATTAAGCAAGACACCTTAATTAACCAACTCATTATATCTCTATGTGAATTATAATTGAAAAAGGTTTATTCTAAAGTTCTCTTCAGATTACATATGATGCATATATATCTCTATCTTATACATGAATTATGAATCTTAACTACAGTAAAAGTCATAAACATACGTTACTATAGCCAGTTTTAATCCCATATATCATCTCTCAAATTTATATGGGATAACAGATAATTGATAATCAAGCAACTATATAAGTTATGCACAACACATAGTAAATAACCTGGAGATAATATTCATAAACTAAGTTGAAAGCTATTCAATCCTCCGTTACATAATAAGATCCGTTATAGACTTAAATAAGAATTTAGTTCATCATAAATGATTAAAAAACTATAATCCACACAGTGGTAAACATTCTGAATACAAGGTACAGAGGAAGAGAGAAAATAAACTCTAGAATTGTATCACCGCTCTTCGTCACTATCCTTGTGTTCTTAGTGCTTCAACCGTGCTTCAATTCTCCGTCTCTATCAAAACTCATGAACTAGAGCTTGAAATCTGTCTAAGTGTGTTTGTAATATCCTCTCTGATAGCCTCTTATATCCTCCTAATCCGCAAGCCAAACACAATCTTTGTTGCTGCAGAATCCCAAACATTAAAGGAAATTACTTTCTTTGCTGTCGTACACCCGCCCCAGCGGGGGTTTTTACTCTACGTACACCCGCCCCGGCAGGTAGCCACTTTATGCTGCTAACTTTTCTACACCCCTGCCTCGACGGGTGGTTATGCCTTATGAGGCCCGCCCCAGCGTGTGTCTCTTTCCTTGACAAGCTGCAAAATCTTCAATTAGGTCCCGATTTCCCATTCATTCTAGTTCTTGCAATCAACAACGCAAAACCAGAGTAAACTATACTAAAACTACTTGAGAAAGCCAAGAATCAAGCTATAATAGACATCGATTCGTAGGTGTAAAACCAAGTCATCACGTGCCTAAGCCCGGAGGGATGGTACGAGTATGCCTGGATTACCGAGATTTGAACAAGGCTTGTCTCAAGGACAACTTCCCAGTGCCTTTTATCCATATACTGATAGACAACACGGCATAATATGGCATGCGTTCTTTTATTGACTGTTTTATCTGGTACCATCAAATCATGGTTGCTGAAGAGGACAGGGAGAAAACAACCTTCATCACTCCCTGGAACATTTTATTATAGACGTTTGTCTTTCAGCCTTTTCAATGCCAGTGCCACATATCAGCGAGCCATGATGGCCCTTTTTCATGACATAATTCACAAAGAGATAGAGGTCTATGTGGATGACATCATCGTCAAATCCCAGAAGGAGGATGACCACATCAGCCATTTTAAAAAGCTTTTCAATAGGTTGCGCAAATACAACCTAAATTTGAATCCTGTGACGCCCCCAAATTCGGGTACCTTCAAACCCTGGATATAGTGCTACACGGTACTACTGTCTACTCATACATTCAATTGAATACTCGAATCACATATATAACATTTCTAGCATTCTATTACAATACATTCTTCACAAGTTCTTATTAACCTTTACATACGTTCGTTGTCATAATATCATTTATTACAACAAAAGCACTATGCTATTACAAGGGTAGCTAAGTATTCATCTTGGATTTGCCCTTGTCCTTACCGGATCCTTTGGTCTGATACCTTTTAGCTGAAACATATGATTTTTAGAAAACTTTACGTCGTGAAAATTTTTGTTAAGGGCGCTGCAGCGCCGGCACAAGGCCTAGAGGCCGCACTGCAGCGCTGTCTAGCAGAACTTTCCCCTAACTCAGCGCTGCAGCGCTAGGAAGCAGGGTTTGGGCGGCATAGCAGTTCCGGCCCCCAAATTCTGGAAATTTTGAATTTTAACTATCGACGTCGGGAAAAAATCCGCTGGTCGGGTCATAACCCAGATCTTTCTCTATTAATAAGTTATTTTTACCCTTATTCTTTTTATTTGAGAAAAATGTTGTGAAAGGTTTTTTAGGAAAAGGGCAACATGTATCATGTCGACGATTTGAACATTTTACAGAGTCGCCAGTTGGTAGATTTGAAATGGTTGTACCAACTCAACCAATTTTCGTTTGAAAGAGGCCTAATTTGCTGGACACTGTCGAAATTTGATCTTTGAAAACAAAATTTTGAGTTCGGGGGCTTGGCTAAGTGTGGGGAAGGTGTTAGGCACCCCACAACTCCCGTGTAAACACGGTACTGCATCCTTTCAATATTTCCCTTAAAAATTGAAATGTGTGATTGTTGTTTGAAAATTGGGCCTTTGTTGGATGGAAAACATGTATGTGCATCGTTGAACCTATATACGAAGGGTTTGATTTGATTTGCAAAAAGTCGTTGATTTGATTTGCAAAAGTGTTGATTTGATTTTGCAAAAGCTTTTCTTTTTGATAAGATTATTGATTGATGTTTTGAAAGATGGTTTTTAAACCCTTACACTAACATAGGAATTGAAGCATATTGATACTTCAATTTTATCTTTTTAGCCTTAAGGCTTAATCTGAATGGTGATTGTCAGGCTGCAAAGCATCCTCGACCACAACATATATACAAGTGTCGGTTTCCTCATGGGTAAGATAGCCATCGGAGGGACTCTGACACGACAAACTATATTTTTACTATGTTGAGACCTTAATTTTGGATAACTGTTTTAAGGTATTTGGTATGTACATTTTTACAGAAAAACTGGCAGGGTACATCTGTAAAGTGGAGTTTTTCTATCGTGGGAATCAGATTCTGATCTGTTTGATCATGAATCCCACGATTCCTAGGCTCACATAGGGAGGCCAATAAACCTGCACAACTCAAATTTGTATAGAAATATATTGAAATATCGCTAGAACCAAGGATTCATTCAGTAAATCCTGGTTCACACATGGTCGAAGCATCTCGTTTCCACTAGATAGCGATCTAAGGGACGCGAGGTTGCTTTCATAACTAAAATTAGAAAAATGCTAGATTTAAATAAATCTCAGTCATTCTAGCTTTTCGGTTCTGTCTGTACCGATTTTGAACCGTTTAAAAGCTAGAGTTGGCGAGATTTAAATAAATCTAGTTTGCCCGCAGATAAGTCAGTGCCGATTCATATAAAATAAATATTTAAAGCAACAATTTAATAAAAACGAGTAAAACAATATATATACAATTATATATATGAAAGTTGTAAAGGGCGATGGGTTTTCACATCGGTGCCCAGACTAGAATTGAAATATATATATATATATATATATATATATATATATTTATAAAAGCTGTATAAAAGCCACGGAATGATCTAGGCTAAACAGAATTGAAATATATATATAAAATAGTGAAAAGGGGGATGGGTTTTCATGCCTGTGCCCGGACTGAAATATAAATATTTACAGAAACATAGTCAATCAGGATTGGGAAGATAACCCAATATGGTGAATGTTGTGAAAATAGTAAAAAGGCCACAGAATGATCCAGGCCAAACTGGAATGCAAAAATATAAATATAGACTGAAAAGTTGTCAACCAAGACTGAGAAGATAACCCAGCGTGGCGACGGCAGCTTATATATGCATATTTATATATAAAAGTAGTAAAGAGACCACAGAATGATCCAGGCCGAACAGAAATATATATATATATATATATATATATATATATATATATAGAGAGAGAGAGAGAGAGAGAGAGACATAAAAGTAGTTAACCAAGACTGGGAAGATAACCCAGTGTGGTGAAGGCTGCTTATATATGCATATTTATATATAAAAGCAGTAAACTACCACAGATTTGACATCCGGGCTTGACAGAATTGAAAATTTAGTATATATACAGTTAAATATATACAAAAAAAGCCAAACTCGGACTGGGAAGATAATCCAGTCTGGCGAAGTTGCTAATAACAAAGATGCGAGTATATAAAAGCTGCTGGAAGCGACGGATCGTCAATCCGAGTGGTAGAAATGCCAGAAAATGCGTTTATGTACAAAAATGTACCAAAAGTTGACAACAACGGCCTTAGAACTGAGTTCCGGGCATATTCAAAAAATGAAACTTGATATGCAAGTGTATACAAGTGTGAAGAAGTAGTATTGACTTGCTGATCGTAAAAATACTCATAATAGACTGCCACACGGGCTTTTTGCCAAATCGTAGGCTTTACACATCCGAATCTACCGGTTATTTTCTGATATGTGGTAGTATGTGGGTATATCTACGTGTTAGAGTGAAATTTTTTGGGTTTAGAAGACAAGAAAATATACAAAAAACCAAACGGGCAAGGGTTCAGAGCGTTTCTGAATTCTTGAAATGAGAGGGTGGTTCACCTCTATATATAGGCCAGGGAGCCTCCACTCTACCTGCTGCTACCGCAGGTAGAGGTGTGGATCCATGTGGTGGGGCCCACGTGGAGGGTCCTGTCGTCTCGACGTACGTGCACTCTGAGCAACGCGAGGTCTGATTCGAAACTTTCTAACTTTTGATCGGAGCATCCGTTTGAGGCGTGCTATACCTTTACAAAAATCCCTCATCGAGAGTGTCACAATGACATGGGATAAAAACTTTTTCGGGTCCAAGATCTGACTTTGGTGGCATCAATTTAGCTTGAGTTTGACCAAATCCACTAAGATTTGGTAAAATAACCATTTTGCCCCTCCCGGGTTTGCCTTTAGTGTCGGCACGGCCTTCGGTTGACTTCTTGTGGCTATTTCCAAGATTTGGATCCAATTCGAGTCTGTTTTTCCTCAGGGTTATCTCTGAGGCAGACTTGGTCGCTCCAAGTTTTCCTGTGGAGAGGTTATGATGCTTCAAGATTGGTTTTGAAGTTGACTTGACTTCCCAGGTTGAGACCGGGGCTGACATGTACCTCCTAGGTTGAGACCAAGGTTGACCTGTTCCTCTCGAGTTGAGACCGGGGCTATTCTATAATTTGTGGGTTGAGATTGGGGCTGACCTGTACTTCTCAGGTTGAGACCGGGGCTAATCTGTACTTCCCGGGTTGAGACCGGGTTGACCTGTACCTCCAAGGTTGAGATCGGAGTTGACATGTACTTCTCGGGTTGAGATCCGGGCTGTCCTGTACCTCCCAAGTTGAGATCGGGTCTGACCTGTACCTCCCGGGTTGAGACTGGGGCTGACCTATACCTTCTGGGTTGAGACCGTGGCTGACCTGTACCTCCCGGGTTGAGACCGGGGGCTAACTTGTACTTCCCGAGTTGAGACCGGGGCTGACCTGTACCTCCCGGGTTGAGACTGGGGTTGACCTGTACTTCTCAGGTTGAGACTGGGGCTATCCTGTACCTCCTGAGTTGTGATCGGGGCTGACCTGTACTTCCCGGGTTAAGACCGGGGCTGACCTGTACCTTTCGGGTTGAGACCGAGGTTGTCTTGTACCTCTCGGGTTGAGACCGGGGTTGACATGTACCTCTCGGGTTGAGACCGGGCTGATTTGATGACCCGGTATTGAGACCGGGGTTGAGTTGAGGGCCCGATATTGAGACCGGAGTTGATTTGACGGCCCGGTATTTAGATTGAGGTTGATTTGATGGCTTGGTATTGAGACTGGGGTTGATTTAATGGCCCGATATTGAGACCAGGGTTGAATTGATGACCCGGTATTGAGACCGAGGTTAATTTGACGGCCCGATATTGAGTTTGGGGTTGATTTGAAGTCCCGGTATTGAGATCAGGGTTAAGTTGACGACCCAATATTGAGACCGAGATTGAGTTGATGGCCTTGTATTGAGATCGGGGTTGATTTAACAGCCCGGTATTGAGACCTGGGTTAAGTTGATGACCCGGTATTGAGATTGGGGTTGATTTGACGGCCCGGTATTGGGACCGGGGTTGATTTGATGGCCCAGTATTGAGACTGAAGTTGATTTGATGACTCGATATTGAGACTAGGGTTGAATTGACGACCCGATATTGAGATCGGGGTTGATTTGATTGCCCGATATTGAGATCGGGGTTGATTTGATGGCCCGGTATTGAGACCGGGGTTGAGTTGATGGCCCAATTTTGAGACCGGGGTTTATTTGACTGCCCGATATTGAGATTGGGGTTGATTTGATGGCCCAGTATTGAGATCGGGGTTGATTTGATGGTCCAGTATTGAGACCGGGGTTGATTTGATAGCCCAGTATTGAGACCGGAGTTGATTTGATGGCCCGGTACTGAGACCGGGGTTGAGTTAAAAAGACAGTCTTGCCCTCCTACAGTGTTAGTAATAGGGAAAGGAAATTTTGAGTGTCTACAGATGCCCTTCTTTATCTTGTTCATGCAATGTAGTGATGGACAGGATAAAGATTAGTAGACATGGGAAATTCACATGCAAACGGGAGGCAATGCATGTCATGATATGCGATGAATGTTAGATACCTTCGAGGGGGTAGGGTTATCATTGGTTGATTATGTTAGCTTCTGCTGGGGATAATGTTATTCATGATAACGGTAGGACACCCACTGACAGTTTATCAGAGTTAGGCTGCTGTCTCGCTCTGTTGGGGATGTCAGTAATAGGCTACCGCGAACTATTTTCATCACTTTTTGCTGGGGATAACATCATCCATGATTGCCTAGGTGACTCTGATGAGGACGACATTGTTGCCGCCGAGTTATTCCAATGAGTGCTCTCGATGCCTATCTTGACGATAATCTACACCGGTAGTTCGTCACAGTAAGTTGAATCACCACTTCATCTCAGTGCTTCCTCTGAGGATGTGTATAACAGATTCCATCATCGGGGATGGATTATTATATTGCTTTCGTCACCGGATCCCTTTCGATGCTTCGTTGGGGTTGAGCCAACGGCCGAACTATCATCGGTCATTACCCGACGCTTCGTTGGGGTTGAGCCAACGGGCGAACTATCATCGGTCATTACTCGACGCTTCGTTGGGGTTGTGCCAACGGCTGAAATGTCCCCAGTTTGTACCCGATGCTTCGCTGAGGTTGTGCCAATGGCTGAAATATCTCGGTCTGTACCCGACGCTTCGCTGGGGTTGTTCCAATAGCTGAAATGTCATCGGTCAGTACCCGAGGCTTCGCTGGGGTTGTGCCAACGGCTGAAATGTCACCGGTATGTACCCGATGCTTCGCTGGGGTTGAGCCAATGGCTAAAATGTCTCGGTCTGTACCCGACATTTCGCTGGGGTTGTGCCAACGGCTGAATTGTCTCGGTCAGTACCCGACGCTTCGCTGGGTGCCAACGGCTAAATTGTCATTGGTCAGTACCCGACGCTTTGAAATTGGCAATTTTTAGTAGTTTTACGCAGTTTTTTTGGTATTCTTCATCACTGATCCCCAGACATTACCAAGGGTTTTCAGAATGTTCCCCTTTCTGTCAGAATTACGCTGCTTAAACGCAGGATTTCAGGACAAACCGCTCAATCGCGTAACAATTTTTCTTCAGATTTAACTCGGCAGCTCATATAAACTCTGTTTCAACTTGAACTGCACTGAGCCCGGGGGGAATGGGACCCACCTTGGGGAGCCGCAGGTAGAGGTGCGGCTATCGCGGGTGGGCTCGCTTCCACCTGTGGCTTTATATTGGGCAGCGGGAGTTCATTTGAATCAGTTTCATTTTGAGTTTCAAACGGAATTCGATCTTCTTTTTCAGATCTACGAAGTTCAGGCAGCCTTTTTCTAATTCTGTCAGTTTCTAAGCGTTTAGCGTATCGCAGGTAACGTTTTATGTCCTTTTTTCGCAAGTTTTGACCGTTAAAAGCATATGAACCACGTAGGGGGCTTTTAAACGCAATGTATGAAAAATGTATGCTTATATGACCTGCTAATTTTTTTTTTGACTTTATATGTATGCATATCTTACTGTAATTTACGTTTTGACGTAAGAAAATTTAGATTATGAGACAGTCATATTTTGCTCTTTTTGATCAGTTTACTCATCCTTTTTGAGGCCTAGTGAGCCTGGATTTTCAACTAAAAATATCCATGGTAATTTGGCTACCATGTGAAGTTTACTTTTGATTTTATTTCATAAAGAAGAACTGTTCATGTTTTTGGGAAGTTGTGCTATTGAATGGCCACTTGGACATGCCTGTGTGCATGAGGACAGTTCATTTTACAAAGGAGACTCTGGCAAAAAATTTTCAAAAGCCCGAGCATTTAAAAACATGCAGTTTTGACTCTACTGGGGATTTTTGACTGACCCATGCACTTTTTTTGGATTTTGCTTTTGAAAAATATGTAGTTTTGGTCTTACTTGGTATTTTTGACTGACCCATTCATTTTTTTGGATTTAGCTTTTGGAAAACATGCAGTTTTGGCTTTACTGGGTATTTTTGACTGACCCATGCATGTTTTAAGACTTAGAAATGCATATAGTACTAATTTAAAATAATAAGCCACAGGTTTTAGGCTTACTACACCATTTTTGAGGTGATTTGGAGACTTTTGTCCAGGTGATGAACCGAGATAGACCCAGCAGTGCTAGCAGGGTAGTTTCAGGCGTTAGACGTAGGCGAGCTTCTGATGTTCCTCAGCCACGTCCCGCTCAACCACCTCATAGATTGGCAGAGTCGGTGATTCATCCAGCCCAAGACGAGCTGCCGATTGATATTAAGGATGAGCAGTCTCCTTTTGCTGCTCCTGCCCCCTGCTCAGGCACCACAAGTTGAGGTTCCGGGCATTGTTGTGCCGACCCAGGAGTTGTTGGGAGACTTGAGTCGTTATCCATCGAGATTTCTTCACGCCAATGAGGTGAATTGAAGTTTTCTTCTCTCTGGATTCTCTTTCTTTCTTTTGCCATTCTTGGGGCACAGGTTTTTGACATTGGTTGGTTTTTTGATGCAGGTTCCCGGCTTTACGCAGCCTCGAGGGAACTGGTTCAATGTGCACTCCCTGTACCATACTTTGCAGCAGGACTACAGGAATGTCGTTAATGGCTGGGGGTTTCAGGCCTTCTTCTCTATTCTTCCCCGCCGTTGCCCCTGGGGGTATATGAGGGCTTTTTCTGAGTGCTAGTTCCACCAGACTCAGTCCCTTCATTTGTTAGACTGTGAGGTGATGATGACCCCTATGGATTGGAGGTTCATCACTGGCATTGAGTTTGAGGGTGAGCCAGTTCCTGTCGTGGCTGACATAACACCTACTGCCTTTCGATCTCTACTGGAAGTTCCTTCCATGGCGATCAAGGCTCAGACGATCCGATCTGGTCCGTTGAGTATAGATGCCCAGAGTGGGGCTTTACTTGAGCCTCTGCCTGATGATCAGAGGGTTCAGGATCGCATCTTGAGGCAATTATTTTTGGTGATCATCAGAGGTTATTTTGTGGCAGACAACTCATTAACTGTGTCTTTCGCCCTAGTCCGCGCTACCCGATATGTAGAGCGCCTCAATTACTTTGATTGGGGTTCCTACACCTTTGCTTATTTTCTCCGGGGCATACACATGCTTTCGGAGGGTTTGACGGAGGCTTGGTTAGGGTTCTACCCATTTCTGCTGGTGAGTACATCTTTCTTGTACCTTTTTGATTTATATATTTACGTTTGTCAGTCTTGGTCACTGAGGACTTTTGATATTTACATGGCCAGTTCTAGGCGTATGAGAGGCTTCCTTGCCTACGGCCCACCACTGCTTTAGGTCAGGAGACCTATCCACGGGGACGACGTTGGCACCATTCCACTTTGATGGAGGTCCCTGTTGCTGAGGGATTCACCCATTCTCGCCTAGAACTTGAGGTTTTGACAGCTGGAGCGATCACATGGATCCTATATACCTCTAAGTTTTTTTCTATAGGACTTGAGGGAGGCTTCCCCACTGGCCAAGAGTTTGCGTTGTCAACCCGCAGAGCCTCGTTGCTGACAGAGGGAGGCTGGGAGCTCTATTTAGGAGAGCGGGCTATGAGAAGTATCACAGGGTAGATCCACATTGCCATTATTCCTCGTGCTTGGCATCATTGGCCATTGATCCTGCCACTGACAGATATCCCTATGGAGGGCATAGATGGCTTTACCCTATTAGACGGTCCTTATAGCCAGGAGGCATTCAGCAGTTGGTGGAGTCCTCGCATGATTCGAGCTCAGACTTGTGCTACCCAATTTATGGAAGACATGGTGCCTGGGTCTGTTATAATGACAGATTGGATAGCTTGCCTCAAGGAACCGACTTATTTGGACCAGATCACAGGATTGACCCAGCAGCTGGAGAGAGCTCACCTATTTTTCAAGTATCTTGGCAGAGATCCGTCACAGGTATCTTCTTTTGACCCTTCCAGTTCAGGAACGGTCCCCTCATCAAGTTCATTTTCCAGTAGTTTTGTAGGGGCTGATCCTCCCTTGTATCGCCCAGACATTCCTGATGACTGTGACTTTGTGTCCACGGAGGAGATGGAGTAGGTTAACCACCTTAGCGTAGATGTTTTGGATCTTTTTGGATAGTTATTATAGCTATGTCTTTTGGTTGGCCACTGTTTTGGCTTTTGGGTTGCTGTGCCCCATTTTGATAGACCACTGTTAGTAGCTGGGTGGTGGTGCCCCATTTCCCTATACTTTTTTATTTTGTATTGTATTATCATACAGGGATGATGCTTGTAGTAGATAGTTTGTTGTAGATATGCATGATATTTCCTATCTATTGCATCATATTTAACATTATCATTATGCATGTATTATGTCATATGTATGCATTTAGACAGATAAGTTCAAATTTGACCCCTAGATGGTCTTATGATACGATGATACAGATGACATCGTCTACTGTTAGCCGTATCGAGTATTTACCACCATCTGAGGTGGCATTGTCGTTGAGATTATGGTATGAGAGCCTGCCCTTCTTAGCTAGAGGGACAGTGGACCAGATGCTGTGACATTCGTTGGCCCTTATAGATTTTTAGGTGCCATACAGGTTTATAGATGGCATTTTATCCTGCTGGATACCTAATAGACAGGTCTTTCGCTTCGAGCATCATGAGTTGACTCTGACCCTTGAGGAGTACCAGCGGTTCACTGGCTTAGCTTTAGAGGCGCCATGCACTTGCACGGCGATCAGTGATATGAAGAGACCATTTATACGGATGTTGGGTCTCCATCAGAGCGTAGTGATGGAGGAGATTATATTTTGACGCGTAATCTCCATTGACTTTCTGATCAATCACTTCGGTGAGCTCGACTGTTATGATCGACATGCCGGGGATTTTATTGTGTCAGCAGAGGCGTGGCATTCGGCTAGGATAGACATTTTGATGATGTGCATTATATCCTATGTCTATATGCCGCTGCGCTTGGACAACCTGGATGTGGGGTTGATAGTTGTGGTCCGGGCCCTTAGGCAGGGTAGCACCATCATACCGATGATATTGGCTGAGACACTGAGGTCAGCCACTTACTACATTACCCACCCGGAGGGGTTCTTCAGAGGCAGTTCGGTCTTGTTGTATATATGGCTCATATCCCATATTCGACCGATTGGATTTTTCAGGCATCATGGATATTATTTTTCCCATGATATATCTATGTCATACTTCTTTCAGCCGGCGGAGTGTACCAATTCAGAGACATAGTCAGCACTTCTGTCTGATATTGCGCATCCATTTTTGATTCTGCCCTGCGCAGGACTATTCTCCCCATATAGCTTTATTACCCATGCACCTGGCATGGATTGTCTGCCTCTAGCGGGATTGAGGGGAGTGACTACTTATCATCCTCTGGCTGTTATGGGCCAGTTCGATCAGTTTCAGAGCCTGCATCTGTTTGAGGGGGCTGTTGATAAGAGGATGTTAGCTTTGTCTATGTCATCTGCTTATTTAATTAGGGTGTATGAGTGTTGGACTCATAGGGAGAGGGTTGATTTCTCCAGTAGCCATCCAGATCGTTCTCTAGAGTACTCGGCGTGGTTGGAGGCAGATATAGCGTCGGTCGCATTCATCCAGTCAGCTCCTATTGTAGATTTAGACGAGGAGGAACCTATGGAGGATCCTGAGTCTCCTACCGAGGTTGAGTTGTTCATGGTTTTGACATCAGAACTAGTTAGTGATCCGTAGATTGTTCCTATAGGGACAGATCCATCTTTGGTAGACTCACTAGCCCAAATGACCTTTGAGAGGGATCAGGCTAGAGCTCTAATGTTGACCGCCTTGTCTGGTAGAGATATAGCTTTAGCGGAGAGAGATGTGTCTCGAGCTGCTCAGGATGAAGGATTGATTGAGCAAGAGGAGATCCGCTCTGCCAGAGACGCAACTTTTGTGGAGATCGAGTAGACTTTAATTGATAGGGATGCAGCTTTTGTAGAGAGGGATGAGGCTATAGCTTCCCAGGATTTCCACATTGCCGATAGTACTGCTCTTTGGTCTTATACTCACGGTCCGATTACCGAGATGAGTGCCTATATTAATGACCAAGTGCCACACTGCAGATGACTGTGGATATTTTGAGCCGTATGGAGGCTGAGGGTATTGCACTTGCAGCTGCTCCTCCATCTTTAGAGAGAGATGCCAAGCTGGCACTGCTAGCCCGCTTATCCATATGTCCATAGACTAGCTTTGTTTCTCCTGCACATACTAGATCAGCCATTTTTGTCATGTACAGGACACTATGTATATATCAAACAACATTATATATCAGAGAAATATATTTTTGATTCACTTTCTTGTTTGGATATGTATTATCATTACTGAGTGATTACCACTTCTTTCATGACTATTGTTGTTGATGTATCTTGAGCTTCTCCTTGATGGACTGACAGTGAGATGTCAGAGAGTATCTTAGCAGGGCCTGTTGACCAGGGTAGCTTGATAGGACTTAGCCTTTATAGTTTTGGTGTCTTGGAACTGGTTTTTATTGGTTTTTTATTTTTTCTTGAAGGTCAAACTGCACCATAAATGGCTGCCTACGTACTCCCGGGTGGAGGGAGATCAGGTCATTCGTAGTTCACCTTTTTTTTGTGTGAGAGAGGTTTGAAAAGTATTTATCTTGTGTTTTGAGTTTGATTTGATGTGTTTTGAAATTTTATTTGGTTTGACCGCACCAGAAATGGCTACCTACGTACTCTCGGGTGTAGGGAGATTAGGTCATTTGTAGTTCCGGCTTCTAGTGAAAATCGATCCTTATTTGATTTGTAGGACCCGGATGCGGGTATACATGTGTTTCAGACATAGTACCTTTTTATGGTGTCTGAGTTGATGAGTTGGGGAAATTTGCTCCCATCCAGTTCTTGTAGTTTGATAGCTCCTCCTGTTAACACTTCCTTGACAATGAAAGGGCCTTCCCAATTCGGGACGAACTTTCCTTTGGCTTCATCTTGATTGGCCAAAACTTTCTTTAGCACCAAGTCATTTTCTTTGAATTGCCGTATTCGGACTTTCTTGTTGTAGGATCGAGCTATCCTTTGCTGATATAACTGTCCGTGGAAAATGGCTGTAGCCCTCTTTTCATCTATCAGGGACAGTTGGTGGTACCGGTCTTGCAACCATTAATCTTCGTCCATCTGAGCATCTATTAACACTCACAAGGACTCCATCTCTACTTTTATGGTGAGGACTGCTTCCATGCCATAGTCTAATGAATAGGGGGTAGCCCCAGTAGAGGTGCGCATTGACATCCTGTATGCTAACAGGGTTAGAGGTAGAAGGTTAGGCCATTCTTTGTGATTGGCGGACATTTTCTGCATTATCTTCTTGATGTTCTTGTTGGCCTCTTCAATAGCACCATTCATCTTGGGCCGATAGATGACGGAATTGAGATGCTTGATGTGGAACTTACTGCACAGTTCTTTCATCATTTGATTGTTTAGGTTCTTAGCGTTGTCTGATACGATCACCTCCAGTTGTTCATACCGACAGATGACATTGTTTCTAATGAAACCAATGATGACCTCTTTGGTGACTTTGGGATATGAGTCAACTTTAACCCATTTAGTGAAGTAATCGATCATGGTGAAGATGAATTGATAACCATTGCTGGCTTTGGGTTCCACGGGACCGATTACATCCATTCCCCACATGAAGAAAGGCCATGGTGAACTCATGTTGTGTAGCTCATTTGGAGGAGCATGTATGGCATTTCCATGTAGTTGGCATTGAAAACATCTCTTGACGTGATCATTACAGTCAGCTTTGAGCGAGATCCAATAATGTCCTGTTCTTAATATCTTCTTGGCCAACAGGTGACCGCTCATGTGTGGACCACAGACTTCGCCGTGGACTTTATCCATCAATCTCTGGGCTTGCTCTTTATCAAAGAATCTTAATAGGCCTATTCTAACATCCCTTTTGTAGAGTGCATCTCCGCTCAGATAGAACTTCATAGCCATTTTGTGAATCCGCTTTTGCTCGGATTGGCTTTCCCCAACGGGTGTAGATCCATCTCGGAGATATTCTTTGATGTCTTAATACCAAGGCTAATTGACAGGAGGTATTTCATCTGATACTTCTCCAATGTAATTCTCGTATGTCGGAGCTTTCTGAATTGTGAATTTGATGCAGGGAATCCTACTCCTATCGGATATGTGGATCAATGAAGCCAACATCGCTAATGCATCAGCAAAGTCATTTCTTCCGCAAGGAATATGGCTGAAGGTATGTCTTCAAATTCCAGGGATATTTTGATGACCTACCGATGATAGGGTAGCAAATACAGTTCTTTGGTGTGATATGCCCCAGTGGTTTGTCTGATGACCAACTCAGAGTCTCTAAAGACCAGTAAATGTTTGATACCCATGGATTGGGCTAATTTTAACCCCATTATATAGCCTTCATACTCGGCTATGTTGTTGGTATTTCCAAATTGAAGTTTGGTAGCCACAGGATATTATTCTCCTGTTCTAGAGATAAGGACTGCCCCAACTCCAGCACCTTCCATGTTTACTGCTCCATCGAAATACATTTTCCATGGTTGGACTGTATTCTCTTGTTGGAGTTATTGAATTGTCATGATCCCATCATCAGGGAAATAGGTCTCGAGGGGCTCGAACCCTCTTGAAGGTGCTTCAGCTAATTGATCTGCAATGCCTTGACCCTTGATTGACTTCTGAGTCACGTAGACAATGTCGAATTGTTGTAGGATCAACTGCCATTTGGACAGTCGATAATTCAACAGTGGCTTATTGAATACAAATTTTAGGGGATCGATGTGGATATAAGGTAGGTCATGTGCCCATGCAAATAGTGTTTCAACCTTATGGCGGCCCATGCTAGTGCACAACACGTCTTCTCGATCAGGGTGTACTTCTGTTCAACACTGCTAAATCTTTTACTGATGTAGTAGATGGCTCTCTCCTTGCTACTATCATCCTTCTGTCCCAGCATACAACCCATTGCATTGGCATTGACAGACTGGTACATGAACAAGGGAACTCCATCCCTCGGAGGTACCAAAACTGGTGCTTCCACCAGCTACTTCTTGATGGCAAGGAAGGCTTGTTGACAATCCTTATTCCATTTGGTGGAGGAATTCTTCCTTAGTAGCTCGAAGATGGGTTCATAGGTTGCTTTGAGCTGGGAAATGAATTGGCTTATGAAATTAATCCTTTCTAAGAAACCCATGTATCTCCTTTTCTGTTTGAGGTAGTGGCATCTCAGTGATGGCTTTGATTTTAGCAGGGTCTAGGAATCCCAGTAACTTGCCTGATTTAACACCAAAAGCACATTTGGCGGGATTTAGCTTGAGGTTGTACTTACACAACCTAATGAATAACTTCTTGAGATGGTCGATGTGATCATCCTCCCTACGAGATTTGATGATGATGTCATCCACATAGACCGCTATCTCCTTGTGCATCATGTCATGAAATAGGGCCATCATGGCTCACTGATATGTGGCTCCGGCATTGATGAGACCTAAGGACAGTCTCCTATAGCAGAAGGTTCCCCAGGGAGTGATGAAAGCTATTTTCTTCTGGTCTTCTTCAGCAACCATGATCTGATGGTAACCAGCAAAGCAATCCACGAATGAATACATGCCATACTGCATCGTGTTGTCGATCATAATGTGGATAAAAGGTACGAAGAAATTGTCCTTGAGGCAGGCTTTATTCAAATCTCGGTAATCTAGGCAGACTCGTACCTTCCCTAGGGGTTTAGGTATGGGAACTATGTTTGACAGCCACTCCGAGTAGGTTAATACCATGATGATTCCGGCTTTAAATTGTTTAATGACTTCTTCTTTAAGTTTTAGACTCCATTCAGGTTTCAATCGTCTAAGCTTTTTCTTCACTGGCTTGAATCGAACTTTAATGGACATTCGATGAATGATAATATCAGTAGATAGGTCAATCATGTCTTCATGTGACCATGCAAACACATCTTGGAATTGCGTTAGGAGTTCGATCAGGTCGGCTTTTTGGTCTTGGGTGAGGTCTATGCCTATCTGGATTTCTTTGATGTTTTCGGAGGTTCCTATGTTGATAATGGTGGTTTGGTCGAGGTTTGGTTTGGGCTTCCATTCTTTGATCTCATAGGGCACCTCATAGTCATCTTCCTCCTCTTGATCAATATCCATCAAGTCAAAGTTCAGTTCTACATCAAAGTTGTAGTCACTTTGACAGGGTGGCATATCATCAGCAGAGACAAACACAACCAATGCTTGAGTCCTAAAAACAAAAATGCTTTCATTTTTAATATATACAACTGCTTAAATATACAGAGCATTTGGCAAAGCATGACAAAAGTTACTGCTATAGCTGTGCAATCAAAAGTAAGCAGTAAATAAAAGTATGTTACAAGGCAGGCAGACTCTCTGCCCCTTTACCCTTTTTGACTGAGGCATGGGACGCTGTTCCAGTTATCTAGGGTTAGATCCTCATGAATAAGGAGGATCAAGGATTTGTGGTCATCCGTCTCTTCTCGGATAATGACTGAGACATCTTTTATAATAGGGCCAGGGTTTCTCTTTGAAATGCCCTCTTTTTCTTTCTTGATGCGAGGAGTTTGAATCTGATCCACATCATCGCTGTCTAGGATTTCATCATTTATACACTCGTAGTTTATGATAATCCGCATGTTAGCAAATGGGTCTCGTCCTTTGTACGAGATCTTTTCTTTTTCCTTTGTGCTATCCGTCTCAGATCTGAGAGTTGTTCTCTCACTTGCTGGTGTAATGGGAGAAAATAACATGGTTGATACCACAACTGGGATTTTCCTCATGGGTTTCACCCATCCTACACCCGTAAGGTTTGGCAACAAAATTGTGGAAGCATGAGCTTTGGAGTGCTTATATGGATTTCGGCAGCTTGACCTAGATGAATAACCCAATCTGGCTCTCCCTGTCTAGCTCGGGATTTGGACTGGACTCTTGATACCTTGTTGGTTCTTTCCTAACCCTTTTCCAGGTTGGAAACCCAAGGATACCATCTCCTGGCCTACTGTCATCACTTCAGGGGATACTTTAGGCTTCAAAACTGGTGCTCTGATAGGTAGATACTGAGTATCACTCACCTCCAGGGCTTAAAAACTTGCAGGTTCAATCCCCGCATCCAGGCTAATCACTGGCATGTCTCCTTGTATGTTGACAGGGTATTCTGGTTTGGCGTTGACTGTAATGAGGTTGCCGTTGATAATGTATTTGAGCTGTTGATGGAGGGTAGATGGTACTACCTCTGCCATGTGGATGCATGGCCTGCCTAACAACAAGTTGTATCCAGTGGCGATGTTGAGCACCTGAAAGGACACATAGAACGTGTTTGGACCAATCTCTAGTGGAAGCTCTATTTCCCCCATAGCTTATCGACGAGATCCATTGAAAGCCCGGATGGCCACATGACTGGTTTTGATCCGGTTCGGGTTGATCGTCATCCTCTCCAAGGTATCGTAAGGACAAATGTTGAGGGACGATCTACCGTCTATGAGCACACCTCCGATCACATACCCGGAAGACATCACAGCTATATGCAGGGACTTACGATGGCCCGTCCCTTCTGCAAGGATATCATCATCTGTGAAAGATATCACATTGCTGTTGAAAATGTGTTCTACCACGTGATGGAATTTTTCGGCATCCACGGTATGTGGCAGATGAGCTTCTTCCAGTACCTTTACTAGAATGTTGCGGTGATCCACTGAGGATAATACCAAGTCTAGGATGGACATTTGTTTGGGTGCGTCTTTCAGGTTTGCACCACTTTGATGTCATTGTGTCCCATTTTACGGAGGAACTCTTCTATTTTCTCTTCAGCCACCTTTTCTTTGGCCTTGATGACTGGTTTAATCACCCGCTGAGGTAGGTACAATGGATTATCCTTTGGTACGATAGCAATGTTGTTTGAAGTGGAACCTTCATCGTTCCTGTAGTTCTATGGGACCCTCTTCAGACTGATAACAGAATACTGAGGTCTGAAAGGCAAGATTAAAGGCTCAGGTGCGACCACCTTCATAGGATCTTGTGTCTTTGACCCCTTTCCCTGGTAGTACTAACGGTGTGAGGGATGGCTCCTTATCATAGGAAATAATAGCCACTGTATCCTGATTCTATGTAGTGGGGATAAAGAGATTATCTTCATTTGGGAGGCCATAATCCCGATTCCCTTTTATCAAGTCATCGCTTTCAATCATATTCTGAATCAAGTTACAAAGTGCCCAGCAATCTTCAGTATCATGCCCGGGTGCATTGGACTGGTACTGACATATTTGGTAGGGCTTGAATTTCTTGGATTTAGGGTTCAATAGAGGTAATATATCTGCAACCATTCCTTCGTTGATTAACATCTGGAGGATTTCCTCTACTGGCTGGTTCAGGTTGGTAAAATTCCTTTGAAATAAGAATTTCCTACCAGCTTGGGAATTCTCATCTTTGGCCACCTTGTCAGTCCAAGGTTTATGCTCATGAGACCGGTAGTGATCCCTCGTGGAGATATGACTGATCTTCAGTGGACTGATCTCCTGTGTGGCAGAATTTGCGTCAGGCGGGTTAGTCTAGTTTATCAGCTACCTGGTGACCTGATGTTGGTAGACGACCAGTTCTGCTAACTGTTCAATTTGTTCCCTGATAGACCTTATCTCCTTCTCTATCAGGAATCGTATTTCTGAGACTTCCCAACTATCTAGGCAGTTGCTGCTGGATGGAGTTAACTCTCCCACATAACGGATGTATTTGGATTCTTCTCCATTTCTGGTGCTAATCATGTTGACATTCTCCTCTTTATGATGTGGGAGGGGATTACCTTGTATGTGTGGTTGTTCTGGTTTGGTCACCACAATCTCTCCATTGTTAATCAAGTCTTGGATTTTGTGCTTTAGAGACCAATAGTTTTGAGTGTTTTGAGTGTCATGGCCCGGGGATCCGGAATGGTAAGCACACTTCTTGCTTGGGTTAAAATTCCGTCCACCAGTGTTGGTTAGTGGAAGGAGTTATACAATCTTCTTCTGTGCCGTCAATTGTTTTAGCACATTCTCGAGTGAATCCCCTAGAGGAGTGAAAGTTCTTCGACGCATGACCTCCATGTTTTTCTGAAATGTAGGATTTGAAGGCTGTGCTGGAGCTGGGAAAGTGGTATAGTTCCTCCTTTGAATAGGCATACTGTTTGATTCGCCTTTTTGATTCTGTCCTTGTAATACTAAGGACACTTCTTCATCTTTCTTTTTATGTACCCTCTAGGGATTACTCCAGTAATTTTTGGACTGGCTATGCTCAGTAACAGCTTCGAGGGCGGTTAGATCCTTTATCTTCCCGGATTTGAGCCCCATTTCTGCCATCTCGCCATGTTTGATCATTTCAGAGAATGATTTTCCTATGCCTGCTAGGACCCTCTCATAATATGGAGCTTCTTAGATATTGATGACGGTCATGACTATCTCAGTCTCATTCATAGGTTGAATGACCTGTGCTGCGACTCGTCTCCATCGTTGATCATACTCTCTGAATGATTCAGTGTTTTGTTTCTTGATTTTGGTTATTTGGTATCTATCTGGAGCCAGCTGAGATTGGAAGCTGTAGTGATTGAGGAAGGCATGGGCTAACTCTTCCCAGCTGTGAATTTTGGAGTTGTCTAAACGGGCGTACCAGGCTCTAGCCTCTCCGGTCAGACTCTTCTGAAATAACTACATTTGTAGTTTCTCGTCCTCTGCATAGGATCCAAGTTCTCCAATAAATACTTTCAGGTGGGTATAAGGGTCTCCCAATCCATCGTACTTCTCAAAATCAGGAATTCTAAATTTTTCGGGATAACGAGCCACAGGGAATATACAGAGGTCTGAATAATTGACACTGCCAAATGCCACAATCCCTTTGATAGATCGGATTATTTCTTCCATCTGTTGTACTTTCTTCATAATGTCACAGCTTCCTGCTCTTTGTTGAGGATGGTGATTTCAGGGTTTTGTTAGTTGGGTCCTGGTTTTGTGGTCCAGGAATCTGAGTTTTGGCTTTTTCGGCCTCTTGATCGCCACCACTACCACCAGGTGTTCTCGGTTCTGTGTGAACTTGGGCTTGCTTCCCTTTAAGGGCCTTGCTTTGTTCCCTCAAAAAATTGGGCAATTCAGCTATTTGATTCTTCAGCCCTTCAAACTCTTCCCTAGAGACAGGGGTAGATTCTGGCTAAGCACTGGAAGTCATGTCCGTGGATGGACTTAGTGCTTTCTTGGACTTAGATCTAGTGACAGGACCAATTTTCACCTACAACAAAATGTAGGAGTGTCAATTTCTTAATGTAGGTAAGGATAGGATGCATAACATGATGTGTTTTTGTGAGTTTTTAATCTTATCCTGTAAAACAAAGATCAGTTGTTTTGATGACAGGATAACATGACAGGATGGATACGACAAGGAATGTAAATATTTCATTATGATATTTACATTGTGCTCCTTTACATTTGGAATTTGAAAACTTGACATTGAATTGAAAGAGGAAGGCATGAAGAAGCTTTCCATCAGATTTGGTTAATCAGAGGCTGACCTATCTTAGGCTACTCTCGCGGCTTTTTGTCATAAAGTTTCCCAGATCATCGCAATCTACTAGAGGGGAAATTAATTCAATCTTTCAACTGGAGCGAATCTGGGTGGTGCATTTTCATGAGCCCCCAGAGACTTAGTCGTCCCCAGAGTTATTACTTATTACCGACGGGTTTTGTCTCCCGAAGGAGGAATCACAACATACATTCACATACATTGCGTCTCACCATTATGCATATGATGACATTGGTGCGAAGCACTAATATGGGTGCGAAGCACTAAAAAGCAGAAAAGCATTCATTTACATTCATTCAATGTAAAGATGCAGCATTCATGCATTCATTCAATGTAAAGACGCAGCATTCACACATATGTAGTTTTGAAAGGGAAATGTTTGAAAAGATTTGAACGCATCTTAAGCCCTCTACTATCCCCAGTAGAGTCGCCACCTGTCGACATCGAGAAAAAATCCGCAGGTCGGGTCACAACCTGGATTTTTCTCTCTTCCGAAGTTATCTCTACCCTTACTCTTTTTATTTGAGAAAAATGTTTTGAAGGGTTTTTTTTAGGAAAAGGCCAACATGTATCATGTCGACGATTTGAACATTTTACAGAGTCGCCAGTTGGTAGATTTGAAATGGTTGTACCAACTCAACCGAGTTTTGTTTGAAAGAGGCCCAATTTGCTAGACACTATCGAAACTTGATCTTTGAAAACAAAATTTTGAGTTCGGAGGCTTGTTTAAGTGTGGGGAAGGTGTTAGGCACCCCACAACTCCCGTGTAAACACAGTACCGCATCTTTTCAATAATTTCCTTAAAAACTAAAATGTGTGAATGCTGTTTGAAAATTGGGCCTATGTTGGATGGAAAGCATGTCTATGAATCGTTGAACTTATATACGAAGGGTTTGATTTGATTTGCAAAAAGTCTTTGATTTGATTTGCAAAAGTGTTTGATTTGATTTTGCAAAAGCTTTTCTTTTCGATAAGATTATTGAATGATGTTTTGAAAGAAGGCTTTTAAACCCTTACGCTAACATAGGAATTGAAGCATATTGATACTTCAGTTTTATCTTTTTAGCATTATGGCTCAATTTGAATGGTGATTGTCGGGCTGCGAATCATCCTCGACCACAACATATATACAAGTGTCGGTCTCCTCATGGGCATGATAGCCATCGAAAGGACTCTAACACGACAAACTATATTTTCACTATATTGAGACCTTAAATCCGGATAACCGTTTTACAGTCTTTGGTATGTACATTTTTACAGAAAAATTGGCAGGGTACATCTGTAAAGTGGAGTTTGTCCATCGTATGAATCAGATTCTGATCTGTTTGATCATGAATTCCACAATTCCTAGGCTCACATAGGGAGGCCAATAAACCTGTACAGCTCAAATTTGTACAGAAATATATCCAAATATCGCCAGAACCAAGGATTCATTCAGTAAATCCTGGTTCGCACATGGCCAAAGCATATCGTTCCCACTAGATAGCGATCTAAGGGACGCGAGGTTGCTTTCATAACTGAAACTAGAAAAATGCTAGATTTAAATAAATCTCAGCCATTCTAGCTTCCCGGTTCCGTCTGTACCAATTTTGAACCGTTTGAGAGCTAGAGTTGGCGAGATTTAAATAAATCTAGTTCGCCCACAGATAAGTAAGTGTCGATTTATTTAAAATGAATATTTAAAGAAATAATTTAATAAAAGCGAGTAATGCAATATATATACAATTATATATATGAAAGCTGTAAAGGGCGATGAGTTTTCACACTGGTGCCCGGACTGGAATTGAAAAATATATATATATATATATATTAATAAAAGTTGTATAAAAGTCACGAAATGATCCAGGTTGAACAGAATTGAAATATATATAAAAAACAGTAATAAGGGTGATGGGTTTTCAAGCCTGTGCCAGTACTTAAATATAAATATTTATAAAAATGTAGTCAACCAGGAGTGGAAAGATAACCTAGTATGGTGAATGTTGTGAAAATAGTAAAAAGGCCACAGAATTATCTAGGCCAAATTGGAATACAAATATATATATATATAAACAGAAAAGTAGTCAACCAAGACTGGAAAGATAACCTAGTGTGGTGAAGGCTGCTTATATATGCATATTTATATATAAAAGCAGTAAAAAGGCCACAGAATGATCCAGGCCGAACTGAAATATATATATATATATATATATAGACAGAACAGTAGTCAACCAGGACTGGGAAGATAACCCAGTGTGGTGAAGGCTGCTTATATATGCATATTTATATATAAAAGCAGTAAACTACCACGAATTTGACATCCGGGCTTGACAGAATTAAAAATTTAGTATATATAAAGTTAAATATATACAAAAAAATCTAAACTCGGACTGGGAAGATAACCCTGTCCGGCCAACTTGCTAATAACGAAGATGCAAGTATATAAAAACAGCTAGAAGCGACGGATCGTCAATCCGAGTTGTAGAAATGCCAGAAAATACGTTTCTGTACAAAAATGTACCAAAAATTGACAAAAACGGCCACATAACTAAGTTCCGGGCATATTTAGAGAACGAAACTTGATATGCAAGTGTTTAAAAGTGCGAAGAAGTAGTATTGACTTGCTGATCGTAAAAATACTCACAATAGATTGATATACGGGCTTTTTGCCAAAATCGTAGGCTTTACACGTCTAAATCTATCAGTTATTTTCTGATATGTGGTAGTATGTGGGTATATCTACATGTTAGAGTGAAAAAATTTGGGTTTGGAAGACAAGAAAATAGACATAAAACCAAACATGCAGGGATTCAGAGCATTTCTGAATTCTTGAAATGAGAGGGGGGTGCACCTCTATATATAGGCCAGGGAGCCTCCACTTTACCTGTTGCTGCCGCAGGAAGAGGTACGGCTCCACGTGGTAGGGCCCACGTGGTGGGTTTCGTCGTCTCGAAGTATGTGTACTTCGAGTAACGCGAGGTCTGATTTGAAACTTTCTAACTTTTGATCGGAGCGTCCGTTCGAGGTGTGCTATACCTTTTTGAAAAGCCCTCGTCGAGAGTGTCACAATGACATGGGATAAAACCTTTTTCGAGTCCAAGAAGACGGGTTCATAACCAGGTCTTCGATTCCCCGCAGTTTGTTCGTTGAGCTATCTTGAGATGTTTGCACTCAGGATCATTGTTATGGTTCGTTCTGACCTTGGTGGCATCAATTCATCTTGAGTTTGACTGAATAAGCTAATAGTTAGTAAAATGACCGTTTTGCCCCTTCCCGGGGTTGCCTTCATTGTTGGCACGACCTTCGGTTGACTTCTTGGGGCTGTTTCCAAGATTTGGATCCAATTCGAGTCTGTTTGTCCTCAGGGTTATCTTTGAGACTGACTTGGTCACTCCAGGTTTTCCTCTAGAGAGGTTATGATGATTCAGGATTGGTTCTGAAGTTGACCTGACTTCTCGGGTTGAGACCGGGGCTGACCTGTACCTCTCGGGTTGAGACCGGGCTTGACCTGTATCTCCCGGGTTGAGACCGGGCTTGACCTGTATCTCTCGGGTTGAGACCGAGGCTGTCTTATACTTCTTGGGTTGAGACCAGGGCTGACTTGTACTTCTTGGGTTGAGACCTGGGCTGACCTGTACTTCCCGGGTTGAGATCGGGGCTGACCTGTACCTCCCGGGTTGAGACCGGGGCTGTCCTATACCTCCCAGGTTGAGACCGAGGCTGACCTGTACCTCCCAGATTGAGACCGAGGCTGACCTTTACCTCCCGGGTTGAGAGCGTGGCTGACTTGTACCTCCCGGGTTGAGACCGGGGCTGACCTATACTTCCTGGGTTGAGACTTGGGCTGACCTGTACCTCCCTAGTTGAGACCGGGGTTAACCTGTTCTTCTCGGGTTGAGACTAGGGCTGTCCTGTACCTCCCAGGGTGAGACCGGGGCTGACATGTACCTCCCGGGTTGAGACCGGGGCTGTCCTGTACCTCCCAGGTTGAGACCGGGGCTGACCTGTACCTCTCGGGTAGAGACCGGGGCTGATTTGATGACCCAGTTTTGAGACCGGGGTTGAGTTGATGGCCAGATATTAAGACTGGGGTTGATTTGACATCCCGGTATTGAGACCAGGGTTGATTTGATGGCCCGATATTGAGACTGGGGTTGATTTAATGGCCCGGTATTGAGACCGGGGTTGAATTGATGACCCAATATTAAGATCGGGGTTGATTTGACGACCCGGTATTGAGACCGGGGTTGATTTGATTTCCCGGTATTGAGACCGGGGATGAGTTGACGACCCGGTATTAAGACTGGGGTTGAGTTGATGGCCTTGTATTAACACCGAGGTTGATTTGACGGCCCGGTATTGAGACTGAAATTGAGTTGATGGCCAGGTATTGAGACTGGGGTTGATTTGACGGACCGGTATTGAGACCGGGGTTGATTTGATGGCCCAGTATTGAGATCGGGGTTGATTTGATGGCCCGGTATTGAGATCGGGTTTGAATTGACGACCCGATATTGAGACCAAGGTTGATTTAATGGCCCGATATTGAGACTGGGGTTGATTTGATGGCCTGGTATTGAAACCGGGGTTGATTTGACGGCTTGGTATTGAGATCGGGTTTGATTTGATGGCCCGGTATTGAGACCAGGGTTAATTTAATGGCCCGGTATTGAGACCGGGGTTGATTTGATGGCCAGTATTGAGACCAGGGTTGAATTGACGACTCGGTATTGAGACCGGGGGTGATTTATGGCCCAGTACTGAGATCGGGGTTGATTTGATGGCCCGATATTGAGACCGGGGTTGAGTTGAAAAGACAGTCTTGCCCTCCTACAGTGTTAGTAAGAAGGAAAGGAAATTTTGAATTTCTACATTAACGTTTCCGAAACATGATCGTTTCAACTCAGAATTAGCTCGTTCCAAAGCCAATAGTTCATAAATGTTATGTTCTATCATTCTATCAAGTCAGAATTCATTTCTGAATCCGTCGGCCAGAATTTAGCTATTTTAGTCCATTTTTACGCATTAGTTAAGCGTTTGTGAACGTTCGACGCTCAATTCTTTGTTTTAAGTCCGAATTGGTCCGCTCTTGCTCCCGTAAGTCTTATTTACCTAATTACACGTGTTGTAATTGAAAACCATCATTTTTGAATCACACGACGACTTTGGACTTCTATTCCGAGAAATTTACGATTTTGACGATTAACGTCTAATCGCGTAACTTTCGCCGAATCTTCGCTCTTCGAAGATTTTACGTCAAACCAATTAGAATCGATCCATTGGTTGATTATTAATGATCCTAACCATTGTAAACATCTATATTTTAATGGTTTACATGCTTGTCATTCAAATTCTCATAGTTTGGATGAGTCTTTGTTAAGTCTTTAATCAATTATTAGGATTTCATTCCTTCATGGCTTATTAGTGTTTTAAGTCCACTATAATGCCAACCTTATCACTTCTCACTAATCATGCTTCCACCAATCACTTCTCTATCAATATTGGTATTGAAGGAAGTTGAAATTAAGGTTTAGATAGGTATACCTTCTTGTGTTCTTGATAGTTCTTGTGTTGGCTCTTGATTGCTCAAGAGTTTAGTACTTCTTGCTTCTTGATTGCTTGATTGTTATCAAAGGTACAAGGTAGCTTCTCTTGCTCTCTCTCTACCTTGCTCTCAATTTGATCAACCAACAAATGAGCAAAAGAGCTCTCTATTTATAGGCTTGGCAAGACTTAGGGTAGTTTGGTCATTAGGACCAAACCTCTATAGTCACATGGTTTGCCATGTGCTAGCATATGCTAGCACATGCACCCCATAAGCCTCCCTTATCATCTTATGTGCCCATTGGTTGCCCCATGGATTTAACCCACCCTTTAACCCATCGGTTCGACCCTCGGGTTAATTATTGAAAATTAACTCAAATTAAACGTATTTACTTCGTATAAAATTTGTATTATATGCCGTATTAATTCTCATATTATACTCGTATTCATTCCGTTTAATAATCATTTATTATTATACTTACATAATTATCATTAGGTTTCACTTTCCCTAACGTTTACGATTTTTTAAGTTCGCAAGAGAAAACTTCGCGAGCCATAAATGAAATATTATTACATATTCCATCTCGTCTTGAAATCCTATCATTACACGTTTCTCGAAATTTTAATAATAATTCCCAAGCAAAAATGAATGAATAGTGATTTCCTCCCGAGAAAACTTTTCTCGGCTAAATTAACTTTTAACGGTGTATTACCGTCAAATCTTTCGACGAAATGTCATTCCGACATTTCAAACTCCCAAAATGGCTTAGGGTCTCAAACCCTAACCCTTAGGATCAAACCCTAACCCTTAGGGTTTGATATGTGAATAGTGCCTATTTTGTCTTTTTCTCGAAAATATTTTATTTTCATCTTATAAATTCACATCAATTATTTCTAGCACGTAGCTAGAATACTAACTATATTCACATCTTCTAGGTCATAGAACGACCTAGAAATAGCTTACTCAGTTTAATAAACATGAAGTATGATTTTATTCAAATAATCAAATAAAATTCATTTACATAAACGTCAGAATTTCTTGGGAATTACAAATCCGGCCAAATGTGCTTTTGGTGTCAAATCATGCAAGTTGTTGGGATTTCTAGTGAGCAACAGAGGCATTGAATTGGATCCTGCTAAAATTAAAGCCATCATCGAGATGCCCGTGCCCCGAATAAAAAAAGAAATACGGGGATTTCTTGGGAGAATCAATTTCATGAGCATATTCAATTCTGAACTCACTGCAACTTGTGGACCCATCTTTAAGCTGCTAAGGAAGAATTCCTCCATGAAGTGGAATGAAGATTGTCAAAAAGCCTTCCTTTCCATCAAGAAGCACTTGATCAAAACACCTGTCTTGGTACCCCCATGGAATGAGGTTCCCTTGTTTACCTGTCAGTCAATGCCAATGCAATGGGCTGTATGCTGGGGAAAAAGGATTATAGAAGAAAGGAGAGAGCTATCTATTACCTCAGCAAAAGATTCAGTAGCGGCGAGCAGAAGTACACTTTGATTGAAAAGACCTGTTGTGCGTTAGCGTGGGCTGCCATGAGGTTACAACATTATCTGCATGGGCATACAACCTATCTCATATCCCACATGGATCCGCTGAAGTACGTATTCAACAAACCCATGTTAAATTGACGATTGTTCAAATGGCAGTTGGTCCTACAACAGTTCGACATTATTTACATGACTTAGAAGTTTGTCAAAGGTCAGGGAATTGCGGATCAATTGGCCGAAGCACCATCAAGGGATATTGAACCCTTGGAAACTTATTTCCTGGATGATGGGATCATGATAATTCAACAAATCCCTCAAGAAAATATAGTCCAATATTTAAAAATATATTTTATTGGAGCAGTGAACATGGAAGGTGCCGAAGAAGGGGCAGTTCTTATATCTTTTACAAGAGAACAGTATCCTGTGGCCATCAAATTGTAGTTTGTCAACACCAACAACACAGTTGAGTATGAAGGCTGTATAATGGGGTTGAAACTGGCCCAATCCATGGGTATCAAACGTTTACTAGTTTTTGGGGATTCTGAGTTGGTTATCAAACAAACCACCGGGGCGTATTATACCAAGGAATTGCATTTGTTGCCATATCATTGGCAGGTTATCAAGATATCCATGGAGTTTGAAGAAATAACCTTCATCCACATCCCTCGAGGTAGGAATGACTTTGCTGGTGCATTGGCAACGTTGGCTTCCTTGATCCACGTATCTGATAGAATGGGAATTCCCGACATCAAATTTGCAAGCCCAAAGGCCCTAATATATGGGAATTACATTGGAGAAATATTAGATGAACTGTGTCTTATTAAATAGCCTTGGTACCAAGATATAAAAAAATATCTGCGAGATGGGTCTACTCCTACCGGGGCAAGTCAAGCTGAAAGAAAGCGGATTCATAAGATGGCTATGAAATTCTATATGAGCAGAGACGCACTCTATAAAAGGGATGCTAGAATAGGCCTTTTAAGATGATTGGATAAGGATCAAGCCCAAAGACTGATGGATGAAGTCCACAATGGAGTCTGTGGTCCACACATGAGCGGTCCTTTACTTGCCAGGAGATATTGAGAACAGGGCATTATTGGATCTCTCTTAAAGCTGACTGTGATGATCATGTCAGAAGATGATACCAATGCCAAGTCTATGGAAATGCCATCCACGCTCCTCCAAACGAACTGCACAATATGAGTTTGCCATAGCCCTTTTCCATGTGGGGAATGGACGTAATTGGGCCAATAGAACCCAAAGCTAGCAATGGTCATCAATTCATCTTCACCATGATTGATTATTTCACCAAATGGGTTGAAGCTGCATCTTCTCCCAAAGTCACCAAAGAGGTAATCATTTGTTTCATCAGAAATAATGTAATCTATCGATATGGACAACCGGAGGTGATTGTATCAGCCAATGCCAAGAATTTAAATAACCAGATGATGAGAGAATTATGCAGCAAGTTTCAAATCAAGCATCTCAATTCCATCATCTAACGTCCCAAGATGAATTGTGCTGTCGAAGCGGCCAACAAAAATATCAAGAAGATCATGCAAAAAATGTTTGCCAATCACAAAGGATGGCCTGACTTATTGCCTCTGACTCTGCTAGCCTACAAAACTTCAATGTGTACTTCTACTGGGGCTACTCCCTACTCATTAGTCTAAGGCATGGAAGAAGTACTCCTTATAGATGTAGAAATGGAGTCATTGAGGGTGTTAATAGCTGCTCAGATGGAAGAAGACCAGTGGTTGCAAGAGCGATACCACCAGTTATCCTTGATAGATGAAAGAAGGGCTACAACCATATTTCACGGGTAATTATATTAGCAAAGGATTGTTCGAAAATATAACAAGAAAGTTTAACTCCGATAATTTAAAGAAAATGAATTGGTACTGAAGAAAGTCCTTGCTAATCAAGTGAAGCCAAAGGAAATTTTGCCCCAAATTGGGAAGGCCCTTTCATTGTCAAAGAAGTGTTGATAGGAGGAGCCATCAGATTACAAGAAATGGATGGCAAAGAACTTCCCCAACTTATTAATTCAGACACCGTGAAGAGGTACTATATCTGAAGCATTTGCAAGCCATCATCCTGGTCCTAAAAAAAAAATCAAATCAATTCAGGTTTTCACTAGAAGCCTAAACTACGAATGACCTGATCTCCCTCAACCACCGGAGTATGTAGGCAGCCATCTATGGTGCGGTCAAACCAAACAAAAACAAATCAAAAAACCCCTCAAACCAAGCTCAAACCCAAATAAACACTTCTCAAATCTTTCAGGCCAAGCCTAAACTACGAATGACCTGATCTCCCTAAACAAGGGAGTACATAGGCAACTATTTATGGTGCGGTCTAACCTTCAAGAAAAAAAACACAAACCCTATTGAAAACCAGTCCCAAGACACCGAAACCTATATCAAACCCAAATACTATAAAGCCTCCCTGACCAGCAGGCCCTTCAGAGGTACACTCTAACATCTCAATGTCAATCCATCAAGGAAAAACTTATGACACATTAAGACGACAAGTCATGAAAAAAGTGGTAATCACTCAGAAATGACAATACATATCCAAAAGGGAAGTGAATCAAAATATATTTCTCTGCTATATAACACTATTTAATATATACAATGTATCCTGTACATGACAAAAATGACTGACCTAGTCTATGCAGGAAAATAAAAGCTAGTCTATAAACCCGCTGATAAATGGGATAACAAGTCCAACATGGCATCCCTCTCAGAAGATGGAGGTCCATCTATAAGCTCCTGTCCTAAGGTCTCCATGTGAGCTAGAAGATCCACAACCATCTACATAGTGCTACTATGGCCATCTATGAAGGCACTCATATCTGTAATGATGCTATGTATATATGATCTGAGTGCGGTACTATCAGCAATGTAAACATCCTCGGTAGCCAGATCCTCATCCCGCTTAATGAAAACAGCATCCTGAGAAATTAGAGCCTCCTCTATCTCAATGAAAGCAGCGTCCCGAGTGGCTCAAGCATCGTCCCTCTCGACAAAAGCAGCATCCCTTCCAGAAAAGGCTGTCAATATCAGTGCTCTATCCTGATCCCTCTCAAAGGTTATCCAAACTAAAGAATTTACAAGAGATGGACTCGCCACAGTAGAAGTTCTAGGGGTGTCACTAACCAAAGCTACTGTCAAACCAGCAAATAACTCATCCTTGGTAGGAGAATCAGGGTCCTCTATAGGCTCTTCCTCATCAGAATCAGTACTCGGCTCTGAGTAAACAACCGCAGCTGATGCAATATCTGCCTCTAACCATACAGAATACTCTAGAGAACGATCCAGATGACTATTCAAAAAGTCAACCCTCTCACAACGAGTCCAACAATCATAAATCCTAGTTACGTCAGCTGATGATAAAGACGAAGCTGATAGTCGCTGATCCAAAGCCTTATCAAAGGGGTGAAGATCCTGAAACTGATCAAACTATCCCATGATGGCCAGTGGATGATATGTGGTCTCCCCTCTCAAACCTGCCAGGGGTAGATAATCCATGCCAGCTGCATGAGTAGTGAAGCTATAAGGAGTGCTGAGCCCTGAGCAGGGCAAGATCGCAAATGGATGCTCGATCGCCGTCAGGAAGGCCAACCACAATACCGCATCTGTACACTCCATCGGCTAAAAGGAGTAGGACATGGCTATCTCATGAGTAAAATAGTTCCCATGATGTCTGAAAGTGCCAAATAGTCTCAAGTGTGTCATAAACCACATGTACAGTAAAATGGCACTACCCCTGAAGAACCCCACAGGATGGGTACGGCAGAATGTAGCCAACCTTAAGGTCTCTGCCAATAACATGGGTAGGATGGTACAACCTTGTCTAAGAGCACAGACCACTTTGATCAGACCGATATCCAAGTGATCCATATACAGTGGCATATACAGGTAAGCTGTGAGGCACATTAATAGAACATCCACGCGTGCAACCTTCCACTAACCTGCAGTGATGATAAAGTCTCCTAAATATCGTGCATAGCTGTCCAGCCGGCCAAATCGATCAATCAGGAAGTCCAGGGACACCACATGCCCCGCAGTAATCTCATCTGTGATGACTGTGCGCCTCAAACTAGTCATGGTCATGAACTGTTGTCTCATATCACTAAGGTCCATCCTAGTGCATGGCCAATCCACTGTTAAACTGGTGATGCGCTCATGCTCCTCCAACGTAGGAGTCAGCTCATGGATGTCGAATCTGAAAACCTGTCGCTCGGGTATCCAGCAATATATCATGTTGTCCACAAAGCCCAGTGAGACCTGGAAAATCAAGATGGCCATAGAATGCCCCCAACAACTGATCTACTGTCGCCCTGTTTGCGACAGGCAAACTGTCATACCAGGATCTCAAAGAAGATGCTATCAATGAAGGTGGCAGGTGCTCAATACGGCTAACGGTAGATGAAGACATCTGTAGAACTGTATCATGAGACCATCGAGGGGTTAATGCTAAAATCACCTATCTAAACGCATATCCATGAAATAATGTATGCATCATAATGGATGATAATGATAAATGACAATAAGATGCAATAGATAGGAAATATTATGCATTGCTAAATACACTGTCTAATGAAAGCATAATCTCTGTCTGCCACTAAAATGCAAAATAAAAAGTACAAGGAAATGGGGCACAACAGCCTAATGACTAACAGATGCCTATCAAAATAGACAACGAGAAATGGGGCATAGCCGCCCAATATCTAATAGAGGCCTATCAAAAGATATAACGAGAAATCTATCAAAAGAAGTCTATAATATCTGCATCTAGACTATCAACTTGCTGCAACTCCTCCTGAGTCACTGAATCTCTGCCAGTAGGAATATCTGGTCGATAAAGAGGAGGATATGCACCTGCATAACTGCCAGAATATGGACCTCCTAAGGGGCCAGCTCCGGAGCTGGAAGGATCAAACGAATTTGCCTCTGAAGGATCCCTGCCAAGGTGCCTGATAAAAAACTCTGCCCACTCTAATCGCTGGGCCAAACCAGAAATCTGCTCCAAAAGAGTAGGCTCTATAAGGAAAGCTATCCAGTCTGTCATCATAACAGACCCAGACACCGTGTCTGCCATAAACTGGGCGGCACGAGTCTGAGCCCCAATAGTGCAAGGACTCTAGCCTCCTAACTGTGAGGACCCTTTGATAGGGTGAAGCTATCTAAGCCCACCAAGGGAATGTCTGTGACTGGCTGAGATAAGGGCCAATGATGCCTAGCAGGAGGAGGGAATAAAATACGGATTACTCCTGTGATGCTCCTGATAGCTCGCTCTCCTAAATAGAGCTCCAAGCCGCTATCAGTCAAGAATGGAATCCGACGAGTGGCCAATGTAAACTCTAATCCGTTCGGGAATCCATCCTCAAATCCGACTGTCAGATAATCCGAGGTGTAGGGAACCCACATGATAGAGTCGGCAGTCAATAGCTCTAACTGTAAGTAGGAATAGGTGAACCCCATGCTACACGGACCTTCGTCAAAGTATCCATATTTGTTCGATGGTATAACTTCTTAGAAAGATTCCCTCGACATCGAGATCAGAAGGTCTGACATTGCAAACCGTTGGCGACAACTCCAGCGTAGCATCGGGAAAGATCCGGTAATGAAAGCTGTTGAGAACTGCTTTAACGAGGGTCAGATTATCTGACATTGCAAACCGTTGGCGATAACTCTAGCGTAGCATCGTGAAAGATCCGATGATGAAAACCATGGAGAAATGTTTCCCTAGAGAGGACCGATGATTGAATCTGTTATATAAATCCCCAGCTAAGGCACTGAGAAGGTTCAGTGATTTCTCGTGTGACGAACGGAAATTTTGTAAATTATTTAAATATTTATTGAATTAAATAAATATTTTTTGATGATTTAATTATTGAGTTAAATAATTATTTGATGGGATTATGGTAGATTAATTTAATTATATGTGTTACATTAGTTAAATTAATATGAAGAATTTTATTATTCAAAGTATGTATTTAATTGAGTTTATTCGATTAAATAAATTATTTAATAAACATAATGTTATTCTAATTAATTTAATAATTAATTAGAGATGTAAAGATTTCACATAATTAATAAATGAGAATTTTAATTATGTGATTATGTGATTTAATGTGGAGTTATGATATTTTATTTTATTGATTTAAATAAGATTATGTGATTATTTAAAAGTGTGACAATTAACTATATGCTAAATAAGTTAATTAAATTAAATGAGAAAGGAAGAATAAAAGGGGCAAACAAACAAGGCCTTAATGAGGGTTAGGGGCAGTTAACCTATTATGGAAATTAACTGACGACCCATGACTCTACGGTTAATTAGATACGTATATTATATTTAGCCTTATATCTATATCAGACTTCCATTATATTGTATATTCATATATCAGAGAAGTTAGAGAGTGTTTAAGAGAGAGTTTGGGAATTTAAGAAGGAATTGGAGAATCAAAGAGAAGTTCTTATCACTTTAATCAGAGATTCAAGGGTAATTTCTTCATCTTCATTGTTATATTTTACGTATTATAGTTTTCTCCATGAAGATCTGTTTTTGAATTCTCTATAACATAATTTGTTGATGATTAATGATTATATGATTATACGAATGCTAATATATGTTCATAATATTTTTTTTATTATGTAATCATGTTTTAAGACAATCAAAAATTATGAAATTATGTTTAAATTGGATTTTCAGAAGTTACAGAGCATGAAGAACACGTATATGGACTTATGTACAAATTGTATACTTTGAATTGATTATTTAACTTAAAATTAATAGTAGATTATGATTATACATGTTAAAACAAAGAAAACGAACTTTAAACAGACGGATTCAGAGTTATAACGAATCCGTAACGTTGAATTTCATGATTTTTCTCCAAAACCTTCAAAATACCAAGAACAGTGAATTTAAGTAATTTGATTTGAGTAATTGCATGATCTAAAGTGTTAAAAACATGTTAGTATTACTGTATGATGTTTCTGTAAAGTTTATACTTCATAAGTATCAAAAATTATCTTCGTGTTAGTGTAAATTATAGTTAATTGGGCTACGAAGTGTTAAAATCGCGAACTGAACCTAAACCGCCAAGGCACACTTGCCCCAGCGGCTCCATACCCACCCCAGCGGGTCCCCTGCAGATTATATACCCACCCTAGAGGGCATAACACCCGCCCCAGCGGGTGTAGTGCAGAGAAAAAATTATTTTTCTAGCATTTTGTGTATTGTTAAGCCATAACATGATGTGCTAACTTAATGTAAGGAATTTAATGACATGTTAAGTGTAAGAAACGATTGTATAACATGTTGTAGACACATATTATATAATTTGAAGTTCATGTTAAGAAATTATGTGAAAACTTGCGTATTGATGTCGTGAGACTTGATTACGATTGACTAAGAGTTCATATTATGTAGCATACACGTTGTGATTTAGATTCACGTTATGTGGTTAATTAACAAGATATGATTTGTAAACTAAGTTGTTAAGTTGAACTTAAGTGAATAGTTCAATAGTTAAACATAGTATTTATAAAAACTAATTGATGTCATATACATATTGTAATGTGTAGGGCATTGAGGAATTGAATTGTAACTATATTTATAGCTTGCGCACGAGGCAAGTTTCCTTACCCTAACTCGATTACGATTACGCAAGTTTTCTAAATATACTCTTTAAATTGATCAAGTTCCTTAAATTCTAACTTATTCATTGAGCAAGTCATAGACTTATATTCTATATTGAGCAAGTTCTTGTTCTTAATTATTCAAGTTCAAGATTTCATATGAGATATTATGATTCTTTTAAAGTATTACTTCGGTTATACAATAATTATTCGATTGTATTCTATTGAGATTTATTATTCAAATTGAATATCAATGTTATTGTTGAACCTTCTAAGACTAGCGAACCCTTATTGATTCGACTAGTCCATATTGATGAACGTCTAAATTCTAGAACTATTATTGAGCTTATCCAAACCAAACTTCCTTTAGTGCGGACTCTAATGTTAAACTGAGATGAACAACCCTGTAAAGGGGATTATTTATGCTTTAGTGTTCAGATATTGTGCACAGTATGGTACTAAGGGCTAATCCCCCTAAGTAGGAGTAGTAGAGTCCATATAGTCTTATGACTGTTAAAGGTTTAAAGTAGAAATACTTAAAAACCTGGGAAATAGTTCAAGGTCTTATGACCCTCAGAAGTTCTTTTGATTCTTGCTATTCAATCTTGATTCAAAAGCCAAGTTTTGTTTATTCAAAAGTCTTTGATTCACTCGCATGTTATTATACTGTTATATTGTTATACTTGTGGGCAATCGTACTCACTCTTGCATAATAACATTGTAGTTAAGAACGAATGATCTGACGAGCCTTCCACTAGCAAAGGCAAGGGAAAAGTTAACAAGTGCTGAAGACTTGTTTTTTTAATTGAGAATGTTTATGTTTAAGACTTATGTGTAATGATTAAGACTTATTTTTTTACGTTTTCGCACAGAGATTTAAGGTTAAGTATGACCTGGGATTATTTATGTATTTTATTTCAGATGTTGTAACCCCATAAGGGGAGATGATGGAGTTTTTCTTTCTATTTTATGGTTTGTATTTATTGTGGGTAGATAGATATATGATATTTGTACAGTGAACACAAAATCCCGTGGAAATTGAAGTACCCAAATTTAGGGGTGTCACATCTTGGCCGTTGTAAACTACCGTTCGAGTAAGCACAGAGGAGGTTCGGTGATGGTCAAACTCTACAAACTACTGTTTGAGTAGGAATCAAATTAGTTCAACCTACTGTTGTAAAGTACCGTTCGAGTAGGCATCGAGGAGGTTCAATGATGGTCAAACACTACAAACTGCCATTCGAGTAGGAATCAAATAAGTTCAACCGACCGTTGTAAACTACCATTCGAGTAGGCCCCGAGGAGGTTCGGTGATTGTCAAACTCTACAAACTACCGTTTAAGTAGGAATCAAATCAGTTCAATCGACCGTTGTAAACTACCGTTTGAGTAGGCACCGAGGAGGTTCAGTGATGGTCAAACTCTGCAAACTACCGTTCGGGTAGAAATCAAATCAGTTCAACCGACCATTGTAAACTTCTGTTTGAGTAGGCACCGAGGAGGTTCGGTGATGGTCAAATTCTGCAAACTACCATTTGAGTAGGCATCAAATTAGTTCAATTGACCATTGTAAACTACCATTCGGGTAGGCATCGAGGAGGTTCGATGCTGATCAAATCTATTAGTTCCCAGTAGGCACACAATAGATCAAGAAGGGGGAGGGGTTGAATAGATCCTTTGAATTTATAATGCCTTTTGCATTTTAATTTGTATAGCTAAGAAGTTAGCATATGACAAACATAAGAATCATTTCAAGCACAGCGAAATAAGTTAAATCTCCCCTTCATTGATATATTGATAAACATTAATACATTGTTCTTGGAGTTAGTTTAGTTATAAGTAATCAGTACATACGTAGCAGTTATAGCAGTTAGGTACATAATGTAAAGACATAAAGTAAATGATAGAATGTAAAAGACACAAAAGGGTTTTAAGTGGTTCAGAGCCAACTCGACTCCTAATCCACTCTTCTGCACTCTCGCAGGAAATCCACTGATGAATGGGTAGCACTCTGAATCACTAAGATTCCTTCAAGGCTAGCAGCCCTGGAACTTCAATTCACTTTTGAACTCTTCAAGCCCTTTGGCTTGGAACTCTAGTTCACTAAGAACTCTTCAAGCCCTCCGGCTTGGAACTCTAGTTCACTAAGAACTCTTCAAGCCCTCCGACTTGGAACTCTAGTTTACTAAGAACTCTTCAAGCCCTCTGGCTTGGAACTCATTTAGTCCAGCCGGACAAGGACCCTTTGGCCCCGACTACTTGTAGATGTAGTTATTTTGTTGTTTGTGCTTTGCTGCTAAGATGTCTTGAAGCTTGATCATCTTGGTACTTAGCAGCTAGGCTTGGTCCTCACCATTCTATTTCGAATCTGGACCTCTTCTATGGTGCTGCTGATCTTCAGTCTGTTCAGCTCATCTTTACTTGCTGTCAGCTGTGCACCATCACCACATAGGACTGCTAAGGCTTTTCATTACGGGTCACCTTCTTCTGACCCTTAGCATCCTTTGAACCCTTCTTGAATGATATGCAGACATGGTTCTGCATCTTTTCTTGTTCATCATTTGGTTCTTCATGGTGATTTATAGAGTGGCTCTTCTGATCTTCTTTATGCTCAGCCACCTTCATGAATGTTATCTTCTTGGCCTTCTCGACTCTCAGCTTGGCTGCCATCTTCAGTGGCATTCTTATCCTTGTTGAGTGAAGCTTTAGTCTGTTCAGTCCTTCTTTAATTCTGCTTCACTTCCACCTTTGTAGTCTCACTGCCACTGAGACTTATTCTCTTCAGCTCTGTTGGAACTCGTAGAGTCAACAATGTAGCATTCCAACAACTTGACGAATCTACAACTCAGTAACAACTCTTATCTTTGAAGCTTGTCCTTTAAATACTCTTCCATAATCTTCTCATTGGAAAGTAGCCGTTGGAAGCTATTTGAATTGCTTCGCAGATCTCGAGTTTTTTGGTGCAAACTGCTGATGTGACGTGATAGCTCCTTTTTAACTTTACTGACACAGCAGTCTACATTCTCTCTACCGTATCAGAGATGTCACTATTCTATGTCAGGTTGGTAGTCCTCTTTATTAGTCCTCTCTGATTCCTTGATTCGAATCCTTAGGAGTTGTCCTTCTACATCGATGCTCTCAAATAGCAACGTTCGGATGTCAGTCTTTCGATTAAACCGTTGCCAATGCTTCAATCTTCAGATGTCAGAACTCTACGATTCTGATGCAGATGTTCTTGGACCTTGATCGTAGTGTGTCATATTGAATGTTGCTTTGACTGGCAGAGATAACACTACGATTCTGATAAGTGTTCTTGGATCTTCAATGTAGAACATCTCTTCCTTCATTTGTACAGTGTTTCGACACTTCTGCTTGCCTTGACTGATCTCAGGAACTGATATTTTGACTTGTCATTCTGACCTCTTTTGAATAACAAGACACTTCAGATTTATGGCATACCCAGCTCCTTTCTCCTGGTGATCTCCCGTTCACCTATCTTCAATGGTCTGACCCATGCTTAATCACTTCTGTCTTGTTCTTCACAAATTGGCCGGTATCTCTGTAGATTGTATGAGTTCCTTCTTTACTTTGGCAAACACTACGATCTTGAGTGATTCTCAAGATCGTTGTCTTCTGTTCTCTTGACAGCTACTGCACTTGCTGACTTTCTCTAGTCAGTCACTTTGTATGAAGTCTTCTTCTGATTAGCTTGTGAAAGACTTCATCTCGAATGGCCTCACAACTCAGTCTGCATGTTGATAGAGTTGATGCTTAGATCTTCTGTTAGCTTGCATGACATTCGGTGAGTGCTCTCTGGTACTCTTCATGTAGGATGTATCTTTGTAGCTCAGACCAGAGGCTTCAGACTTTGGATATATTGGGGGTGCCCATTTGATGAGAATCGTGTTGACACTACGATTCTTCCCTTAGTGTTGTTGAGCAACCCTTGTGGAAGCCTTAGTTCTGCAGGCTACGATTTAGCTTAGTTGCTGCTGACACTACGATATGATCTTCCCAGACTACGATCTCTGCCTCTGATGATCATTAGACTCCACTACTTTACGTGTGATCTACAATTCTTGACTTAATTCTGGCAGTTATCAGTCGGCTCATAGACAGGCTGTCTCTTTGATTCTGAACATGACTTCCTCAGCAGACTACGGCTCCAAGAAAATTCTTCTCGACACACTACGATTCTTCCTCGTTTCTCCTGGCAGACTACGAACTCTGAGATCTATTATCCTGCAGACTACAATTTCGCCTTGATAGCTCTCGAGTCTTCTTTGTCTCTCTTGGCAGACTACGATTCTGATGCAGTGCTTCGATAATCAGACTGGCCTATTTATTCTATTATAAGATCAACCTAACAAGCTTGATCTTTCTATCTTTATAGCCCTTGTACATCATTTCTTTTTAACGACTTTACAAAGCTGTTTTACTTATGTAGGATCAACCTAACATATTTGATCATTTCAGTCTAAGTCCTTGTACATATATTCCTATTATCTATCAAAGAACTTTACAGCTTTTATCAATGCAAGCATACTTGCATATTCATTCATTTATAACATAATCAAATTATATATAAATAGGAATAACATTCTTATGAATATTCCTAACAATCTCCCCCTATTTGATTATGACAAAAATAATCAGTGCATATGCATGAGTTGAATGACTCTTATATACAGTGAGCAGCTGTATTTCTAAAGCAGATAATCATGAATGTCATTGATGATAATATGAAATTACATATGCTATGACACTCTACATTCTGGATCCAGAACATACTTAATTAGATAGAGATGTACCTCTTTTGCTCTATGTATGTCTCTAGAATGTCTGTTGATCAGCTTCTGCTACTGCTCATCTTTCTTTCTTCTTTTTCTTCTTTCCCCTGCTCCGCCTCAGATGCATGCTTCACTTCTTTGTTTAGCTCCCCCTCAGATTCTGTGTTCATGGGGTCATCATCTTTTGGCTCCCCCTCAGATGATGATTCTACTTCTGCTGCTGCTTCCTTCTTCTTCTTTGCCTTTGTCCTCTTGGCCATCTTTGTCTCTCTGCTACTCTTTTTCTTAGACTTCAGTCTCCTCCTTGAGTGCTCTCCTCTTGAATGTCTCTTTTGATGTATCTTTTTCTCCCCCTTTTTGTCATTAATCACTTGTGAAAGCTGCTCCACGTTTGACATAAGTTGCTCCATTATGTGAGATGAGTTACCAACCTCAATCTTGAGTTCTTGTTGGCTTAGCTCAAGCTGGAGGGAGAGAGACTGTTTCAAATCGTCAATCTTGTCAGAGAGAAATAGGATTTGATCTTGATTAGCCTTCTGAACTTGTAGAGCTTCTTCCTCTTGATCACTTATGGCCTTCAAAAATACTTGATCCCTTAGATGAAGCTTTAGGGATATGTCAGAAAGTCTGTCTTGAAGCCTCTTGGACAGCTCATCATCTTCGTTAGTTGATATGTCCTTTATTTCTGCAGTGATTTGAGAAATCTCCTTAACTAGTTCTTCGGAGTTCTTTAGCAACTCTTGCTCTTGAGGAGATGTGGTATCATGTTATTTATCCTCTTTCTGAGTATTTGGTTGATCATCCTCCTGTTGAGTATCAGGGTGAACTCCACGATTTTTACCTTTGGATAGATTTTCAAAGGTAACGAGAATCTGATAAATCGTTGAGTTCCATGATGCTTGGGCAAAATATAACTTCATAAATTTGTCTTGATCTTCTTCAAGGATAGCGTGAGATGACTCCATGATTGTAGACTTGGGCAGAATCCTTCTTCCATCTGAGTCTGCTCGACAATCGTAGGGGATGTAATGATTTTCAGCATGTCTGTATATCTTGAAGTGAGACTTATCTTTGATCAGTAGAGTTGCAATCTTCTTTACTCTTGGGAAGTTTTGTGCCACCAATTCTAGGTTGGGGAGTTGGGAGAAGCACCATGAAAGATAACTACTGTCTCCAGTGAGAGATACCTTTGACCATGGCATGTGAGGATGAAACCATCTTATAGCATGATCCTTGACTTCAGTATCATAAAGCAAGGTTGAGGAATCTAGCTTTATAATATCTTGATGGTTGAGTAGTGTAGGGTTTTCGGCACATAAACGCAGCAGAAATTAAAAATTTTCGAAACCCTAAAACAGGATCTATGCGAAAACATATTAATTCAGAGGTTAAGATATATTTTACCGATTATTCAAGCCTGAAAGGAGACGATGGAGATTCTGGAACTGCTTCGAATCCTCAACGCAATCCAACGGAACTGCGCCTCTATGGTATCCACACGAACGTCCCGCGAATCGTCACACGATCTGCAGCAAGGAAAGCTGCGGTACTAGTTGCCAAGGATCTGGATTTTTCAAAAATTTTCTCTCTAGTCTCTCTCTAAGAGCGGCTAGGGTTTTGATATCGATAATATCCTAAACGACTGATATATCATATATATAGCAGTTAAAGGAATTAACCAAAACCTAATCCAATTAGAAATATAAAATCCGAATTTATATATATATATATATATTATATCTTAATTAAGTCTTACTTAATTAATATACATATATATATAGATATATATACAAATTATCCTATTAATTTAAATTCATAATTTAAATACTATCAATTATATTGATATATTTAAATCCATACAATTTAAATTAATTCCCTTTTAATTACGTTCTAAGTGTGTGACCCTATAGGTTATTATTATGTTGGCAATAATTTTAAAATCATATTATAAAATTATAAATAGTGAGCGGCATCTAGTAATGCATCACTGCTACCCAAATAATAATAAGATCGGTGATTCGATACAACCTTTTCGTGACCAATGTTTCAATGTAATTTAATCCTTTTAACCTTGACATCCTAGATTAAACTCGAGGCATGGAATGTGTCATCCTCTTCATAATTTAATCTGAGTTTTCTTGATCGATGAGTAGACTATATGAAACAAATCACTATTTGAGCATGGACATGCATTTCATAGTCCTACTCAATCAATAGGCCTATGGATATCACCCCTAATATATAGGAGGGTTAAATTCCATCTAGATCACTCATATTCCTCACACGATTCATGATATACCCAATAATCACCTTTATCGTCCACCTATTAAAGGTCGCCTTTGATGATATCAAAGTACATAAATTCTCGTGTAGTAATATAGTGATTTCAGGTCGGAGGATCATTACATCATTGTCACTATGAGAATTGCTTATGACACTTTGCATAATGCTCCACGTAGAATTCTCATGGTGGGTCTGCCCAGTACATTGTTCTCTAACATGTACCTATGCATTGACTCAATATCTCATATATTTATGACCAATGAGATTTGGCCATCAGTCAATCCACATCCTAGTCTCAATGTATCATTGTTGTCCATTAACAATGACACTTGACTAGGGACATTTAAGAGTAATGATACTAATTGTAAGTATATGATCTCATGTTCAAGTCACATACTTGAAGCCATATAATTTGTATCACTATTCTAAGGACTTTTATTATGTTAACATTTATATAACGCAGTAAATAAAACCATAATAAAATAATTCATTTATTCAATCAAATATAATATCAAAAAATGTTTAAACAATTACATCAAAGAATTAGCCTCTAGGGCATAAACTCTAACAGTCTCCCACTTGCACTAGAGCCAATCACTCATGTATCTAATACCCATGGAACTAGTGTGACCTTCATACTTATGCTGCGACAAAGCTTTGGTCAGTGGATCTGCAACATTATCATCTATTGGCACTCTGCTTATATGTACATCTCCTCTATCAATGATTTCACGGATGAGATGGTACCGCCTAAGTATATGCTTGGATCGTTGGTGAGATCTGGGTTCCTTAGCCTGTGCAATGGCTCCATTATTATCACAGTATAGCTCAACCGGATCAACAATGGTTGGAACAACACCAAGTTTAGTGACGAACTTTTTAATCCATACAGCCTCCTTGGCCGCACTAGAAGCAGCAATATACTCAGCCTCTGTTGTAGAATCGGCTACTGTCTCTTGCTTTGAACTTTTCCAGCTAACAGCACCACCATTAAGGCAAAACACAAAACCTGACTAAGACTTATAGTCATCTGTGTCAGTCTGGAAACTAGCATCTGTGTAACCCTTTACTGTCAATTCGTCTTCACCTCCATATACCAAGAATGAATCCTTAGTCCTTTTCAGGTACTTGAGGATATTCTTGACTGCTGTCCAGTGACCTTCACCTGGATTCGACTGGTATCTGCTCATCATGCTCAAAGCATACGAGACATCCGGACGAGTACATATCATTGCATACATGATAGATCCAATTACCGAAGCATAAGGGATCTTTCTCATACGCTCCTCATCATCATGTGATTTAGGACATTGGGCCTTAGAGATCTTAACACCATGAGACATGGGTAAGTGTCCTCTTTTTGCCTCTTGCATGCTGAACCGTTTTAGCACTTTATCAATATATGTACTTTGACTTAGGCCGAGCATTTTTCTCGATCTATCTCGATAGATCTTGATACCTAAAATGTAGGTTGCATCGCCCAAATCTTTCATGGAGAAACATTTTCCTAACCATGTTTTTACAGCTTGTAAGGAAGGAATGTCATTCCCAATAATTAATATGTCGTCAACATATAATACCAGGAATACAATGTGACTCCCACTAACCTTCTTATATACACAAGGTTCATCTTCATTTTTTATGAAGCCAAACTCTTTGACTGCTTCATCAAATCGAAGATTCCAACTCCGAGAGGCTTGCTTCAATCCATAAATGGATCGCTGCAGCTTACATACCTTTCCAGCATCCTTTGGATTGGCAAAACCCTCAGGTTGTGTCATATACACATCCTCAAGGAGATTTCCGTTAAGGAAAGCAGTTTTGACATCCATCTGCCAGATTTCGTAATCATAAAAGGCTGCAATAGCAAGTAAGATCCTGATGGATTTAACCATTGCCACTGGAGAGAAGGTTTCATCATAGTTAACACCTTGAACTTGTTTGAAACCTTTTGCTACCAGTCGACCTTTATAGGTTTGTACATTACCATCCATGTCGGTTTTCTTCTTGAAAACCCACTTGCACCCGATTGGTTTTACCCCTTCGGGTGGATCAACCAAAGTCCATACTTGGTTAGTATACATGGAGTCCATCTCAGATTTCATGGCTTCAAGCCATCTCTCAGAATCTGGTCCATTCATAGCTTCTTGGTAGGAAGCAGGTTCATCATGATCTATGAGCATCACATCGCCGTTTTGAGTCACAAGAAATCCATAATATCTCTCGGGCTCTTGGCGTGTCCTACCAGATCTACGAATGCCACGTGTAATTTGAGCAGGTTCACTTTCCACAATATCTTATGGTTCCTGCTCTTGTTCCAACTCAGGTTCAATGATATTTTGTGGTTCTCGAACTTCTTCGAGTTCTACTTTCCTCCCATTGTTTTCTTTAGAGACAAATTCTCTTTCTAGAAAAATACCAGTTCGAGCAACAAATACTTTGTTCTCAGAAGGTTTGTAGAAATAATACCCTTTTGTTTCCTTTGGGTATCCCACAAAATTACATTTGTCAGATTTGGGTCCGAGCTTGTCAGAAGCCAGACGTTTTACAAACGCCTCGCAACCCCAAATCTTCATGAATGACATACTAGGACGTTTCCCAGTCCACATCTCATATGGTTTCTTATGAACCGTCTTTGTAGGAACACGGTTAAGTGTGAATGCAGCTGTCTCTAGGGCATGACCCCAGAAGCTTATTGGAAGATCTGCATGACTCATCATCGATCGTACCATGTCCAACAAGGTGCGATTCCTCCTCTCAGACACACCATTCCATTGTGGTGTTCCAGGTGGAGTGAGCTATGATATAATACCACACTCCTTTAGAAGGTCATCAAAGTCTTGGCTTAAGTATTCACTTCCTCGATCGGATCGAAGGGCTTTTATGCTTTTGCCAAATTGGTTTTGAACTTCATTCTTGAATTCCTTGAACTTTTCAAAGGATTCGGATTTGTGTCTCATAAGATACACATATCCATATCTACTGAAGTCGTCAGTAAATGTAATGAAGTAATAAAACCCACCTCTTGCTAACGAACTCATGGGTCCGCATACATCACTATGTATAAGTCCCAATACATCGCTAGCCCGTTCACTGTGTCCAGTGAAAGGGGCCTTAGTCATCTTGCCTAATAAACAAGACTCGCATGTCTCATATGATTCAAAATCAAATGAATCCAAAAACCCATCTTTATGGAGTTTGGATATACGTTTCTCATTTATATGGCCTAAACGACAGTGCCAAAGATATGTCGGATTTGAATCATTTGATTTAAATCGTTTTGTATTTATGTTATAGATAGGCATTTCTAAATTAAGAATATAAAGACCATTAAACAATTGTGCAACACCATAACATATTTCATTTAAGTAAAATGAACAACTGTTGTTCTTTATTAAAAATGAAAAACCTTTCTTGTCCAAACAAGAAACAGAAATAATATTTTTTCTCATAGCAGGCACATAATAACAATCCTCTAATTCTAATACTAGCCCAGTGGGCAAAAATAAATGATAAGTTCCTACGGCTAGTGCAGCAACTTTTGCTCCATTCCCAACTCGTAGGTCAACCTCGCCTTTCGCCAAAGTCCTACTCCTTCGGAGTTCCTGCACATTAACACAAATGTGAGAACCACATCCAGTATCTAATACCCATGATGTAGAAGTGGACAAATTGACTTCTATAACATATATACCTGAATCAGAAGTCATATTTCCTTTCTTTTTCTTCAGTTCTTCCAAATAAGCATGACAATTCCTCTTCCAGTGTCCAGATTTTCCACAGAAGTGACAATCACCTTCTTTAGCCACCCCACCTGTAGGTTTTAAAGCCTGTTTGGTTTTGGGATTGGGTTTGGCAGATTTAGATCCTATCTTCTTCTTGCCTTTTCCCATTCCCTTAGCATTCCCCTTTTGCACCATCATTATGGGAGCGGGTCCTGTCTTTTTCATGTTGTTCTCGGCAGTTCTTAACATGCTCAACAACTCAGTAAGTGGTTTCTCAATTTCATTCATGAGGTAATTCATAACAAATTGAGAGTAGCTGCTGTTCAAAGATTGCAAAACAAGATCAGTTTGGGCTTCCGGAGTAATCGGAAAACCCAACCTACCAAGGTACTCAATATACCCAATCATTTTCAGCACATGTGGACCAACTGGATCACGTTCACCCATCTTGCAGTGATACAATGCCTTGCTTGTATCATACCTCTCCTGTCGAGCATGCCCTTCGAACAATTTCTTGAGATGCTCGATCATCTCATAAGCATCCATTAACTCATGTTGCTTCTGAAGCTCAGAGTTCATAGTTGCTAGCATGAGACAACTCACGTCCAGAGCATCATCTTGATGCTTCTTGTAAGCATTATGCTCTACACGTGGTGCAGTGTTAGCTGGTGCTGCAGGAATGGGCCCATCAAGTATATATAGCTTGCGCTCCTGTTTGAGGACAATCCTCAAGTTCCTATGCCAGTCTAGGAAATTAACTCCACTCAGCTTTTCCTTCTCAAGGACTGATCGTAGTGAAAGACTATTTGTGTTGTTGTTTGCCATTGATATCTACAATTTATAAGTGCAAAAAATAATAAGTCAAATTGTAGAATTTTGATATTATGTAATTGATAATAGTACATTCAAAATATACCTCCCACTATTTTATTCAAATTAATAGCCCTCACCATTAATTCGGAAAGCATTTTTCAATTAAATCTTTCTAGTGAGCTAAGATCCATATTTCATTATGCCTTAAGTTAGATTTGGCTATTCTCTCAAAACATAATTATTTAGGTAGACAACCCTTTGTCAATTATATCATATATAACTCTTAGATAGTTTGGTGAACAACATTTATTTCTAGTCCATCTAATGGTACCTACCAAACTCTATGCCTCTAAGTCCATAATCCTATTGTGATAACTTAGTTAAGTCTGGCCCAATGATTTTAACAGTTTGGATATTACAATTATCCTATCGCATCTTACCAAGATAAATGGGTTACTTTACTTTGGCAAACCTACATCCATCGGTTAAGGTCTTGATGAGTGTTATTCATTGGAAGGCATCTGATTTAGACTTAATAATTTTATGAGGGATTTTAATAATTAATTTAGATCTCACCAATTTTAATCTTATTAAACATGCACATTATTTATCATATCATATCGTATACAAGCATAAATAAAGTGCAAAATTAAATGTGTCACAGTTATGGCCCCAACCCTATGCCAATCTTTTCAAGCTAATGAAAAGATTGAAGGTCAGTCTAAGGTGGTAAAAGGTCTTCAAAATAGTAGCTTCCTTGGACCTTCCTCATGCATGTGTCTCCTCTCCATCATCATCTTGTCATCTTGATAGGTTACAATTGTACATTACATGACATAAAGAAACCTCGAGTTACATTCGAGGGGATTTAGATGAGAAGAGAATATTACATCAGAATTTATAGAAAGGCACGACATGCAAGCCGTATTTCAAAACCAAAACCACTAACCTATGGGTCAAAAGGGCCATAACTGTGCACCATGCATATCACAATAAGCACATGACACAATTTATATAATTAAAGAAAACTATATACAAAATATTGGGGTCACGACCATCGTGCGCTACGACGGGGGGGGGGGTCCAAGGTGGGGGCTCCCCCCCTAGCGGTGGTCCGGCTAACACACTCATACTAACAATACACCCAGAACATATCATATATGTCCAGTTTCGATTAATCATATTAAATCGAATCTTCATGTTTCTAATCCAATTAGAACAGAAGTTGAATTGTTATTCCACCTTCTAGGATACAAATATCAGAACATCATATACATGCATATATATTACAGATTTCCAGAATACGCATACATGCAGAATATCATATATTCAATTTCAGATCGGTAAACATGCATCATCATATATCATATATAACGAATACAATTAAAACACGTAATCTGAATTAATCGTTTCGCAAGTAGCTTTGATACCACTGTAGGGTTTTCGGCACATAAACGCAGCGGAAATTAAAAATTTTTGAAACCCTAAAACAGGATCCATGCGAAAACATATTAATTCAGAGGTTAAGATATGTTTTACAGATTATTCAAGCCTGAAAGGAGACGATGGAGATTCTGGAACTGCTTCGAATCCTCAACGCAATCCAACGAAACTGCGCCTCTATGGTATCCACACGAACGTCCCGCGAATCGTCACACGATCTGCAACAAGGAAAGCTGCGGTACTAGCCGCCAAGGATCTGGATTTTTTGAAATTTTTCTCTCTAGTCTCTCTCTAAGAGCGGCTAGGGTTTTGATATCGATAATACCCTAAACGGCTGATATATCATATATATAGTAGTTAAAGGAATTAACCAAAACCTAATCCAATTAGAAATATAAAATCCGAATTTATATATATATATATATATATATTATATCTTAATTAAGTCTTACTTAATTAATATACATATATATATATATATATACAAATTATCCTATTAATTTAAATTCATAATTTAAATACTATCAATTATATTGATATATTTAAATCCATACAATTTAAATTAATTCCCTTTTAATTACGTTCTAAGTGTGTGACCCTATAGGTTATTATTATGTTGGCAATAATTTTAAAATCATATTATAAAATTATAAACAGTGAGCGGCATCTAGTAATGCATCACTGATACCCAAATAATAATAAGATCGGTGATTCGATACAACCTTTTCGTGACCAATGTTTCAATGTAATTTAATCATTTTAACCTTGACATCCTAGATTAAACTCGAGGCATGGAATGTGTCATCCTCTTCATAATTTAATCTGAGTTTTCTTGATCGATGAGTAGACTATATGAAACAAATCACTATTTGAGCATGGCCATGCATTTCATAGTCCTACTCAATCAAGAGGCCTATGGATATCACCCCTAATATATAGAAGGGTTAAATTCCATCTAGATCACTCATATTCCTCACACGATTCATGATATACCCAATAATCACCTTTATCGTCCACCTATTAAAGGTGGCCTTTGATGATATCAAAGTACATAAATTCTCGTGTAGTAATATAGTGATTTCAGGTCGGAGGATCATTATATCATTGTCACTATGAGAATTGCTTATGACACTTTGCATAATGCTCCACGTAGAATTCTCATGGTGGGTCTGCGCAGTACATTGTTCTCTAACATGTACCTATGCATTGACTCAATATCTCATATATTTATGACCAATGAGATTTGGCCATCAGTCAATCCACATACTAGTCTCAATGTATCATTGTTGTCCCATTAACAATGACACTTGACTAGGGACATTTAAGAGTAATGATACTAATTGTAACTATATGATCTCATGTTCAAGTCACATACTTGAAGGCATATAATTTGTATCACTATTCTAAGGACTTTTATTATGTTAACATTTATATAACGCAGTAAACAAAACCATAATAAAATAATTCATTTATTCAATCAAATATAATATCAAAAAATGTTTAAACAATTACATCAAAGAATTAGCCTCTAGGGCATAAACTCTAACAAGTAGATGTGTTGCAGTCACTTCCACCACTTGCAACCTTCCATTCCCATGATTTATCCATTTCTTTAGAAGTGCATTTAGTGGTTCTTCAACAATTTCTACCACTATTCTCCTGTTACGTTGAACAGGACAGTAAATATGAAGATCTTCAGGCACATCATCCTCAGGACTAAAGTCTCCTTTACTTTTGTCCTGACTTGAGCTAGAGTCAGATTGGTGTAGACTTCCTTCAACTGACTCATCAGTTAGTTCATGCATTTGATCATCATCATCAGCATTATCATCATCAGAGCTTGCATTTACAGATACACTAGTCTCTTCTAGCTCTGTAGTCTTCAGCTTTTTACTGCTATTCTTTGTAGATATCTTCACTTGTCTTTCCTTTAATGCAGCCTCATCATCACTGAGCTCTATGATAGCTGTAGACGATTCTCCTTTCTTTCCAGAAATAGCTTGAGCAAGCAATCTGTTGCTCTTTCTTCGTTTTGGAAAATCAGCTATAGGAGATTCAGATCTCTTTTCAACTTCAGTCTTTGAAGTCTCTGATTCATCAGACAGACTTCTTTGAGATTCAACAGCAAGAGTGACAGATACTTCTTCTTTAGATTCTTCATCTTTTGCTTCATCAGAAGGACTTCTTGACACTTCTACCCTGGGAGATCTAATTGCTTTATGTTCAGATTCTCCCTTATCAGCAGAACGGCTACCTTGAGGATGAGCCACAGGACTTGCATATTCTTTTTCATTACCAGATTTGCTCCCCGAAGGTTCACCTTTGGACTCCTCTGTTCCCATCTCATTTTCTAGCTCCACGTTTTCTTCTTCAGTGGATAAACTTCTTTGGGAAACTGACGTCTGCCTCTGCACCACTTTGGCTTTCTTCTTCAAAGGCTTTGCAGACTTGGGTTCTGGGATAATTGCACCTTTAGAGGATGAAGACTCTTCTTCTTTCATGGCACTTGCCTTCCTTTTCTTTAAGGAACTCTTACTGTTGTTGCCTTATGTTAGCCGTTTATTCTCCGTTGGATTCTTCTTCCAGTTTGCAAACAGCTGTGTAGTCATTATCTTATGGCTATTAAGGACTTCACCCTCATCATCCTTAATTTTGTTCTTCAACCTCTTCTTCAAAATGATACTCAAAAACCTTCCATGGAAAACCTTTGTGAGTGGTTTTCCTGATAACCTTTTCTTCTCCACCTCGTCCAACCATTTAGATATTTGATCAAGCAGGATTGTTCCAAAATTTATCTGCTTCTTCAGAACTATGGCAGACATAATCTTCAACTACTGATCACTCACAGTATCATGTGCAGTGTCCTTGCATAGTATACATTTGCCTACAATCTCTGCAAGGAACTCAAACTCTTCAGGAAAGTCCTTTTTCTTCATGCCCTTCAGATTAGAGTTTCTTCTGTACCCCATAATCTTCTTTGCTTCTTTGATGTCAACTTCATCAAGGCTCTTCAGTCCTAGGTTAGGGAAACCTAAGCACTGATTTATGTCAGAAGATTTTAGTTTCAGAATCTGACCTTTGACCTTGGTAGAAAGAGTTCCAGAGTTCAGAGTTGCGTTGGAATGGAATTCTTTAACCAAGTCAACATATATCCTTGTGTTTGATTCAAGACTTTCCGAGGATCCAGCCTTCTTCACCAGTTCAAGAATATCTCTGAACTTTTTCTCAGATTTCTCGAACGTCTTGTTTTCGAGCTGAATGCCAATGATTACTCGCCAGTTTTCCATGTGAAGAGTTAGGGTTTTTAAGTATAACTCTGTGAGGATCTGGTGAGATGTCAGGGGGCGATTCAAGATTTAATAACTATTTGTGAGGATCTTGGTTGTTTGGAAGTATTTAAGTTTTGGCTTTGAGAGGATGAGTGTATGGGTTTGACAGGTTTGTAGCTTTTAATGAACCTGCTAAAGTGAAACTGTCAATTATTTGAAATTCCCTCTTGTAACTGTTCCCTTCACGTTTTTTAGTGGGACAGCTGTATGTTGCTGATAGGTCACAATCTGTGACTTCTCCATCGTGTCAGTTAACCAGATTTGACTTTTTCTTTTGTTGACTATTGACTTCTTCAATTCATGGAGTGACTCGTGTCTTTTCTTAGTACTCCACGATTTCCCTGACTGCTATACCATCTTTGCTTCTTCTTCGAAGATCGTAGCCTGTGGTCATGCTTTAATAGACAACTTCTCCATTAGACTCTGAGGGATTGACAATTCTCATCTGCAGCTTGTAATCTTCTGAGGAGATGCTGCTTGATTCAGCAGAGAATCTTGTGATGGATTTCATATTAGCATTCCTTCTAAAGTAAGGTAGCTCAGAAAGGACCAACCTCTTAGCTGAATGCTAAGGATCAGGTTTGTCCCTGAGGAGCTTACTAGATGAAAAGCTTTATACATGATTAGTATTCACATCATATTTGACCTTTCTGCTGTGGAGTTCATCTTTTAACTCTGGATTTTCATTGGCGTTAGATTTTTTAGAGATTATGATCGTGGTTTCCTCCTGCTCATTTGTTATGATCATATGGTTGATCATAGGTACTCTATAATTTTGAGATGGGTGGTTGATATGGTTATCAGTAGTATGTTTTGGAACATTACTACTGACTATGATGGATATTCATTTGGTTCATCAGTCACAGAATTTTGAGACTCTGCAACTGGAGTCTTTCTGGTTTGGGTTAGCTCCTGTTTATCCTCACAACTCCTGGCAAGAATTCCACTTCCTCATTTTGCTCCCTGAGCTTCACCATCTTCATATCCTCATTTGTTCTTCCACAAATTCCATCGTCTTCAATTTTTCTTTCTCAGCATAGATCATGAATAGTAATATACTTTCTTCAGATTTAGTCCTGATAACTGTTCAAGCTGAGAGGCTGCTGCAGTTTCTCCATCTGTAGTTATACTTTGTCTAGAATCTACTATTGATGATAGCCCTATAATCGTAGTGAGAAAGAACTTCTTTGTTCTGTGACTTCTTTTCTTTTTTTCCTAAAGTTCACAGCTTCTTTAGCTTTTCACTTGATCTTTCTCTGACTGGAATTATCTCTATCAGATAAGCTTCCATGATTCATGGAGAGAGATATCTTCGAAATTGATCACTCCACGATTGTTGACATAACTACGAACGTAGTCTCCTTTATTTGACACCAGACTAGATGTTTTGGCTGCTCGTAGTCCTTCCTTAGAATCTTCATTATGAGTTAAGGATGAGTGGAGGATTCCTTGAGACTATCAACTTGTCAACATCTATCAGCCTTTCTTTAGTAATTTGCCATTCCTCCTTAATCAAAACTGGAATCTCTGATGCTGATTTGAGAAGCACTACGATTTTGGTCATTGTGACACAATCATTGTGTGTTGACATGCACAGGCTTGGCAAGGTCTTGATCGTAGAGAACACTACAATTTTCTTTCAGCTCCTTGATAGACAGCTTCCATATGATGATCAGCAATCTTGTGAGCTTCATATATGTGAGCTCAAAAAGTCTTTAAGAATAGGCTTTGGCATAGAGTAATTTGTCAAGCACATTGCTGAAATGTCTTGAGCCTCCAGCTGGTTAAGTCCTTGTGACTGAAGCCATCTGCCTCAGTATTTCTTATTGTGGTCAAGTAGACCAAGTACCTGCAGGTTTAGATAATTTCTATTTTGGTATCCAATTTTGATTGGATCCTGCTAGGTTAGTTTCTCAAAAACCCCTATTCCTTATATGATAGATTTTACATCCATTTTAGCATCAATGAACATATCTATGCATGAATCAGATTTAGATATGACATTTGTCATACATAATTGTGAGTGTGTGCAAAATTAGTCATTTTAATAAGACTCTCTTTTTCTTTGATGGTTTTATCCGTTGCTTGGTTATGTTCACAGGTTTTGAAGGTTTGCAGAGTAGGAATCAACTCTATTACTTAGTTGTATTTGGTTGATTCATGGAGATGATCAGTTTCCAAGAATCTTCAAGATACTCTTCCAGAACTGATCATACTCTACGTATTATCAAAAACTTAGAACATAGGTTTGTACATACATACCAACCTTTTAGCAAGGATTACTCCACTTAATCTTAATTAGATCTTGATATGCTTATGACCTATTTTAGACTTCTTTCAAGACGTTATCTTCAATCTAAAACTTGGGTGAAGAGAAAGTTTGTTAGCAATTAAGTTTCCAACCCCAATGTACTTTCTCTCTTCCCCTTTTTGGATAGAGTACGGTCTCTTGATAGAATACTATTATAGTACACAAGGTGATGCAACATGATGTACACATTTATATTAATGAGGAACCGTACCTTTACACTGTCAGTTTCTTGACAGTCATTTACCTTACTAGAATGAGGTTAGGCATTGATGTGCATATCTTTACATTTATTTCTGACAGCTTGTTGCTCCAGTTGTCCTTCAATCAATCAATCATAGCCTTGAAGAGATAAGATAGGAAGATCTTGGCATCTTTAGTTCTTTAACTCTCTTGAGCCTCAAGGTTCACATCCAACTATTGTTTGGCCAAATCATAGTTGAGAGAATCTTCTTTCTCCTCTGTATAAGCACTTCTTCGCGTGTATAGCCTTTCATATTTCAGAATGGAGGATGCTTGATTCTTTGTTGTAGATACTTCTTGATTTCCCAACTCTAGTCTTCAGACTACAAGATTGACTATGGACAAGGATTGGTCTTGATGTTATGGCATTTAAGAATTGGACCAATCTAAGCAGCTTCATGTGTATATACATATCTACCTGTACACATTATGTCCAACGTGTGAGCTCATCTGCATTTAAAAGTTACTTACTACTAAACTATGTTTAGAACAATGTTTGTGCCTAGGATCAGACTCAAAGCGATTAGCTTTTGAATAGCATGAAAACCTGCTCTGATACTAATTGTTAGTTCCCAGTAGGCACACAATAGATCTAGAAGGGGGGGGTTGAATAGATCCTTTCAATTTATAAAGTCTTTTGCATTTTAATTTGTATAGCTAAGAAGTTAGCATATGACAAACATAAGAACCATTTCAAGCACAGCGGAATAAGTTAAATCTCCCCTTCATTGATATATTGATAAACATTAATACATTGTTCTTGGAGTTAGTTTAGTTGTAAGTAATTAGTACATACGTAGCAGTTATAGCAGTTAGGTACATAATGTAAAGACATAAAGTAAATGACAGAATGTAAAAGACACAAAAGGGTTTTAAGTGGTTCAGAGCCAACTCGACTCCTAATCCACTCTTCTGCACTCTCGCAGGAAATCCACTAATGAATGGGCAGCACCCTGAATCACTAAGATTCCTTCAAGGCTAGCAGCCCTGGAACTTCAGTTCACTTTTGAACTCTTCAAGCCCTTTGGCTTGGAACTCTAGTTCACTAAGACCTCTTCAAGCCCTCCGACTTGGAACTCTAGTTCACTAAGAACTCTTCAAGCCCTCCGGCTTGGAACTCATTTAGTCCCTCCGGACAAGGACCCTTTAGCCCTGGCTAATTATAGTTGTAGTTGTTGTTGTTGTTTGTGCTTTGCTGCTAAGATGTCTTGAAGCTTGATCATCTTGGTACTTAGCAGCTACGCTTGGACCTCAGCAATCTGCTTCGAGTCTGGACCTCTTCTATGGTGCAGCTGATCTTTTATCAGTTCAGCTCATCTTTACTTGCTGTCAGCTGTGCACCATCACCACATAGGACTGCTAAGGCTTTTTATTGTAGGTCACCTTCTTCTGACCCTTAGCATCCTTTGAACCCTTCTTGAATGATATACAGACATGGTTCTGCATCTTTTCTTTTTCAGCTTTTGGTTCTTCATAGTGATATGTAGAGTGGCTCTTCTGATCTTCTTTATGCTCAGCCACCTTATTGAATGCTATCTTCTTGTACTTCTAGACTCTCAGCTTGGCTGCCATCTTCAGTGGCATTCTCATCCTTGTTGAGTGAAGTTTTAGTCTGTTCAGTCCTTCTTTAAGTCTGCTTCACTTCCACCTTCGTAGTCTCACTGCCACTGAGACTTGTTCTCTTCAGCTCTAGTGGAACTCGTAGATTCAACAATGTAGCATTCCAACAACTTGACGAATCTACAACTCAGCAATAACTCTTATCTTTGAAGCTTGTCCTTTAAATACCCTTCCATAATCTTCCCGTTGGAAAGTAGCCGTTGGAAGCTATTTGAATTGCTTCGCAGATCTCGAGTTATTTGGTGCAAACTGCTGATGTGACGTGACAGCTCCTTTTTGACTTTATTGACACAGCAGTCTGCTTTCTCTCTACCGTATCAGAGATGTCACTGTTCCATGTCAGGCTGGTAGTCCTCTTTATTACTCCTCTCTGATTCCTTGATTCGAATCCTTAGGAGTTGTCCTTCTGCATCGATGCTCTCAAATAGCAACGTTCGGATGTCAGTCTTCAGATTAAACCGTTGCCAATGCTTTAATCTTTAGATATCAGAACTCTACGATTCTGATGCAGATGTTCTTGGACCTTGATCGTAGTGTGTCATATTGAATGTTTCTTTGACTGGCAGAGATAACACTACGATTCTGATAAGTGTTGTTGGATCTTCAATGTAGAACATCTCTTCCTTCATTTTTGCAGTGTTTCAACACTTCTGCTTGCCTTGACTGATCTCAGGAACTAATATTTTGACTTGTCGTTCTGACGTCTTTTGAATAACAAGACACTTCAGATTTGTGGCATACCCAGCTCCTTTCTCCTGGTGATCTCCCGTTCACCTATCTTCAATGGTCTGACCCATGCTTAATCTCTTCTGTCTTGTTTTTCACAAATTGGCCGGTATCTCTGTAGATTGTATGAGTTCCTTCTTTACTTTGGCAAACACTACGATCTTGAGTGATTCTCAAGATCGTTGTCTTCTGTTCTCTTGACAGCTACTTCACTTGCTGACTTTCTCTAGTCAGTCACTTTGCATGAAGTCTTCTTTTGATTAGCTTGCGGAAGACTTCACTCTAATGGCCTCACAACTAAGTCTACATGTTGATAGAGTTGATGCTTAGATCTTCTATTAGCTTGCATGCCATTCGGTGAGTGCTCTCTTGTACTCTTCATGTAGGATGTATCTTTGTAGCTCAGACCAGACGCTTCAAGATTTGGATAAATTGGGGGTGCCCATTTGATGAGAATCGTGTTGACACTACGATTCTTCCCTTAGCGTTGTTGAGCAACCCTTGTGGAAGCCTTAGTTCTACAGACTACGATTTAGCTTAGTTGCTGCAGACACTATGATTCCGAGATCAGATCTTGACAGACTACGATTCTGCCTTCATGCTTGCTGCCTTCGTCTGATCTTCCCTGACTACGATCTCTGCCTCTGATGATCATTAGACTCCACTACTTTACGTGTGATCTACAATTCTTAACTTAATTATGGCAGTTTCTCGGTCGGCTCACAGACAGGCTGTCTCTTCAATTCTGAACATGGCTTCCTCAGCAGACTACGGCTCAGAGGAAATTCTTCTCGACACACTATGATTCTTCCTCGTTTCTCCTGGCAGACTACGAACTCCGAGATCTACTATCCTGCAGACTACGTGTGACGCCCCCAAATTCTAAGACCGCCACTTGGTCTCTCGAATTCGGTTCATCACGTGCTCATGGTAATACATCACAATAATAATAACTAAATATTGCACAATCACAGCGGAAATTCTATTCTAGAATAATTTACAATGATTTATTATAATTATTCCCCCAAGTCTCGCAACCTACAGTACTTAATAGATAACATAATAATATCAATAAATGACTTATTACATAATCTAACTTAAGCTTAAACATAATCAAATCCAGTCTTACTACATTATCTTAATACAACATTAAAATATTAAAACATAAAAGAGACAAGCTAGTTGGTAGCCTTGCCCTTGCCCTTATCAATGCCCGAAGGTTCGCCATGCTCTGCCTTAACTGAAATGTTTTAGGAAAAAGCAAGAATGAGCACAAATTGCTCAGCAAGTAATATACAACAAGGGTAAATGATATAATTCTCAATTCTCGAAAGGGTATAGGAAAGTTTGATAGTTCAAGGATAGCAAGAATATCAACAGTTCTCAATAACAGCCACTAAGGACAGAATAATATCAATATGATTCAATAATAAATCAATTCAAGATTTCAAGATAACTGAATACTGAGCAGTCACTAAGGACTATGAACTTCCATAGGATTTGACAGTAATAAACTGAAAATCCAACAAAAACAGATACAACAGGTGATCAGCCTAAAGTACCCTCGTTATGCATAACAATCAATCATACTCAAGTGCACGCGTCGGTTCTCCGACAGTTATAGTTTGTTCTTCTCAGTCATATATAAGATCCCGCACCAATCAATTGGTTTTGGGTCGCTTTTCAATAATGTAAGTCTAGCCGAATCAAATGGCATAGACACTTTCACAATATTCAAGAACAACACTAAGTTCAACATGAATAATAGCTTTAATGAAATAAGAGTTCAAGTATGCTAATTCAATTCAAACGATTAAGTAGGAACTAGTTCGCAATATACAAAGATAGAATACTCGTATCCAAAGAGATAAGGTTTAGATACTCGCTTACGATATCCGTTAAATAAAGTAGTGCAAGGGTTTAGGATACTTGCCTTATGCGTAGTTTATTCACGTAAAGCTAGCCAACACTTTCGAATCCTATATATAATGTATTACATGCATAAGATTTTCATTAGTTAACACATCCGTTACACAACTTATTACTCAATATACATATATGTTACTATCTTAGTCACATGTCATACTTATACTCATATGGTATAAAATCAGATCACGAATCAAGTACATAGTTATAATATAAATGATATTATACCAACTCATCATGTTCAAGTAGCTATGATTCTTTGACCCATGGGCTTCCATTATATAAGTTAAACATTATCTTGTTACTTAATCATCACCTATGCACATATATCAGTAGGGTGTAAACCATTTCTAGCAATGTAGGCGTCATATAAGCTATCTGTCCAAAATCAGATTGTCAAACTGCATGGCTTTCAATTCCAGGCCGGCGCAGCTGCGCCATGACTAAGCCTAGGGACAGCGCAGCTGCGCAGCCCTCTGGCCAAGCCAAGGCTGAGCTGTGCCTTATGGTTTCTGTCCGGTCATGCAAGCCAACAACACCACATAGCATATAAACATATTAAAAGATACTTTTATGTTTGTACAACCTTTCCTCGTTTCAATTATATGTGATATAGATTCTAAGTCAATACTTTCAATGACTAAAAGTCATCCAAGGACACGAACTCATAAGGTCTATCATGCTCGCTTTTTAAACACTTAAAATGTTCACATAACTTGTAGTAAACATGTTCATGAGTTTTCATATCACATATATGCAACTATCATTATCATTAGTTTGAAAGCATACTTTATTTACGCAAATTTGGTTTCATTACAAGTAACATAGTAGGCAAACATGAATGATACCTTAGCAAGTCTACAAGTTCTATCAAACATGTTCATAAGTATCGTAGTTCAAATCTCAATGTAACATGCCGACGTTCACGTTCAACACTTATACTTTAATTAATAAAGTTTGCTAATACGTTCTAACACGTTCATGCTACATTATGAAATTTATATACGTAAGTTAATGTGTCCGACATGTATGTAAAGGCCATAGAAACATACCCGAAAATCAGAATATATATATGATCTTTATATGTCAAGGTTTGCCTTTAAAACTTATATTTTCGTTAGAAATGAGCACTAGTTAGGTTCACATGTCCATATTATATCATGGAACCAACATAGATAAGCTAACATGCACTTCATGTATTTCTATGTCATACTATTATGTCTCAAAAGTCAGAATGTATTTATGGTCTATATATGTTAAAGTTTGTTTAGGAAACTTGAGATTTATTTCAACGCTATTAGACATTCCATTAATCTTGTATGACATTATACCAACACACGTGCACTTCATGTTAATATACTCGTGTATAGGTAATACTCATGCTAACATGTTCATTTAAATCAATGCACAAAACTATCACGTTGCAGAAAGCAAGCAGAAAGCAGGGAACTGCTGCAGACTGCTGGCGCAGCTGCGCAGCTTCCCAGTGTAAAACTGGCGCAGCTGCGCCGGCTCCCAGCCAGCGGCAGACAGTTCCAGAACACGGCAGTTTAAAAACCCAAACACAAAAATTCCCAACGAATTCCATTTCTAATTAACCACATTGCTTCCTTATCACATTATAAGGCTATATAACAACTCACTAACATTATTAAACCACCAATTTTGTAAATTCTAACTCAACTCAAGAATTGAACATTTTTACAGAAAAATGAAAACGGAGTTCTTGACAGAAAAATGAGAATTGAAACCAACTACATTCCAATCTTAACATGTATACAAGTCCATACTACACTACACAGGCTTTCTATAATCCATTTATACTTTAATTCCTCATGATCAAGAATTTCAAGAAAAACTCAGAGAACTACAATGGAGTTTTTCTTTGACAGAAAATGAAAATGAAGACAGGGAATGGAATTATACCTTCGAAGCACGAATTAAACTTGCTAATGCTGCTATAGGATTCTCTACTAACACTGATATATAAGGCTCTCACTCAACACTCTAGCAATTTTCAGCAATTGATATGTGAAGAAGAAGAGTTCCTATTTGTAGAGAAATCCTTACACAGGCAATGAGATTATACCACAAATCAAACCAACGTAAATTTGAATTGTATAGAGGTTAATGGAGAGTTGGTGATTAGTTGGTGAAACTCATTATCAATACCACTCCCTTGTTCATTATGATAGCTAGAATGTGCTGAGTTTGAGGATATAGGAGTAGGATAGCTTCATGTGTATTCACGTGAAGAGCAAATGGGACACTTAAAATGAGACAATTGATTTAACTTCTCAGCATTTGCAAATACTACACTTGTATACACACACCATATACTTATGTTATATATTATATGTACTCTTAGGTTATAATTTAAATCACAATGTACTTCACATAATGTAATAAGTGTAATTTACACACATATAATCCATGTACGTTTATCTTACTGATATAATACAATCGGATACTACCACATTACATTATATCATATATTATTAAATTGTATTAATCAACAATTATTTATAATATATCCATGATACATTATTTTACTGTATACACACTCACCTTGTCACATAGGCATTATCATGTATTCCTAACATATAGTTTTAATATAACATAATCACTTATGCTTCATGTAATATATGGTTTCTATGTGTAATATATTCGCATTGCATTATATAACATAGTTTATGTATATACATGCATGGTCACACTTAAGTGTCTCTCTACACTATATAATATAGTTGTATTCCATATACTTTATATATTCAAGTATTGCACATTTGTACATATCAATTAATATAATCTTATTATATTAATCACTCACTTATTTGTTTTATTATTCATAATGTCACATAAATAGACTATTTATCTCGTTGATTAATTAACAATAATATTAATTAATTTATTCCTCATTGATTATTAATTACACCAAATTAATAATCATAGGATTAATTATCACATTAACAAATATAAATCTCAGCACAATTATAAACAAGTGGTTTATTATTATTATATTTCTTGCAATAATAATAATCACATATTATTAATCAACCACAGTTAATATCTCACAACAATCAATTAATATCCTCTAATAACAATTAACAATTAATATAGATTAATTGTTCACTTAAAAATTATTCGTCAATTAATATAATTATTAATATTTCCCATCACTGTGCCACACTAGGCTCTCAACGAGTTTATCACAAACTCTACATTTTTCTCAATTGTCATAAATATTCAATTTAATATAATTGAATTTATCATTCTCATAATAAAAAAAAAATCCAAATAAATTCTCATTTCCATTAATATATTTATTTAATAATATATGGAAATTCTCGGGTATTACACTACGATTCCGCCCTGATAGTTCTCGAGTCTTCTTTGTCTCTCTTGGCAGACTACGATTCTGATACAGTGCTTTGACAATCAGACTGGCCTATTTATTATATTATAAGATCAACCTAACAAGCTTGATCTTTCTATCTTTATAGTCCTTGTACATCATTTCTTTTTAAGGACTTTACAAAGCTGTTTTGATTATGTAGGATCAACCTAACATATTTGATCATTTCAGTCTAAGTCCTTATACATATATTCCTATTATCTATCAAAGGACTTTACAGCTTTTATTAATGCAAGCATACTTGCATATTCATTCATTTATATCATAATCAAATCATATATAAATAGGAATAACATTCTTATGTATATTCCTAACAAAATTATTGTCAACTATTATTTGTGTAGATGGTGAGAATTCTATCCCCGACAGAAAAGTCAGCATCAACCGAACAACAATCCAAACCGTTGGCGACAACTCCAGCGTAGTGTCGGGAAAGATTCGATAATGTAAACTGGTGTAAACTATCATCAGGATATGCATCAAGAATCCCCAATGAGGTCACTCGTCAAAAGAGGAATATCCCAGAGGAGGAAAAGTCAAAAAGCATATCTAAAGACAGAAAATGTTGGTGACAACCCCAACGTCGATTTCGAAAATGTTCAATGGCATCAGCTCATGGAAGAATCTTCCCCACGGAGATCTTGAAAACATCTCTACAACATATCGTGGAATCAGTCTTGGTAGCACCGACGGACGTGGTAAACCATTGACTTAAACCCAATGTAGCATCGGGAAAGATCTGGTGTTGAAGCTTTGTAAATTACCGTTCAAGTAGGCATCAAAAGAGTTCAGTGAAAGCCATCATGGACAACTCCATCCCTAGCAGAAGTTGCGAGAACAGTCAGTGATGGAATACCGTGGCAACTAACCCCACAAGATCATATTGCATTCATAACATAGCATATCATGCATTGCATTACATTTGCATGTATCATATTTCCAATGTCTAGTAGTCTTTATCCAATTCATTCCATTGCATTGCATAAACATGATAAAGAGGGGCATCTGTAAACACTCAAAATTTTGCATTTCTGTTACTAAACCAGCAGGAGGGCAAAACTATCTTTTACCCTCCAGAAACAACCCTGGGAGTTCATATCAAAGTCCAACCCTGGCAACAACACCGGGAGATCAAATCAACCCCGGTAACAACATCGCGAGATCAAATCAACCCCGACAACAACACCAGAAGATCAAATCAACCCCCGATGATAACCCAAGGAGATCAAGCCAAAACCCCGACCATAACACTGGGAGATCACTACCAACCCCGGCAACAACCCCGCGAGATCAAGTCAACCCAGACGACAACACCGGGAGATCAAGTAAACCCCAGTGACAACACTGGGAGATCAAGTTAACCCCGATGACAACACTGGGAGATACAGTTAACCCCGACGAAAACACCGGGAGATCAAGTCAACCCCAACGACAACACCGGGAGATCAAGTCAGCCCCAACGATAACACCGAGAGGTCAAGTCAACTTCAGCGATAGCCCCGAAGGAACAAATCATCCCCAGAGATAACTCTGAGATATCAAGTCAACCTCGGAGATGACCCTGTGGAAGAACAGAGTCGGTTGGGATCAAATCTCGGAGACAACCCCAAGAAACAGTCAAAAACCCTGTCAATCCTAGAGACAGCCCCAGGAACGGCAAAATGGTTATTTTACCGACTTGACATCAAATCAAGTCAAAATAGAGTCAAATCAATGCCAACAAGGTCATGCAGAACCATAACGTCAATCCCGAGTGAAAATAGCACAAAATAGCTCAACGGATGGACAGTGAAGGCTCAAAGATCTAGTCATGGACCCATCTTCTCATATTCGAAAAAGGGAAAATTCCATATCATTGTGTAGTTCTCGGAAATGGCTTTCCGAAAAGGTATAGCACTCCTCAATCGGCCTCCCGGATTGAAAGTTATGAAGGTTCGAAGCAGACAGCGCGTTGGTCAAAGTTCACGTACTTCAAGACAACAGAACCCATGGGACCGGGGCCCACTTGGGCAGCCACAGATAGACTCGCGGCTCTCGCGAGTAGACCCATGGCTATTTTGGTCTATAAATAAGACCCCCCCACCAGCCAAACAAAAAAAGAAGAAAAGAAGAAAAGAAAGAAAACTCTGCCCATTTCGACCCATAGCCCTACCTATAGTGCTCCAAACCTCAATTTTATTCTTCCAATACATTTGTATACGTATATATAGCAACATATCAAATTTTAACCGGTGGAAATGGAGTTTTGAAGCCCTCCAAGTGGTTTAAAGCCTTTAGCACTACACACTGTAAGATTTTTTACGATCTGAAGTTTTTTACTGTTTTATCATATATATATATATATATATATATGAGCGTATATATATATTTATTGCTTTTGGTTTTGCCTGGATTTTAAATCTGTGGCCTTTCTAGCCTACTTTTATGTATATATAAGTATATATATATATATATATACGTTTTTAATTATTTTTGCAGTCTGGATTGCTAATCCGTGGCCTTTTATCGTTTTAATATATATATCTATATATATATATATATATATATATATACTAACTTGTTTGGCCTGGATTGCTAATCTGTGGCCTTTTCAGCTTTATTATATATATAACTAACTATATATATTAACATTCAATTTAGTCATGCCTGGATTGTAAATCCGTGACTTTTTATTACTTTTATATATATATAACTGTACATATATATATTTATACTAACTTTGTTAGCCTGGATTGCTAATTCGTGGCTTTTTAATACTTTAATATATATATATATATATATATATATATATATATAATTATATATATATATATAGACTAACTCGTTTGGCCTGGATTGTTAATCCGTGGTCTTTTCAGCTTTAATATATATATAAGCATATATATATATATAAGCATATATATATATATATATATATATATATATATTTACATTTATCAGTCAAGCCTGGATTGGAAATTCTTCTTGACACACTATGATTCTTCCTCGTTTCTCCAGGCAGACTACGAACTCCGAGATCTACTATCCTGCAGACTACGATTCCGCCCTGATAGCTCTCGAGTCTTCTTTGTCTCTCTTGGCAGACTACGATTCTGATGCAGTGCTTTGACAATCAGACTGGCCTATTTATTATATTATAAGATCAACCTAACAAGCTTGATCTTTCTATCTTTATAGTCCTTGTACATCATTTCTTTTTAAGGACTTTACAAAGCTGTTTTGCTTATGTAGGATCAACCTAACATGTTTGATCATTTCAGTCTAAGTCCTTATACATATATTCCTATTATCTATCAAAGGACTTTACAGCTTTTATTAATGCAAGCATACTTGCATATTCATTCATTTATATCATAATCAAATCATATATAAATAGGAATAACATTCTTATTTATATTCCTAACAAAATTATTATCAACTATTATTTGTGTAGATGGTGAGAATTCTATCCCCGACAGAAAAGTCAGCATCAACCGAACAACAATCCAAACCGTTGGCGACAACTCCAGCGTAGTGTCGGGAAAGATTCGATAATGTAAACTGGTGTAAACTATCATCAGGATATGCATCAAGAATCCCCAATGAGGTCACTCGTCAAAAGAGGAATATCCCAGAGGAGGAAAAGTCAAAAAGCATATCTAAAGACAGAAAATGTTGGTGACAACCCCAACGTCGATTTCTGAAATGTTCAATGGCATCAGCCCATGGAAGAATCTTCCCCACGGAGATCTTGAAAACATCTCTACAACATATCGTGGAATCAGTCTTGGTAGCACCGACGAACGTGGTAAACCATTGACTTAAACCCAATGTAGCATCGGGAAAGATCTGGTGTTGAAGCTTTGTAAATTACCGTTCAAGTAGGCATCAAAAGAGTTCAGTGAAAGCCATCATGGACAACTCCATCCCTAGCAGAAGTTGCGAGAACAGTCAGTGATGGAATACCGTGGCAACTAACCCCACAAGATCATATAGCATTCATAACATAGCATATCATGCATTGCATTACATTTGCATGTATCATATTTCCAATGTCTAGTAGTCTTTATCCAGTTCATTCCATTGCATTGCATAAACATGATAAAGAGGGGCATCTGTAGACACTCAAAATTTTGCATTTCTGTTACTAAACCAGCAGGAGGGCAAAACTATCTTTTACCCTCCAGAAACAACCCTGGGAGTTCATATCAAAGTCCAACCCTGGCAACAACACCGGGAGATCAAATCAACCCCGGTAACAACACCGCGAGATCAAATCAACCCCGACAACAACACCAGAAGATCAAATCAACCCCCGATGATAACCCCAGGAGATCAAGCCAAAACCCCGGCCACAACACTAGGAGATCACTACCAACCCCGGCAACAACCCCGCGAGATCAAGTCAACCCCGACGACAACACCGGGAGATCAAGTAAACCCCAATGACAACACTGGGAGATCAAGTTAACCCCGATGACAACACTGGGAGATACAGTTAACCCCGACGAAAACACCGGGAGTTCAAGTCAACCCCAACGACAACACCGGGAGATCAAGTCAGCCCTAACGATAACACCGAGAGGTCAAGTCAACTTCAGCGATAGCCCCGAAGGATCAAATCATCCCCAGAGATAACTCTGAGATATCAAGTCAAACTCGGAGATGACCCTGTGGAAGAACAGAGTCGGTTGGGATCAAATCTCGGAGACAACCCCAAGAAACAGTCAAAAACCCTGTCAATCCTAGAGACAGCCCCAGGAACGGCAAAATGGTTATTTTACCGACTTGACATCAAATCAAGTCAAAATAGAGTCAAATCAATGCCAACAAGGTCATGCAGAACCATAACGTCAATCCCGAGTGAAAATAGCACAAAATAGCTCAACGGATGGACAGTGAAGGCTCAAAGATCTAGTCATGGACCCATCTTCTCATATTCGAAAAAGGGAAAATTCCATATCATTGTGTAGTTCTCGAAAATGGCTTTCCGAAAAGGTATAGCACTCCTCAATCGGCCTCCCGGATTGAAAGTTATGAAGGTTCGAAGCAGACAGCGCGTTGGTCAAAGTTCACGTACTTCAAGACAACAGAACCCATGGGACCGGGGCCCACTTGGGCAGCCACAGATAGACTCGCGGCTCTCGCGAGTAGACCCATGGCTATTTTGGTCTATAAATAAGACCCCCCCACCAGCCAAACAAAAAAAGAAGAAAAGAAGAAAAGAAAGAAAACTCTGCCCATTTCGACCCATAGCCCTACCTATAGTGCTCCAAACCTCAATTTTATTATTCCAATACATTTGTATACGTATATATAGCAACATATCAAATTTTAACCGGTGGAAATGGAGTTTTGAAGCCCTCCAAGTGGTTTAAAGCCTTTAGCACTACACACTGTAAGATTTTTTACGATCTGAAGTTTTTTACTGTTTTATCATATATATATATATATATATATATGAGCGTATATATATATTTATTGCTTTTGGTTTTGCCTGGATTTTAAATCTGTGGCCTTTCTAGCCTACTTTTATGTATATATAAGTATATATATATATATATATATATATATATATATATATATATATATATATATATATATATATATATACTAACTTGTTTGGCCTGGATTGCTAATCTGTGGCCTTTTCAGCTTTATTATATATATAACTAACTATATATATTAACATACAATTTAGTCATGCCTGGATTGTAAATCCGTGACTTTTTATTACTTTTATATATATATAACTGTATATATATATATATTTATACTAACTTTGTTAGCCTGGATTGCTAATTCGTGGCTTTTTAATACTTTAATATATATATATATAATTATATATATATATATATATATATATATATATTTAGACTAACTCGTTTGGCCTGGATTGCTAATCCGTGGTCTTTTCAACTTTAATATATATATAAGCATATATATATATATATATATATATATATATATTTACATTTATCAGTCTAGCCTGGATTGGAAATTCTTCTCGACACACTATGATTCTTCCTCGTTTCTCCAGGCAGACTACGAACTCCGAGATCTACTATCCTGCAGACTACGATTCCGCCCTGATAGCTCTCGAGTCTTCTTTGTCTCTCTTGGCAGACTACGATTCTGATGCAGTGCTTTGACAATCAGACTGGCCTATTTATTATATTATAAGATCAACCTAACAAGCTTGATCTTTCTATCTTTATAGTCCTTGTACATCATTTCTTTTTAAGGACTTTACAGCTTTTATTAATGCAAGCATACTTGCATATTCATTCATTTATATCATAATCAAATCATATATAAATAGGAATAACATTCTTATGTATATTCCTAACAAAATTATTGTCAACTATTATTTGTGTAGATGGTGAGAATTCTATCCCCGACAGAAAAGTCAGCATCAACCGAACAACAATCCAAACCGTTGGCGACAACTCCAGCGTAGTGTCGGGAAAGATTCGATAATGTAAACTGGTGTAAACTATCATCAGGATATGCATCAAGAATCCCCAATGAGGTCACTCGTCAAAAGAGGAATATCCCAGAGGAGGAAAAGTCAAAAAGCATATCTAAAGACAGAAAATGTTGGTGACAACCCCAACGTCGATTTCGAAAATGTTCAATGGCATCAGCTCATGGAAGAATCTTCCCCACGGAGATCTTGAAAACATCTCTACAACATATCGTGGAATCAGTCTTGGTAGCACCGACGGACGTGGTAAACCATTGACTTAAACCCAATGTAGCATCGGGAAAGATCTGGTGTTGAAGCTTTGTAAATTACCGTTCAAGTAGGCATCAAAAGAGTTCAGTGAAAGCCATCATGGACAACTCCATCCCTAGCAGAAGTTGCGAGAACAGTCAGTGATGGAATACCGTGGCAACTAACCCCACAAGATCATATAGCATTCATAACATAGCATATCATGCATTGCATTACATTTGCATGTATCATATTTCCAATGTCTAGTAGTCTTTATCCAGTTCATTCCATTGCATTGCATAAACATGATAAAGAGGGGCATCTGTAAACACTCAAAATTTTGCATTTCTGTTACTAAACCAGCAGGAGGGAAAAACTATCTTTTACCCTCCAGAAACAACCCTGGGAGTTCATATCAAAGTCCAACCCTGGCAACAACACCGGGAGATCAAATCAACCCCGGTAACAACACCGCGAGATCAAATCAACCCCGACAACAACACCAGAAGATCAAATCAACCCCCGATGATAACCCAAGGAGATCAAGCCAAAACCCCGGCCACAACACTGGGAGATCACTACCAACCCCGGCAACAAGCCCGCGAGATCAAGTCAACCCCGACGACAACACCGGGAGATCAAGTAAACCCCAGTGACAACACTGGGAGATCAAGTTAACCCCGATGACAACACTGGGAGATACAGTTAACCCCGACGAAAACACCGGGAGATCAAGTCAACCCCAACGACAACACCGGGAGATCAAGTCAGCCCCAACGATAACACCGAGAGGTCAAGTCAATTTCAGCGATAGCCCCGAAGGATCAAATCATCCCCAGAGATAACTCTGAGATATCAAGTCAACCTCGGAGATGACCCTGTGGAAGAACAGAGTCGGTTGGGATCAAATCTCGGAGACAACCCCAAGAAACAGTCAAAAACCCTGTCAATCCTAGAGACAGCCCCAGGAACGGCAAAATGGTTATTTTACCGACTTGATATCAAATCAAGTCAAAATAGAGTCAAATCAATGCCAACAAGGTCATGCAGAACCATAACGTCAATCCCGAGTGAAAATAGCACAAAATAGCTCAACGGATGGACAGTGAAGGCTCAAAGATCTAGTCATGGACCCATCTTCTCATATTCAAAAAAGGGAAAATTCCATATCATTGTGTAGTTCTCGGAAATGGCTTTCCGAAAAGGTATAGCACTCCTCAATCGGCCTCCCGGATTGAAAGTTATGAAGGTTCGAAGCAGACAGCGCGTTGGTCAAAGTTCACGTACTTCAAGACAACAGAACCCATGGGACCGGGGCCCACTTGGGCAGCCACAGATAGACTCGCGGCTCTCGCGAGTAGACCCATGGCTATTTTGGTCTATAAATAAGACCCCCCCACCAGCCAAACAAAAAAAGAAGAAAAGAAGAAAAGAAAGAAAACTCTGCCCATTTCGACCCATAACCCTACCTATAGTGCTCCAAACCTCAATTTTATTCTTCCAATACATTTGTATACGTATATATAGCAACATATCAAATTTTAACCGGTGGAAATGGAGTTTTGAAGCCCTCCAAGTGGTTTAAAGCCTTTAGCACTACACACTGTATGATTTTTTACGATCTGAAGTTTTTTACTGTTTTATCATATATATATATATATATATATATATATATGAGCGTATATATATATTTATTGCTTTTGGTTTTGCCTGGATTTTAAATCTGTGGCCTTTCTAGCCTACTTTTATGTATATATAAGTATATATATATATATATATATATATATATATACGTTTTTAATTATTTTTGCAGTCTGGATTGCTAATCCGTGGCCTTTTATCGTTTTAATATATATAATTATATATATATATATATATATATATATATACTAACTTGTTTGGCCTAGATTGCTAATCTGTGGCCTTTTCAGCTTTATTATATATATAACTAACTATATATATTAACATTCAATTTAGTCATGCCTGGATTGTAAATCCGTGACTTTTTATTACTTTTATATATATATAACTGTATATATATATATTTATACTAACTTTGTTAGCCTGGATTGCTAATTCGTGGCTTTTTAATACTTTAATATATATATATATATATATATATAATTATATATATATATATATAGACTAACTCGTTTGGCCTGGATTGCTAATCCGTGGTCTTTTCAGCTTTAATATATATATATATATATATATATATATATATATATATATTTACATTTATCAGTCAAGCCTGGATTGGAAATTCGTGACTCTTTATAGCTTTAATATATATATATATATATATATATATTATTTATTCAATATGATTAAATATCTATTTTAACTGTTCATTTGATATGAATCTGTTCTAATGTAAAGTTTGTGGACTAGATTCATCTAAATCTAGCCATTTCTAACTTTCAACGGGTTCAAAAGCTGTCAAACCAGAACTGTTGAGCTAGAATGACTAAGATTTATTTAAATCTAGATTTTTTTTCTAGTTTTGTAAAAATTAAAGCGACTACGCGACAATAGATCCGTATCTAGAGAAAACGGGAAGCTTTGGTTACATGCATGTAAGGGTTTAACTGATGAATCATTTGTCTTGCGACGTCTAGATTTTAATTTTGCATTTTATGTCAATATCTTTTCTGTACAGGCTTTTTGAGAATATTCTGTGAGCTTAGGAATCACGGAATCTACGATTAATCACATGGATCTTGATCCGATTCCCATGATGTTGTGCTCTATAAATACAGCCTGCTTGTCTTCTTATAAATATAAATCAGAGGGACCCTTAAACGGTTATCCAGATTTAAGGTCTCAACATAGTAAATTATGGTTTGTAGTGCTCGGGTCACTTCGATGGCTTTCATGCCCATAAAGAGCCCGACACTTGTATATACATTCTTTGGTCAAGGATGCTTCACATCTCGACAATAAAATCAAAATCAGCCGAAGGAAAAATAAAAAGGAAGTATCAAAAGGCTTCAACTCCTATGCGAGCGAAAGGGTTTGAAAACTATCTTCCAAAATATCACTTTCATATCTTGTCTAAAAATGAACTTTTCATTAACTCAAACCCTTCGTATATAGGTCCAACGAAGTACAACACTACTTTCAAATCAAGCACGTAGGACCAATTACTGCAAGCACACACACACACACACACACTGCAAATAAAAAGGAAAATTGAAAAGACGCGGTAACCGTGTTTCATGGAAGTTGGGGGGTGCCTAACACCTTCCCCCCGCTTAATCAAGCCCCCTAACTCTATGAATATCGGTTTCCAAGGCCAAGTCAAACAGAGTCCAGTAATTGGGCCTACTTGCAAAACTTTTCAAACAAAACTCGGTTGAGTTGGTACAACCATTTCAAATATACCAACTGCCGACTCTGTAAAATCAAACTTTTCAAATCGTCAACATTGTATGTCAGCCTTTTCCTAAAAATTAACCGTTCAGATCAATCAAATGGAAACAAACAAGGGTAGAAACACATTAGGGAAAGGGGGATCGCCAAAGAATTTTTCCGACGTCGATAACCCTTTTTCAAAACATCATTTCAATTTCCATATCTTGTTTAAAATGAACTTTTTGTTATATCAAATCCTTCGTACCTAGGTGAAAAAGAGGTACAACACTACTTTCAAACAACACAAAAAAAGCCTAGAAAAACTTAAAATAAAAGCACTGGGCACAATAAATACACACAAACATATGCACACACTTTATGCTTAGGAAATTAATAAGATGCAGTAACCGTGTTTTCACGAATGTCGGGAGTGCCTAACACCTTCCCCTCGCTTAAGCTAGCCCCCGAATTCTAAGAATCTCGATTTCAGACCAATGCTACGGAGTCACATTGTGACACCCCCAAAAATCCAGTATCTTAATTTCCACTGGATTTGGTGTTCACTGTTCAAATATTATATGACTATCTACCCATAATAATAAAAATTCATTAAATAGATAAATAATACATCATCTCCCTATAATAGGGTTAAAACATCTGAAATAGTAAATACATAATCAATCTCAGGTTATACTTAACCTTAAATCTCTGTTGCGGAAACGTAAACAAATAAGTCTTAATAAATACACATAAGTCTTGAACTTTAACATATTAATAACACCACAAGTCTTCAACACTTGCTAGCTTTTTCTTTGCCCTTGCTACTATAAGGTTCATCACATCTTTCATTCTTAGCTGCAATGTTATTATGCAAGAGTGAGCACAAATGCCCGCAAGTATAAAAAGATGACAATAATAACATGCGAGTGAAATCAAAGAAATCTGAATAACGGAAAGCTTAACTTTTGAATCAGGAATAATAATCGAGAATCAAATTACATCTGAGGGTCATAAGACCTTGAACTATGTCCTAGGTCAAGTATATTAACCTTCAACAGTCATAAGACTATGGACTTTACTTCTCGTACTTAAGGAGATCAGCCCTTCGTACCGATACTATGCACAATACCTCAACGCTTAAAGCATCATCAATTCCCCTTTAATAGGGTTGTTCATCTCAGTTTGACATCAGAGTCCGCACCAAATAAAGTTTGGTTTGAATAACTCAATAGTAGTTCTGGAATTTAAAACGCTCATCAACTATGGACTGGTCGAATCAATAAGGGTTCGCTAGTCTTAAAGGATTCATCAATATATGATATTCAATTTGAATAATAACTTCTCAAGGGTATACAATCGAATAAGTGTTGTATACTGAAATGATACTTTTAAAAGATTTATAACATCTCATATGAAATTATGAACTTGAGTAATCAAGAATAAGAATTTTGCTTAATATAGAATTTAAGTCTATAACTTGCTCAATATAAAAGTAAGGTTTAGAAATTTGCTCAACAATAATAAGTTAGGGATAGAATACTTGCCTCGTGCGCAAGCTACAAATCTAGTTACAATTCAATTCTTCAACGTCCTACACATTACATTATGTATACGATGTCGATTAGTTTCATAACTTCTATGTTCAACTGTTGAACTTTTCATTTAAGTCAACTTACAACTAGGTTCCTAGTGTTAACTTATTAACTAACCACATAGCATGAGTATGAATTCACAATATGCGTATCATATAGGTATAATCCTTCAAACAATCATAATCAAGTTTTTCAATCACAATATTCAAGTTCGCACTTAGTTTGTTAACTTAAACCTTCATATTATCTTATACATGTTAATGACCTAGTTTATTAACATGAACTTCAAATCATATAATATTCATGTTTTATAACTTAAAACAACATCTTTTATCGTCGAGAGCACTACACTTGCGTACGTGCATGTTCGACGCCCTCCGATTGCCTCCGAATACGCATCAGTCACAAATATGGCCAATTTGACCCCTCTCAACGACTTCAAATCGAAAAACTTAAAGAATAAAAGTTGTTTATCTACTCGTTATCTTTCCAAATCATCCTGAATCGCCTTAATCGGAGTTTGTATGAAGAAGTTATGCTTATTTTACTACAGGAGGTCAAAATAGTCTCAGAAACCAAAAAAAAACCCCGGACATCACCCACCCCCGCTGGGGCGGGGTTATAGGTTTGTGAGTACCCACTGGGGCGGGTCATACTGCTGTTATGTTTTTTGGTTAGCGATTTTTACACTTTGTTGGCCCAATAATCCCAATTAAATGCAAATCAAACTAGTACCGTGATTTCTATGAACTATAAACTTCATAGAAACATCATACAATGTTATTAACATGTTTTTAACATCTTAAATCATTCAATTACTAGAATCAAATCATAAAATTTCACCGTTCTTGATGTTTTTGATAGTTTTGAAGAAAAACGTGAAATTTGACGTCACAGATTCGTTATAACTCCGAATCCGTCCGTTCAAAGTTTATTTTCTTTGTTTTAACATGTATAATCATAATCATGCATTAATTTTAATACACACATATAATTCAAGAATTTATTTAACCCATATGGGTTATTCATACCATATTCAATACTCTATATTTAATACAACCCAATTATTCAACAAAATCACTTGGTGTGATCACTGAAATCCATTAATATATGGCATAGAATATATCATGGACATATGTTAATATATATATATATCCATGAAATCAACAATTATTATTATTTACTCCCTTCACAGAGAACTTTATAATACGTAAATGAAAAAAACTCTGTTCTTCACAAAATTCCAATTTAAGGCATATTCATAAGAAATTGATTACTTTAAAACATGATTATATGTCAGAAAACATGTTATGATTACTTAGCAACATTTATATCATCATTTGTACAAAAATCTCAAACTATGTTTTTCTCAGAAAACTCAAAGATACGTTTAACGAAAAACATAAGAATTTTGAAAAACTTAGATAAAGGAATTAATTACCCTTTGTTAGATGATGTAGATGATTCAAAGAAAAAGCAAAGACTTCCCAATCTCACTCTCAATTAATTCTCTCTTACTTCCTCTCTTTCTTTTCTCTCTAATAATACTATCTGAAGTTTGAATATCCCAAAAACATAAGTCTAATCCTAACCATATACTTATACGTATAAAATTATGCCGTTGTAATATAAACTAACCAACTCCTACTAAGGCCTCGTTTGGCTTTCTTTTTTTCTTTCTTTCCCTTTATTTTAATAACTAGTTAAGTTATATAGTTAATTGTCACATTATTAATTAACCAATTAATTTTATTTAAATCCATTAAATAAAATAAGAAAAACTCACATTAAACACATTGTCACATAATTAATATTTTTATTTATTAATTATGTTAATTCATTAATTCTCTAATTAATTATTAAATTAATTAAAGTAACATTATGCTTATTTAATTAATTCATTTAATCAAATAAACTCAATTAAATATATACTTTGAACTATAAAATTACTACACATTAATTTAATTAATGTAACACATATAATTAAATTAATCTACCCTAATCTTATGAATTAATTATTTAACTCAATAATTAAATCATCGAAAATATTTATTTATTTCAATAAATATTCAAATAACTGTACAAAATTCTCGTTCGTCACATCTTTCCCCCCTTAAAAGGATTCTGTCCTCAGAATCACGGTTCGATTAATAATTTCGTCCCATCACATTCTCCCCCCTTTACAAAGATTTTGTCCCCAAGATCGCGTTCACCTATTCAGGAAAATAAGTGTGGATAAGTCTTCATCATATTCTCTTCGAGTTCCCACGTTGCTTCTTCAGCGTTGTGGTTCCTCCAAATTACCTTAACAGAAGGTATTACTTTATTCCTGAGAACTTGTTCTTTCTTGTCAACGATCTGAACAGGAACTTCTTCGTAGGATAAGTCCTTCTCGAACTGTAAGGGTTTATATTCTATCATATGCTTGTAATCGGGTTTGTAAGGTCGTAAAACTGACACATGGAAGACGTTGTGGACATGTTCTAAAGCCGGAGGTAAAGCTACCTCATAGGCGACTTCTCCAATTCTTTATAGTACCTCAAAGGGTCCAATGAACCTCGAGCTCAATTTTCCCTTTTTATCGAATCTGATCTTTCCCTTCCAAGGAGAGACCTTTAAAAATACAAAGCTACCCGATTCAAACTCTACATTCTTGCGGTGTGGGTCGGCGTATTTCTTTTGCCTATCCTGAGCCGCTACTAATCTTGTTCAAATTATTTTAACTATCTCTGCTGTCTGCTGTACTAACTCTGGACCTAGCAACTGTCTCTTGCCAACTTCATCCCAGTATAATGGAGTTCTGCACTTTCTGCAGTACAACGCTTCGTAAGGCGGCATACCAATACTAGCGTGGTAACTATTATTATAACCGAATTCTACAAGCGATAAATGATCATCCCAATTGCCTTTAAAATTACTGATGCATGGTCTCAGCATATCCTCCAATGTCTGGATCATCCTTTCACTTTGGCCGTCAGTCTAAGGGTGATAAGCAGTACTCATCCTCAACTGTGTCCCCATGCATTCTTGTAGTCGCTTCCAGAACTTTGATGTAGAGCGCGGATCGCGATTAGATACAATTGACACTGGTACTTCGCCAACTGTTCTAAGTTAAATCTGATTCTGATCTGAAAAAAGTGTGCGAATTTCGTTAATCGGTCAATGATAACCCATACTGTGTCGTAGCCTTTCTGGGTCGTTGGAGGCCAACCACAAAATCCATTGTAATATATTCCCATTTCCATTCTGGGATCTCTAGAGCTTATAGCAAACCACTCGGTCTCTGATGTTCGGCTTTCACTCTCTGACAGGTCAGACACCTGTCAGAGAATACCTCGAACTATGAGCCTCACTTAGAATGGAATACCTCGAACTATGAGCCTCGCTTAGAATATAAATCCTGATACATCTTGGTACTTTTGGGATGAATGGAATACCTCGAACGATGAGCCTCGCTTAGAATGTCCTCCTTAATTTCTGGTACTGGCATTACCCAAACTCTGTTTTCAAACCTTAACAATCCCTCGTTGTCCATCTTGATTTTAAGTTCCGTCCCTGCAAATATCTTTTTCTTTACTTCTTCATACTCCTTATCTAGGATTTGAGCTTCCTTAACCTTATCCAATAAAATTGTACCAGCTTGCATCTGGAACAGTTTTTCATCAATCTCCATTGGACATCCTACTTCCAATTCCAGCTTTTCCATTGCTGAAACCAATTCTTCCTGTGCTGTCAACATCATCAACTTCCCCCGACCCTTTCTGCTTAAGGCGTCGGCTACAACATTTGCTTTACCCGAGTGGTATAAGATATCACAATCGTAGTCCTTAATTAGTTCTAACCATCTTCTCTGACGTATATTCAAATCCTTCTGGGTGAAAATATATTTCAGATTCTTGTGGTCTGTATATATTTCACACTTCTCCCCTTAGAAATAGTGTCTCCAAATCTTTAAAGCGAATTCCACCGCGGCCAATTCTAGATCGTGGGTTGGATATCCCTTTTCATAATCCTTCAATTATCGTGACGCATACGCAATGACTCTGCCATTTTGCATAAGCACACAGCCTAGCCTTTTATGCAACGCATCATTATATACTACAAAGTTTCCTGTGTCATTCGAAAGGGACAACACAGGTGCTGTACTCAACCTTTTCTTAAGTTCTTGAAAACTTTCCTCACACTTCTCTTTCCAAACAAATTTCACAACTTTCCTAGTCAAATTCGTTAGCGGAGTGGCGATCTTGGAAAAATCCTAAATGAATCTTCTGTAATAACCTGCTAATTCAAGAAAACTTCTTACTTCCGACGGTGTTTTTGACTGATCCCAATTCATCACTGCTTTGACTTTGGAGGGATACACCGAAATTCCATCCTTATCAATCACATGACCGAGAAATTGCACCCTTTCAATCCAGAATTCACATTTTGAGAATTTGGCGTACAACTTCTCTCTTCTCAACACCTCCAATGTCAACTTCAAATGCTCAGCATGCTCTTTTTTGGTTTTTGAATACACGAATATGTCATCGATAAAGACCACCACGAATTTGTCCAAAAATGGCTTAAACACTCCATTCATTAGGCCCATAAATGCCGCAGGCGCATTCGTTAAACCAAATGACATAACCAAAAATTCGTAGTGACCATATTATGTCCTGAATGCTATCTTCGGGACATCTTCTGGCCTCACCTTTAGCTGATGATAACCACTTCTCAGGTCTATCTTTGAGAAATATCTTGCTCCCTTTAATTGATCAAACAGATCATTAATCCTTGGTAACGGATACCTGTTCTTAATGGTAACCTTGTTCAACTCTCTATAATTGATGCAGAGCCGCATTGTCCCATCCTTCTTCTTAACAAATAACACCGGCGCTCCTCACTGCGATACGCTCGATTTAATATATTTCTTATCCAGTAACTCTTGTAGCTGAACCATCAATTCTTTCATTTCTACCGGAGCCATCCGGTATGGTGCTTTTGATATTGGAGCCGTTCCTGGCACCAAATCGATCACAAAATCTACTTCCCTATCTGGCGGAAGTCATGGCAGATCGTTCGGAAATACATCCACGAAGTCCCTTACGACTGGTATTTCCTCTAACTTTGGATTCTCTTTACGACTATTGACTGTGTAGGCTAAATATCCTACACAGCCTTGTCTTAATAACTTCCTGGCTTGCATCATTGTCAGACAACTTGCTTTCCTAGGCGACTTGCTGCCATAAAACACAACCTTTGACGGAGTTATAAGGTTAGTACAATTCTTCTAACAATCAATTACGGCTTCATAATTGAATAGCCAATCCATTCCCAGAATAACATCAAATTCCCCAAGTTTAATCGGGATAAGATCTACATTCATAACATTACCCTTAATAGCCACTCTACAGTTCTTGTGTATATACCTAACAGGAATAACTTCCTTGTTCGCAATCTCTATATTCATAGAGATTTCTAATTCTTCTTTATGCAATTCTAAGTTATTTGCAAAGTCCTCGGATATAAATGAACAAGTAGCACCCGAATCAAATAAAACATAAGCATTGACTTTATTGATCGGAATGATACCTGACACCACATCACGAGACTGCACAACATCCTGTACGGTCATATTTAATGTCCTCACAGTTGGTCGGTTTGTCGAAGTCGGTCCGGTAATTGTGAGAGGATTTCTACTGTTATTTCCCTTATTTCCACCTGACCCTGCCCCTCCAGATGCCTTCTTAGGACAGTCTCTAGCTAAGTGATCCTTTAACCCACATGTGTAGCAGGTGCCCTTCTTAGGGTTAGGGCAGTTAGGTGCTATGTGTCCTTCTTGACCACAATTGTAGCAAACTCTTTTCCCCTTCATGCAGACTCCCAAGTGAGTCTTTCCGCAGGTTGGGCATGGTTCTATCCTTTTCTTCTAACTCCCTTGTTTATTTATGAACGACGGGTTGTCATTCCACCTTCGTTTATGATTATTGGTTCCTCCCATGTTACTGCCACTAGCCTTATTATTTCCTTCTCTTTCATTCTTCTTCTTCTTCTGATCCTGATTGTACTTGGTCACCGCTTCGCTTCCAACTTCTGCAAGGATGGCCTTCTCCAGAACTCCAGCAAAAGTGTTCAATTAAAATATTGACACTTTGCTATACAACCAGGGTTTCAGTCCATACTCAAATCGCCTAGCCTTTCTTTCGTCAGTATGCACCTGATATTGGGCAAACCTAGCCAATTCGTTAAACTTCGCCGCGTAGTCGGGCACAGACATATTTCCCTGTTTTAACTCCAGAAACTGCACCTCCATTTGATTCTAGGAGCTGGTAGGGAAGTACATCTCGAAAAACATTTCCTTGAACCTTTCCCAGGTTATTACACCTTCTCCTCCCCTGACCTTATTTTCCTGCCACCAGTAGTTGGCTTTTGATTTTAACATGAATGTTGCGTAGGCAGTCTTCTGGTCCTCCCTAACTTGAGCAACCTCAAAAACTTTCTCCATCTCCATAACCCAAGTTTGAGCTTCTATCGGGTTTGTGGACCCTTTAAACTCCGGCGGTCCCACTATCTTAAAGTCTTTAAATGAGGTGTTCGGTGGAGCTTGAGGCTGATTATTCATCGCTCCAGCTAACAGATTTACCAACTGCTAAACGGGGTTTGCATTGGCATCATTGTTGTTATTGTTATTCGTTATCCCTTCTTGGGTTTGTCGACGATTTTGTCTCCTTCTTGGCGGCATATTTTTGTTAAGATATACGCTCATTAGATCTTTATTCAATCTCTTAAATACTTAAGACTTAACTCAAATATTTAACATAATCATTTTAACTCCTAACATCTCAAATAAACTTTGATATTTTATTAAAATCAAAAGTTTTCAACATAGTACAATAGCATTTCTGCCATTTACATCAACTATCCCGAGATAAAAGATCTTCAGAATTTAAATCATCAGAATATTCCTTTATTTATAATCACATCGGAATTTACATTATTAATTATCAGTTAAGCATTCACATAATCATAATGTCCTATCACGGCCTGCTAAGACGTCGGACAGCTTCGTTATGCTCCTCCTCCATTATGCGGAACATAGTCCTGCGATCTAATATATACCCAGGCAGTCCCTCGAACTGAATTGGATATCTCATAACTCGGTCCTGGGCCTCATCAATGGCCCTCAAAAACGTGTAGCACGTCTCTGCAACCTTAGCTTTCTTTGCACGTGACTCATCCTCTGCCAGATCTGCCGTCATGCATTGCTCACCCAAGCTTCCTCTACTATGGCGAGTCTTTCTGATTTCTCTTTTATCTCATTCTTCAACCTTTCTTTCTCCTCTGACTTCTGCTCACTTTGGCCCTTCTCATGAGCAAAGTCCCATTCCACACTTCCAAGACGGGTGTGGAGTGTCTCAACCTCACCATCCTTCTGCTCGATGGTAATCCGTTGAGTAACCGACTGCTCTCTCAACTCCTAAATTGTATCTCGTAACTCTATGTTGCGATCATACAATAAATCATACATATCAGCGCTGACAGAGTTCGATGGGAACTCCTCAAGGTCTTCCTCCTCCTTCTCCTCGGCTGCCTCAGCCAGGATATCAAACTCCTCAAGGTCCTCCTCTGATTCAATCTCTGGCTCATGCTCCCGACTAATGACTGTGATCAACGGAGATGGCTCTGGCTGTACTAACTACTCCCAAACTGTATGTATGTCTCGGGGATCCTCATCTCTAGTCTCTAGGGGTACAATATCCCTGGGCTGACTAGCTCTTCCAGTATCTGACATCCTGACAAAATAAGTTTTAAATCTTAGTTATTAAGTGATATTAATCGATACTTGAGCTAGTATATAATTATAAACACATAGCACATAAGGTAATTTTATTATCTTTCTTAGAACTCAACAAGAGTTATCATTTCTATGTTCTTGAAGGCTACTATTCTAAGGTTTTTCCCCCACCTAAGGTTCATAACCTAAGGCTCTGATACCAACTTGTGACACCCCCAAATCTGGTATCTTAATTTCCACAGGATTTGGTGTTCACTGTTCAAATATCATATGACTATCTACCCATAATAATAGAAATTCATTAAATAGATAAATAATACATTATCTCCCTATAATAGGGTTACAACATCTGAAATAGTAAATACATAATTAATCCAAGGTTATACTTAACCTTAAATCTTTGTTGCGGAAACGTAAACAAATAAGTCTTAATAAATACACATAAGTCTTGAACTTTAACATATCAATAACACCACAAGTCTTCAACACTTGTTAGCTTTTCCTTTGCCCTTGCTACTAAAAGGTTCATCACATCTTTCATTCTTAGCTGCAATGTTATTATGCAAGAGTTAGCACGAATGCCCGCAAGTATAAAAATATTACAATAATAACATGCGAGTGAAATCAAAGAAATCAGAATAATAAAAAGCTCAACTTTTGAATCAGGAATAATAATCGAGAATCAAATTACATCTGAGGGTCATAAGACCTTGAACTATGTCCTGGGTCAAGTATATTAACCTTTAACAGTCATAAGACTATGGACTTTACTTCTCGTACTTAGGGAGATCAGCCCTTCGTACCGATACTGTGCACAATACCTCAACGCTTAAAGCATCATCAATTTTCCTTTAATAGGATTGTTCATCTCAGTTTGACATCAGAGTCCGCACCAAATAAAGTTTGGTTTGGATAACTCAATAGTAGTTCTGGAATTTAGAACTCTCATCAACTACGGACTAGTAAAATCAATAAGGGTTCACTAGTCTTAAAGGATTCATCAATATATGATATTCAATTTAAATAAAAACTTCTCAAGGGTATACAATCGAATAAGTGTTGTATACTGAAATGATACTTTTAAAAGGATTATAACATCTCATATGAAATTCTGAACTTGAGTAATCAAGAATAAGAATTTTGCTTGATATAAAATTTAAGTCTATAACTTGCTCAATATAAAAGTAAGGTTTAGAAACTTGCTCAACAATAATAAGTTAGGGATAGAATACTTGCCTAGTGCGCAAGCTACAAATCTAGTTACAATTCAATTCTTCAACGTCCTACACATTACATTACGCATACGATGTCGATTAGTTTCATAACTTCTATGTTCAACTGTTGAACTTTTCATTTAAGTTAACTTACAACTAGGTTCCTAGTGTTAACTTATTAACTAACCACATAGCATGAGTATAAGTTCACAATATGCGTATCATATAGGTATAATCCTTCAAACAATCATAATCAAGTTTTTCAAACACAATATTCAAGTTCGCACTTAGTTTGTTAACTTGAACCTTCATATTATCTTATACATGTTAATGACTTAGTTTATTAACATGAACTTCAAATCATAAAATATTCATGTTTTATAACTTAAAACAACACCTTTTATCGTCGAGAGCACTACACTTGCGTACGTGCATGTTCGACACCCTCCGATTGCCTCCAAATACGCATTAGTCACAAAGATGGCCAATTTGACCCCTCTTAACGACTTCTAATCGAAAAACTTAAAGAATAAAAGTTGTATATCTACTCGTTATCTTTCCGAATCATACTGAATCGCCTTAATCGGAGTTTGTATGAAGAAGTTACTTATTTTACTATAGGAGGTCAAAATAGTCTCGGAAACAAAAAAAAAACCCAATTATTCAACAAAATCACTTGGTGTGATCACTGAAATCCATGAATATATGGCATAGAATATATCTTGGACTTATGTTAATATATATATATATATATATATATATATATATATATATCCATGAAATCAACAATTGTTATTATTTACTCCCTTCATAGAGAACTTTATAATATGTAAATGAAAAAAACTCTGTTCTTCACAAAATTCCAATTTAAGGCATATTCATAAGAAATTGATTACTTTAAAACATGATTATATGTCAGAAAACATGTTATGATTACTTAGCAACATTTATATCATCATTTGTACAAAAATCTCAAACTATGTTTTTCTCAGAAAACTCAAAGATACGTTTAACGAAAAACATAAGAATTTTGAAAAACTTAGATAAAGGAATTAATTACCCTTTGTTAGATGATGTAGATGATTCAAAGACAAAACAAAGACTTCCCAATCTCACTCTCAATTAATTCTCTCTTACTTCCTCTCTTTCTTTTCTCTCTAATAATACTCTCTAAAGTTTGAATATCCCCAAAACTTAAGTCTAATCCTAACCATATACTTATACGTATAAAATTCTGCCGTTGTAATATAAACTGACCAACTCCTATTAAGGCCTCGTTTGGCTTTCTTTTTTTCTTTCTTTCCCTTTATTTTAATAACTAGTTAAGTTATATAGTTAATTGTCACATTATTAATTAACCAATTAATTTTATTTAAATCCATTAAATAAAATAAGAAAAACTCACATTAAACACATTGTCACATAATTAATATTTTTATTTATTAATTATGTCAATTAATTAATTCTCTAATTAATTATTAAATTAATTAAAGTAACATTATGCTTATTTAATTAATTCATTTAATCAAATAAACTCAATTAAATATATACTTTGAACTATAAAATTACTACACATTAATTTAATTAATGTAACACATATAATTAAATTAATCTACCCTAATCTTATTAATTAATTATTTAACTCAATAATTAAATCATCAAAAATATTTATTTATTTCAATAAATATTCAAATAACTGTACAAAATTCTCGTTCGTCACACACATATTGGACCATATTGCAAAAACCATCGAAATTTGGATGAGTTGGTACATCCATTTAAACAATACCAACTGGCGGCTCTGTCTCATTCGGTTCAATCATCAAAATTAATCAATAAAATCAAACTTTGTAAAATAAGTTGACTATTGTCGGTCTTTTCCCAAATCTCACCCTTTAGACGAATTAATTGACATAGCGAAATAAAAAGGTTTAAGAAAACAATAGGAAAAGCAAAAAATAAAAGAAGACATCTAATCTTCAAACAAAATAAAAAAAATTATTTTTTCGGCGTCGACATTCTTGATATCAAATTTACAAGCCAGAAGGCACACCCGTCTATGGGACCTACATTGGAGAAGTATCAGATGAGCTGCCTCCCATCAAACAGCCCTGGTACCATGATATCAAAGAATATATTCGGGACAGATCTACGCCCGCTGTGGCAAGTCAAGAAGAAAGAAAGCGGATCCATAAAATGGCTATGAAATTCTATTTAAGCGGATATACACTTTACAAAAGAGATGCTGGAATAGGCCTTCTAAGGTTTCTAGACAAAGATCCAGCCCAAAGACTCATAGATGAAGTCCACAATGGAGTCTATGGTCCCCACATGAGCGGTCCTTTACTTGCCAAGAATATATTAAGGACAGTTCATTATTGGATTTCTCTTAAAGCTGACTGTGATGATCACGTTAAGAGATGTTATCAATGCCAAATCCATGGAAATGCTGTCCACGCTCCTCCGAACAAACTACATAATATGAGTTTGCCATGGCCCTTTTCTATATAGGGGATGGACGTGATCGGACCAATCGATCCCAAAGCCAGCAATGGTTATCGATTTATCTTCACCATGATCGACTACTTCACCAAATGGGTAGGAGCTGCCTCCTTTCCCAAAGTCACCAAGGAGGTAATCATTGGTTTCATCAAAATTAATGTAATTTGTCGATACGGACAACCAAAGATGCTTGTATCAGACAATGCTAAAAACCTGAACAACCAGATGATGAAGGAATTATGCGGTAAATTCCATATTAAACACTAAATTCTGTCATCTATCGTTCTAAGATGAATGGTGCTGTCGAAGCAGCCAACAAAAATATCAAAAAGATTATGCAAAAGATGTCTGCCAATCACAAAGGATGGCCTGACTTATTTTCCCTTGACTCTGTTAGCATACAGAACATCAATGCGCACTTCCACTGGGACTACCCTCTACTCATTGGTCTATGGCATGGAAGCAGTACTCCTCATAGAAGTAGAAATGGAATCATTAAGGGTGTTGATAGATTCTCAAATGGAAGAAGACCACCGGTTGCAAGAGCGGTACCACCAATTATCTCTAATAGATGAGAAAAGGGCTACAGCCATCTTTCATGATCAATTGTATCAGCAAAGGATTGCTCGGTCCTATAATAAGAAGGTCTGGTTTAGGCAATTCAAAGTAAATGACTTGGTGCTAAAGAAAATCCTTTCTAATCAAGATGAAGCTAGAGGAAAATTCACCCCAAACTGGAAAGGCCATTTCATTGTCAAGGAAGTGTTGACAGGAAGAGCCATCAGATTGCAAGAAATAGATGGGGAAGAATTCCCCTATCTCATCAATTCAGACATCGTTAAAAGGTACTATGTATGAGTTACATACAAACCACCATCCTCGTCCTGGGAAAAAAAATTAATCAAATCAATTCAAGTCTTTATTGCTAGGCTTGAACTACATAAGACCTGATCTTCCTCATCCACGAGAGTATGTAGGCAGCCATCTATGGAGCAGTCTAACCTTCAGAAGAAAACAACCAAACACTTTACCTATAAACTCAAAATATTTAATTAAATACTAGTCTCAAGACACCAAACCTTATATAAACCCAAATCCTATAAAGCCTCTATGATCAACGAACCCTTCTGAGAGACCCTCCGACATCTCAATGTCACTCTATCAAGAAAGAGTTTGTGATACATCAAGACAGCAAGTCATGAAAAAAGTGGCGACCATTAAGCAAACGTCAAAACATATGCAAAAGGGAAGTGAACTAAAATATATTTCTTTGCCACATAATACTCTTTAATATATACAATGTGTCCTGTACATGACAAAAATGGATAACCTAGTCTATACAGGAAAATGAAAGCTAGTCAATAAACCCGCAGTCAAACGGGATAGCAAATCCAACATCGCATCCCTCTCTGAAAATGGTGGTGCATCTCTGAGCTCTTGTTCTGCAGTCTCAATATGAGATAAAAGATCTACGACCATCTGCATAGTACTTCCATGATCATCCATGAATGCACTCATATCTACAATAATGTCCTCTATGTAGGATCTGAGAGCAGCACTCTCAGCAATGGAAGCATCCCTGGTAGCTCGGGCCTCATCCCTCTCTAGATAAGCAGCATCCCTTCCAAATAGGATCATCAACATCAATGCCCTATCGTGATCCCTCTCAAAGGTCAAAAGTAGTATCATCTACAGAAAGTGGGGCAACAGCAGCCGAAGTGCTAGGAGTGGCACTGACCATTGCTGTTGTCAAACCAGCGAATAACTCATCCTCTATAGGAGAAGCATGATCCTCCATAGGCTCCTTCCCATCTGAATCAGTGCTAGGCTTTGAATAAATAACTATAGCCGAATAACTCTCTGAAAAGTTAGCCCTCTCTCGATGAGTCCAATAATCATAAACTCTAGCTAAATCATCCTCTAACAAAGACAAGGCTGATGATCGCTGACCTAAAGCTCCATCTAAAGGATAAACATCCTGAAATTGATCAAACTGTCCCATGATAGATAGTGGATGGTATGTACTTACCCCTTTCAGACCAGCCAAGGGCAAGAAGTTCATACCCACTACGTGAGTAACAAAGCTGAAAGGGGAATTGAACCCTGAGTAAAGCAGGATGGAAAAGGGATCCTTAATCACAGCCAGGAAAACAAACCAAGATGTCGCATCTATACAGTCAGCCAGTCGAAAAAAGTAAGACATGGCCATCTCATGTGTAAAGCAATATCCACGGCGTCTATAAGTGTCAATCGATCTCAGATGCAACATGAACCAAACGTATAGCAATACGGCAAAATGAAGCTGACATCAAGGTCTCTGCCAAAATCATAGGGAGGATGGTGTGACCATCCCACAGAGCACTAACTATAGTGATCATGCCAATGTCCAGATGATCCATATATAACGACATGCACAGATATGCTACGACACACATCAAGAAAATGTTTACTTGGGCAACCAGCCAATCATCCTCAAAAATGGTGAAATCCCTAGAGTACACCGAGTAACTGTTGACTGACCCAAAATGGTCTATCAAAAAGTCCAGGACACCACGTGCCCTGATGTGATCTCATCCAAGATGATCGTACGTCATAAACTTGTCAGTGTCATGAACTGCCGTCACAACTCACCGACAACCACTCTAGCACATGGCTTATCCAAGGGAAAAATGGTGATACACTCATACATCTCTAATGTAGGGGTCAGCTCATGGGTACCGAATCTAAAAATCTGCCTCTCTATAAGGACCGGGAATTTTTAGACAATTATATATCTATATTTGTACGAATGAATTTTTATTTTATTTTATTAATTATTAAAATTATGGTTAGCAGTAATATTTTGAACATATGCGATATGAATTAAGGAGATTAGTCAATTTAATTATTATGAGTTAACTAAGAAGGAAATCCAAGATGAATAACTGATTAAAACCCTTATTTGAATTTTGAATAGTGATTTGATAATTAATACATTTATTAATTTAAATTTTATTTAAAAATGATATGTATTTGTATTTGTGTGATTAAGGTTAAGTAATTGATTAGATGATATGTAATTAGGAAACACTAATGTAATTAGGAAACCCTAATTCCAAATTTGGAAACCCAAATTTTCAATTAAAAACCTTAATTAGAAAACCCTAAATCTAATTAGCAAAACCTAAGGGTTAAAACCTAAAGAACGTGAGAAATTACAAGAATGCCATTAAATTTATGTGCTAAATGACAAAATGCCATTTTTTTTTCTTTAATAAAGGAAGAGTGTAAATCTTGCCATAATCTAGTGAGTCACTGACTTGAGATTTCACATGTGATTGATATCTTTCTAATAAGCCAAATATGGACACCTAGCATAGCCAAATTCAATGGATCAAAAGATTAGATTTGTAAGAAAGAAAAAAAGATAAGAAAACCCTAAAGATTACTTTCTAACTATAGACAACTCTCTCTCTCTCTCTCTCTCTCTCTCCTAAGCCACAAAATTTAGTAAGAAACTCAGTCTAAAGGAAAGCCAAGAACACCCCATAACCATAAAAGATCAGATCAGAGAAAGAAAATCAAAATTTTGTTCAAAAAGGTATAAACCTTAACCCTAAGCTCGATCTTGCATACTTAAGTAGATTTTATGTTTTTGTGTTTAAATATGTTCTATGTTATGTTATTAATTTATTTATCTAGGTTGTTAGATCATGGATCCATAATATTTAAATGCATGAAAATGGAGATTTAAGAAAGCTAGATGAACCCTAAAAAATGGCCTGACAGTCAAATGTCAGGGCCTGTAGATCTTGATCTGTTAATGTTTAGATCTGTTAAGTGTATACTTGTTATAGTATGTTGTAAGGTTAACAAACTGGAAGTGGAATCATGACCATAACATGTCTAGATTTCAAGTTATTCATGGTCAAACATGGTTGACCAGTCATGAAAAATAATTTCTGAAAAACCCAGAATTCCCAGAAAGGCTTGAAAAGATTTTGTAGAGCTTAGATCTTTCATCTGTTATGTTGTTAACTCATGTAAGTGTATTACTTTTATACCCTGACAAATGTACTACAAACCCATGACATCAAAACACCTAAATAATAACCAGGATCCAAGTTATTAATGGTCAAAATGGGTTGACCAAGCACAGAATATAATTTTCTAGAAATTCTAGAAAATTGAAGAACAAGTTTCTAAAAACAATTTGACTAGGCTAGATCTTGCATTTGTGATGTTGTTAGGCTAAGCCAGTGTATCACTTTTATAGCCTGACATGTCTACTACAAGAGTGTGACATTGGATCACTTAGATAACACATAGAATCAAAGTTATTAAAGCTCAAACTAGGTTCCTCAACACTGACTGCATTTCTGGAATTTTCTGGAATGAAGAACATACTTAGGTGGGTGGTTTGACCACTAATAACTTCTTGATATGATGTAGTTAGATTCTAAAATTGTTATACACTTATAGTACAACATCAGTACTATACCGTTGATACACTCTAATGCACAGAAACAAGATCAAATGGAAATCATTGATGGTTAAAGTAGCCCCCAAGGCATTGACCAAGACTGTTCTCCATTGATGAAGAACACCGATTACGACAAGTTCTATCACTAAAACCCTTTAGCGACAGTTTTTAATAAAATTAATTTAAATAATTAGAAAAAATATTAAATAATTATTAATAATTAATAATTAAGTTTTAAAAATTATTTTAAGATATAAAATTTAACTTTTAATATTTTGACATAAATTTTATTAATATTTAATTTATTTAAATATTAATGATAATAAATTTATTTAACAATTGTATTAAATAAATTAGTTAAAAATGAATTTAATATTTTAAAAATCATTTAAAAATGATATTAAGGTATTAAAAATTATTTTAAGTTATAATAAATAACTTTTAATATTTTGATATAAATTTTATTAATATTTTAATATTATTGATAATAAATTTTTTAAATAATTATATTAAATAAATTATTTAAATATGATTATAATGTTTTAAAAATCATTTTAAAATGATATAAAGGTTTTAAAAATATTTTAAGTTATAATAAATAACTTTTATTATTTTGACATGAATTATATTAATATTTTAATATTAATGATAATTATTTAAATATTATTGTAATATTTTAAAAATAATTTAAAAGTGATATTAATGTTTTAAAAATATTTTAATATAATAAATAACTTTTAATATTTTGACATGGATTTTATTAATGATTTAAATTATTTAAATATTAATGATAATAAAATTATTTAATAATTAAATCATTATAAATGAACTTAATGCTTGAAAAATCATTATAAATGATATTAATATTTAAAAAATTAGTTTAAATGATATTAATGTTTGAAAAATCATTATAAATGATATTAATGTTTGAAAAATCATAATAAATGATAATAATTATTTGAAAATTGGTATGAGCTTCCGAAAAATATTATAAATGATAAGTAAATTATCTAAAATAATATTGAAGCTTTTAAATAGAGTTTTATTGAAAATAAACTCGATAATTATTCGATAACGCATTCGGGACATCGAATTGATACTGAAATCAAACCAGATTAAAATAGTTTGACTTGATAATTGCTCTTATATGTTCTAACGACTGTTATGAATACGTGATAATGTGTTTAAGCTGTATGATGACTGTAAATAGCAGTATTATTTGTTATGATGTATTATTCTAATTGTAAGAATAATCTTATTACTGATAAGTCTTTGTATTAAAAATAAAACTATATTACGTAGCAGTAAGCAGCGATCAAGGCAAGTATCCTAACCCTTGCATTTACTTTATGCAATGGATCTTGTAAGCAAGTTTCTATACTCTTTTATTATGCAAATATTCTATGTGTAGCTTTTAATTCTGTGCAAGCCAGTTCTTGAATAGTATTCAATTTATTAATTAAATACCAGTATTTCATTATTGTCTTTATATGATTCATATATAATCAAAAATTATTCTGTTCTTTGTAAGCTAAGTTTAGTTATGTAAGTGCCCTCACTTGTATAAATTGTTGTATTTGAACAAGTTTTGATACATACTATTGAATTTCGGTGTGTATACATGGTTTAAAAGCTGTCTAAGCTATTTGACTCGGCTAGACATAGTTGTAAATGTATCATTGAATATTAATATTTATAATAAAGTCGTCCAACTGAATTGCTTTAGTTCGTACTCTAGACTGAGTATGAACATCTTGTAATTGGAAAAATTTTAGGCACTAAAGGCGGTTATGATGAACGTAAATGTTGTTCTATTAAGCAGTGTTGATCAATACAGGGCATACGGGCTGATCACCTAACGTGTCCGTAAGTCATGACGGTTTGCAGATGAATTTATGTACAAACCTTTTCAAACTTGGAAAAATACTAGTTCAAGATCTATTGACCGCTCAACATTTATAGTCACTACGTCATTTCAAAATTGTAAACGGTTTGATATGTTATTAAAAATTATTTCAAATGACTTCACAACTATTGATTCGTTGTAGAAGTATAATTCAAAGAAAATATTTATTTTTTTCAGCTGATGTTATTAACTGCTATTACTTGCTGAGCAATTAAATGCTCATTCTTGTTTTAAAATTAAATATTTTCAGCTAAGCGTGATCGACCAGAAGGTTCTAGCAAGGACAAAGAAAAGGGGAAGCAGAAGGAATAGTTATACGGTGTTATTTATAATATCTATACTTTAGTATTATGTTAATATATTAACTATCATGTAATAATGTACTTAAAGGTCGCCGTACCAAGTAGATATGGAAGCAAGGAAGGCAAGAAGGTTTGAGCAGGGCCTAAAACCCTGGCTCTACAACAAGGTTGCAGTGTTGCAGATTGATTCGTACGGATCACTTTTGGAAAATGCTATTATAGCCGTGAAAGTAGTATGCATACAAGCTAATCATATATGATGATAAAGCATCTACTTTGGAGACGATCTTATTTATTTATTAATAAAAGAATTCATTTATTAAAGGCATTTAATTATCTACATGATGTTGTATTTATAATATGCAAATAACCCATAGTTTTAAGCAATGCTTTTAGAACCATGATGTTGATCATGCTAATGAGATCTAAATTATTAGAAAGCTTAAAACTATACTAGTTCACAATCGTTGGATTACTAAAATGGAAATTAACAAATTCGGATAGATTGGTACATATGTTGCTTGCTCATTAGATGAGGATGATTGATCTCATGATCATTTGTGTGAAGACACTAAAGCAAGTATGTAGGTGCTTATTGGAGAATAAGTTCACTGAACGTGACTCACTATGGAATATCTAATGGAGTTTTACTTGCCTGTCAATAGAAATTCCTAATGTAATAGTAGTACAAGTGATCCTTGGACTTGAGATCATCATAGTATCTTGTGTGTAATGAATTATACTTTGACTTATTCCTTAAGACCCTTAGGGTATATCAAAAGGTATGCTTGGGTGTAATAAGTTACATATGGAGATAATGAATGGTCAATAAAGAATCTACTAGTTCTAGTAAAAAAAGAGATATGTCCTATGTGATTCGTTAAATGACAACCCAGTAGTCCTTGGCCGAGGCAGAATAAAATTAGAAAGGAGTTTCTAATTTGCATTATTTGGAGTTGTGCATTTTCTAATCGAAATACATATAATTAAATAAAATAAGACTTGACAGTAATTTCATGTCTTATATTTAATTAGGACATTGTATGGTGAAAGGATTGATATATACGGTAACTATTTACTCACAGGTTCTTTTATGATAATGTTAAAATATATATTATCTGGAAAGTCGTTGATCGCTAGAGAGGCTTATCTCTATTGTAGAATAAATATTATTTATTTAAATAAATTTTTAGTTTAATTTATTTATTTAAATAAGATTAGAATTGTTCTAATTGATTTATTCACAACCGGTTTAATATGGAGAATCTAAAGGGTCATACCATAAAAGCAAGAATAATTATTTAAGAAGGTAATGGTATAATTGTAATAATGCAATAAGTGTAATTAATTTAATCTATGGTGATAGAATAAATTAAACAGCTTAATGTTTATTATTTAATATTTTGAAAATATTAAATATAAATTAATAAGAGGAATCTTATTAATATTATTACAATTATTATTATTTTAATTTCTAAAGGAGTTTAGGAATTAATATAATAGTAGTACTCTCATTTATTCTTAATAAGATTAGAAGGTAAATTAATTAAAGGAATTTTAGTTAATTGATACCAATATGTTGAAAAGTCTAATTAATTAAAAGAGTTTAATTAATTAAATAAAATCCTATGTCTAATAGGATTAGAAGGGTTGATCAATATCTATTTAAAAGGAGTCTTATATTAGATATTAGTTGATGTAATTCCAATTGTTAGATAATACTCCTTTTCTATAGAGAATAGAAAACTAGGGTTTAGCCAACCACCGTCCTTCTTAAATAATTCCTATTCCTTGGTGGATCACATCTAGAGGCCAAACACTTAGGTGGCTAACGTTGATCAAACGAAGAAATCTAACTCAGAAATTCTGGAAGATCACGAAGAACAAGGAGTTGAACTCGTACCTGTGGAAGCTTCGTTCTACAAGGGTATGATTCCATAACTTCTTATTTATCGTTTTAAATTAATAGTTTGCATAAAGGATGATCCGGGTAATGGTTTTGTAGAAAATTTTAAACTCTGATATAACATGCTTCCGCTAAATTTTGCAATTTGATTGCGTCATGATTTCGTACAAACCCAACAGTGGTATCAGAGCCAAAACTATATGCAATTATTAATTATTTTGATTCCATATATATATATATATATATATATATATATATATATATGGGTATGCGTTTATAATAATTTATTGGGCAAAATTAATTGTATAAAATTAATTTTTTTTAAGAAATAAAGCTTCCAATTCGTGAACTATAAAAGAAATCGCGAATTCTTTTTCTTTAGCACGAATCAGTTCCTTGTTATAACGTGACCAGGAGATCCGAGTGATTCAAAAAGGTGAGTCACATTTTTTGTTTCAACACAAGGTAACCTCCAGGAAGTTTTCAAAAAGGGTACACGAATTGCTTTTTAAAAGGAGTCCTGCATTCAATTTTTATATATATATATATATATATATATATATAATATTCTTAACAATTTTATAATTAAAATAAAGAGTTTATTTTAATCTTGAAATTGGATTTCATGCAATTTAAAATTGCCCATTAAATGATACTCATATATGTATGGAATGTTTATTTCATGAGATGAATATTTATTTATTAATGTATATGGTGATATGTATAATAATAAATGGGATTGATTATAGAACTATTGACTAATGTTATTGGATTTATTTTAGATGAATGCTTGAATGAAATTTTTTTTATTAAATGGGGTCTACGTACCTCGTCTTCTCTAATTTTTTCTTGATGTAAAATTTTATCTCCCTCCTATGCACTTCCCCTTGACTGCTGATCAAGGTTTCTATTTAAATTAAATAGTTTAATGTAATAGAAATAGTTAGAATTATCTTAAAGAAATTGGAGACCAAGGAGCGCGTGAAGACCCGTTTGTATGGAGGCCGGGTTTAAATGTAATAGTTACGTTTAAATTTAAATTCTTGCACCCCTAGGTTTGAACTTTTTGGTTCACTTGGTGGCTCTAGTGAACCAAACTAGAAAAAAGGTTTATAATCAATCCAGGTAGAATATAATATTCTATATGTATATGCTAAGTATTATATATATTATATTTTATGCAGACATGCTTCACATGTTTAATAAAATAACGTGTATTATATATATATATGTATGCACGCTAAACAAAATGAGACAAATAATAATAAACCCCTCAAAGAAATTATATTAAGTCTAAAGAGTTCAGAGATATTTGGAATATCGAACGTCGCATTCTAGTATGATAAATTAATAAAGTATTAAATATTTAATATGAGTTTGTTGTGCTATCCACAAGGCAAGTATTGCGTATTTAAGATATTAATTTAATCACATTTGATGCATATCAAGAAAATTGAACAATATTATTTTGTTATGATATCCACAATGACAATATTTTTCTTTTTTTAATTTATGAAAGTGCTAGGTTGGACTTAACTTAAATTATTTTAGTTCGGATGTGCACACACTTGACCAATATGAATTAAGAGGCAAAAGAAAAAAGAGTTACATGTTGATGTAATTGACAAAGAGTTGTCTATCTATTTATTTATATATCGTTTGTTGTGCTATCCACATGGCTATATACATTTAAAATGGGATCCTTATTCTCAGTAGAAAATCTTTAATTACATGTTGTCGAATTATACAAGTGAGTAATATAGTTTGAAGAAAATAGTGGGAGATACCAATCTAAAATAAGACCTAATTTATTTTGGTATATAAAATTAATTAAATGAATGTTTGCTAAAATATTGTCTTTTCACATGCAGAAATTTAAAAATGTCAAAATCACTAATTTTATTATATAGCATACTTGATGCTAATAAACTAACCGGGCCGAATTACACGGACTGGTTAAGGAATCTGATTATAGTTCTCACTGCTGTAAAGATTTTTTATGACCTAAATTCACCAGTCCCTAGAACTGTTTCAGAAACAGCCTCTGAGGAAGAGATTGTATGACGCCCCCAAATTTGGGTACCTTCACCCAGGATATGGTGCTTCACTGTACAACTATCTACTCATACATTCCACAGAATTATTCCATAGTTTGTATAAGTGCAACTAACATTCATTACAAACTTTCTTCCCAAAATCATATTAACCCTTACATCCATTCAGTGTAATAATATTGTGTATTACAATAGAATACTATACTATTACAAAAGTAGTTAAGCATTCATCTTGGATTTTCCCTTGTCGCTATCGGAGCTTTTGGTCCGACTGCTATTAGCTGAAAACATATGATTTTAAGCAAGGATGAGCATAACTGGCTCAGCAAGTCTAACAATTTATGTTGCAACCACAAAATTAAGAATCATATGTCTCGTCTTCGATAACTGTACAAGAGTTATGAAGAAATAGGAATAAGCAAAATAAGGTTTTTGAATTCCTTTAAAACATTCTCAAGGACACAAAGTCGCTTAAGAATCTGAGCTGGTCAATGACCATAAACATCATTTTTTTAAAAAGGGCAAACTGGTACAAGACCGTAAGCCTGGCTTCACTTACGAGCACATCCAGGTGATCAACCTGTAGTATTCTACGTTGATCAACACTACATTTGTAAACGTTTTCATGTTTATATGGCAACACAATGCCTGGTCGAATTAATAACAAAAACCTTTGTGTATTCATACTCAGGTTTTCTTTCAGAATCCGTACAAAATCAATTGACATATGATAGCTCATTAATAATACTTTGAAGGATTTATAACAATTAATCAAAGTACTGTACATATTCGTCTAGCCGAAGCAACTGGCATCGACTATCCAATCACAATTCATGCATAGGCAACCATGCACAATGACAACTTGTCCGACCTCATATACAGACAAGAGTTCATGAAAACTTACATAACATATCGTTAATACAAGAATTAGGAGTTTGTATCAGGTAAATCTTGAACAAGGTTAGAAACACTTGCCTTTGAGTCTTTATTCTTGTTAGATATATTTGTCGTTATACTTCTACAAGATATAAGCACAAAGCATATAATACTCGTATAACTTAACCGAGTTATTATGTTGTTAACATTCGTTCAAGTTATCATCATTTGTTACGGCTCATTAACTATTATATATTCTAAATTGAACACTTATTAATCACCCTAGACTACCTTTTAATCGATATGAAAAAGGTTAAGTAAAGGATTGCTAATGTTCGATAATTTTTCATAGCTGGCGCGCCCCGCTCCACCTTTCTCTCTCAAGCTACGCGCCCCGCGCTACCCCTGCAGGGGATTTCACCCGGACTGGCGCGCCCCGCATATGGGTGGCGCGGCCCGCGCTGCCTCTGCACCAAAAAATTTTCCTTAAGTTTTAGAATTTCAGAATTTTCCCGAGCTTCGTAACATGGTCATTTCAACTCGAAATTGTTTCATTCCAAAGCCAATAGTCCCCAAACGTCATGTTCTATCATTCTATTATGTCAGAATTCATTTCAAAATTCGTTGGCGAGAATTTAGCTGATTAGTCCATTTTTACGTTTTTCGTTAAACGTTCGACGCTCAATTCTTCGTTTTAAGTCGAAATTGGTTCGTTCTTGTTCCCGCAAGTCTTATTTACCTAATTACACGTGTTGCAATCGAAAACCAATGTTTCTGACTCAAACAGCGACTTTTAACTTCTAATCCGAGAAAAATACGTTTTCGACGATTATCGTCTTATCGCGTAACTTCCGTCGAATCTTCGTTTTTCGTTATTCTTACTTCAAACCAATTGGAATCAATCCAATGGTTGATTATTATTAATTACGATTCTTGAAATTTTCTATGTTCTAATGATTTGACATAGTTTATTCTTTAAGTCCTTTAGTCAATTATTTAGGATTTCTTTTGATTAATATTCATTTATTCCTAAGCTTCCATTCTTAAGTTCGTTTTTTTACTTAATCATGGTTCCATCATTCTTGTTTGTTAAGAATTCATAGCTCACTATCACCAACCTTAAAGCTTCATAATATTTAAGCTTCACCACACTTCTCTATCAATATAAGTTGAAGGGAGATAAAGGATTAAGGTTCAAGTAGGTATACCTTTTGAGGGTTCTTGTTGGTCCTTTTGTTAAAGTAATTTAACTAGCTTTCTTCCTTCCTCTTCCAAGCAATTTTGAATTCTCTTTTTCTCTCTCTCTCAAAGTCTAACTTTGTTTTGTGGTGAAATAAGTAGATAGAAAGGATAGAGAAAAGCTTGGTATTTTTATAGGCTTTCAAGACTTAGGGTATAATAGTCTTTTAGGCCAAACCTCCTTAACTTTTGCTTTGACACCAAGTTTGGCCACCTCCTCTACTTAACTTAGCCACCAAGTTCATGACATCACCCGTGTGACATCTCAAGCTTAATGACTCACCACTTGGGTTGCTCTTATGGGTTTAACCCACCCATTGACCCATTGGTTCGACCCATGGGTTCAATGATTCACTTTAGTTCAATATAAACGTATTGGCTTCGTATAAAATTCGTATTATATATTATACCAATTCTCGTATTCACTACGTATTATACTCGTATTATACTCGTATTTATACCGTATAATAATTATTATACATAACCTACTCATTTCTAGGTTTTGATATTTTCAACCCTTAGGGTTATAAGTCTCCAAGCGAAAACTTCGTGAGCCATAACTAGAATTTTATCAAATATTCCATCTCGTCATTAAATCCTATCATTACGTGTTTCTCGGAATTTTAATATTCATTCCCAATCAGAAACTGATGAATAGTGATTTCTTTGAAATTTCTCAAAAAACCTTCGTTCTCGTCTTGAAAATTCATATGATTTAATTCTAGCACAAAGCCAGAATACTAACCATATTCACATCTTCTAGGTCATAAAACGATCGAGAATTAACTTACTCACTTGAATAAACATTTAATATAATTTTATTCAAATAAGCAAATAAAAATTCCTTTACATAACGTCTGAATTTTCTCAGGCGTTTCAGTCTCCCCTCCTTATAAGAATTATGTCCCCACAATTATAATACAAGTTAGTTAAATAAATGGGGATACATCTTCCTCATCTTATCTTCGAGTTCCCACGTTGCTTCTTCGGCATTGTGGTTCCTCTATATCACCTTCACTGAAGGTATAACTTTATTTTGCAAAACTTGTTCTTTCCTATCAATTACTTGAATAGGAACTTCTTCATACGTTAAGTCTTTCTCAACCTGAATAGGTTCATACTCAATTACATGCTTGTAATCAGGCTTATAGGGACGCAACACCGATACGTGAAATATGTTATGGATATACCCCAACTCTGGAGGTAATGCTAACGCATAAGCTACCTTGCCTACCCTCTTTAAAATCTGGAAAGGTCCTATAAACCTAGGACTTAACTTTCCCTTCTTCCCGAAGCGTATCTTCCTTTTTCAGGGTGACACCTTCTGGAACGCAGACGCACTAACTTCAAACACTCTATTCTTCCAATATGGATCGACATACTTCTTTTGTCTGTCTTGAGCTGCTACTAGCCGAATTCGTATCAACTTATATACTTCCGCCGTTTGTTGTACCATTTCAGGTCCCAACATCCGACGTTCTCCCATTTCATCCCAACACAGAGGAGTTCTATACTTCCGGCCATACAACGCTTCTTAAGGCGGCATGCCTATACTAGCGTGAAAGCTGTTGTTGTAGACGAACTCTACTAGCGGTAGATGATCGTCCCAACTACCCTTGAAATCCATAACGGAAGACCTTAACATGTCTTCAAGCGTTTAAATTGTCCTCTCACTTTGTCCATCCTTCTGAGGATGATACGCCGTGCTCAACCTCAGTTGTGTTCCCATCTACTTTTGCAAACTCTTCTAAAAGTTTGATGTGAATTGAGATCTGACACAATCGAAACTGGTACTCCATGTCTCAAGACAATTTCTTTGAGATCCAAGTTATACTTGACCCTTATCGGTAAGAAATGAGCCGACTTCGTCAAACGATCCACTATTACCCAAATAGCGTTATATCCTCTCTACGTCATCAGAAGTCCTACTACAACGTCCATCGTGATATGCTCCCACTTCCATTCAGGAATCTCTAATGATTGTAACAAACCACTAGGTCGTTGATATTCGGCCTTAACTTTTTGACAAGTTAAGCACCTACTGACATAATATGCTATCTCTCTCTTCATGTTAGCCCACCAAAAATGTTGCCGAAGGTCTTAATACATCTTGGTGCTACCGGGATGAATCGAGTACCTTGAGTGATGAGCTTCGTCCATTATCTCTTCATTCAATTCCGGCTCACACGGAACCCAAATTCGTCCTTCAAACCTTAATAACCCCTCGTTATCAAGACTACATTTATCCTCCGTATTGTCCGTAATCTTCTTCTTGATCTGCTCGCACTCTTCATTTCTGAGTTGTACTTCCTTCACCTTTCCTATGATAGTAGGCTGAACCTCCATTGCAAACAACTTCTCTCTTTCCCCTCTTGAACAACTTACCTCTATTTCCATCATTACCATTTCTGTTATCAACTCCTCTTGAGTTGTTAACATTAACAGCTTCTCCCAACCTTTCCTACTCAAAGCGTCGGCTACCACTTTCGCCTTTCCTGGGTGATACAGGATTTCACAATCATAATCCTTTATTAACTCCAACCATCTACGCTGTCTCATGTTAAAGGTCATGAGTAGGATAATTCCCCTCATACTGCTTCAACTGCCTAGATTCATACTCAATAACCTTGCCATGCTGCATGAGCACTCAACTCAGTCCTTTATGCGACGCATCACTATAACTACGAAATTCCCTGTCTTATCCGGTAAGGACAATAACGGTGCTTGACTTAGCCTTTTCTTCAGTTCTTGAAAACTATCTTCACATTTCTCCGTCCACACATACTTCACAGTCTTTCGAGTCAAATTTGTTAACGGGTAGCTATTTTCGAGAAGTCCTGAATGAACCTCTGATAGTAACCCGCTAACCCAAGGAAACTCCGCACCTCAGTTGGCGTTTTCAGTTGTTCCCAGTTCATCACGGACTCCACCTTCCCTGGATCCACTGAAACCCCGTCTTTGTTGATGATGTGACCCAGAAACTGCATACTTTCTAACCAGAATTCACACTTAGTGAATTTGGCATACAACTTCTCCTTTCTTAGTGCTTCCAACACTAATCTAAAATGTTCAGCATGATCCTCCTTTGTCTTAGAATAGACTAGGATATCATCAATGAACACCACGACGAACTTGTCCAAATATGGTTTGAACAACCTGTTCATCATGTCCATGAATGCGGCTGGCGCATTCGTCAACCCAAATGACATAACTAGAAACTCGTAATGGCGGTAACGAGTCCTAAATGCTGTCTTAGGTAAATCCTCACTTCTCACCTTCAACTGGTGATACCCCATCCGTAAATTTATCTTGGAAAAATATTTTGCCCCTTTTAACTGATCAAAAAGATCATCGATCCTGGGCAATGAGTACTTATTCTTGATCGTCAAGTTCTACTCCCGATAGTCGATACACAATCTTAACGATCCATCCTTTTTCTTTACAAACAATACCGGTGCTCCCCATGGAGAGACACTCTATTGAATGTACTTCTTATCCAACAGTTCTTGCAACTGAATCATCAACTCTTTTAGTTCCACTGGCGCCATATGATATGGTGCCTTTAAAACTGGTGTCGTTCCCAGCGCAAGATCTATAACAAACTCAGTCTCCCTATCAGGTGGAAGACCTGGTAAGTCCTTCGGGAATACATCTGTATACTCATTGACTACATGTATCTTTTCCAATGTCGCTCCCACTTGCTGGGTATCAACAATATGGCACAGGTAACCTTCACATCCCTTCCTTAGCAACTTTCTAGCTTGTGTCATGGTTAGACAACAAGAGCGTCCCGATGCTTTACTCCAGTAGAACACTACCTTGGATTTCTTAGAAATCCAAAGGTTTACACTTTTCTTTTGTCAATAAATTATCACCCCATGGTTCACTAACCAATCCATCCCGAGAATTACATCAAATTTCTCAATCTTATCGGTATAAGGTCTACCGATAACTTGTTACCTCTTATCTCTACACAACAATTCTTATGAATATAATCAATAGGAATTATTTTCTCATTTGCTACCTTAATGTTCGAAGGTATTACAAGTCTTTAAGGGAATAACCCTAATCATTTAGCAAAATCACATGCTATAAATGAACAAGTAGCACCCGAATCAAAAAGCACATATGCATTCTCATTGTTGAACGGAATAATACTTGTTACAACATCACTTGATGCCATAGCATCTTGGACCATCATATTAAAAGTACGGGCCATCGGTTTACCCTGCTGTACAGGTCCACCTATTGCTAGTTTAGCACCACTAGCTCCCTTCCCACCATGCGTCCCCTTCTTCGGACAGTGTCGTGCAAGGTGATCCTGGGACCCACACGTATAGCATACTGGACTTTTTTTTCAGACTAGGACAGTTAGACGCAAAATGCCCTTCCTGTCCACAGTTATAACATACCGGCTTACCCTTGAGGCAGACTCCCCTATGAGTCCTACCGCAAGTCTTGCATGGCTCGACCTTTCTCGTAAGATCTCCCTACTTTGTCCTAGTATTCCCTCCCGGGAACACTTTCCTCTTGGGAGCGCTCAAACCCCCGTTTTCACCTTCTGGCTTGACGCCTCCGTCAGCCTTATTCTTATTCCTCTTCACATTCTGGTATAGGCTTAAGGCCTCACTACCACTCTCGACTATTAAAGACTTCTCCAACACCGCTCCAAAGATTTCTGTAACGATTGAGAATTTATATTTAATTTTAAATATTTATTGAATTAAAAAAATATTTTATGTGATTTATTTATTGAGTTAAATAAATAAATTATGTGATTTATGGAGTTATTTAATTAAGGGTATATATTAATTAAATGAATGTGCAATATTTAATTTAATTAATGTATATTAATTTTATTTTTAGTTCTAATTTAATTGAGAGAATTAAATTAGATGTGATGAAGTGTTACATGAATTATAATTAGCGAGTAATTATAATTATGTGGCAAATTTTATGTGATTAATTGATGTTAGATTTTAACTGATTAAATTAGTTGATTAATATTTAATTGATTAAAATATGACATTAAAGTATGTGTTAAATGATTTGTTAAAATAAAAAGGAAAAGAATTTTAAATGATTTTTACCAAACAAGGCCCTTGCTTTTATTTTAAAAATTGTTGCCAAACAGGGCCTTTGCACTAGCTTAAACCTAATTTACCTAAACCATGCCTACGTAAGTAAAACTAGTTTCTAATTTTCTTGTAGCCAAACAAGCCAAGTTGGCTTTTAAATTTTGTAAATTACATAATAAATGTATTTATTATATATATTAAGTAATTAGTAGTTACATATATATCATTAGTATACGTATATTATATCAGTTATAATATATCTAAACTACGTTAGTTTTTCCTAAGTCTAAACTAAGAACTAAGAAGAAAAGAAAGCAGAGAAAAGGAAGAGCAGAGAAGAGAAGAGAGGAAGAAGAATTGTTAGAATTGAACTCACATCGCTTTCTCTTTCAATCTATTAACAAAAGGTATTATCTATAATCTCTAATTATTATAGAACTCAATTCATATGTTTCATGTATTTTATTCTCTGTCAAAAGTTGAGTTTTCATGAAGTTGTATAATTGTGACTATGTATATATGATGTTCATAGGTTTTCATATGTAATTGTGTTCATATCATGTCTATATGTGATGATATGCTTAATTAGTTGTTTAATTCATGAATATATATATATATATATATATATATATATATATATGATATAATAGAGAATTTATGTTTTTCAAAAGTCATAGTGAAGTGTCTGGGAAAAATAAAGTTTCTCATAGAAATCAAAATATATGTTGATTGTTGATTTTGGATAAATTAATTGTTGAATATGTTATTATGTTTAGAAATTAGTTGATTGGGATTGGAATTGTGAGAATTGGTTTTAAAACAAATTCGCAGTGTTCAATTTCATCTAGAACACTGACAATTGGTATTTTTTTAAATTTTTGTAAAAATTAAGCGTGGTAATTTTACTAATTGATGTATTAGTATGTTCAAAACATGTTAGAAGCTTTGCACTTTGTTTCTGTAAAGTTTTATATGAAAATTGTTGGCTGAATTGAGAATTCATTGTAGAGAATTAAGCCAAATTGGCTTTTCTTTGCACTATTCGCGAAGCTGCTCTGTTTCTGTCCGCTGTCGGCGCAGCTGCGCAGGCAGTAAGGGTAGAAGCGGCGCAGCTGCGTCACTGGGTTTTCGCAGGTTTGGCCCCTGCGCAGCTGCGCCGGTGTCAAGGCTAAAGGTGGCGCAGCTGCGCCGTGTCCCGGGCAGTGGCAGTGACTTTAGTTTTTGTGCAATGTTAATTCTAAGCTTAGTTTAATTATTCTATGACAAGGAGCATGTATCTAGCTGCTATAACATGTGTTATAATTTGAGAAAAATGAAGTTTTGAAAAACTAATATGGTATTTAAATTATAAACTATAATTGTTTAATTGTACAATAAGTTACTTAATTATAATTTTATTAATTATAATTAAGAGTAAATATTTAATTTAAATTATAATTTTTGTGAAATTATAATGTATAGAAGTTGATTTATTTTAATCAATTAGATGTTAAATTAAATTATAATTTATGCATGTTTAATTATGGATTATAAATTGATAATTTCATGATTAATTATAATTTGTGTAATTAAATGCATGATGTGGTTTAATTGATTATAATTATTTATAATTTAAATGGTAATTATAATTTAAGTAATTATAATTTGATTAAGTGTTTGAATTATAATTGTTTAATTATAATTTAGTTAAATACATAATTGATTTAATTAACTATGTGATAGTTGATTATTATTATTAGAGTGAGTTAACCATGAGGGTTAACCACTTATGTGAATTAGTTATGTGATAACTAATTTAGGTTATTGTGATTGAATATATATGTGTAGGAAGTATTAAAGTACGTGAATTATGTTAAGTAGCTTGCGCTTGAGACAAGTCTTCTAAACCCTAAACTCGTTAATTTTATGCAAGTCTTCTAAACCCTAAACTCGTTAATTTTATGCAAGTCTTCAAAACCCTAAACTCGTTAATTTTATGCAAGTCTTCTAAACCCTAAACTCATTAATTTTATGCATTCTTGAGTTCATATATTCTTGTTAAGAATGTCCTTTTCATTTCTGTATTGGACAATTGTTTATTTAATTGAAATGATATTAGCTTATTGTTCAAGTAAGATCCAGTTATTATTTTAATTGCTTTAAATTTACTTCTAAAGCATATGTTAATTCATAATTCTTTTATTTATGAATTATTGAAAGTCGATTCAACTAATCCTTAGTTGATGAACGTGAATTCTAAATTACCCTTGTAAGCTTATCCAAACCAAACTTTCTTTGGTGCGGACTCGAATTCAAATTACTGAGTTGAACAACCCTATTTACTAGGGGAGGCTACTACGCATAGCGTTAAGATGTTTGTGCACAATACATGATACAAAGGGCTGATCCCCCTAAGTACGAGTTAAGGTCCATAGTCTTATTGACTGTTAAAGGTTTAAATAGAAATATTTATAACCTAGGATAAGAGTTCAAAGGTCTTATGACCCTCAGATAAATTCTATATTCGAATTTTAATGTTGATAGAGAATTATTATTCAATTCTTTATTATTAAAGAAAGCTAAGTTGTTCAGATTCTTTTAAATATATCCTTTCATGTCTATGTTATTGTTAAACTCCAGTGAGCTGTGGTTTGCTCACTCTTGCATTAAATAACAATTTCAGTTAAGGTTGATAACGTTGATGCTCCGTCTACGAGTAAGGGCAAGGGAAAACAAAGCAAGTGAAGACTTTTTTTTTTATATTGAGAATGATTGTAATAAGACTTGAATGTTATATTTTTATTTCCGCACTTTATTATATTCATGTCAGGGTTAGAGTAAACCGGGATTATCTTGAAAAGGTTGTAACCCTTGTTTTAAGGGAAATTTATCTATTCTAATTTAAGTTGTAGTTTATTTTACATTATTCATTGGGTAGATGTATGTTATATTAGAAAGTGAACACAAAATCATGTGGAAACGAAGTACCCGGATTTGGGGGTGTCACAATTTCACTTTGGGAAATGAAAACTCGGTTATAGAGCCAAGGATTTAAACCCAGCTCAAACCACTTCGCCTTTTGCGCCTCAGTGTCTACTTGGTGTGGCACAAACCGTGCTAGTTCATTGAACCTAGCTGCATATTGGGGAACAGTCATATCCCCCTATTTTAACTCCAAAAATTGGACCTCCATCTTACTTTGCATGCTAGTAGGGAAATAGTTCTCAAAGAATATCTTTTTGAACTGTTCCCATGTAGCGTCAACTAACTCGGCCCTACTCTGGTTCGTCTCCCACCAGCAGTTAGCCTCTCCTTTCATTATATAAGTGGCGAAAGGAATCTTCTATTCCTCTCTGACATTCGTTATCACAAATGCCTTCTCAACTTCCTTCACCCAAGCTTGGGCAGCTATAGGGTCTGTAGTTCCCTTGAACTCCAGAGGACTTACGCTTTTAAAATCCTTAAAGGTAGCCCCAGCTACCACCCCAAGATTTATTCTAACCCCTCCTCCAACCCCTTTGCAGGCTGCAGTTATGAGATTTACAAACTCTTGCATTGGGGTATGCGGAACCCCATCTTCTTCCACATTAAATGGCTCAGCTTGACGAGTGCGTTGCTGTCTCTTTGGTGGCATTTTCCTGTTAACGTAAATAAAGTTTCATTATTATTTACTTCTTTCTGTTGGTTAGTATTCATAAAAAATAAAACACAACCACATGGCCAAGTATTTCCAAGAACCTCTTATATTAAAATACTTCTTCATTACATGGCCATAGCCATTTACAAACTATCCCGTTATTGGTTGCCAAAAGTTGGGATTTACAAAAGATTACCCTTTAACTATACAAAAAAGGGTTTTACGTCTGCTCTACCTACACTTTTATTTACAAGCTACAACTATCAGACTACATCTGCCTCACGACATTCGCGTAGTCTACCTTCGCCATACTGGTCACTATGTCCCGACTAATAGTATGCCGGGTCTGACCTTGCTCCACTGGATACCCAACAATCTGGTGCTGGTAATCCTCATACGAACTCCTATGGATATAGGACATCCGACTTATCTTCTACTTCTTATTCAGAAGCTCAGTCTTGAGTTCCTGGACCTCTAACATTAGGTCCCGAACCTTGTCCTTAGCGAGCACCTTCTCATCATGCTCCTCTTTCCAGAAGACCTCCATGTCTTCCCTATCTTCTACGACATCGTCGACTACTGTTTTGAGGTCACGGACCTCTTTGCTCAAATGGACATTTCTGTCCAGGATTGTCATAAATAGAGCCTTCTTGGACTCCTCGGGTGACACCACCTCCTCCGTAGGTACTACCGGATCAAATGTCTCCATCTCTACATCCTCTGACATACCATCAAATATGGTGGCATAATCAAAGTTATCTTCAGATGGATCCTCTTCTTCTAAATCTGTCTCATGTAGGATCACTAGTGGCACTTCTACTTCTTGCATTGGTTCCATGTCTATGAAGTTGACAGACGCTTAACTTATTAACTGTAGTTCGCTAACTGAGTTCATAACTCCTGTGATCTACAATAAGACATAATAACTTGATTAGTACACAATTAAAATATTAAAAACACATAACACATTTAATATGTTTATGGTTATTTTCTTCGTTAAAACTATACTTTCTTCCTCCCCGTAAGGTTATGGCTTAAGGTTTTCTCCCCTTAAGTTTTATAACCAAAGGCTCTGATACCAACCTATGACGCCCCCAAATCCGGGTACCTTCACCTAGGATATGGTGCTTCACTGTACAACTATCTACTCATACATTCCACTGAATTATTCAATAGTTTGTATAAGTGCAACTAACATTCATTACAAATTTCCTTCCCAAAATCTTATTAACCCTTACATCTATCCAGTGTCATAATATTTTATATTACAACAGAATACTATACTATTACAAAAGTAGTGAAGCATTCATCTTGGATTTTCCCTTCTCGCTACCGGAGCTTTTGGTCCGACTGATATTACTTGAAAACATAAGATTTTAAGCAAGGATGAGCATAACTGGCTCAGCAAGTCTAACAATTTATGTTGCAACCACAAAATCAAGAATTATATGTCTCGTCTTCGATAACTGTACAATAGTTATGAAGAAATAGGAATAAGCAAAATAAGGTTTTTGAATTCCTTTAAAACATTCTCAAGGACACAAAGTCGCTTAAGAATCTGAGCTGGTCAATGACCATAAACATTATCTTTTTAAAAAGGGCAAACTGGTACAAGACCGTAAGCCCGGCTTCACTTACGAGCACGTCCAGGTGATCAGCCTGTAGTACGCTGCGTTGATCAACACTACATTCGTAAACATTTTCACGTTTACATGGAAACATAATGCCTGGTCGAATTAACTACAAATACCTTTGTGTATTCATACTCAGGTTTTTTTTCAAAATCCGTACCAAATCAATTGGCATATGATAGCTCATCAATAATACTTTGAAGGATTTATAACAATCAATCAAAGTACTATATATATTTTTCTAGCCGAAGCAACTGACATTGACTATCCAATAACAATTCATGCATAGGCAACCATGCACAATGACAACTTGTCCGACCTCATGTATAGACAATAGTTCATGAAAACTTGCATAACATATCGTTAGTACAAGAATTAGGAGTTTGTATCAAGTAAATCTTGAACAAGGTTAGAAACACTTGCCTTTGCGTCTTTAGTCTTGTTAGATATACTTGTCGTTATACTTCTACAAGATATAAGCACAAAGCATATCCATTAAATTACCACAATTGATAAACATTGTGTAACCTATCTTCTCCTTCTCTTATAACTTAACCGAGTTATTATCTTATTAATATTCGTTCAAGTTAGCATCATTCGTTATGGCTCATTAACTGTTATGTTTTATAAATTGAACACTTATTAATCACCCTGGACTACCTCTTAATCGCTATAAAAAAGGTTAAGTAAAGGATTGTTAATATCCGATAATTTTTCATAGCTGGCGCACCCCACACCACCTTTCTCTCTCAAGCAGCGCGCCCTGTGCTACCCTTGCAGGGGATTTCACCCGGACTAGCGCGCCCCGCTCCTGGGTGGCACTGCCCGCGCTGCCTCTACACCAAAAAATTTTCCTTGAGTTCTAGAATTTCAGAATTTTTCTGAGCTTCGTAACATGGTAATTTTAACTCAGAATTGGTTCATTCCAAAGCTAATAGTCCCTAAACGTCATGTTCTATCATTCTATTATGTCGGAATTCATTTGAAAATTCGCCAGCTAGAATTTAGCCGATTAGTCCATTTTTACGTTTACGTTAAACGTTCGTGAACGTTCGACGCTCAATTTTTCGTTTTAAGTCAGAATTGGTTCGTTCTTGTTCTTGCAAGTCTTATTTACCTAATGACACGTGTTACAATCGAAAACCAAAGTTTCTGACTCACACGGTGACTTTTTACTTCTAATCCAAGAAAAATACATTTTCGACGATTATCGTCTAATCGCGTAACTTTCGCCGAATCTTCGTTTTTCGTTATTCTTACTTCAAACCAATTGGAATCAATCCAATGGTTGATTATTTTTAATTATGAATCTTATAATCTTCTATGTTCTAATGATTTGACATAGCTTATTCTTTAAGTCCTTTAGTCAATTATTTAGGATTTCTTTTGATTAATACTCATTAATTCCCAAGCTTCCATTCTTAAGTTCTTTTTTTACTTAATCATGGTTCCATCATTCTTGTTTGTTAAGAATTCATAGTCCACTATCACCAACCTTATAGCTTCATAATATTTAAGCTTCACCACACTTCTCTATCAATATAAGTTGAAGGGAGATGAAGGATTAAGGTTCAAGTAGGTATACCTTTTGAGGGTTCTTGGTTGGTCCTTTTGTTAAAGCAATTTAACTAGCTTTCTTCCTTCCACTTCGAAGCAATTTCAAATTCTCTCTCTCTCTCTCTCTCAAAGTCTAACTTTGTTTTGTGAAGAAATAAGTAGATAGAAAGGAGAGAGAAAAGCTTGGGTAGGCATGGCATTTTTAGGCTTGCAAGACTTACGGTATAATAGTCTTTTAGTCCAAACCTCCTTAACTTTTGCTTTGACCCTAAGTTTGGCCACCTCCTCTACTTAACTTAGCTACCAAGTTCATGACATCACCCGTGTGATATCACAAACTTAATGACTCACCACATGGGTTGCCCTTATGGGTTTAACCCACCCATTGACCCATTGGTTCGACTCACGGGTTCAATGATTCACTTTAGTTCAATATAAACGTATTGGCTTTGTATAAAATTCGTATTATACATTATAACAATTCTCGTATTCACTACGTATTATACTCGTATAATAACTCGTATTATACTCGTATTAATACCATATAATAATTATTATATATAACCTACTCATTTCTAGGTTTTGATCTTTTTAACCCTTAGGGTTATATGTCCCCAGGAGAAAACTTCGTTAGCTATAACTAGAATTTTATCTGATATTTCATCTCGTCATTAAATCCTATCATTACACGTTTCTCTAAATTTTAATATTCATTCCAGATCAGAAACTGATGAATAGTGATTTCTCAAAAATTTCTCAAAAAACCTTCGTTCTCATCTTTAAAATTCATATAATTTAATTCTAGCACGAAGCCAGAATACTAACCATATTCACATCTTCTAGGTCATAAAACGACCGAGAATTAGCTTACTCACTTGAATTAACATTTAATATAAATTTATTCAAATAAGCAAATAAAAATTCCTTTCAACAACGTCTGAATTTCTCGTGCGTTATAGATTTCCACTATTGTAAAGTGGCAAGATGATGCATCTGTGGCTAAATGCACCATGCTCGCATCCATGAATAACCAGCTTCAGCGTCAGCATGAAAACATGGATGCTCCTACTATATTGCTTCATCTCAAGGAGTTGTATAATGAACAAAGTAGGACTGAAAGATATGAGATATCTAAGGAGCTCTTCCAATCTCGGATGACCGAGAGCACTGCCGTTGAGACTCATGTCCTAAGGGTGATAAATTTGATTGAACGCCTTGGACAGCTTGGGTTCGTCATGGATGGGGAGTTGAGTCAAGACTTGGTCTTGCATTCACTCCCTGAGACCTTCTCGCAGTTCGTTGTTAATTCTCACATAAATAAGTTAGATGTCAGCTTGCCTGAATTACTTAACATGTTGAAAGCTGTAGAAGGTCACTTCCCATCCAAGAAGAACCATGTCTTAATGGTGGATTCTTCCAAGAAAAGGAAGAGGCCTAAGGTATCTTCTGAAAAGAAGAAATCTAAGAAGGCTAAGGGCAAAGTGAATATAAAGGATCAAAAGAAACCTGATCCAGCTAGCAAAGGAATGTGCTTCCATTGCAACGATCCGGGTCATTGGAAGAGGAACTGCAAGAAGTTTCTGGTAGAGAAAAAACTTGGAGAAGCTTCGACTTCCAATCAAGGTTTGTTCATGATTAAAATTAATTTTTCTAAAAGTCAAAATTCTACTTGGGTATTGGATACCAGTTGTGGTTCTCACATATGTGATATTGTACAGGGACTAGTCAGAAGTAGAAAGTTGAACAAGGATGAGGTTGTCCTACGAGTGGGAAATGGAGCAAAAGTTGCTGCATTAGCTGTAGGCACTTAGTGTTTATCATTGCCTATGGGCAAGTCTATTTATTTAAATAATTATTATTTTTTTCTGAATAACATTAGAAATATTATATCAAATTCTGTATTAGATATGGATGGATTTGAAATTATAATAAAGAACAACAGTTGTTCTATTTATAAAAATAATGTCTTATATGGTGTTGGTAATTTGCGAAATGGTCTTTACATACTTGACTTGCATGAAAATATATTTCAAATAGAACAAACTAAGAAAAAGAAAAGAGTTGATGTTAATTATACCTATATATGGTACTGTAGACTCAGTCATATCAATGAAACAAGATTATCCAAGTTGCATAAGGATGGGCTCTTAGAGCTATCCGATTATGAATCATATCCAACTTGTGAATCTTGTCTCATGGGTAAAATGACTAAATCTCCTTTTAGTGGAAAAGAAGAAAGAGTTACAGAGTTGTTAGCGTTGGTTCACACAGACGTTTGTGGACCTATGACAACGAATGCACGGGGAGGATATTCTTATTTTATTACTTTCATTGATGATCACTCAAGATTTGGATATGTGTATTTAATGAAATACAAATATGAATCATTTGAAAAATTCAAAGAGTTCAGAAGTGAAGTAGAGAAACAAATGGGCAAGAGTATTAAGATTCTTCAATCAAATCGAGGTGGAGAATACTTAAGCGGTGAGTTTCTCAATTGTCTCAAAGATAATGGTATAATCTCACAATGGACTCCACCAGGTACACCACAGTTAAATGGAGTATCTGAAAGGAGAAATTGAACATTGTTGGACATGGTTCGCTCCATGATGAGTTTTACCTATCTTTCAATTTCATTCTGGGGTCATGCTCTAGAAACGGCTACATATCTACTAAATAAGGTCCCCTCAAAATTCGTCCCCAAGACTCCATATGAGATGTGGACAGTGAGGAAACCTGGTCTTAAGCATGTTAAGATTTGGGGATGTCCAGCTTATGTGAAAAGGTTTCAAAATGATAAGCTTGGGACAAGATCTGATAAGTGCACGTTTGTGGGATATCCTAAAGAAAGTTTGGGATACTATTGCTACAATCCTACTGAGCAAAAGATGTTTGTTGCGAAACACGTTACCTTCTTGGAAAAGGAGTTTACCTTTGAAGGGGCAAGAGGGAGGAAAATAGATCTTAAAGAAATTCAAGAACCACAATCCACTACAGATCAATTGGATGAACCTGTCCAAGTAGAGACACCTACTGTACAACACCTTATTCGTAAATCTGGAAGAGTACCGAAGATACCTGAAAGGTATGAATTCGTCATAGATGATGTCAATGAGGTACACGTCATAAATGATGATGATCCATTTAATTACGAACAGGCTATGAGTAATTAAGACCCAGAGAAATGGTAGATGACCATCAAATCTAAAATGGATCTTTGAAGCAATGCACAAGACCATTTGGATTTTACTTGCGATTGCAGCTTTTTATTACTAGATCTGACAAAATAGACGTGGAGACGCCCTTCCTCAAATATACATTATTAGGGGAGAATGTATGTGTGATACAGCCAGATGAATTTGTTTTAATGGTTGAAGCAAATCATGTATATGAGCTACAACAATCCATTTATAGGTTGTAACAAGCTTCTCAAAGATGGAACATTCATTTTAATGAGACAATCAAAAGTGTTTGATTTTATCAAAAAACGAGAATGAACCTAGTGTGTATAAAAGGGTCAGTGGGAGCGCTGTGAAATTACTAAGTATTATATGTTGATATATTACTGATAAGGAATGATATTCCTATGCTACAATTGATCAAAATAAAGTTGTCTAAACATTCCTCTATGAATAATTTTGGTAGAACATCCTAATTTGAGGATATAAATCTGTATAGATAGATTTAAAAGGATGTTCGGCTTAACCCAAGGGACATATATTCATTAGATGGTAAAGGCGTTTAGCATGACAAACTCCAAGAGATGTCTCATGATGACGAGCAATGGAGTGAATCTCTCTAAAATTGTCCTCAATAAAAGAGAGATCGCATGAGTTACTATCATGTATACAATGAAATATACGAGACTTGATGTTGATCAGTCATATTCTGGAGATGATCACTATAGGACAGTGATAAACATCTTAAAGTATTTAACTGACACTAAGGATGTCATCATGACACATGATGGGCCTGAATTAAACTAGAGGACTAAACAGACTCAAGTTTTCAGACTGACCAAGACGACAACAAATCCACTTTAGGGTAATTCGTTACCTTGAAAGGTGATGCAGTGAATTGAAAAGGTTCTAAACAGCAAAAGGTTATTGGTTTAGTGACAAAGACAAAGTATATAACTGTAAGTGAAGTTGCAAGTTGATGTTTCGGATGAAAAGTTCATTACAGAACTAAGAATAGTTCCTAAGTCTCATCTTGAATCCAAACATGTGTTGCGACACTTTGATTAAAGAAATCATGAAAAGAAGAGACGTCACCTTAGAGCGTGTAGACTCTCAAGACAACATTACAGATCCATTTACTAAAGCTTTAACACAACAACAGTTTGATCATCACTTAGAGAAGATGGTATGAGATATAATGGCAATTGGCTTTAGTGCAAGTGGGAGATTGAAAGTAGTATGCATACAAGCCAATCATATATGATGATAAAGCATCTACTTTAGAGACGATCTTATTTATTTATTAATAAAAGAATTCATTTATTAAAGGCATTTAATTATCTACATGATACTGTTTTTATAATATATAAATAATCCATAGTTTTAAGCAATGCTTTTAGAATCATGATGTTGATTATGCTAATGAGATCTAAACTCTTAAAAAGCTTAAAACTAAAATAGTTCTCAATCATTAGATTACTAAAAAGGGGATTAATAAATTCGGATAGATTGGTATATATGTTGCTTGCTCATTAGATGAGGATGATTGATCTCATGATCATTTGTGTGAAGACACTAAAGCAAGTATGTAGGTGCTTATTGGAGAATAAGTTCACTGAACGTGACTTGCTATGGAATACCTAATGGAGTTTTACTTGCTTGTCAATAGGAATTCCTAATGTGATAGTAGTACAAGTGATCCTTGGACTTGATATCATCGTAGTATCTTGTGTGTAATGAATTATACTTTGACTTATTCCTTAAGACCCTTAGGGTTTATCAAAGGGTATACTTGGGTGTAATAAGTTACATATGGAGATAATGAATAGTTAATAAAGAATCTACCACTTCTAGTAAAAGAAGAGATATGTCCTATGTGATTCGTTAAGTGACAACCCAATAGTCTTTGGCCAAGGCAGAATCTAATTTGCATTATTTGGAGTTGTGCATTTTCTAATCGAAATACATATAATTAAATAAAATAAGATTTAACAGTAATTCCATGTCTTATATTTAATTGGGACATTGTATGGTGGAATGATTGAATTGTACGGTAACTATTTACTCACAAGTTCTTTTATGATTAACGTTGAAATCTATATTATCTAGAAAGTCGTTGATTGCTAGGGAGGCTTATCTCTATTGTAGAATAAATATTATTTATTTAAATAGATTATTAGTTTAATTTATTTATTTAAATAAGATTAGAATTGTTCTAATTGATTTATTCACAAACCGGTTTAATATGGAGAACCTAAAGGGTCACACCATAAAAGGAAAAATAATTATTTAAGAAGGTAATGACATAATCGTAATAATGCATTAAGTGTAATTAATTTAATCTATGGTGATAGAATAAATTAAATAGCTTAATGTTTATTATTTAATATTTTAAAAATATTAAATATAAATTAATAAGAGGAGTCTTATTAATATTATTACAATTATTATTATTTTAATTTCTAAAGGAGTTTAGGAATTAATACAATATTAGTACTCTCATTTATTCCTAATAAGATTAGGAGGTAAATTAATTAAAGGAGTTTTAATTAATTGATCCCAATATGTTGGGAAGCCTAATTAAATAAAGGAGTTTACTTAATTAAATAAAACCATATGTCTAATAGGATTAGAAGGGTTGACCAATATCTATTTAAGAGGAGTCTTATGTTAGATATCAGTTGATGCAATTCCAATTATTGGATAGTACTCCTTTTCTATAGAGGATAAAAAACTAGGGTTTAGCCAACCACCCTCCTTCTTGAATAATTCCTATTCCTTGGTGGATCACCTCTAGAGGCCAAACACTTGGGTGGCTAACGTTGGTCAAAGGAAGGAATCTAACTCAAAAATTCAAAAAGATCACGAAGAACAGGGAGTTGAACTCGTACCTGTGGAAGCTTCGTTCTATAAGGGTATGATTCATTAACTTTTTATTTATCGTTTTAAACTAATAATTTGCATAAAGAATGATTCGGGTAATGGTTTTATAGAAAATTTTAAACTCTAATATACCATGCTTCCGCTAAATTTTGCAATTTGATTGCGCCATGATTTCGTACAAACCCAACAAGCCGAAGGAGGAAATGAGGCCATGAGCCTCTACAATAAGGAAAAGAAGAATAAGGTTAAAATCGAAGGAGCTATCAAGGTTGAGGGAAGCAGTGGAAGTGGAAAAAAGAAGTGGAACAATTCTAAAAATACTGATAATAGGCAGGGAGGCATAAGGAAGTAGGGAGAGCAGTGTGGTAATTGTGGGAAAACACACTCGGGAGAATGTCTGAAAGGAAAGTTTATGTGTTTTAAATGCGGGCAGAAGGGACACATCTCTCCTAATTGCCCCAATCTAAGGAAGAATAGTGAGTGTTTCATTTGTGGATCATTAGATCATATGCTGAGGGATTTTTCGAAAAGGAGAGCTGATGGAGGAAATGTGAATACATGGAATAGCAGTGGAAGACTCGCAATAGCTGGTCCAACTCCACCAAGTAAATCAACCGCAAGGACCTTCAATATGACGGTTCAAGATACGGTAGCATCCGGAGATGGAGCTTCAAGTATGATTTCGATCAATGATATCAATGTATATGCTTGATTTGGATATAACCTATTTTCCTTACAGTGAGTTTGTTAATATAAGTACGTTTATCCTTATGAACGTTAGGAACCTTTAAATATAGACATACGAAAGATAATTTCAGGAAAAGATATCTATTATAATAATAACTCGTTAATAAAAGGGTTTTGAAGCAAGAATTTGAGTTTCGTTGGTAACTACCATAATTGGTGCAAGCAGACTGCAAGCAATGGATCAAGACGCGCAGCAGTTCCGGACTCGTAATACGTAATGTTATAAGGAGGGGAGAATGTGGTAATTCAATAATTTTTTTAATAAATATAAGACTAAGGATAGACATAAAATTAAGCGTACGGTAATAGTGATTCCGGAGATGGAATCCTAATAAGGAGGGGAGAATGTAAGGACCGAGAATTTTTAGACGATTATATATCTATATTTGTATGAATGAATTTTTTTTTATTAATTATTACAATTATTGTTAGTAGTAATATTTTGAACGTATGCAATATAAATTAAGTATGTTAGTCAATTTAATTATTATGAGTTAACTAAGAAGGAAAGCCAAGATGAATAACTGATCAAAACCCTTATTTGAATTTCAAATAGGGATTTTATACTTAATACATTTATTAATTTAAATTGTATTTAATAATGATATGTATTTGTATTTGCGTGATTAAGGTTAAGTAATTGATTAGATGATACGTAATTAGGAAACCCTAATTCCAAATTGGAAACCCAAATTTTCAATTAAAAACTGTAATTAGAAAACCCTAAATCTAATTAGCAAAACCTAAGGAACATGAGAAATTACAAGAATGCCATTAAATTTATGTGCTAAATGACCAAAATGCCAATTTTTCTTTCTTTAATAAAGGAAGAGTGCAAATCTTGCCATAATCTAGTGAGTCATGAACTTGAGATCTCACATATGCTTGATATCTTTCCAATCAACCAAATATGGACACCTAGCATAGCCAAATTCAATGGATCAAAAGATTAGATTTGTAAGAAAGAGAAAAAGATAAAAAAAAACCCTAAAGATTACTTTCTAACCATAGCCAACTCTCTCTCTCTCTCTCTCTCTCCTAAGACATGAAATTTAGTAAGAAACTCAGTCTAAAAAAAAGCCAAGAACAGTCCATAACCATACAAGATCAAATCAGAGAAAGGAAATCAAAATTTTGTTCAAGAAGCTATATACTTTAACCCTAAGCTAGATCTTGCATGCTTAAGTAGATTTTATGTTTTTGTGTTTAAATATGTTCTATGTTATGTTATTTATTGATCTGGGATGTTAGATCATGGATCCATAACATTTAAATGCATGAAAATGGAGATTTAAGAAAACTAGATGAACCCTAAAAATATGGCCTGACAGTCAAATGTTAAGGCCTGTAGATCTTGATCTGTTAATGTTTAGATCTGTTAAGTGTATACTTATTGTAGTATGTTGTAAGGTTAACAAACTGGAAGTGGAATCATGACCATAGCATGTTTAGATTTCAAGTTATTCATGGTCAAACATGGTTGACCAGTCATGAAATCTAGAAAACCCATAATTCCTAGAAAGGCCTGACAAAATTTTGTAGAGCTTAGGTCTTTCATCTGTTATGTTGTTAGCTCATGTAAGTGTATTACTTTTATACCCTGATATATGTACTACAAATCCATGACATCAAAAATCCTAAATAATAACCAAGATCCAAGTTATTAATGGTCAAAATGGGTTGACCAAGCACAGAATATGATTTTTTGAAAATTCCAGAAAATTGAACAAGTTTCTGACAACAGTTTGACTAGGCTAGATCTTGCATTTGTGACGCCCCCAAATTTGGGGTAACTTTGACTAGGCAAGTTTAAATACAATGAAGATATATCATGATTGAAAGAAAGAATAAGCTTTCGAATTTTTAACAATATAATAAATATGAAAGAGCATGAATCAAAATGTTAATAATTGAATAACTGAATCAATAATGTTTAATGTCAACAAGGACCATGAACAACTGAACCTTATGGTAATGAAGATGATCAGCCTTTCATACTTGATGAACATATGCAACATGCACTAAGTGTGAATCAATAATCAGTATAGATGTAAATAATCAACAATAATTATTCACTAACATGCTTTGAAAATATAACTCAAGTTTGAGTTAGGAAACTTGCCTGAACCGTCGATTACTACTACGCAATCTAATTTAATCTCTAATACAAAAACCTATCATTAATAAGATTGATCTCTCAATTAGCATAACATACTTTATCTCACAATACTATTACTTTATATGTAAACTATATAACATTTAATCACATAGTCAAATATTAGATAATACCTAAACACCATACGTATTCACAAGTATAAACCTAGCACACATCGAGTCTCTAACAGTATTCAGTATAATATGCTGAGTGGTTTCCCACAAACAACCAACAAATTAGTTTCCGTCTCGTCTACATTATTTTCACAGCGAGTTAGATCGGTTGCTAATTCGTATTACCTCCGCTCCCTGAAGGAATCGTTTAGCTCAGCTACTATACATCAACCATTAAAGTGTACGATTGTACTACTTTAGATTTAACACTTTTACTTTTATTTATAAGTTCTTATTTATAACTAGTAAATCATATAACCAATTATAAATAAAACTCCTTGTACTATACATGAAATAATTTTAGCATTATAATTGTTTATAGAATGAATATTCATCAACTATATTTAAAATAAATTGAGCATTATAACTGCTTATAAAATGAATATTCTTACTAAATACTTAAGAAAATCGGACATAGCAACTGCTTATAAAAGTATATTTTCTACTTTATAAGAGAAATAAATCGAACATTATAACTGCTTATAAATAGGACTTTTGTACTATATACTTAAAATAATTTGGGCATTATAACTGCATGTAAAAGTATATTTTTACTAAATATATAAAGAATAATGAAAATAATACCCACTAGAGGAAATACCTCTTGAAGTTGCAAGCTTTAACTAATCCTTTGCAGTCTTGAACCTCACCAAAAACTTTCCTCTCTTTCTCTCTCTATAGAAACCAAAATCATCCTCTCTCTCTCTCTCTCTAACTCTATTTTTTGTTTTGAAAAATGAAGAGAAATGGCTTGCTATTTATAGGAAAATATAGTTTCGGTAATTGCACGTTAGGGGCTCGGCTTTTTACAATTTGCCCCCGACTTATTACAGTTTGGTACCTAGGTTAATTTCACTTTAGTACCTCATTAATTGCACTTTAGTTCCTTGGTGACATCATGATGACATCATCATGATGACATCATCTTTGTGTTTCTTTAATGCTGATGTTATGCTTACATCATGCTTGCATCATCCGTGTTTCTTTAAGGATGATGTCATGCTTGCATCATCTCTTCTCTGATTGGTCGATTTAAGTTTACATGAATTGGAGGGTATTTTGGTCATTTAAAAAATATTTTTAAGGGTAATTTGGTCATTTCACATATTTTTCTTAAAAAAATTTACCATTTGGGTTTGCTATTTTAATTCTTTTTGGGCTTCCTAACTAATTATTTGGGCTATGGCCCAATGCCTTAATTAGCTTACTAAAAGCCCAGAATGTCTTCTCTCCCATTGGGCTAAAGGATTGGGCTTTAACTAATTTCTCTTGGGCTTGCAAATTAATCCCTTGGGCCATGAATTCCAAGTAGTTTCATATTTTTAATCTTTATCTTACCCTAATCATTTAGTTAGGGTTTTCATTCCCCTCCTTTGTAACTTAAATCCTTACTCAGGTATCTTTAATTTTTTTATAACCCAATTAGACTTGTTTTCCTTAGGTTATAAAATTAATTAATTGAGATGTATAGAATAAATCTCTTATGGTTAGTATGTATTTTTAAATACTAGCATTCTCTCATATTATAATCACTTAGGTTATTTAATTACCATACCTAATATATGTATTAGGTTACATAACTTAATTCTTAATTCTCTTTATATACAAAATAAATGTATACACATTATATAATGTATATTTATTTAATCGCATACATAACTCACATAAGTCAAAACATATTCCACTAGTGTATTAACTTAATAGCCCTAATTGGCGTAATAAGTTATGACTAATAATCATACAAGATAATCTAATAGCTTGAGATATATTTCATAAATCTCTTAGATTAGGTCACTAGTATATAGTTAAAATACTAGGATAATTAATTAAAGATAGCCCTTGAGGTTACTTAATTCAAATACCTAATTTATATATTAGGTCACCAAACTTTATAGGTATCGTAGTACCTTATCCTTAATATTCCTTTAAGTACATATAGATTCATTTCTAGGATTTATAAATTTTGTAACCCATATTTTTCTTTATTCTCATTCAAATAGTAAACCATATAGGTTTTTCTTAAATTTTTTTTAATTAATCCTCAAATTCCCATCTAGGTTTTATTCTTTTAACCTTTATTTTAATCATTTAAAATCTTATAAATTTTTGGGTTGTCACATTCACCCCTTCTTCTAAGAATTTTATCCTCGAAATTACAGCCTACTAATCCCTACTCCTTTTATTCATCAAAACTAGGTTTTCAACGTTACCTTTATCTGATTTCATTCTCATTTAATGAGTACATACGGCTTCCTTATATGAGAAAATATTCTATCATCACATTCTACCCAGACTTCTCTCTAAGAAGTTAAAAAAAAACTTTTCATATAATGCTAAATGGCCATATAGACCATAAACTCTTATGTTTAACGGTATTCACCATAACCAAATCTAAAACATGCTGTAGTAGGTATGTTTACAATCACGAAGAAGGTAAACTACCGATGCTGGTACCTTAGTTCTTAGAACGACAGTATGCGTTCATCATAACCGCCTTTGGCACAAAAATATTTCCCAATTTAGGGATGTTCATACTCAACCTGGAGTCCGAATCAAAATAATATGGTTCAGGATAAATTCTCAAAGAGATACTTAGATTTTCATAAACATTTGTCTAGCTGAATCAATTAGCTTAGACGTATACCAATAATTCGAACATTAATCGAAACATGTGTCTGGCCAAATTTAATTGGCACTTGACTTTTCTTTAAAATTCTGAAAATTATTTTATGACGTCATGATACTGTACTGTAGACAATATACCATAGTGGGCTGACGATCTTTAGATCACATCCAACACTAGGTAAGACTGTACATCATTTTTATCATCTCTGCACCAGGTTTAATGATGCATTAATGATATATAAAATATATTTTGATAACTCAAATTATTTTTTTGTCTAGCCGAAACAATTAGCATAGACTCTTCTTTAAATAGTTCAAAACCATTAAAAAATCATTTTTGGTGTTATCATGCCACAACAGCTAACGATGTGTTAGTGGTTCGAAGTCCACTTCTACATAATTATAACCATGTGTTGCTGAAAACAAAAAATTCATTTATATTTTTAAAGGCACATCAGTGCGAATTTAGCTTGATTTCAAAAATTTCAAAGTCTAGCACAACTAGAAGATTTGGAATACCTATGCTTCCACCATCAACTTCAATTCCTCTAATGATCAATTGCTTAATAATTTTATCTATTCTATCACCATTAAAACTTTAAAATTCTTCATCCATAACTCTTTTATACTTCAGTATAGTTCATACCACATGTTATGAGTTCAGGAACTTTTCACAACAATATGAGTTTAGGAACTTGTCCTACCAATATGTAGTTCAAGAACCAATCAGGAACTGTCTATACGCTTAGGGGTTCAAAAACATATCATACGATTATAAGTCATAAACTTAACATAAGTATGAGTTTTAAGAACTCGCACCTAATCTTATATTCTCTACCTATCCGTTATAAACATGAGAAAAGAATCACCTTCTCAACATACATATAGCGAATAGCGCGACACCAACATTTTAATGATTATCAATGTGATAAACTAAGTAGTCGTTAGACCAAGCACAAAACCCCCGCCCATACAAAGGTTTGTACAACTCAGCTATCACATGAGTCTTCAATTGAAATCCCACATGATCTTAAATTCTCTTTACTCAATACGAATTTTATTTAATCCGTATCCCATCATCTACAACTCTTTCCTGAGTTTTCATAGTACAATTTCATAGTACAATAGTTGTACAGCAATTCTGCTATATAGTTTTCAATCAAACGATTGATCATCTATACTCCTATGACCTTATTAGATCACGTTGTGATCTTTTCTTATAATTGTGTTATATTACCATTCTTTCCTATCTTAGGATCGTTTGTTTTATGATCTTTTTATTTTAATAATGGATTTTCTGAATTCATCTCTTATCGCTTAAACTCTATTTGAGTTTATTCTTTATCCTCATCTATGCGGTTATAGCCTAAGGTAACCCTACTTAAGGTTTTTAACCTACAGCTTTGATACCAACCTGTGACGCCCCCAAATCCGGGTCCCTAGAACCTCAGACCTGGTACGTTACGGTACTTCATCTTCATACATATTCTTGTAGACACTCGAAATTTCCTGCCCCAATACTAACACTGTAGGAGGGTAAAATTATATTTTCAAATCAACTCCGATCTTAAATCAGAACGTCAAATCAACCCCGATCTCATTATCGGGCCATCAAATCAACCCCAATCTCCAATCGGGCCGTCAAATCAACCCCGATCTCAATATTGGGCCATCAAATCAACTCTGATCTCCAATCGAACCATCAAATCAACCCCGATCTCAATATCGGGCCATCAAATCAACCCCGATCTGTAATAAGGCCATCAGATCAATCCCGCTCTCAATATCGGGCCATCAAATCAACCCCGATCTCCAATCGGGCTGTTAAATCAACTCCGATCTCAATATTGGGCTATCAAATCAACTCCGATCTCTAATCGAACCGTCAAATAAACCCCGATCTCAATATCGGTCCATTAAATCAACCCCGATCTCCAATAAGGCCGTCAGATCAACCCCGATCTCAATATCGGGCCATCAAATCAACCCCGATCTCCAATCGGGCCGCCAGATCAACCCTGATCTCAGTATCGAGCCATCAAATCAACCCCGATTTTCAATCGGGCCATTAAATAAACCCCGATCTCAATATCGGGCCTTTCAAATTAACCCCGGTCACCAATACTGGGACAAACACAGCCTCGAACACCAGTCTTAGGATGTCAACTCAGCCCCGGTCTCAACTCAAGAGGTACAGATCAGCCCCGGTCGTAACCCAGAAAGTCAAGTCAACTTCGGGAACGAACCTTAAACTCCACAACATCTCCAGAAGACAACTTGTAATGACCAATTCAATTTTAGAGATTACACTTAGGACAGACAAACTCGAATGGGATCCAAGTCTTGGAAACAACTCCCGGAAGTCAACCAAAGGCCATACCGACACTGAAGGCAACCCTGAGAGGGGCAAAATGGTCATTTTACTAATCTCAAGCCAATTCGATCAAACTTAAGCCGAATTGATGCCACAAAGGTCAGAACTAACCATAACGACGATTCCGAGTGCAAACAGCACAAGACAGCTCAACGGATAAACTGAAGGGAATCGAAGACCTAGTAATGAACTCGTCTTCTTGGAACCAAAAAATGTTTTATCCCATGTCATTGTTACACTCTGGGCGAGGGCTTTTCGAAAAGGCATCACACGCCTCAAACGGACGCTCCGATCAAAAATTAAAAAGTTTTAACTTTGACCTCGTGTTGCTCGAAGTGCACGTACTTTGAGACGACTCAACTTGACACGTGGGCCCCACCAAGGGAGCCGCACCTCTACCTGCGATAGCAGAAGGTAGAGCTGAGGCTCCTTGGCCTATAAATAAATATGTAACCCCCTCATTTGAAAAAAAGAGAAAAGCAGCGAACCTCTGCCCTTTTGATTCTCTGACATTTTCACCTCTTCTAAACCCAAATGTTTTCACTCTAACACATAGATATACCCACAAACTACCACATATCAAAAAATAACCGATAGATTCTGACGTTTAGAGCCTACAATTTGGCAAAAAGCCCGTGTAGCAGTCCATTGTAAGTATTTTTACGATTAGAAAGGGATTCCTACTTCTTTGCACTGTTTTGCACTTGCATATCAAATTTCATTTTCTAAATAGTTTCCATCAAAATTTGGCACATTTTTGTACATAAACTCAATTTTTGGCATTTCTACAACTCGGATTGACGATCCGGTAGCTCTAACAACTTTAGTGCACTATCACCTTCGATTTAAGCAACTTCGCCGGACTGGGATCTCTTCCCAGTCCGGGTTTGGCTTTTTCCCGTGTTTATTTAACTATATATATACTAACTTTTCAATTTTGTCAATCCCGGATGTCAAATCCGAGATAGTCTATTGCTTTTATATATATTTATGCATATATAAGCAGCCTTCACCACCATTGGGTTCTCTTTCCAGTCTTGGTTGACTACATTTTTGTCAATATATATATATATTTATATATTTTTGTCCGGCCTGGATTATTTTGTGGAATTTATACTATTTTTTGCACCCTTCACCATTACTGGGTTATCTTCCCAGTCCCTAGTTGACTACATTTCTATACATTTACATTTTAGTTTGGCCTGGATTATTCTGTGGTCTTTTTACTGATTTTATATATAAATATGCATATATAAGCAACCTTCACCACCACTGGGTTCTCTTCCCAGTCTTGGTTGACTATTTTTCTGTCAATATATATATATATATATATATATATATATATATATATATATATCAATTCCAGTCGGGGCAACGGTGTGAAAACTCATCGCCCTTTACAGCTTTTGTATATATAACTGTGTAGATATCTTGGCTTTTATTGCTTTTCATTAAATTAATGCTTTAAATATTCATTCAATATGAATCAGCATTTTTCAGTCACAAAAGCAACCTCGCGTCCCTTAGATCGTTATCTAGTGGGAACGAGTCGCTTCGGCCAGGTGCGAACCAGGATTTACTGATGAATCCTCGGTTCTGGCAATATTGGGATATATACCTATTTTTGTACAAATTTGAATTGTGCAGGTTTATTGGCTACTCTCATGTGAGCCTAGGAATCGTGGGATTCATGATCAAATCGATCAGAATCTGATTCCTACGATGGACAAACTTCGCTTTACGAATGTACCATGCCAGTTTTTCTGTTAAATGTACATGCAAAGACCTTAAAACGGTTATCCGGATTTAAGGTCTCAACATAGTGAAAAATATGTTTTGTTGTGTCAGAGTCCCTCCGATGGCTATCATGCCCATGAGGAGACCGACACTTGTATAATTTTTTGTGGTCGCGGATGCTTCGCAGCCCGACAATCACGATTCAAACTATGCCTTAAGGTTTTTAAGATAAAATGGAAGTATCAACAGGCTTCAATTCCTATGTTAGCGTAATGGTTTGATAACCAGCTTTCAAAACATCATTTTTCAATTCAAAACAAAAGAAAATCTTTTGCAAATCAAATTAAACACTTTTGCAAATCAAATCAAAGACTTTTGCAAAATCAAATCAAACCCTTAGTATATTGGTTCAACGAAGCAAAGCACTACTTTTAATCAATCTAACTTAGGCCCAATTTTCAAAACAGCATTCACACACGCATTTTAGTTTTAAGGGAAATATTGAAAAGATTGTGGTACCGTGTTTACACGGGAGTTGTGGGGTGCCTAACACCTTCCCCACACTTAACCAAGTCCCCAAACTCAAACTTTGTTGTCAAAGATCAAGTTTTGACAGTGTCCAGCAATTGAGAATCTTTCAAACAAAACTCGGTTGAGTTGGTACAACCATTTCAAATCTACTAACTGGCGACTCTGTAAAACAATCAATCGTCGACATGATACATGTTGGCCTTTTTCTAAAAAACCATTCAAAACCTGTTTCGTAATAAAAAGAGTGAGGGTAGAGATAATTTAGGAAGATAGAAAGATCCGGGTTGTGACCCGAGCCGCTGATTTTTTCCCGACGTCGACAGGTGGAGACTTTGCTGGGGACAGTAGAGGGCTTAGGCCGCTTTCAAATCTTTTCAAAGCATTTCCCTTTCAAAACTATAAATGCATGAATTCTGCATCTTTAGATTTAATGAATGCATGAATGCTGCATCTTTACATTGAATGGATGTGAATAAATGCTTTTCTGCTTTTTAGTGCTTCGCACCCATATTAGTGCTTCACACCAACTGTCATCATATGCATACGTTGATGTCGATGTATGTGAATGTATGTTGTGTGTTCCTCTCACAAGGAGGCAAAACTTGTCGGTGATAAGTAATGTCTCTGGGGACGGCTTAGTCTCTGGGGCTCATTAAAATGCACCACCCAGATTCGCTCCAATTGAAAGATCAAATTAATTTCTCCTCTAGTAGATTGCGATGATCTGGGAACCTTCATGCCAAAAAAGCCGCTAGAGTAGCCTAAGATAGGTCAGCCTCTGATTAACCAAATCCGATGGGAAGCTTCTTCATGCCTTCCTCTTTTAATTCAATGTCCAGTTTTCAATATTTATTTCTTGTCATCCTGTCATCAAAACAACTGAACCTTATTTTGCAGGATAAAATTAAAAACCACATCATGCATCCTATACCTGCCTACCTCAGGAAATTGACATGCCTACATTTTGTTGTAGGTGAAAAATTGGTCCTGTCACTAGATCTAAGTCTAAGAAAACACTAAGTCCATCCACGGACATGGCTTTGAGTGCTCAAACAGAATCCACCCCTGTATCTAGGGAAGAGTTCGAAGGACTGAGAAATCAGATAGCTGAACTAGCCGGTTTTCTGAGAGAACAAAGCAAGGCCCTTAAATGGAAGCAAGCCCAAACTTATACAGAACTAGGAACACCTGGTGGTAGTGGTAGTCAAGAGACCGAAAAGGCCGAGACTCAGATTCTCAAACCACAAAACCAGGACACAACCAATAAAACCCCTAAAATCACCACCCTCAACAAAGAACATGAAGCTGGTGACCTTCTCAAGAAAGTACAACAAATGGAGGAAACTCTCCGATCTATCAAAGGGACTGGGGCATTCGGCAGTATTAATTACTCCGACCTCTGTATTTTCTCCGGGGCTCGTTATCTTGAAAAATTTTAAACTCTTGATTTCAAGAAATATGATGGATTGAGGGATCTATATACACATCTGAAAGTGTTCATCAGAGAAATTGGATCCTATGCAGAGGACGAGAAAGCTTCGAATGCAACTATTCCAGAAAAGTTTGACTGGAGAAGCCAGAGCCTGGTATGCCCGTTTGGACAACTCTAAGATTCACAGTTAGGAAGAGTTAGCCCATGCCTTCCTCAGTCAATACAGCTTCCAATCTCAGCTGGCTCCTGACAGATACCAGATAACCAAAATTAAGAAAAAGAACACTGAATCATTCAGAGAATATGCTCAATGATGGAGGCGGGTGGCAGCACAAGTTACCCTAGTCATGAATGAATCTGAGATAGTCATAACCTTCATCGACATCCAAGAGGCGCCATATTATGAGAGGGTCCTTGCAGGAATAGGAAAACCATTCTCTGAAATGGTCAAGCACGGTGAAATGGCAGAAATGGGGCTCAAATCCGGGAAGATCAAGGATCTAAAAGCCCTCGAAGTTGTTGATAAACATATCCAGTCCAAAAATTACGGGAGTAATCCCCGGAGGGTACACAAAAAGAAAGATGAAGAAGTATCCTTAGTGTTACAAGGACAAAATCCAAGGGGCGAGGTAAACAGTATGCCCATTCAAAAGAGGGACTATACCACTTTTCAACCAGCACAACCTTCAAACCCTCCATTCAAGAAAAATATGGAGGTCAGGCGTCAAAGAACTTTCACTCCTCTAGGGGATTCACTTGAGAACGTATTCAAACTTCTGACTGCTCAGAAGAAGATTGTCCAACTCCTTCCACCCACTAATACAAGTGAACGAAATTTTAATCCAAGCAAGAAATGTGCTTTTCATTCTGGATCTCCAAGCCATGACAAACAAGACTGTTGGTCTCTCAAGCATAAAATACAAGACTTGATCGATAATGGAGAGATTGTGGTAACAAAGCCTAAACAACCGCATGTGAAGGACAATCCTCTTCCACAACATAAAGAGGAGAATGTCAACATGATTAGCACCACATGTGGAGAAGGATCTAAATACCTCTGTTATATAGGATAATCAACTCCATCTAGTAACAGCACCCCAGACTGTTGGGAAGTCTCCGAAATGAGGTTCCTGATAGAACAGGAAATGAAATCTATCAAAGAACAAATCGAACAATTAGCAGAACTGGTCATCTACCAACATCAAATCACCAGAAAAATGATAAAACGGGCCAACCAGTCTGACATCTGTCGTCCTCTCACACTGGAGATCATTTCCCCGAGGAATCAATATCAGCCTCATGAGAATGAACCCTGGACCAACAGGGTGACCAATGAAGAAAGCGTCCAAACTAGTGGAAATTTCCTATTTCAAAGGAACTTCACCAACTTAAACCAGTCAATGGAAGAAATCCTCCAGATGTTAATCAATGAGGGAATGGTTGCAGATTTGTTACCTCCACTGAACCCTCGGGCCAGAAAGTTCAAACCTGACCAAATATGTCAGTATCATTCCAATTCACCCGGCTATGATACCGAGGATTGCTGGGCACTTCGCAACCTGATTCAAGACATGATTAAAAGCGGTGAATTGATTAGGGGAAATCAAGTTCTCGACCTCCCAGATGAAGACACTCTCTGGATCCCCACTGTATGGAACCAGAATATAGTGGTTATTATATCCTGCGATAGGGAGTCGACCCTCAAACCCTTAGTATTACCAAGGAAAGGGGTCCAAGAAATATAAAATCCTGTAAAGGTGGCCTCACCCGAGCCTTTAATCTTGCCCTTTAGACCCCAGTATCCAATTATCAGTATAAAGCGAGTCCCATGGAACTATAGGAATGATGAAGGGTCCACCTCAAACAACATTACTGTTGTGCCAAAAGACAATCCATTATTCCTGCCTCAGCGGGTGATTAAACTAGTCATCAAAGCCAAAGCAAATGTGAATGATGAGAAGATTGAAGAGTTTCTCAAAAAAATGGGACACAATGAAATCAAGGTGGTGCAAGACCTGAAAGATGCACCCAAGAAAATGTGTATCCTAGATTTGGTCTTATCCTTAGTGGATCATCGCAACATTCTAGTGAAAGTACTAGAAGAAGCCTATCTGCCACATACCGTAGATACCGAGAAATTCCGTCATGTGGTGGAACACATTTTCAACAACAATATGATACCTTTCACTAATGATGATATCCCTGCAGAAGGAATGGGCCATCATAAGTCCCTACATATAGCTGTGATGTCTTCCGGGTATGTAATCGGAGGGGTAATCATTGACGGAGGATCATCCCTCAACATATGTCCCTACGATACTTTAGAAAAAATGAAAATTAACCCGAACCGGATCAAAACCAGTCAGGTGGTCATCCGGGCTTTCGATGGATCACGACGCCAAGCTATAGGAGAAATAGAACTACCCTTAAAGATTAGCCCACACACTTTCTATGTATCCTTTCAGGTGCTCAAAATCTCCACTAGATATAACCTTTTGCTGGGCAGGCCCTGGATTCATATGGCAGGAGCAGTGCCATCCACCATCCATCAACAGCTCAAATACATTATCAACGATAACCTCATCACGGTCAATGCTGAACTAGAATACCCTGTCGGCATACAGGGAGACATGCCAGTGATCAGCCTGGATGCAGGGATTGAACCTGCAAGTTTTCAAGCCCTGGAGGTGAGTGATACCCAGTATCTACCTATCGGGGCACCAGCCCTGAAGCCTAAGGTCTCCATCGAAGTAAGGACAGTGGGCTAGAAAATGGTATCCCTGGGTTTTCAACCTGGGGAAGGGTTAGGAAAGAATCAGCAAGGTATCAAGAGCCCGATACAAATCCCTAGTCAGATTGGGAGTGCATGATTGGGATTTTCATCCCGGGCAAACCACTAGAACCAACATAAGCATCCCAAGGCTCATGCTTCCATCGTATTGTTGCCAAACCTTACAAATACTGGATGGGTAAAACCAATGAGGAAGATCCCTACTGTGGTTTTAGCAATACTGTTTCCTCCAATTATACCTATCAATGAAAGAAAAGCCCTCAAGCACGAGGCAGATAGCGAAAAGGGAAAAAAAAGATCATGTATGAAGAACGAGACCCATTCGCTAACATGCGGGTTATTATAAACTACAAGGGTATGAATGATGAGATCCTAGACAGCGAAGACGAGGATCAGATTCAAATTCCTTGCATCAATAAGGAAAAGGGGTGCAGTTCAAAGAAAAACCCCGGCCGTATTATAAAGGATGTCTCAGTCATCATTCAAGACGAGGTAGATAATCACAAATCCCTGATCCTCCCGGTTCATGAGGATCTGACCTTACATAACTGGAGCAATGTCCCTTACCTCGGTCAAAAAGGGTAAAGGGGCAGAGAGAGTGCATCTGCTCTTTTATCATGCTTTAATTTACTGCTTACTTTTGATTGCACAGCTATAGCAGCAACTTTGTCATGCGCTGCAGAATGCTATGTATATTTAAGCAGTTGTATATATCTAAGATGAAAGCCTTTTTGTTTTCAGGACTCAAGCGTTGGGTATGTTTGTCTCTGCTGATGAGATGTCAACCTGTCAAAGTGACTATGACTTTGATGTATAACTGAACTTCGACTTGATGGATATTGATCAAGAGGAGGAAGATGACTATGAGGTGCCCGAGCAGATCAAAGAATGGGTCGAAGACAAACCAAAACTAAACTTCGACCAAACCACTACTGTCAACATAGGAACCTCCAAAAACATCAAAGAAATCCAGATAGGTTTAGACCTCGCATCAAACCAAAAACCGACCTGATCGAACTCCTAACACAGTTCCAGGATGCATTTGCATGGTCACATAAAGACATGATTGCCCTCTCTACTGACATTGTCATCCATCGAATGCCCATCAAAGACGGGTTCAAGCCAGTCAAACAAAAGCTCAGGCGATTGAAACCTGAATGGAGTCTGAAAGTCAAAGAAGTTGTTAAGCAATTCAAAGCCGAGATTATCATGGTATCAACCTACCCAGAGTGGCTTTCCAATATAGTTCACGTGCGTAAGCCCGGAGGGAATGTACGAGTATGTGTGGATTACCGGTGTGACACCCCCAAATCCGGGTACTTCGTTTCCACATGATTTGGTGTTCACTTTCTAATATAACATACATCTACCCAATGAATAATGTAAAATAAACTATAACTTAAATTAAAATAGATAAATCTCCCTTAAAACAAGGGTTACAACCTTTTCAAGATAATCCCGGTTTACTCTAACCCTGACATGAATATAATAAGTGCGAAAACAAAAACATAACATTCAAGTCTTATTATAATCATTCTCAATATAATAATAATAATAAAAATAAGTCTTCACTTGCTTTTCTTTCTCTTGCCCTTACTCGTAGACGGAGCATCAGCGTTATCAACCTTAATTGAAATTGTATTTAATGCAAGAGTGAGCAAACCACAGCTCACTGGAGTTTAACAATAACATAGACATGAAAGGATATATTTAAAAGAATCTGAACAACTTAGCTTGCTTCAATAATAAAGAATTGATTAATAATTCTCTATCAACATTAAAATTCGAATATAGAATTTATCTGAGGGTCATAAGACCTTTGAACTCTTATCCTAGGTTATAAATATTTCTATTTAAACCTTTAACAGTCAATAAGACTATGGACCTTAACTCGTACTTAGGGGGATCAGCCCTTAGTACCATGTATTATGCACAAACATCTTAACGCTATGCATAGTAGCCTCCCCTAGTAAATAGGGTTGTTCAACTCAGTAATTTGAATTCAAGTCCGCACCAAAGAAAGTTTGGTTTGGATAAGCTTACAAGGGTAATTTAGAATTCACGTTCATCAACTAAGGATTAGTTGAATCGACTTTCAATAATTCATAAATAAAAGAATTATGAATTAACATATGTTTTAGAAGTAAATTTAAAGCAATTAAAATAATAACTAGATCTTACTTGAACAATAAGCTAAGATCATTTCAATTAAATAAAACAATTGTCCAATACAGAAATGAAAAGGACATTCTTAACAAGAATATATGAACTCAAGAAATTATACAAGGTTAGGGTTTAGAAGACTTGCATAAAATTAACGAGTTTAGGGTTTAGAAGACTTGCCTCAAGCGCAAGCTACTTAACATAATTCACGTACTTTAATACTTCCTACACATATATATTCAATCCCAATAACCTAAATTAGTTAACACGTAACTAATTCACATAAGTGGTTAACCCTCATGGTTAACTCACTCTAATAATAATAATCAACTATCACACAGTTAATTAAATCAATTATGTATTTAACTAAATTATAATTAAACAATTATAATTCAAACACTTAATCAAATTATAATTACCATTTAAATTATAAATAATTATAATCAATTAAACCACATCATGCATTTAATTACACAAATTATAATTAATCATGAAATTATCAATTTATAATCCATAATTAAACATGCATAAATTATAATTTAATTTAACATCTAATTGATTAAAATAAATCAACTTTTATACATTATAATTTCACAAAAATTATAATTTAAATTAAGCATTTACTCTTAATTATAATTAATAAAATTATAATTAAGTAACTTATTGTACAATTAAACAATTATAGTTTATAATTTAAATACCATATTAATTTTTCAAAACTTCCTTTTTCTCAAATTATAACACATGTTATAGCAGCTAGATACATGCTCCTTGTCATAGAATAATTAAACTAAGCTTAGAATTAACACTGCACAAAAACTAAAGTCACTGCCACTGCCCGGGACACGGCGCAGCTGCGCCACCTTTAGCCTTGACACCGGCGCAGCTGCGCAGGGGCCAAACCTGCGAAAACCCAGCGGTGCAGCTGCGCCGCTTCTACCCTTACTGCCTGTGCAGCTGCGCCGACAACGGACAGAAACAGAGCAGCTTCGCGAATAGTGTAGAGAAAAGCCATTTTGGCTTAATTCTCTACAATGAATTCTCAATTCAGCCAACAATTTTCCTATAAAACTTTATAGAAACAAAGTGCAAAGCTTCTAACATGTTTTGAACACATTAATACATCAATTAGCAAAATTACAACGCTTAATTTTTACAAAAATTAAAAAAAAAAATACCAATGTCAGTGTTCTAGATGAAATTGAACACTGCGAATTTGTTTTAAAACCAATTCTCACAATTCCAATCCCAATCAACTAATTTTTAAACATAATAACATATTCCACAATTAATTTATACAAAATCAACAATCAACATATATTTTGATTTCTATGAGAAACTTTATTTTTCCCAGACACTTCTCTGTGACTTTTGAAAAACATAAATTCTCCATTATATCATATATATATATATATATATATATATATATATATTCATGAATTAAACAACTAATTAAGCATATCATCACATATAGACATGATATGAACACAATTACATATGAAAAACTATGAACATCATATATACATAGTCACAATTATACAACTTCATGAAAACTCAACTTTTGACAAAGAATAAAATACATGAAACATATGAATTGAGTTCTATAATAATTAGAGATTATAGATAATACCTTTTGTTAATAGATTGAAAGAGAAAGCGATGTGAGTTCAATTCTAACAATTCTTCTTCCTCTTTTCTCTTCTCTACTCTTCCTATTCTCTGCTTTCTTTTCTTCTTAGTTCTTAGTTTAGACTTAGGAAAAACTAACGAGTTTAGATATATTATAACTGATATAATATACGTATACTAATGATATATATGTAACTGCTAATTACTTAATATATATAATAAATACATTTATTATGTAAGTTACAAAATTCAAAAGCCAACTTGGCTTGTTTGGCTACAAGAAAATTAGAAACTAGTTTTACTTACTTAAGCATGGTTTAGGTAAATTAGGTTTAAGCTAGTGCAAGGGCCCTGTTTGGCAACAATTTTTAAAACAAAAGCAAGGGCCTTATTTGGTAAAAATTATTTAAAATTCTTTTCCTTTTTATTTTAACAAATCATTTAACACATACTTAAATGTCATATTTTAATCAATTAAATATTAATCAACTAATTTAATCAATTAAAATCTAACATCAATTAATCACATAAAATTTGCCATATAATTATAATTACTCGCTAATTATAATTCATGTAACACTTCATCACATCTAATTTAATTCTCTCAATTAAATTAGAACTAAAAAATAAAAGTAATATACATTAATTAAATTAAATATTGCACATTCATTTAATTAATATATACCCTTAATTAAATAACTCCATAAATCACATAATTTATTTATTTAACTCAATAAATAAATCACATAAAATATTTATTTAATTCAATAAATATTTAAAATTAAATATAAAATCTTAATCGTTACAACCGGGACTTGAACAAGGCCTGCCTTAAAGACAACTTCCCGGTACCTTTCATCCACATCCTGATCGATAATACTGCGCATTACGGTATGTATTCCTTCGTAGATTGCTTTGCTGGTTACCATCAAATCATGGTTCCTGAAGAGGACCGGGAGAAAATAGCTTTCATCACTCCTTGGGGAACCTTTTGCTATAGATGACTATCCTTTGGTCTCATCAATGCCGGAGCCACTATCAGCGAGCCATGATGGCCCTGTTTCATGACATGATACACAAAAAAATAGAGGTCTATGTGGATCATCAAATCCGGGAGGGAGGATGATCACATCGACCATCTCAGGAAGCTGTTCAACAGGTTACGCAAGTGCTTTTGGCGTCAAAGCAGGTAAGTTGCTAGGATTTTTGGTGAGTAATCAAGGCATCGAACTAGACCCTGCCAAAATCAAAGCCATCACTGAGATGCCAGTACCTCGAACAGAGAGGGAGATACGTGGGTTTCTGGGGAGGATCAACTTCATAAGCCTATTCATTTACCAGCTCACAGCAACCTTTGAACCCATATTCAAGCTACTAAGGAAGAATTCCTCCACTAAATGGAATGAGGATTGTCAACAAGCCTTCCTTGCCATCAAGAAACAGCTGATCGAAGCACCCGTTTTGATACCTCCGAGGGATGGAGTTCCCTTGTTCATGTACCTGTAACGCCTGAGAAATTCAGACGTTATAAAAAAATAAATTTTTATTGGCTTATTTGAATAAATTTATACTAAATATTTATTCAAGTGAGTAAGCTAATTCTCGGTCGTTTTATGACCTAGAAGATGTGAATGTGGTTAGTATTCTGGCTTCGTGCTATAATTAAATCATATGAATTTTCAAGACAAAAACGAAGGTTTTTTGAGAAATTTCTGAGAAATCACTGTTCATCGGTTTCTGATTGGGAATGAATTTTGATATTCCGAGAAACGCATAATGATAAGATTGAATGACGAGATGGAATATCAAATAAAATTCCAGTTATGGCTCACGAAGTTTTCAACTGGGGACTTATAACCCTAAGGGTTGGAAAGATTAAAACCTAAAAATGAATGGGTTATGTAGTATAATAAGGATTATTATACGGTAGGAATACGAGTATAATACGAGTTATTATACGAGTATAATAAAGAATGAATACGAGAATTAGTACTACGTATATTACGAATTTTATATAAAGCCAATACGTTTATAATGAATTAAAGTTAATTATTAAACCCGTGGGTCGAACCAATGGGTTGATGGGTGGGTTCAACCCATAAGGGCAACCCATGTGATGAGTCATTAAGCTTGTGATGCCATGTAGGTGATGTCATAAACTTGGTGGCTAAGTTAAGTTAAGGAGGTGGTCAAAGCTTGGAGCCAAAGCAAGATTAAGGAGGTTTGGGCCTAAAAGACTATTTTATCCCAATTATTGCAAAGCCTATAAATAGAGAGTTTCCTAGTTCATTTGTGGGTTGTTTGATTTCAGAGAAAATTAGAGAGAGAGATAAAAGATAACTTAAGCAAGAGAAGTGCAAGGTTAAGTTATCCTTATAACTTAAGGAACTCAACCAAGAATCAAGAAGGTATACCTACCTAAAGTTCAATTCTTTCATCCTCTTTTAAAATTTTTGATAGAGAAGTGTAATTAATGAAGTAAGAGGATTAACAAGTGATAAGGTGTTAGTGGTGAATTATAAACCTTAATAAACCAAGAATGATGGGACCATAAGTAAGGACGGAAGAACTTAATAACGGAACCTTAGAAGGTAATTTACCTAAACTAAGATTTCATAAAGAAATGATTAAAGAACTTGAATGATGAACATGTAAATCATTGGACATAGATAACCACAATGGTTTGAAGTAAGAATAACAAAAAACGAAGATTCGGCGAAAGATACGCGATTAGACGATAATCGTCGAAAACTTATTTTTCTCGAATTAGAAGTCAAAAGTCGTCGTGTGAGTCGAAAATGTTGGTTTTCGATTGCAACACGTGTAATTATGTAAATAAGACTTGCGGGAGCAAGAACGGATTGATTCCGACTTCAAACGAAGAATTGAGCGTCGAACGTTCACAAACATTTAACGAAAACGTAAAAATGGACTAATCAGCTAAATTCTCGCCGACGAATTCTGAAATGAATTCCAACGTATTTGAATAATAGAGCATGGCGTTTGTGAACTATCAGCTTTGGAATGAACCAATTCTGAGATAAAATGATCATGTTATAAAGCTTGGGAAAAATTAGAATTTTCAGCACTTAAGGAAAATTTTCTGGTGTAGAGGCAGCGCAGGTCACGCCGCCAAGGCGTGGGGCGCCCCAGGCCGGGAGGAATTCCTTACAGGGGTAGCGCGGGGCGCGCCGCTTGAGAGAGGAAGGTGGTGCGAGGCGCGCCAGCCAGAGGGAAATGTTAGACAATTTCAAACATGAACTTAACCTCTTTTATAACGATTAAGGAGTAGTCAAGAATGGTTAATAAGTGTTCGAATTATTATACCTAAATCGTTAATGAGCCGTAACAAACGTTAATAATTGGAACAAATGTTAACAAAGTATAATTCGGTTAAGTTATACAAGAAGTAGAAGATAGGTTACACAACGTCTATCACTTGTGATAATCTAATAGATATGCTTCGTGTTTATATCTTGTAGAAGAATAAAGACAAGTGTATCCGTAAGGATCAAAGACGCGAAGGCAAGTTTTCTTAACTCCATTCACTTCATATGAATGCAAGTGTTCTAACTCCATTCATTTCATATGAATGAAAGTTCCTAACTCTTGTATTAACGATATGTTATGCAAATGTTCATGAACTCTTGTCTGTACACGAGGTCGGACAAGTTGTCATTATGCATGGTTATCCATGCATAAATTATTCTTGGATAGTTGACGCCAATTGTTTCTGCTAGACGAATATGTATAGTACTTGGATTGATTATCATAAATCCTTCAAAGTATTATTGATGAGCTATCGTATGCCAATTTATTTGGTACGGATTCTAATGAAAACTTGAGTATGAATACACAAAGGTTTTATTATCGTTAATTCGACTAGGCATTGTGTTGCCATGTGAACGTTAAAACATTTACGAAAGTAGTGTTGATAAACACAGAGTACTACAGGCTGATCACCTGGATGTGGTCGTAAGTGATGCGGGCTAACGGTCTTATACCAGTTTGCCCTTTTTAAAAGATGATGTTTATAGTCATTGACCAGCTCCGATTCTTAAGTGACTTTGTGTCCTTGATAATGTTTTAAAGGAATTCAAACTCCTTATTTTGCTTATTCCTATTTCTTCATAACTCTTGTACAATTATCGAAGACGAGACATATGATTCTTGATTTTGTGGTTGCAACATAAATTGTAAGACTTGCTGAGTCATTTATGCTTATCCTTGCTTAAAATTATATGTTTTTAGCTAATAGCAGTCGGACCAAAAGCTCAGGTAGCGACAAGGGCAAATCCAAGATGAATGCTTAACTATTTTTGTAATAGTATAGTATTCTATTGTAATACACAATAGTATGCCACTGAATGGATGTAAAGGTTAATAAGATTTTGGGAAGGAAGTTGTAATGAATGTTAGTTGAACTCATATAAGCTATTGAATAATTCAGTGGAATGTATGAGTAGATAGTTGTACAGTGAAGCACCAGATCCAGGGTGGAGGTACCCGACTTTTTGGGATGTCACAGGTTGGTATCAGGGCCTTAGGTTATAAAACTTAAGGAGAGAAAACCTTAAGCCATAACCTACGGAGGGAAGTAGAGTTTTAACGAAGATAATAACCATAAACATATTAAATGTGTTATGTATTTTTAATATTTTGATTGCGTACTAATCAAGCTGTTTTGTCATATTGTAGATAACAGGAATTATGAACTCAGTTAACGAACTACAGTTGCTAAGTGAAGCGTCTGTCAACTTCATAGATGTGGAACCAGTACTAGAAGCCGAGGTGCCACTAGTGATACTAGATGGGTCTGATACTGAGAAAGAGGATCCTTTTGAAGACACCTTTGATTATGCAACCATATTTGAGGGTATGTCAGAGGAAGTACAGATGGCGACATTTGATCCGATAATACCTACGGAGGAGGTGATGTCACTAGAGGAGTCCATGAAGACTCTATTCATGATAATTTTGGACAGAATGTCCAACTAAGCAAAGAGGTCCGTGACCTCAAGAAAGTGGTCGATGATGTGGTGGAGGATAGGGAGAACATGGAGGTCTTTTGGGAGGAGGAGCATGATGAGAAGGTGCTCGCTAAGGACAAGGTTCGGGACTTAAGGTTAGAGGTTCAGGAACTTAATACTGAGCTTCTGACCGAGAAGCAGAAGATAAGTCGGATGTCCTATATCCATAGAAGTTCTTATGAGGATTACCAGCACCAGATTGCTGGGTATCCGGTGGAGAAAGGCCAAACCCGATATACTATTAGTCGGGACATAGTGGCCAGTATGGCGAAGGTAGACTACGCGAATACCGTGAGGCAGATGTAGTCTGATAGTTGTAGCTTGTAAATAGTAGTGTAGTTAGAATGGACTTAAAACCCTCTTTTGTATACTTAAAGGGTAGTCTTTTGTAATCCCAACTTTTGATAACCAATAGCGGGATAGTTTGTAAATGGTTATGGCCATGTAATGAAGAAGTATTTTAATATAAGTAGTTTCTTGAAATCCTTGATAATGTGGTTGTGTTAATTTTTTTTATAAATACTAACCAACAGAAAAGAGTAAATAATAATGAAACTTTATTTAAGTTCATAAGAAAATGCCACCAAAGAGACAGCAACGCACTCGTCAAGCTGAGCCACTTAATGTGGAAGAAGATGGGGTCTCGCATACCCTGATGCAAAAGTTTGTAGACCTCATGACTGCAGCCATTAAAGGGGCTGGAGGAGGGGTTAGAATAAATCCGGGGGTGGTAGCTGAAACTACTTTTAAGGATTTTAAAAGCGTAGGTCCTCCGGAGTTCAAGGGAACTACGGATCCTATAGCTGCCTAAGCTTGGGTGAAGGAAGTTGAGAAGGCATTCGTGATAACGAATGTCACAGAGGAACAAGAAAATTCCTTTCGCCACTTATATGATGAAAGGAGAGGCTAACTGCTGCTGGAAGGCGAGCCAGAGTAGGGCCGAATTAGTTGACGCTACATGGGAACAGTTCAAGAAGACTTTCTTTGAGAACTATTTCCCTACTAGCATGCAGAGTAAGATGGAAGTCCAATTTTTGGAGTTAAAACAAGGGGATATGACTGTTCCTCAATATGCTGCTAGGTTCAATGAACTAGCCAGATTTGTGCCACACAAAGTGGACACCGAAGCAAAAAGGGCGAAGAGGTTTAAGCTAGGGTTGAATCCTTGGCTCTACAACCGAATTTCTTATTTTCAAGAGTGAAATCTTTGGAACGATACTAGAGAAGGCTATAATAGCCGAGAGTGGTAGTGAGGCCTTGAACCTATACCAGAAGAAAAGGAAGAATAAGAATAAGGGTGACGAAAGCGTCAGGCCAGAGAATGCATATGTGGTGGTTAGCACGCCAAAGAGGAAGGTGTTTCCAAGAGGGAATACCGGGGCAAGGAAAAGAGATCCTAAGAGAAGGTTCGAGCCATGTAAGACTTGTGGTAAGACTCATTTGGGAGTCTGCCTCCAGGGGAAGTCGGTGTGTTATAACTGTAGACAGGAAGGGCACTTCTCGTCTAATTGTCCAAGCCCGAAAAAGAGTCCAGTATGCTTTACATGTGGGTCCCTAGATCACCTAGCACGAAACTATCCGAAGAAGGGGACGAATGGTGGGAAGGGAGCTAGCGGTGCTAAACTAGCAATAGGTGGACCCGTACAGCAGAGTAAACCGATGGCCCGTACTTTTAATTTGACGGTCCAAGATGTTGTGTCATCGAGTGATGTGGTATCGAGTGATGTGGTAGCATATATTATCCCGGTCAACAATGTGAATGCATATGTGCTTTTTGATTCGGGTGCTACTTGTTTATTTAAAGCATGTGATTTTGCTAAACGATTAGGGTTATTCCCTAAAAAGCTTGTAATACCTTCGAACATTAAGGTAGCAAACGAAACGTGTAAACATTAAGTCCTTGTTGACTTCATTCATAGGGATTGTTGTGTAGAGATTAGATGTAACAAGTTATCGGTAGATCTTATACCGAAAAAATTGGGAGAATTCGATGTAATTCTCAGAATGGACTGGTTGATGAACCATGGGGCGATCATAGATTGCCAAAGAAACGTGTAAACCTTCGGATTTCTAAGAAACCCAAGGTAGTGTTATACGGTAGTAAAGCACCAGGATGCTCTTGTTGTCTAACCATGATACAAGCCAGAAAGTTGTTAAACAAGGGATGTGAAGGTTACCTGTGCCATGTTGTTGATACCCAGCGAGTGGGAGCGACATTGGAACAGATACATGTAGTCAATGAGTATGCAGATGTATTTTTGAGTGACTTACCAGGTCTTTCACCTGATCGAGAGACTGAATTTGTTATAGACCTTGCGCCGGGAACGACACCAATTTTAAAGGCGCCATATCGTATGGCGCCAGTGGAACTAAAGGAGTTAATGATTCAGTTGCAAGAACTGCTGGATAAGAAGTACATTCAACCGAGTGTCTCTCCATGGGGAGCACCGTTATTGTTTGTAAAGAAGAAGGATGGATCGTTATGATTGTTTATCGACTATCGGTAGTTGAACAAGTTGACAATCAAGTATAAGTACCCATTGCCCAGGATCAATGATCTTTTGGATCAGTTGAAAGGGGCAAAATGTTTTTCCAAGATACATCTGCGGACGGGGTATCACCAGTTGAAGGTGAGAAGTGAGGATGTATATAAGACATCATTTAGAACTCGTTACGGCCATTACGAGTTCTTAGTGATGTCATTTGGGTTGACAAATATGTAACGACCAGGAATTTTAAGCTCCTTATTAATTTTATATGTGATTTTAAATTTTTAAGATGTTAATTTTTCAAACTTATTTAAAACCTTATGTGCTTATGTGATTTAACCTATGCGAATAAATGCTAGAATTTTTTTTGAAGGGAATCACTAATGGTTATTTAAATTAGCAGATTAACCTTGAGACTTTTATATCAGAATATTGATAAAAGTGTTAGTAAATTATATATTCAAATATAGTGTAGAGAGTTAATCGTGATTGATTAATTGATGTTGGTGTAATTAATCGATAACGTATGAAATTATTATTGTTGTTGATTTATAATTATTATGAATAATAATTAATGAATTGGGAGTAATTAATTGATTATGTGTTGATTAATTATTATTATGAATAAATAATAATTAATGAGTAAGAGATTGATAAATATAATAATATTATATTTACTTGGTTAATTGATTAATTGTTATATGCAAGTATATGTTATATTAAACCTTTGGTATAAGGTAGCTACTATATAAAGTGCAATGGGCACATTAATGTGGCTATGTATTATACATATAGACTATATAGTAAGATTAATTTCATTGTCTAAGTTACATAATATTTTGCTTATGTAGCATGGCGTAACCTTAATATATACCCTATTGACATATAGTAAGTTCAATTGTTAATTAATATTGAATTCTATAAAGTTATTATAATTGTAATAATAACTGTTATGATAATAAACAATGATAATACCCAATTGCTTTATATTCAGTGTTAATAGAAAATGTACATGGATTATATGTATATACCTTACTTGATGCATTATATCATTATTTGTTCATTAAAAATAACATTGTAGCTCCCATTTAAATGTATATGGAATAAATACATATAACTTAAGTATATCTATGTGCATATACATTATATAATCTAAGTATGTATATATTGTGCTAAGTGTTGAGTATACATAATATATATACAATTGCAAAGGCTGAGTTTACATTGTCCCTAAATGAGAGTCCCACCCTCATTTCTCATTCACGTGCCTACACTCCTCAAACTCAGCAAAGCTAGGATAGCCTTGTAGCAATAATGAGCAACGGAGTGGAGATTATGATGAGATATACCAACTCTTCACCCACTATTTGATAACCATTAGCTAATTGCATCTCCCATTAGTTTGATTTGAGGAACAATGTCAAGAACCGGGTAAGAAATTGGCTATATAAGAGTTCTTCTCTTCTTCAAAAATTCATTGCTGAGATTTTTCTCTAAGTTTAGAATTGAGCTTGTATTCTGAGATTTCAATTAAGTTGAGGGAGAGAAATATTGCAGCTAGGTGCATTCCATAATAGAGGTATAAGCATTGCATTCAAGTTCTTCATTTTTGTATAATTTCTAGTTCTTGATTATTGAATTGATCATGGGTTGATTAATTAATGGATTGGGATATGTTGATAAGTATTATATGTGATTATAAACATGTTAGATTTATACTATATCATGTTTAGATAAGTTTTCATTGGAAAACTTCTGAGATGGGTTAGCAAACTGCCGAAGCAGCCTGTTCTTAGCCTGGAAACAGAGCCGCGAGGCCGCGCGTCTCCTTAGTACAAATTTGGCGCGGCCGCGCGCCCCTGCAGATTTCGTTTTAATTTCTGTTCAAGCTGCTGTTCTGTGCTATCATGTAGTAACTTGTTAGAGCAAGCATGTAAGCTAGATTAACACACTTATATGAGTACATTGAACTAATGTGAGCATGTTATATTAGGATCGCATGCTTGAATGGTGAGGTTCTAGATTTCATAATAAACTTAGAGTTTCAAAATGAACATTGACTTATTATATCCGTTTTGAAGTTCTGACTTTTGATGCATATTAGTATGACCTAGAAACATATGAAATGCGTGTTAGCTTATGTATATAAATTCCGTGACATGATATGAACATGTGAACCTAACTAATGCACGTTCCTAACTAAAATGGAAGTTTTGAAAATAAACTTGGACATGCTATAACCATGCTGATATTCTGATCTTACGAGCATATTAAAATGGTTTAGAAATGCATAAAAGACATATGGTCTTATGTATATATGGTTCGTAGTATGACAAGAGCATGTTAAACCTCACTAGCGAACATTCTTAACGAAAATGTGAGTTTTTAAAAGCAAACTTAACAAGGACTTGTGTCTTTTAGATTGTGACCACTTAAATACATGTACGTAACTTATGTATGCGTTCTAATACATGTGAATAACGGTTACGAGATACTTTACATGTACTGTGTTGTCTTTTTGAATTGGTGAACCTTGTAATAGAAACTTAGAATGTGAATGCTAATGACATCAATTACCATGTGAAATACTTTATGATCATGCAAGCATATATGTTAGAATTTCATTATGCCTATAGATGTGTTGACATGAGCATTATATACAGATTTCACTTATGTACGCATGTTCATAGAAAGTGGATTTCTAAGGCATGAACTAGTGGTTCAAGTATGCATGAGTAGTATACGCACAAGCATGTATACTAAGTGTTATTAGCCTTGTTATGTGGTATTATGACTTTAATAGTTGACCTTGAGGCATGGACTTGATTAACTTAAGATTTACCGGCATTGAACATTATAACCTTGAGATATAAACAGAACCTTGCAATATATGTATCTTAAATTGTATTGTATGATTAAATTTGAATGCTATGTGTTCAAGCCTATATTGATGCATATGAACTAGATAATCTACAGTTATTAAATCTAAGACAGGATTTGATTTACTTACGTGAACTATGTGATAGAATTATATGATAATCAGATTCTTGTTGGTATAGACTTATATTAGTTTATACATGCTAATTGAAAGATCGACTTGTTAATGTTAGGTTGTTTCAACGAGTTTAATTAAAGCTAGAATTATTTGTAGCTGAGCAAACAGGAAAGTTCCTTTGAACTCGTTCTTGTATTATTTGCAAGTCTCCCTAACTTTACTCAAATTTATATTGAGCAGGGTATTATTATATTGCAAGTTTCCTGAACTACTCTTTTATTTGAGCAAGTTTTTCTTGACTTATGCTTATTTATTGTACAAGTATCCGGACCCTATTGTGCAAGTATTCTAAATTCTTGTACTACCTTATTCAATGAACCGTGTAAGCGAATTTCTAAACTTCACTTATTTTTGGTGAAAGTTTCCTATCCTTCTCATATTGTATTGAGCAGGTTATTATTGTATTGTGAAAGTTCCCCAAACTTCACACTTTGGTTATTTTGCAAGTTCCCGAATTTCATTTCTTTATTATGCAAGTTCTCTAAACTTATACAAACTCGTATATTATGCAATTATCTTATCTTTGTGTTTACTTTACTCAAAGAACGTTGTAAGCAAATGTCATAACCTATGCATTTACTTTATGCAAGGGATCTATTAAGGTGAAATTCCCTGAATTTCACTCTTTGATGTTGTAAGTGTCTAAGCCTATGTATTTATTTTATGCAAGGAATCTCTTATCGTGCAAGTTCCCCGAACTTCACACGTTGAGTATTGTGCAAGTTCCCCGAACTTCACACGTTGAGTATTGTGCAAGTTCCCCGAACTTACACAAATTTATATGTTGTGCAAATTCTAAACTTCACTTTGTGCAAGTTCTCTATCCTTCTCATATTGTATTGATTAGGTTATTGTTGAATCGAAAGTTGTTTACTTAATTGCTTGAACTTTATTTCCAAGCATGTTATTTAGTGGTTTTGTTACTTATCAATTATTCCACATTGATATTATTGATGTCCGCACCTAGTGTATTTGAGCTCGTACAGTCTTGGACTTGTACATTATTCAAGGTTCTAAATTTCTTGAACTATGTCAGTAAGAGTCTGAACCTTTGTCCGGTCAGACTAGTGTATGAAGTTTTCTTTAAAGCTATCCAAACCAATTGATGGTAAGGATTCTTAGACAGAATAGAACACCCCTCATATGTAGGAGTGTGCCCAGGTATCTAATATATATGATACGAGTAAGCAGATATAAGTGTTATGCATATTCACGTTGTACCCGAGGCTGAACTCCTCGAGGTACTAAGTTTCTGTAGCCAGAAGCCAGTAATCCAAAAAGGGTCAATTAGCTATTGAACCCATTGGAAAGTTATAGTTCAAAGTCTACTCGACTATCAGTCATTCTAAAGGCAATTATTATCTTTGCTTTTAATAGTCACATTATTGAATCTTTCAGATATTCATAGTTTTGAATCATATAGATTGTTGAATCATTCTAACATTCATATTGTTGAATCTTTAAGATATTCATTTTATTGAAATCATTGTCAGATATTTTTCCATTCATCATGATATATCCTTTATTATTGTATTTAAACTTGCTGAGCAAACATGTTGCTCATTCTTGCTATATCATGACTTATATTGCAGTTAAGCCCGAGCCCTCAGGGAAGAACAAGGGTAAAGGAAAGATATAGGATGGCTTGCAAGGAGTAGACATTGTCTTTATGATTTGTTTAATTACTGTTAATGTAATATGAACCCTAATGTTTATTCTAGGGTATGTTTGTATTGATGTATTAAGGTTATCGAATCTTGGGACTAGTAACACCTTTTGAATGAACGACGTACGTTTATTTCATTCCGCATTTTAGTTATCGTATGTTACTTAAAGGTGGATGTTAGTATTGTTTCGTGGCAACCGGACCGGGGTCTGAAGACCCGAATTCGGGGGTGTCACAAAATGCGCCAGCCGCATTCATGGACATGATGAACAGAGTGTTCAAATAATATTTGGACAAGTTCGTCGTGGTGTTCATCGATGATATCCTAGTTTATTCTAAGACGTAGGAGGATCACGCTGAACACTTGAGATTAGTGTTGGAAGCACTAAGAAAGGAGAAGTTGTATATGAAATTCACGAAGTGTGAATTTTGGTTAGAGAGTGTGCAGTTTCTGGGTCACGTCATCAACAAAGACGGGGTTTTAACGGATCGAGCTAAGGTGGAATCCGTAATAAACTAGGAACAACCAAAAACGCCAACTGAGGTGCGGAGTTTCCTTGGGTTAGTGGGTTACTATCGGAGGTTCATTCAGGACTTCTCAAAGATAGCTACTCCGTTAAAAAATTTAACTCGGAAGACTGTGAAGTATGTGTGGACGGATAAATGTGAAGACAGATTTCAAGAATTGAAGAAAAGGTTAAGTCAAGCACCGGTATTGTCCTTACCGGATGAGACGGGGAGTTTTGTAGTTTATAGCGATGCATCGTATAAAGGACTGGGTTGCGTGCTCATGCAGCATAGCAAGGTCATCGCGTATGCATCTAGGCAGTTGAAGGAGTATGAGGGGAATTATCCTGCTCATGACCTTGAACTTGCCGTAGTGGTTTTCGCCTTAAAGATTTGGAGGCATTACCTGTACGGGGAGAAGTGTGAGATTTACACAGACCATAAAAGTCTGAAGTATATCTTCACTTAGAAGGAGTTGAACATGAGGCAGTGTAGATGGTTGGAGTTAATAAAGGATTATGATTGCAAAATCCTGTATCACCCAAGAAAGGCGAACTTGGTAGCCGACGCTTTGAGTAGGAAGGGTAATGTTAATAACTCAGGAGGAGTTGATAACAGAAATGGCCATAATGGAAATAGAATTCGGTTGTCCAAGTGGGGAAGAAGAGAAGTTGTTTGCAATGGAGATTCAGCCTACTATTGTAGAAAGGCTAAAGGAAGTACAACTCAGCAGCGAGGAGTGCGATCAGATTAAGAAGAGAATTACGGACAATACGGAGGATAAATATAGTCTTGATAACGAAGAGTTATTAAGATTTGAAGGACGAATTTAGATTCTGTATAAACCTGAATTACAAGAGGAGATAATGAATGAAGCTCATCACTTGAGGTACTCGATTCATCCTGGTAGTACCAAGATGTATCAAGACCTTCAACATTATTTTTGTTGGTCTAACATGAAGAGGGAGATAGCAGCGTATGTAAGTAGGTGCTTAACTTGTCAAAAAGTTAAGGCCGAACATCAACGACCCAGTGGTTTGTTACAATCATTAGAGATTTCGGAATGGAAGTGGGAGCATTTCACGATGGACTTTGTGGTAGGACTTCCAACGACGCAGAAAGGATATGACGCTATTTGGGTAATAGTGGATCGTTTAACAAAGTCATCTCATTTCTTTCCCATAAAAGTCAAGTATAACCTGGATCAGCTAGCTAAGCTTTATGTTAAGGAGATTATCTCGAGACATGGAGTACCAATTTCCATTGTGTTAGATCGCGACCCGTGATTCACCTCGAAATTCTAGAAGAGTTTGCAAGAGCAGATAGGAACACAACTAAGGTTGAGCACGGCGTATCATCCACAGACGGATGGGCAAAGTGAGAGGACAATTCAAATGCTTAAAGACATGTTAAGGTCTTGCGTTATGGATTTCAAGGGTAGTTGGGACGATCATCTACCATTTGTAGAGTTTGCCTACAACAACAGTTTTCACGCTAGTATAGGCATGCCACCTTACAAAGCGTTGTACGGCCGGAGGTGTAGAACCCCTCTATGCTGGGATGAAGTGGGAGAACGTCGGATGTTAGGACCTGAAATGGTACAGAAAATGGCGGAAGTGGTTAAGTTGATACGAATTCGACTAGTAGCAGCTCAAGAAAGACAGAAGAAGTATGTCGATCCACATCGAAAGAATAGAGAATTCGAAGTTGGTTCGTATGCGTTCCTGAAGGTGTCACCCTGGAAAACGAAAGATACGCTTCGGGAAGAAGGAAAAATTAAGTCCTAGGTTTATAGGACCTTTCCATATTTTAAGAAGGGTAGGCGAGGTGGCTTATGCGTTACCATTACCTCCAGAGTTGGGGCATATCCATAACGTGTTTCACGTATCGGTGTTATGTCCCTATAAGCTGATTATAAGCACGTAATCAAGTATAAACCTATTCAGGTTGAGAAAGACTTGACGTATAAAGAAGTTCCTTTTCAAGTAATTGATAGGAAAGAAGAAGTTTTCTGAAATAAAGTTATACCTTCAGTGAAGGTGATATGGAGGAACCACAATGTCGAGGAAGCAATGTGGGAACTCGAAGATAAGATGAGGAAGATGTATCCCCATTTATTTGACTAACTTGAATTGTAATTCTGGGGACAGAATTCTTATAAGGAGGGGAGATTGTAACGCCCGAGAAATTCAAACGTTATAAAAAAGGAATTTTTATTGGCTTAATTGAATAAAATTCTATTAAATGTTTATTCAAGTGAGTAAGCTAATTCTCGGTCGTTTTATAACCTAGAAGATGTGAATGTGGTTAGTATTCTGGCTTCGTGCTAGGATTAAATCATATGAATTTTCAAGACGAAAACGAAGGTTTTCTGAGAAATTTTTGAGAAATCACTTTTCATCGGTTTCTGATCGGGAATGAATTTTGACTTTCCTAGAAACGCGTAATGATAGGATTTGATGACGAGATGGAATATCTAATAAAATTCTAGTTATGGCTTACGAAGTTTTCAACTGGGGACTTATAACCCTAAGGGTTGGAAAGATTAAAACCTAAAAATGAATGGGTTATGTAGTATAATACGGATTATTATACGGTAGGAATATGAGTATAATGCGAGTTATTATACGATTATAATATAAATGAATACGAGAATTGGTACTATGTATAATACAAATTTTATACACAGCCAATACGTTTATAATGAATTAAAGTTAATTATTAAACCCGTGGGTCGAACCAATAGGTTGATGGGTGGGTTCAACCCATAAGGGCAACCCATGTGATAAGTCATTAAGCTTGTGATGTCATGTAGGTGATGTCATAAACTTGGTGGCTAAGTTAAGTTAAGGAGGTGGTCAAAGCTTGGAGCCAAAGCAAGATTAAGGAGGTTTGGGCTTAAAAGACTATTTTACCCCAAGTCTTGCAAAGCTTATAAATAGAGAGTTTCCTAGTTCATTTGTTGGTTGTTTGATTTGAGAGAAAATTAGAGAGAGAGATAAAAGATAACTTAAGCAAGAGAAGTGTAAGGTTAAGTTATCCTCATAACTTAAGGAACTCAACCAAGAATCAAGAAGGTATACCTACCTAAAGTTCAATTCTTTCATCATCTTCTAAAACTTTTGATAGAGAAGTGTAGTTAATGAAGTAAGAGGATTAACACGTGATAAGGTGTTAGTGGTGAATTATAAACCTTAACAAACCAAGAATGATGGGACCATGAGTAAGGAAGGAAGAACTTAATAACAGAACCTTAGAAGGTAATTGACCTAAACTAAGATTTCATAAAGAAATGATTAAGGAACTTGAATGATAAACATGTAAATCATTGGACATAGATAACCACAATGGTTTGGTAATAATCAACCTTTGGATTAATTACAATTGGTTTGAAGTAAGAATAACGAAAAATAAAGATTCGGCGAAAGATACGCGATTAGATGATAATCGTCGAAAACGTATTTTTCTCGGAGTAAAAGTCAAAAGTCGTCGTGTGAGTCAAAAATATTGGTTTTCTATTGCAACACGTGTAATAAGGTAAATAAGACTTGCGGGAGCAAGAACGGATTGATTCCGACTTAAAACGAAGAATTGAGCGTCGAACGTTCACAAACGTTTAACGAAAACGTAAAAATAGACTAATTAGCTAAATTCTCGTCGACGAATTCTGAAATGAATTCCAACATATTTGAATGATAGAATATGGCATTTTTGAACTATTGGCTTTGGAATGAACCAATTCCGAGATAAAATGATCATGTTACGAAGCTTGGGAAAAATTAGAATTTTTAGCACTTAAGGAAAATTTTCTGGTACAGATGCAGCGCGGGGCGCGCCGCCAAGGCGCGGGCCGGGCCAGGCAGGGTGGAATTCCCTGCAGGGGTAGCACGGGGCGTGCCGCTTGTGAGAGAAAGGTAGCGCGGGGAGCGCCGGCCAGAGGGAAATGTTAGACAATTTCAAACATGAACTTAACCTCTTTCATAACGATTAAGGAGTAGTCAATAATGGTTAATAAGTGTTCGAATTATTATACCTAAATCGTTAATGAGCTGTAACAAACGTTAATAACTTGAATGAATGTTAACAAAGTATAACTCGGTTAAGTTATACGAGAATTAGAAGATAGGTTACACAACGTTTATCACTTGTGATAATCTAATAGATATGCTTCGTGTTTATATCTTATACAAGAATAAAGACAAGTATATCCGTAAGGATTAAAGACATGAAGGTAAGTTTTCTTAACTCTATTCACTTCATATGAATGCAAGTGTTCTAACTCCATTTATTTCATATGAATGCAAGTTCCTAACTCTTGTATTAACGATATGTTATGCAAATGTTCATGAACTCTTGTCTGTACACGAGGTCGGACAAGTTGTCATTATGCATGGTCATCCATGCATAAACTATTATTGGATAATTGATGCCAATTGTTTCGGCTAGACGAATATGTATAGTACTTGGATTGATTATCATAAATCCTTCAAAGTATTATTGATGAGCTATCGTATGCCAATTTATTTAGTACGAATTCTGAATGAAAACTTGAGTATGAATACACAAAGGTTTTATTGTCGTTAATTCGACTAGGCATTGTGTTACCATGTGAACGTGAAAATGTTTACTAAAGTAGTGTTGATCAACACAAAGTACTACAGGCTGATCACCTGGACGTGCTCGTAAGTGATGCGGGCTTACGGTCTTGTACCAGTTTGCCCTTTTTAAAAGATTATGTTTATGATCATTGACCAGCTCAGATTCTTAAGCGACTTTGTATCCTTGGGAATGTTTTAAAGGAATTCAAAACCTTATTTTGCTTATTCCTATTTCTTCATAACTCTTGTACAGTTATCGAAGACGAGATATATGATTTTTGATTTTGTGGTTGCAACTAGGGGTGCTCAAAGTTTTTGGTTTTTTCTATTTTTTACCGAACCGGGCGGTACCGGTATCGACGGTACTGGTTTTTTTCGGTACTGGTTTTTTCGGTTTTTTTATACTTTTCGGTACCGGTACCAGTTCTTAAATTTTTGAATTCGGTAAAACTGAAAAACCGAAAAAAAAAATCGAAATTTAAAATTGATACAAATCATTCAATTTTAATTGATACAGTTAATCCCAACTATTAAAATTGTATGCTATCTAAAATTTTTAGCATGCATAAAATTGTAACAGTATAGATTTTTAAATAAATAAAATAAATAATACTAACACCAATAATAATAATAATAATAATAATAAAAAGAAATGGTAGATTACAAAAAGAAATGGTAGATTACAAAAAGAAATGTAGATTATAAAATGAAATGGTAGATTATAAAATGAAATTCTATTAATATATAAAAAAAATTCTTAGTTTTAAAAAAATTTATTAATATAAAAAAAATATTTAATTATTTATTTTTTGCGGTATAACCGAAAATCGAACCAAAAAAATCGAAACCGACTTTGTACCGAACCGGTACTGAAATTGGTTTTTCGGTACCGGTACAGGTTCTTGGTTTTACGGTATTTTTGGTTCGGTACCGGTTCGGTTTTTTCGGTACCAGTTCGGTTTTTTACCGATGAGCACCCCTAGTTGCAACATAAATTGTTAGACTTGCTAAGCCATTTATGCTTATCCTTGCTTAAAATCATATGTTTTCAGCTAATAGCAGTCGGACCAAAAGCTCAGGTAGCGACAAGGGCAAATCCAAGATGAATGCTTAACTACTTTTTTAATAGTATAGTATTCTATTGTAATACACAATATTATGACACTGAATGGATGTAAGGGTTAATAAGATTTTGGGAAGGAAGTTGTAATGAATGTTAGATGAACTTATACAAGCTATTGAATAGTTCAGTGGAATGTATGAGTAGATAGTTGTACAGTGAAGCACCAGATCCAGGGTGGAGGTACCCGGATTTGGGGGCGTCACAGTACCTGTCTGTCAATGCCAATGCAATGGGCTGCATGGTAGGACAGAAAGATGATAGTAGCAAAGAAAGAGCAATCTACTACATTAGCAAAAGATTCAGCAGTGGAGAACAGAAATACACCCTGATGGAGAAAACATGTTATGCATTAGCATGGGCCGCAATGAGGTTACAGAACTACCTCCATGGGCACACGACCTACCTCATATTGTGCATGGATCCACTCAAATATGTATTCAACAAGACAATGTTGAACTGTCGACTATCCAAATGGCTGTTGATTCTACAACAATTTGACATTGTCTACATGACTCAAAAATCAATCAAGGGTCAAGGCATTGCAGACCAATTAGCTGAAGCACCTTCAGGAGGGTTCGAGCCCCTTGAGACCTATTTCCCAGAAGATGGAATCATGACAATTCAACAATTCCAGCAAGAGAATACAGTTAAACCATGGAAAATGTATTTCGACAGAGCAGTAAACATCGAAGGTGTCGGAGCTGGGGCAGTCCTTATCTCTGGTACAGGAGAACAATATCCTGTTGCTACCAAACCTTAATTTGGCAACACCAACAACACAGCCGAGTATGAAGGCTGTATAATGGGGTTGAAACTGGCCCAATCCATGGGTATCAAACACCTACTGGTCTTTGGAGACTCTGAGTTGGTCAGTAAATAATCCACTAGGGCATATCACACCCAAGAACTGCATTTGTTGCCCTACCATCAGCAACTCATCAAAATATCCTTGGAGTTTGAAGACATAACCTTCAACCATATTCCTCGGAGTAGGAATGATTTTGATGATTCATTGGCAACGTTGTATTCATTAATCCACATATCCGATAGGAGTGGGTTTCCCAACATCAAATTCACAGTTCAGAAAGCCCCGACATATAGGAATTACATTGGAGAAGTATCAGATGAAATACCTCCTGTCAAGCAGCCTTGGTATCAAGACATCAAGGAATATCTACGAGATGGATCTACACCTGCTGGAGCAAGCCAATCCGTGCAAAAGAGAATTCATAAGATGGCTATGAAGTTCTATCTAAGCGGAGATGCCTTCTACAAAAGAGATGCTGAAATAGGCCTGTTAAGATGCCTTGATAAAGAACAAGCCCAGAGACTGATGGATGAAATCCACAGTGGTGTCTGTGGTCCACACATGAGCGGTCATCTGCTTGCTAAAAAGATATTAAGAACAGGACATTACTAGATCTCACTCAAAGCTGACTGCGAAGATCACGTCAAGAGATGTTTTCAATGCCAAGTACATGGAAATGCCATATATGCTCCTCCAAATGAGCTACACAACATGAGTTCGCCATGGCCTTTCTCCATGTATGGAATGGATCTGATGGGTCCAGTGGAACCAAAAGCCAGCAATGGTCATCGATTCATCTTCACTATGATCGATTACTTCACCAAATGGGTTGAAGCAGCCTCTTTTCCCAAAGTCACCAAAGAGGTCATCATTAGTTTCATCAGAAACAATGTTATATGTTGATATGGACAACCGAAGGTGATTATATCTGACAATGCCAAGAACCTGAACAATCAAATGATGAGAGAACTGTGCAGCAAGTTCCACATCAAGTATCTCATCTCCGTCATCTATCAGATCAAAATGAATGGTGTTGTCGAAGAGGCCAACAATAACATCAAAAAGATCATATAGAAAATATACGTCAATCATAAAGAATGGCCTGACCTACTACCCCTAACCCTGTTAGCATACAGGACGTCAATGCGCACCTCTACTGGGTTTACCCCCTATTCATTTGTCTATGGCATGCAAGCAGTCCTCCCCATAGAGGTAGAGATGGAATCCTTGGGAGTATTTATCGATGCTCAGTTAGACGAGGATCATTGGTTACAAAATCGATACCACTAACTGTCCCTGATAGATGAAAAAAGGGCTACAACCATTTTGTATGGGCAGTTGTATCAGCAAAGGATTGCTCGATCATACAACAAGAAGGTCCGAATACGACAATTCAATGAAAGCGACTTGGTGCTAAAGAAAATCATGGCCAATCAAGATGAAGCTAAAGGAAAGTTCGCCCCGAATTAGGAAGGCCCTTTCATTGTCAAGGAGGTGTTGACGGAAGGAGCTATCAGACTACAAGAAATGGATGAAAATGAATTTCCCCAACTCATCAACTCAGACACCATAAAAAGGTACTATGTCTGAAGCACATGCATACCCGCATCTGGGTCCTACAAATCAAATCATGTTTGGTTTCACTAGAAAGCCGGAACTACGAATGACCTGATCTCCCTCAACCCGGGAGTATGTAGGCAGCCATTTCTGGTGTAGTCAAACCAAATAAAAACTCATCAAACCAAACTCAAAACCCAAGACAAATACTTTTCAAGCCTCTCTCATACAAAGCCAGAACTACGAATGGCCTAATCTCCCTCAACCCGGGAGTACGTAGGCAGCCATTTACAGCGTGATTTGACCTTCAAGAAAAAAAAAAAAAACCAATAAGAAACCAGTTCCAAGACACCAAAACCTTGTAAAACCTAAGAACTATCCAGTTTACCTAATCAACAGGCCCATCTGAGATACTCCTTGACATCTCAATTGTCAGTCCATCAAGGAGAAGCTCAGGATACATCAACAACAGCAAGTCATGAAAGAAGTGGTAATCACTCAGCAATGACAATACATCTCCAAACAGGGAAGTGAATCAAAAAATATATATATTTCTCTGATATAAAATTATTTGATATATACATAGTATCCTGTACATGACAAAACTGGCTGATCTAGTCTGTGCAGGAAAGATAAAGCTATTCTATAGACCCAAGGATAAGCGGGCCAGCAATGCCACCATGGCATCTCTCTCAGAAAATGGAGGAGTAGCTGCAAGTGCAATACCCTCAGCCTCCATATGGCTCAAAACCTCCACAGTCTCCTCGATCTCTGATAAGTACACAATATTCATGATTTTTTATTTCTTTGCATTTGGTTTTATTACATGTTTCATGTGTATATGAGCTTAATAAGTTGTTTATTATTTTCAGGTGAATAAAAGCTAGAAGGATGGAAACAAGTTGATTTGGAGTTGAATTGAAGAGGAGTTTGACCAGCAGTTGACTTTCTCAATATTTGGAGATTCCTACATGGAATTGGATTGATATTACTATTAGAATTAGGACTGCTTTGGACTGAGATTTTATTTCCTTATTGGATTCTATTTCTTTATGAAAACTAGTTATAATTGTAATTCCTTTTAGGATTTGGATTCCTAGTTCTTATAGGATTTAAGTCCTTATCTAGCACTATAAATAGAGGATGATAGTTAAGGTTTTATTCATTCAATCTTCTACCAACTATCATACCTCATTGAAGTGCAGACTTGGAGCATGTCAGGCTAGTTTCTTTATTCAGTTCTAAAGGGAGGTGGAACCTTGTTACAAGTAATTAATTAATTGAGTATTATTATTTATTCCTTCTTGTATGAAATTTCTTCTGATAATCTGTTTTCATTGATTGCATGCTAATTGATCTAATTAATTTGATATGGCCAATTGAGTTAATTTAATCATTATCATATGCTAGATTAAGATTGGTATTACGTGTAATTGATATCTATCTTCATCACAAGTAGTAAATTAGTGATACTAATTGTGGACAAGCTTTTGTGTATTGCTAAGATTATCAGAAAACAAGTTAAACAAATCGAGCTTATGTGTTTGTTGCTTGGATTAGTCTAATTCTCTATTTCTTAATACTTCTATCATATTAAATCTAGAGAGCTTGTTCTAGGTTATATGCTAGTTGAATCTGGTGAAGAGCTTGTTTCATACAGTGAATATCTAAGGAGAATTTCAGATAGTAGAGCTTATTGTTATCTAGGGTTAATAGTTTCATTGAAGGGTAAAGAATAATAACTTGATTAATTGATTGTTGTGCTTGGTGAAACTGAACTACAGAACTGAAGTTTTTACATATTTGGTTAATCTCTTTATTTAAATTCTGTTTTTCTTAGTTTAAAACAATTTCAAAAATCCCCCATCTTTATTTTCTGTTAAAATAGTAGAATAAATCTAAAACAAACTCACTCTCTGTGGGATCGATCCTTGCTTACTACTGTGCTAATTATTTAAATTCGTGAAGTGAAAGTGAGGTTAATTTAGGAGTGTAAACGACAGCTCCCAAATTTTGGCGCCGTTGCCGGGGAGTAATTGTGCGTTTTGTTTTTATTCTATTATTTCTTTTGTTTTTGTTTTATGACTCGATCTTCTCAGGCTACTATATTAGATTTTGATCCAGAGATTGAGAAAACTGCAAGGAGGCTAAGAAAGCAAAAAGTACAACATTCTACTGCAGATTTAGACGAGGCTTCTGCATCATCACCGGGGCCTCAACTTAGCTTTGGAATTACTTTCTGACAAATCATTCACCAAATCAGACGAAGAAGAAAAGATGGCGGAGCCCAACAACAATCGAACATTGAAACAATTGGCTACTCCTAATCTTACTCATCAACCTTTGTGCATTGAATATCCTGCTTTAAATGCTGCATTTGAACTTAAATCCGGACTAATTCATCTTTTGCCTACTTTCCGTGGTCTTACAGGTGAAGATCCATACAAGCATTTAAAGGAATTTCATGTGGTGTGCTCGACCATGAAACCACACGGAATTTCAGAGGAACAAATCAAATTAAGAGCCTTCCCATTCTCTCTAGCAGATTTAGCAAAGGATTGGCTGTACTATCTCCCATCCGGATCAATAAATTCATGGTGCGACATGAAAGGGCTATTCTTAGAGAAATATTTTCCTGCTTCAAGAGTGGCCAACATAAGGAAAGAGATTTGCGGGATCCGACAATTTAGTGGAGAAACACTGTACGAGTACTGGGAGAGATTCAAGAAATTGTGCTCCAGCTGCCCTCCCCACCAAATCGATGAGCAACACTTGATTCAGTACTTCTACGAAGGATTGATACCAATGGAAAGAAGTATGATCGATGCGGCTAGTGGAGGAGCATTAGTGGACAAGACACCAGAGGCTGCAAGAAATCTGATTGCAAACATGGCTGCTAACTCACAACAATACGGAACAAGGAATGATCATACTCCAAAAAAGGTAAATGAGGTAAGCACAAGTGAATTGGTACAACAGATTTCTAACTTAACTGCTGTGGTGCAACAATTAACAACAGGAAACGTGCCGGTTGCGAGGGCTTGCGGATTATGCTTAATGGCAGGGCATGCTACTGATGCGTGCCCAACATTGCAAGAGGATGAGAATGCACAGCAAGCCAATGTAGTAGGTAACTACCAAACACAACCAAAGAAATATGATCCCTACTCAAACACTTACAATCCAGGCTGGAGAGACCATCCAAACCTCAGTTATGGCGGGAACAGGCCACAAACACAAGGAGTGTTCCCACCGAGGCAGCAGGGCTTCCAACCAGCCCAACCCCAATATCAACCTAAGCAAGCAGCACCTGCACCTACTGGAACAACATTGGAGGATATGTTCAAAGCATTCATGGGACAGACACAACAGTTCATGAATCAGACACAGCAGTTCCAGCAGGAGACAAAAGCTTCGGTTCAAGACTTGAGAAACCAAGTAGGACAGCTGGCTACAACTGTGGGGATATTGGAATCCAAAGACTCGGGAAAATTACCATCTCAACCAGTAGTCAACCCAAGGGAGAATGCGAGTGCCATAACTTTGCGGAGTGGAACACAGTTACATACACCACCTACCCCCGTAGAGTTTGAGGAGGAAGCAGCTAAGGAGGAAACAGAAAAATCCAAGGTACAACAGAAATTCTAAAACCACAAAGAAAGATGAAAAAGAAAAAGAAATTCTGGAAACTTTTAGAAAAGTAGAAGTAAACATCCCTCTCCTTGATGCAATCAAACAAGTGCCAAGATATGCAAAAATTTTAAAAGAATTATGCACTAATAAAAGAAAATTGCAAAATGATGAAAAAGTTACTGTTGGAGAAAATGTATCTGCTGTCCTTCAAAGAAAAATGCCTCCTAAATGTAAAGATCCAGGAATGTTCACAATCCCATGCAAAATAGGAAACACCAGATTTGAAAAGGCCATGCTAGATTTAGGAGCTTCAATTAATGTTATGCCTTTATCTATTTATGCCTCTTTAAATCTAGGTCCTTTGAAAAATACTGGTGTAATTATTCAATTGGCAGATCGTACTAACACTTACCCCCGAGGGGTAATTGAAGATGTCTTAGTGCAGGTGAACGAACTAATCTTTCCTGCAGATTTTTACATTGTGGACATGGAAGATGATATATCACCAATCCCTTCCCATATCTTGTTAGGAAGGCCATTCCTAAAAACAGCAAAAACCATGATTGATGTGCATAATGGGACCTTGACAATGGAATTCGATGGAGAAAAGATTCAATTTAACATCTATGATGCCATGAGGTACCCTAGTGATATAGGGCAAGTTTTTGCTATTGATGTGAGAGATTCCTTAGTACATAGAGCTTTGGAAATAATACACAGGGATAGTTTGGAGGTGGTCATCACCAACAGTATGGATATGGACAAGGAAGATGAAGTTGAGCGAACTCAGGAATTGAATGAAATTGTGGCTGCACTACACTCATTGCCGAAATTCTCAGATAAGTCAGCAGTACATTCTATTCAATTACCTATTTCTCATCAAAAGTTACTACCATCTGTTGTGCAAGCTCCAACCCTAGAATTAAAACAATTACCTGTACATTTGAAATATGCATATTTGGGGACTAATGATACTTTGCCTGTTATTATTGCTAGCAATCTAACTAAAATGCAGGAAGATAAATTGTTGAGAGTCCTAAGGGACCATGTCACAGTTTTTGGTTGGACGATAGCGGATATCAAAGGTATTAGTCCTGCGATGTGCATGCATCGGATATTATTAGAGGATGGAGCTAAGCCCACGAGGGAAGCACAAAGAAGATTGAATCCACCCATGATGGAGGTGGTGAAAAAAGAGGTGCTCAAACTGCTTGATGCCGGCATAATCTATCCCATTTCCGATAGTCAATGGGTGAGTCCAGTGCAGGTAGTCCCAAAGAAATCCGGAATCACCGTTGTCAAGAACGATGATAATGAGTTGGTACCCACACGGATACAAACAGGATGGAGAGTGTGTATTGACTACAGGAAATTAAATGCTGTAACAAGAAAAGATCACTTTCCTCTTCCTTTTATTGATCAAATGTTGGAAAGATTAGCTGGGCACACTTATTACTGTTTTCTAGATGGTTTTTCAGGATATAACCAGATTGTGATTGCACCCGAGGACCAAGAAAAGACCACATTCACATGTCCCTTCGGCACATTTGCATACCGACGTATGTCATTTGGACTCTGTAATGCTCCTGGTACTTTTCAGAGATGCATGGTAAGCATTTTTTCAGACCTTTTAGAAAACTGCATTGAGGTCTTTATGGATGACTTCACAATACATGGTGATTCTTTGGATACATGCTTAGATAATTTGAGTCGTGTTTTGGATAGATGCAAGGAAACTAATCTTGTTCTAAATTGGGAAAAATGTCATTTTATGGTAGAACAAGGAATAGTACTTGGTCATGTTGTATCATCTAAGGGTCTCGAAGTTGATAAAGCTAAGATAGATATTATTTCTGCTTTGCCTTACCCCGTCAGTGTGCGGGAGATTCGTTCTTTTCTTGGTCATGCAGGATTCTATAGAAGGTTTATCAAGGAGTTCTCGAAGATTGCATTGCCCTTGTGTAAGTTGCTACAAAAGGATGTGGACTTTCAGTTTAATGATGAGTGCAAGGAAGCTTTTGATATTTTAAAGAAATTGCTGACCTCTGCCCCTGTGATCCAACCACCGAATTGGAAGTTTCCATTTGAAATCATGTGTGATGCAAGCAACTATGCAGTGGGGGCTGTTTTGGGACAAAGAATTGACAAAGTTGTTCATGCTATCTACTATGCTTCTAGAACTTTGAATGGAGCTCAGATAAACTATTCCACAACTGAAAAGGAACTTTTATCTGTGGTTTTTGCTTTAGATAAATTTCGATCATATTTGCTTGGCACTAAAGTTATAGTTTATTCTGACCATGCTGCTCTCAGGTATTTGCTAACTAAGAAGGACTCTAAACCTAGGATTATTAGATGGATTCTCCTTTTGCAAGAATTTGACTTGGAGATCAAAGATAAGAAGGGTGCAGATAACTTGGTAGCGGATCACCTGAGTAGGTTGCTGAGAGAAGAGGATGAACTACCTTTGCGTGATTCCTTCCCAGATGAGCAGTTACTTTCCATCCATGCTGAAACTCCATGGTATGCAGATTTGGTGAACTATTTGGTAAGTGCATATTTTCCTAAGGAATTTTCCAAATCCCAGAAAGAAAAGCTAAAGAGTGATGCTAGACACTATGTTTGGGATGATCCATACTTATGGAAATTTTGTGCTGACCAGATAATTAGAAGATGTGTGCCAAATAATGAATTCCAATCTATTCTAGTTTTTTGCCATTCTCAGGCATGTGGAGGACATTTTGGTCCAAAAAGAACTTCTAACAAAGTTTTGGAAAGTGGTTTTTATTGGCTATCAATTTTTAAAGATTCCTATCTGTTTTGTAAAACATGTGATAATTGCCAAAGGACGGGGAATATCTCTCAAAGAAATCAAATGCCCCAAACTCTTATTTTAGTTGTTGAGATTTTTGATGTTTGGGGTATAGATTTTATGGGACCTTTTCCTTCATCCTTTGGAAATGTATATATTCTTTTGGCTGTTGATTATGTCTCAAAATGGGTGGAAGCTAAAGCCACTAGGACTGACGATTCTAAAGTTGTTGCAGATTTTGTCAGGACTAACATATTTGTCAGGTTTGGAGCACCACGGGCCATCATTAGCGATCGCGGAACTCACTTTTGTAATAGGGTATTAGCGGCTTTGTTCAAGAAGTACAATGTTTTGCACAAGGTTTCTACATCCTACCATCCGCAAAGTAATGGCCAAGCTGAGGTGTCCAACCGGGAGATCAAATCCATTTTGGAGAAGGTAGTCAACCCAAGCAGGAAGGATTGGAGTTTGAGACTAGATGATGCACTTTGGGCCTATCGAACGGCATTCAAAACTCCTATTGGGATGTCACCATATCGGATTGTGTTTGGGAAACCCTGCCACTTACCAGTTGAGTTAGAGCATAGGGCCTTTTGGGCAATCAAGCAGTGCAACATGAGTTTGGAAGTAGCTGGAGTACACAGGAAGTTGCAATTACAAGAATTGGAGGAATTAAGGAATGAAGCCTATGAAAGTTCAAAAATTTACAAGGAAAAGACCAAGGCCTTTCATGATAAGCAAATTGTGCGGAAAACCTTTGTTGTGGGACAGAAAGTTTTGTTATATCATTCTCGGCTTAAGTTATTTCCGGGTAAATTGAGATCTAGATGGGTTGGTCCTTTTGTTATCACTAATGTGTTTTCTCATGGTGCAGTCGAGATTCATAGTCCAAGTACAGGAAAGATTTTTAAAGTGAATGGACATAGATTGAAACCGTTCTATGAGGGACATCAGGTGGAAAATATTGAGATGGTGGAGCTAGATGATCCGGTCTATGAAGAATGAGAATGGAGACATGATGTCAAGCCAATGACAATAAACAAGGGCAGCTGCTTGGGAGGCAACCCAAGAATCCAGATTTGATCTTTCTATCCTTACTATTTAGTTTTTTATTTTTTATTTTTTTAATGGCATGTAGTTCTTTCTTCTTTGTATGATTTTCTTACATTGGGGACAATATAAGGTTTGAGTGTGGGGGGAGAGATTTAGGTTTTTTTTATTTTTTTTATTTTTAGTGATATTGATCTGCTGATTTTGATAGAAAATAGGACCATCTTGATGCCTTTGAAATTTTTGAAAAAAAAAACTGATTTCCATGAGTTTTTTTTGCCTATGTGTTTGAAGGTTAAAGTCAAAAATTGGAAATCAATGCTAAAAATTCAAAATCTGTTTGATGCTTCATTAGTTAATGATTGAGAAAAACTAAGTCATGATCCATCGAAATTGATTTGAATTGAATTTGTGTCTCATGAGTACTTGAACATGTGATATATGCTTAGTTGGCTAAGTTATCTGTGGAGTTGTCTATGTGCACTAATCTCATGCTCTAGAACTATTGAACTGCTTACGCTTTTTGCAGGACGATGTGAAAAAAAATCAAAAAAATTAGAAACCAGTGAAATTATTGAAAAAGAAACACAAGAGAAGTTATGTGGTGGGATGAGATGGAGCGTAAAACGCACTCTTCCATAAACACGTGCGAATAAGTGAGATGGAGCATAAAATGCACTCACTTACAAAAGAAAAATTGAGGAAGGTGAAACGGAGCATAAAATGCATTCACCAGAAACAAATAAGAATTTGAAAAGGTTCTGGTAAAAACATAAAGCAGGAAAAGAATGTTTTGAGTTTTGAGTGGTGTGCACGGTTTTTGCTCCATGGTAACTAAGTTGAGTAAGTATGTGGATCATAGACAAGGGCTTATGTGGTTACAATTTAACTTAATAAAACTCATTGGTGAAGTGGTGAGGTACTTATCTTGAGTTGATTGATGAAGCGTTGATCATGTTTTGGTGGGTTTAGTGTTGATAATCATGATTTGATCTTAAAATCTTTTGACGTTATGGTTGAGTAGAGTTTCTGGAAATTAAACTTTTAGTTTACACGAGGACATGTAAAAGACTAAGTGTGGGGGAATTTGATAAGTACACAATATTCATGATTTTTTATTTCTTTGCATTTGGTTTTATTACATGTTTCATGTGTATATGAGCTTAATAAGTTATTTATTATTTTCAGGTGAATAAAAGCTAGAAGGATGGAAACAAGTTGATTTGGAGTTGAATTGAAGAGGAGTTTGACCAGCAGTTGACTTTCTCAATATTTGGAGATTCCTACATGGAATTGGATTGATATTACTATTAGAATTAGGACTGCTTTGGACTGAGATTTTATTTCCTTATTGGATTCTATTTCTTTATGAAAACTAGTTATAATTGTAATTCCTTTTAGGATTTGGATTCCTAGTTCTTATAGGATTTAAGTCCTTATCTAGCACTATAAATAGAGGATGATAGTTAAGGTTTTATTCATTCAATCTTCTACCAACTATCATACCTCATTGAAGTGCAGACTTGGAGCATGTCAGGCTAGTTTCTTTATTCAGTTCTAAAGGGAGGTGGAACCTTGTTACAAGTAATTAATTAATTGAGTATTATTATTTATTCCTTCTTGTATGAAATTTCTTCTGATAATCTGTTTTCATTGATTGCATGCTAATTGATCTAATTAATTTGATATGGCCAATTGAGTTAATTTAATCATTATCATATGCTAGATTAAGATTGGTATTACGTGTAATTGATATCTATCTTCATCACAAGTAGTAAATTAGTGATACTAATTGTGGACAAGCTTTTGTGTATTGCTAAGATTATCAGAAAACAAGTTAAACAAATCGAGCTTATGTGTTTGTTGCTTGGATTAGCCTAATTCTCTATTTCTTAATACTTCTATCATATTAAATCTAGAGAGCTTGTTCTAGGTTATATGCTAGTTGAATCTGGTGAAGAGCTTGTTTCATACAGTGAATATCTAAGGAGAATTTCAGATAGCAGAGCTTATTGTTATCTAGGGTTAATAGTTTCATTGAAGGGTAAAGAATAATAACTTGATTAATTGATTGCTGTGCTTGGTGAAACTGAACTACAGAACTGAAGTTTTTACATATTTGGTTAATCTCTTTATTTAAATTCTGTTTTTCTTAGTTTAAAACAATTTCAAAAATCCCCCATCTTTATTTTCTGTTAAAATAGTAGAATAAATCTAAAACAAACTCACTCTCTGTGGGATCGATCCTTGCTTACTACTGTGCTAATTATTTAAATTCGTGAAGTGAAAGTGAGGTTAATTTAGGAGTGTAAACGACAGCTCCCAATCTCATCAAAAGCTGCATCTCTGGCTGAGCGAATCTCATCTTTCTCCGCAATAGCTGTATCTCTGGCAGATCGGAGCTCCTCTCTCTCTATCAAGCCAGCACCCTGAGCGACTCAAAGTGTATCCCTCTCAGCTAAAGCTATATCTCTGCCAGATAAGGCGGTCAACATCTGTGCTCTAGCTGAATCCCGCTCAAAGGTCATCGAGAATAGCGAATCCGCCAAAGCCAGATCTGTGCCTGTAGGAATAGTCAGTGGGTTGCCAACCAAAGCAGTTGTCAAGCCCACAAATAGCTCATCCTCAGTAAGAGACTCAGGATCCTCCATAGGCTCTTCCTCATCAGAATCCAAAATCGGAGATAAATGAATAAGTGCAGCTGCTGCCAAATCTGCCTCCAACCATGCCGAGTACTCTGGAGAACGGTCAGATGGCTACTAGAGAACTCACCCCTCTCTATATGAGTCCAACACTCATATACTCTGATCAAATTGGCTGATGACATAGACGATGCCGACATCCTCTGATCAGCAGACCCCTCGAATCGGTGCAAGCTCTGGAACTGATCAAATTGGCTTATAACAGCCAGGGGATGATAAGTAGTCACTCCCCTCAAACCCGCTAGGGGCAAGTAATCCATGCCAGGAGCATGAGTAATAAAGCTATATGGGGAGGCTAACCCTAAGCATGGCAAAATCAAGAATGGATGCTCAATATTCGACAAAAATGCTGACCACGTCTCGGCATCAGTACACTCCGCAAGCTAAAAGGAGTAAGATGTGGCTACCTCGCGGGTAAAGAAATATCTATGAGACCTGAAAAATCCAATTGGTCGGATATGGGACATCAGCCATACATACAACAAAATTGAGCTACCTCGGAAGAACCCCTCCGGGTGGGTAATACAATAAGTGGCTGATCGCAGCGTCTCAGCTAATATCATCGGGATAATGGTGCTACCTTGTCTAAGGGCCCGAATAATAACTACCAATCCCACATCCAGGTGATCCAAGAGCAGCGGCATGTAGACGTATGCCGCAATGCACATCAGCAGAATATCTACCCTGGCCAGATGCCATGCCTTTGCTGAAATAATAAAGTCCCCAACATGTCGATCGTAGCTATCAAGCTCCCCAAAACGATCGATCAAGAAGTCAATCGAGATCACACGCCCAGATACGATCTCGTCCTCGACTACCCTCTGAAGAAGACCGGACATCCGTAGGAATGGTCTCCGCATATCACTAATAGCAGTCTGGGCACACGGTAAGTCCAAAGCCAAACCGATAAACCGCTTGTACTCCTCCAAAGTCGGCGTCAGCTCATATCGCCCAATGCAAAATAGCTGCCTCTCTGGTATCCATTAAGATAATATGCCATCCCATATGGCACCTAAAAATCTGTAAGGGCCAGCGAATGCCCTAACATCTGGTCAACTGTCTCTCTGGCTGAGAAGGGCAGGCTCTCGTACCACGACCTCAATGATGAAGTCGCCTTAGACTATGGAAAATGCTCAATACGGCTCACGACGGATGACATTATCTGTGTCACCGTACCACAAGACCATCCAGGGGTCAAATCTGAACTCATCTGTCTAAATACATATATATAACATAATACATATATGATGACAAATATAAACATGATGCGATAGATAGGAAATAGTATGAATATCTATGATAAACTATCTACTGCAGGCATCATCACTATCTGATAATACAAAGTAAAATGAAGAAGTATAGGAAAATGGGGCACCACCACCCAACTACTAACAGTGGTCTATCAAAATGATGGCACAACTGCTAAATATCCAAAACAGTGGCTGACCAAAAATATAGCTACTATAGCTATCCAAAAAGATCCAGATAATCCACGTCTAGGTGATCAACCTGCTCCAACTCCGTTGTAGATACAAAGTTGCGGTCATCAGGCATGTCTGGGCGGTATAAGGGAGGATCTGCCCCAGCAAAACTGTTGCTAAATGGACCTAAAGAGGGGCCCACTCCTGAGCTGGATGGGTCAAAAGAAGATGCCTCTGACGGATCTCGGCTAAGGTGCCTGATAAAGAAGCGAGCCCTATCCAACTCCCGGGTCAGATCTATAATCTGGTCTCAATGAGTCGGCTCCCTCATCATCACGGACCCTGGCACCATGTCTACCATGAACTGGGTAGTATGAGTCTGAGCTCCAATATTGCGAGGACTCCACCATCTGCTAAATGCCTCCTAGCTGAACGGACCCTCTGATAGGGTGAAGCCATCTATGCCCTCCATGGGAATCTCTGTCAGTTGCATGATCAAAGGCCAATGGCGCTAAGCAGGAGGAGCAATAGGAATGCGGATCTCACCCATAAAACTCCTGATGGTACGTTCTCCCAAATAGAGCTCTCGGCCTCCCTCTATTAAAATCAAGACTCTGCGGGTCGACAATGCAAACTCTCGACCAGTGGGAAAGCCTCCCTCAAATTTGACGGTAAAAAACTCGAAGGTATACGGCACCCAGGAGATTGATCCAGCCGTCAAAAGCTCCAACTATAGGTGAGCATGAGTAAATCCCTCAGCAACAGGGACCTCCATCAAAGTCGAGTGATGCCAACGCCGTCCTCGAGGATAGGTCTCCAGCCCTAAAGTAGTGGTGGGCTGTAGGCAAGGAAGCCTCTCAAATGCCCAAAACTGGATAAATCAAAAGTCCTCAGTGATTAAGACTGACAAATATAAATGTTGAAATCAAAAAGGTACAAGAAAGATGTGCTCACCAGCAGAAACGGGTAGAATCCTAACCAAGCCTCTATCGAACCCTCCGAAAGCATGCACATGCCCCGGAGAAAATAGGCAAAGGTGTAGGAACCCCAATCAAAGTCACTGAGGAGCTCTATATACCTGGTAGCACTAACCAGGGCGAAGGATACAGTAGATGAGTTGTCCATCACAAAATAACCCCTGATGATCACTAAAAACAATCGCCTCAGAATGCGATCTCTAACCCTCCGATCATTAGGAGGAGGCTCCAGCAAAGTCCCATTCTGGGCATCTATACTCAAGGGGCCAGATCGGACTGACCCACCCTTGAGCGCCGTCGCAAGAACTCCCAGCAGGGACCTAACGGTAGTGGGCGTAACGTCAGCCACGACAGGCACTGGCTCGCCCTCAAACTCAATGTCGGTGATTAACCTCCAGTCCATAGGGGTCATCATCACCTCACAGTCCAGCAGATGAAGGGACTGAGTCTGGTGGAACCAGTGCTCAGATAAAGCCCTCATATACCCCCACGGGCAACGACGGAGAAGAATGGAGAAGAAAGCCTAGAACCCCCAGCCATCAATAATATCCCTGTAATCCTCGTGCAAGGTATGATATAGGGAGTGCACGTTAAACCAGTTCCCTCGAGGCTGCGTAAAGCCTGGAATCTGCATTAAAAACCAATCCATGTCAAAGGAAAGAAAAAGAATCCAAGAAGATAAAAACTTCAAGTTACCTCATTGGCATGGAGATATCTCGAAGGATGGCAACTCAAGTCGCCCAGCAGCTCCTGGGTAGGCACAACAATGCCTGGAACCTTCGCACGTGGAGCCTGAGCTGGAGCTGGAGCTGGAGCAGCAAAAGTAGCCTGCTCATAGTCAATGTCAATCGGCGGTTCATCTTAGCTGGACAAATCACCGACTCTGCCAACCTACTAGGCGATCTAGCCAGACGTAGCTGAGGAACATCAAAGGCCCTCCTATGTTTGACGCCTGAAACGACTCTACTGGCACTGCTGGGTGTATCTCTGTCCATCACCTGTGCCAAGTCTCCAAATCACCTCAGAAAAGGGTGTGGTAAGCCTAAAACCTGTTGCTTATTATTTTAAATCAGTATTCTATACATCTCTAAATCCTAAAACATGCATGGGTCAGTCAAAATACCCAGTAAAGTCAAAAACTGCATGTTCTTCAAAAGATAAATCCTAAAAACATGCATGGGTCAGTCAAAAATCCCCAATAGAGTCAAAATTGCATATTTATTAAATGCTCGGGTTTTGAAAAAATCTCGCCGGAGTCTCCTTTGTAAAATGGACTGTCCGCATTCACATAGGCATGTCTAGGTGGCCATTCAGTAGCACACCTTCCCAAAAACAAGAACAGTTCATATTTATAAAATAAAATCAAAAATAACCTCACATGGTATCCAAATTACCATGGACATTTTTTAGTTGAAAATCCAAGCTCACTAGGCCTCAAAAAGGATGAGAAAACTGATCAAAAAGTGCAAAAATTGACTGTCTTAGAATCTGAATTTTCTTACATCCAAACGTGCATTACAGTAAGATATGCATACATATATAGTTAGAAACTTTTTAACAGATTATATAGGTATACATTTTTCATACATTGTGTCCAAAAGCCCCCTACGTGGTTCACATGCTTTAAAAGGTCAAAACTTGCGAAAAAAGGACGTAAAACGTTACCTGCGCTGCGCTGAACGCGTAGGAACTGACGAAATCAGAAAACATCTATCCAAGCTCCGTAGATCTGGAAAAAAAGATCGAAATCCGTTTGAAACTCAAAATAGAACTCTGAAAAAATGAAATCCCGCAGCCCAATATAAAGCCCAGGTGGAAGCGGGCCCGCCTACGACTGCCGCACCTCCACCTGTGGCTCCTCAGGGTGGGTCCCACTCCCCCGGGTTCAGTTCAGTTTGGTTTGAAATGGAGTTTCTATGTGCTGCCAAGTCAAATCTGAAGAAAAATCGCTACGCGGTTGAGGGGTTTGTCCTAAAATCTTGCGTTTAAGCAATGTAATCTTGACAGAAAGGGGGACACTCTGGAAACCCTTGGTAGTCATCCCGAAGTTATATTCGGGGATCAACATTGAAAAACTGCGCAAAACTGCCAAAAAACTGCGCAAAACTATTGAAAAACGGCGCAAAACTGTCGAAAATTGCCACTTTCAAAGCATCGAGTACAGACCGAGTTCAATCCAGCCATTGGCTTCAATCCAACAAAGCGTCGGGTACAGACCGAGTCCAATTCATTCGTTGGTTCAGCCCCAGCGAAGTATCGGGTATAAACCGAATCCAATTCAGCCATTGGTTTAGCCCCAGCGAAGTATCGGGTACAGACCAAATCCAATTTAGCCGTTGGTTCAGCCCCAGCAATGTATCGGGTACAGACCGAATCCAATTCAGCCGTTGGTTCAGCCTCAGTAAAGTATGGAGTGCAGACCGAATCCAATTCAGCCGTTGGGTCAGCCCTAGTGTAGTATCGGGTACAGACTGAATCCAATTCAACCGTTGGTTCAATCCCAACGAAATTTCGGGTACAGACCGAATCCAATTCAGCCGTTGGTTTAGCCCCAGTGAAGTATCGGGTACAGACCGAATTTAATTCAGTCGTTGGTTCAGCCTCAGCGAAGTATTGGGTACAGACCGAGTTCAATTCAGCCATTGGTTCAGCCCCAGCGACGTCTTAGCCATTGGAGCAACCTCTGCGAAGCATCAGAAGTGATCTGGTGACGGGAACCATATAATAGTCCATCTCTGATGATGGAATCTGTTATACACATCCTCAAAAGGTGCACCAAAGAGAATTGGTGATTCAACTGCATATTGCCAAATAACGGCAAAAACTTTCATCAAGATGGACATTGGAAGCCTCCATGAAGGAGACTCGATAATCGATAATTGTCCCCAGCAGATGAGCCTTTAGAAATGTGCAACAGCACCAGCTGAAAGGAAATCACCCCTGCAAAGAGTACCGCCAGATAAGGAAACCATTGGTCTTAAACCATGGTAGCATCAGTAGTATCATCCCTATCTAAATCAATGAAGCTATCGCAGAGAACGTCATCCCCAGCAGAAAGTGACAAAAACAGTTCGCGGTAGCCTGGTATTGATATCCCCAGTAGAAATGTAGAAAATATTCCAGTTTATCATCATCAAACAAACATCGACAACATCGATGGGAATCAAACCGTTGGTATCAGCCCCAACACAAGCACCGATAAAAGTAAACTATTTACAATGCGATCTGCAAAGCGATTTGCGAAGCAATTTGCGATCCGATTGGCAAAGCGATTTGCGATGCGATTGGTGATGCGAAGTGCGACCTGCAATCTGCGAAAACATTACAGCATTCATTACATTGCATCATTGATATCTTTGCATTTCAAGTGTCTAGCAATCTTTATCCTGCTCATTCCATTACATTACATAAGCATGATAAAGAGGGGCATCTGTAGACACTCAAAATTTCCTACCCTAATACTAACACTATTGGAAGGTAAAATTATCTTTTAAAATCAACTCCGATCTCCAATCAGACCGTCAAATCAACCCCGATCTCAATATCGGGCCATCAAATCAACCCCGATCTCCAATCGGGCCATCAAATCAACCCCGATCTCAATATCAGGCCATCAAATCAACTTCGATCTCCAATCAAACCGTCAAATCAACCCCAATCTAAATATCAGGCCATCAATTTAACCCCGATCTCTAATCGGGCCATCAGATCAACCCCGATCTCAATATTGGGCCATCAAATCAATCCAATTGGGCCATCAAATCAACTTCGATCTCCAATCGGACCGTCAAATCAACCCTGATCTTAATATCAGGCCATCAAATCAACCCCGATCTCTAATCGGGCAGTCAGATCAACTCCGATCTCAATATCGGGCCATCAAATCAACCCCGGTCTCCAATCGGGCCGTTAGATCAACCCCGATCTCAATATCAGGCCAGCAAATCAACCCTGATCTTCAGTCGGGCAGTCAGATCAACCCCGATCTCAATATCAGGCCTTTCAAATCAACCCCGATCACCAATACCGGGACAACCACGGCCTTAAACACCAGTCTCAGGATGTCAACTCAACCCCAGTCTCAACCCGGGAGGTACAGATCAGCCTCGATCTTAGCCCGGGAGGTATAGATCAGCCTTGATCGTAACCCGGGAAGTCAAGTCAACTTCAAGAACGAACCTGAAGCTCCACAACATCTCCATAAGATAACCTGGAATGACCAAGTCAACTTCAGAGATTACACTGAGGACAGACAGACTCGAATGGGATCCAAGTCTTGGAAACAACTCCCGGAAGTCAACCAAAGGCCATGCCGGCACTGAAGACAACCCCGGGAGGGGAAAAATAGTCTCTTTACCAACCTCAAGCCGGTTCTATCAAAATTAAGCTGAATTGATGCCACCAAGGTCAGAACGAACTATAACGATGATCCCGAGTGCAAACAACGCAAGACATCTCAACAGACAAACTACGGGGAACTGAAGACCTGGTTAAGAACCTGTCTTCTTAGACCCAAAAAATTTTTATCCCATATCATTGTGACACTCTCGACGAGGGCTTTCCGAAAAGGTATTACAGGCCTCAAACGGACGCTCCGATCAAAAGTTAGAAAGTTTTGACTTTGACTTCGCGTTGCTCGGAGTGCACGTACTTCAAGACGACTCAACCAGACACGTGGGCCCCACCAAGGGAACCACACCTCTACCTACGATAGCAGCAAATAGAGCTGAGGCTCCCAAGCCTATAAAGAAATGTGCTCCCCACTCATTTGAAAAAAAGAGAAACGCAGCGAACCTCTGCCCGTTTGATTCTCTGACTTTTTTCACCTCTTCTAAACCCAAATTTTTTCACTCTAACACGTTGATATACCCACATACTACCACATATCATAATATAACCGGTAGATTCTGACGTTTAGAGCCTACGATTTGGCAAAAAGCCCGTGTAGCAGTCCATTATAAGTATTTTTACGATCAAAAAGTGATTCCTACTTCTTTGCACTGTTTTGCACTTTCATATCAAATTTTGTTTCTAAATATTCCCGGAACTTACTTCTGTGGCCGTTTTTGTCAAAATTTGGTACATTTTTGTACATAAACTCAATTTCTAGCATTTCTACAACTCGGATTGACGATCTGACAGCTCTAACAGCTTCAGTGCACTAACACCTTCATTTTAAGCAACTTCGCCGGACTGGATTCTCTTCCCAGTCCGGGTTTGGCTTTTTCTCGTGTTTATTTAACTTATATATATACTAACTTTTCAATTATGTCAAGCTCGGATGTCAAATCCGAGGTAGTTTACTGCTTGTATATATATCTATGCATATATAAGCAGCCTTCACCACCACTGGTTTCTCTTCTCAGTCTTGGTTGACTACATTTCTGTCAATATATATATATATATTTATATATTTCTGTCCGGCCTGGATTATTTTGTGGCCTTTATACTGCTTTTTGCACCATTCACCATCACTGGGTTATCTTCCCAGTCTCTAGTTGACTACATTTTTGTACATTTACATTTTAGTTCGGTATGGATTATTCTGTGGCCTTTTTACTGCTTTTATATATAAATATGCATATATAAGCAGCCTTCACCACCACTGGGTTCTCTTCCCAGTCTTGGTTGACTATTTTTCTGTCAATATATATATATATATATATATATATATATATATATATATATATATATTTCAATTCCCGTCCGGGCACCGGTGTGAAAACCCATCACCCTTTACAGCTTTTGTATATATAACTGTGTATATATCTTGGCTTTACTTTCTTTTCATTAAATTAATGCTTTAAATATTCATTCGATATGAATCGGCATTTTTCAGTCACAAAAGCAACCTCATGTCCCTTAGATCGCTATCTAGTGGGAACGAGTCTCTTCGGCCAGGTGCGAACCAGGATTTACTGATGAATCCTCAGTTCTGGCAATATTGGGATATATACATGTTTCTGTACAAATTTGAACTGTGCAGGTTTATTGGCTACTCTCATGTGAGCCTAGGAATCGTGGAATTCATGATCAAATCGATCAGAATCTAATTCTCACGATGGATAAACTTCGCTTTACGAATGTACTATGCCAGTTTTTATGTAAAATGTACATGCAAAGACCTTAAAACAGTTATCCGGATTTAAGGTCTCAACATAGTGAAAAATATGGTTTGTTGTGTCAGAGTCCCTCCAATGGCTATCATGCCCATGAGAAGACCGACACTTGTATTTATTTTTGTGGTCGAGGATGCTTCGCAACCCGACAATCACCATTCAAACTGTGCCTTAAGGATATAAAGATAAAATGAAAGTATCCACAGGCTTCAATTCCTATGTTAGCGTAAGGGTTTGATAACCAGCTTTCAAAACATCTTTTTTAATTCAAAACAAAAGAAAATCTTTTGCAACACTTTTGCAAATCAAATCAAAGACTTTTGTAAAATCAAATCAAACCCTTCGTATATAGGTTCAACGAAGCAAAGCACTACTTTCAATCAATCAAACATAGGCCCAATTTTCAAAACAGCATTCATACACGCATTTCAATTTTAAGAGAAATATTGAAAAGATTGCGGTACCGTGTTTACATGGGAGTTGTGGGGTGCCCAACACCTTCCCCACAATTAACCAAGCCCCCGAACTCAAACTTTATTTTCAAAGATCAAGTTTCGACAGTGTCCAGTAATTGGGCCTCTTTCAAACAAAACGTAGTTGAGTTAGTACAACTATTTCAAATCTACCAACTAGCGACTCTGTAAAACGTTCAATCGTCGATACGATACATGTTGGCCTTTTCCTAACAAACCCTTCAAAACCTTTTTCGCAATAAAAAAAGTGAGGGTAAAGATAACTTAGGAAGAGAGAAAGATCCGGGTTGTGACCCGACCCGCGAATTTTTTCCCGACGTCGACAATTCTATAAACTAATGCGGAAAATATAAACATAAATTATTTATTTCACATGACTCTATAATACTTCCCAATGTCTATTAGCCTTAACTGAATACATACTTTTAAAAACTTAAAAGGTTCTCATATATGATTTACATCAGATAACTAATAGTTATAGATGTATATAATCTACTCTTGGAGTTTGCCTTTGCCACTGTTTTTCTTCGAGCCTTCGTCTTAATCCGAAATTTGTTATCATGATATAGCAAGGGTGAGCAACTAATTTGTCCAGCAAGTTTAAATACAATTAAGATATATCATGATTGAAAGAAAGAATAAGCTTTCGAATTTTCAACAATATAATAATTGTCAAAGAACATGAATCAAAATGTCAATAATTGAATAACTGTATCAATAATGTTTAATGATAACAAGGACCGTGAACAACTGAACCTTATGGTAATGAAGGTGATCAGCCTTTCATACCTGATGAACATATGCAACATGCACTAAGTGCGAATCAATAATCAGTATAGATGTGAATAATCAACAATAATTATTCACTAACATGCTTTGAAAATATAACTCAAGTTTGAGTTAGAAAACTTGCCTGAACCGTCGATTACTGCTACGCAATCTAATTTAATCTCTAATACAAAGACCTATCATTAATAAGATTGATCTCTCAATTAGCATAACATACTTTATCTCACAATACTATTACTTTATAAGTAAACTATCTCACATTTAATCACATGGGCAAATATTAGATAATACCTAAACACCATACGTATTCACAAGTCTAAACCTAGCACACATCGAGTCTCTAGTATTCAGTACAGTATGCTGAGTGGTTTCCCACAAACAACCAACAAATTAGTTTCTATCTTGTCTACACTGTTTTTACAGCGAGTTAGATCGGTTACTAATTCGTATATACCTCCGCTCCCTGAAGGAATCGTTTAGCCCAGCTACTATACATCAAACATTAAAGTGTACGGTTGTACTACTTTAGATTTAACACTTATTCTTTTATTTATAAGTTCTTATTTATAACTAGTAAATCATATAACCAATTATAAATAAAACTCCTTGTACTATACATGAAATAATTTCAGCATTATAATTGCTAATAGAATGAATATTCATCAACTATATTTAAAATAAATTGAGCATTATAGCTGTTTATAAAATAAATATTCGTTTACTATGTTTGAAATAAATCGAGCATTATAATTGCTTTATAAAATGAATGTTCGACTATTCTATCTGAGATAATTTCAGCATTATAACTGCTTATAAAATGAATATTCTTACTAAATAGTTGAAGAAAATCGGACATAGTAACTGCTTATAAAAGTATATTTTTTACTTTATAAGAGAAATAAATTGGATATTATAACTGCTTGTAAATAGGACTTTTTTACTATATACTTAAAATAATTTGGGCATTATAACTTCTTGTAAAAGTATATTTTTACTAAATATATAACGAAGAATGAAAATAATACCCACTAGAGGAAATACCTCTTGAAGTTGCAAGCTTTAACTAATCATTTGCAGTCTTGAACCTCACCAAAAACTTTTCTCTCTCTTTCTCTCTCTATAGAAACCGAAATCCTCATCTCTCTCTCTCTAACTCTATTTTTTGTTTTGAAAAATGAAGAGAAATGACTTGCTATTTATAGAAAAACATAGTTTCGATAATTGCACGTTAGGGGCTCGGCTTTTTATAGTTTGCTCCCGGCTTATTATAGTTTGGTACCTAGGTTAATTACACTTTAGTACCTCATTAATTGTACTTTAGTCCCTCGGTGACATCATGATGACATCATCATGATGACATTATCTTTGTGTTTCTTTAATGTTGATGTCATGCTTACATCATGCTTGCATCATCCGTGTTTCTTTAAGGATGATGTCATGCTGATGTCATGCTTGCGTCATCTCTTCTCTGATTGGTCGATTTAAGTTTACATGGATTGGAGGGTATTTTGGTCATTTAAAAAATATTTTTAAGGGTAATTTGGACATTTCACATATTTTCCTTAAAAAAAATTACCCTTTGGGTTTGCTATTTTAATTCTTTTTGGGCTTCCTAAATAATTATTTGGGCTATGGCCCAATGCCTTAATTAGCTTACTAAAGGCCCAAAATGTCTTCTCTCTCATTGGGCTAAAGGATTGGGCTTTAACTAATTTCTTTTGGGCTTGCAAATTAATCCATTGGGCCATGAATTTCACATAGTTTCATATCTTTAATCTTTATCTTATCCTAATTATTTAGTTAGGGTTTCCATTCCCCTTATTTGTAACTTAAATCCTTACTCAGGTATCTTTAATTTTTTTATAACCCAATTAGACTTATTTTCCTTAGGTTATAAAATTAATTAATTGTGATGTATAAAATAAATCTCTTATGGTTAGTATATATTTTTAAATATTAGCATTCTCTCATATTATAATCACTTAGGTTATTTAATTACTATACCTAATATATGTATTAGGTTACATAACTTAATTCTTAATTCTCTTTATATACAAAATAAATGTATACACATTATATAATGTATATTTATTTAATCGCATACATAACTCACATAAGTCAAAACAAATTCCACTAGTGTATTAACTTAATAGCCCTAATTGGCTTAATAAGTTATGACCAACAATCATACAAGATAATCTAATGGCTTGAGACATATTTCATAAGTTTCTTAGATTAGGTCACTAGTATATAGTTAAAATACTAGGACAATTAAATAAAGATAACCCTTGAGGTTACTTAATTCAAATACCTAATTTATATATTAGGTCACCAAACTTTATAGGTATCGTAGTACCTTATCCTTAATATTCCTTCAAGTACATATAGATTCATTTCTAGGGTTTATAAATTTTGTAACCCATATTTTTCTTTATTCTCATTCAAATAGTAAACCATATAGGTTTTTCTTATATTTTTTTTATTAATCCTCAAATTCTCATCTAGGTTTTATTCTTTTAACCTTTATTTTAATCATTTAAAATTTTATAAATTTTCTGGTTGTCACAGCATTTGTGATGTTGTTAGGCTAAGCCAGGTATCACTTTTGTAGCCTGACATGTCTCCTACAAGTGTGTGACACTGGATCACTTAGATAACACATAGAATCAAAGTTATTAAAGCTCAAAGTAGGTTCCTCAACACTGACTGCATTTATGGAATTTTCAGAAATAAAGAACAGCCTTCGGTGGGTTGTTGACCACTAATAACTTCTTGATATGATGTAGTTAGACTCTGAAATTGTTACACACTTATAGTACTACATCAGTACTATACCATTGATACACTCTCATGCCCAGAAACAAGATCAAATGAAAATCATTGATGGTCAAAGCAACCCCCAGGGCATTGACCAAGACTATTCTTCATTGATGAATAACACCGATTGCGACAATTTCTATCACTAAAACCCTTTAACGACAGTTTTTAATAAAATTAATTTAAATAATTAGAAATAAATATTAAATAATTATTAATAATTAATAATTAATTTTAAAAATTATTCTAAGATATAAAATTTAACTTTTAATATTTTGACATAAATTTTATTAATATTTTAATTTATTTAAATATTAATGTTAATAAATTTATTTCATAATTATATTAAATAAATTACTTAAAAATGAATTTAATATTTTTAAAATCATTTAAAAATGATATTAAGGTATTAAAAAATATTTTAACTTATAATAAATAACTTTTAATATTTTGATATAAATTTCATTAATATTTTAATATTAATGATAATAAATTTATTTAATAATTATATTAAATAAATTATTTAAATATGATTATAATGTTTTAAAAATGATATAAAGGTTTTAAAAATATTTTAAGTTACAATAAATAACTTTTAATATTTTGACATGAATTACATTAATGTTTTAATATTAATGATAATTATTTAAAAATAATTTTAATATTTTAAAAATCATTTAAAAGTGATATTAATTTTTTAAAAATGTTTTAATATAATAAATAACTTTTAATATTTTGACATGGATTTCATTAATATTTTAAGTTATTTAAATATTAATGATAATGAAATTATTTTATAATTAAATCATTATAAATGATCTTAATGTTTGAAAAATCATTATAAATGATATTAACGTTTAAAAAATCATTTTAAATGATATTAATGTTTGAAAAATCATAATAAATGATATTAATATTTGAAAAATCATAATAAATAATAATAATAATTTGAAAATTGTTATGAGCTTCCGAAAAATGTTATAAATGATAAGTAAATTATCTAAAATAATATTTAAGCTTTGAAATAGAGTTTTATTGAAAATAAACTCGATAATTATCCGATAACGCATTTGGGACATCGAATTGATACCGAAATCAAACCAGATTAAAATAGTTTGACTTGATAACTGTTATGAATACGTGATAATGTGTTTAAGCTGTACGATGAATGTAAATAGCAGTATTATTCGTTATGATGTATTATTCTAATTAAAAGAATAATCTTATTACTGATAGGTCTTTGTATTAAAAATAAAACAATATTGCGTAGAAGTATGCAGCGATCAAGGCAAGTACCTTAACCATTGCATTTACTTTATGCAATGGATCTTGTAAGCAAGTTTCTATACTCTTTTATTATGCAAATATTCTATATATAGCTTTTAATTCTGTGCAAGCCAGTTCTTGAACAGTATTCAATTTATTCATTGAATACCAATATTTCATTATTGTCTTTATATGATTCATATATAATCAAAAATTATTCTGTTCTTTGTAAGCTAAGTTTGGTTATGCAAGTGCCCTCATTTGTATAAATTATTGTATTTGAACATGTTTTAATACATACTATTGAATTTCGATATCTATACATGGTTTAAAAGTTGTCTAAGTTATTTGACTCGGCTAGACATAGTTGCAAATGTATCATTGAATATTAATGTTTATGATAAAGTCGTCCAACTAAATTACTTTAGTTCGGACTCCAGACTGAGTATGAACACCGTGTAATTGGGAAATTTTGATGAGCCAAAGGCGGTTATAATGAACGTAAATGTTGTTCTATTAAGCAGTGTTGATCAATACAGGGCATACGGGCTAATCACCCAACGTGTCCGTAAGTCATGACGGTTTGCAGATGAATTTTTGTACAAACCTTTTCAAGCTTGAAAAATAATGGTTCAAGGTCTATTGACCGCTTAACATTTATAGTCACTACGTCGTTTCAAAATTATAAACGGTTTGATATGTTATTGAGAATTATTTCAAATGGCTTCACAACTATTGATTCGTTGTAGAAGTATAATTCAATGAAAATATTTATTTCTTTCAGCTGATGTTATTAACTGCTATTACTTGCTGAGCAATTAAATGCTCATTTTTGCCTTAAAATTAAATATTTTCAGCTAAGCGTAATCAACCATAAGGTTCTGGCAAGGATAAAAGAAAGGGGAAGCTGAAGGAATAGTTATAAGGTGTTATTTGTAATATCTAGACTATAGTATTATGTTAATATATTAACTATCATGTAATAGTGTACTTAAAGGTCGCCGTACTTGGAGATTTGACAACTCTGATATAATTTATAAGTTTGTAATATATTAATTAGTTTGAATGAATAGTATCGTGTAGCACCAAGTACGGGATTCAAGTACCCAGATTTGGGGGCGTCACACTCTCGGTAATCCAACAAGATATTATACCCTCTACATAGCCCACCAGGACCTGGAAAGTCAGGACTGACATAGAATGTCTCAACATATGAGCAGCAGCCATCCAGTCTGAATCAGGAAAGCTATCATACCAAGACCTAAAGGTCGAGGCTATCATTGTAGGTGGACTATGCTCAATACGGGTGACGAAGGATGAAGACATCTGTAGAACCGTATTATGAGACCATCCAAGGGTCAATTCTAACTCTTCAATATAAATGCATATCCATGACATATAATGCATGCATCATAAATAAATGATAATATGGTGTAATAAATAGAAAGCATTATATATATATCTCTAAATACATCATCTAATAAAGATCAAATACATCATCTCTGTCTATAACTAAAAATAAAAAGTACAGGGAAGTGGGGCACATCCGCCCAATAGCTAACATAAGTTTATCAAAAGAGATAATAAGAGCCTATCAAAATAAATCTATGGTATCTACATCATCCAGCTGGTCAACCTGCTGTAACTCCTTCTGAATCACCGTATCTCCACCAAAGGGAATATCACGTCGATACAGAGGGGGATCTGCTCTAGTGAAACCATCAGAATATAAGCCACCTGAGGGGCCAGTGCCAGAGCTGGAAGGATCAAAAGAATCCACCTCCGATGTATCTCTGCCTAAAAGTCTGATGAAAAGATGTGCCCGATCCAACCACTAGTTCAAGCTAGCAATCTGCTCTAAGTGGGTAGGCTCTCTAACACAGGCAATCTAGTCTGTCATCATCACAGACCCGGGACCCATATCTGCCATAAATTGACTGGCGCGAGTTTGAGCCCCAATGGTACGAGGAGTCCACCAGCGATAGAAGGCATCCTAAGCGTAAGGACCCTCAAATAAAGTAAAGCCATCTAAGCCCATCGGGGGAATCTCTGTGATCGACTGAGATAATGACCAGTGGCATCTAGCAGGAGGTAGATATAGAATATGAATCTCCCCTGTCATTCTCCTAATAGCTCGCTCTCCCAAGTAGAGCTCCCAGCCTCCCTCAGTTAAGAAAAGGATCCGACAAGTGGATACTGCATACTCTGCCCCGGTCGAAAAGCCATCCTCAAAACCTACTATCAGATGATCTGGGGTAAGGAACCCATGTGATAACATTGGCAGTCAGCAACTCCAATTGTAAGCGACAATGGGTAAACCCCTCCGCCACATGGACCTCTGCTAAAGTGGAATAATGCCAGTGATGTCCCCCGGATAGGTCTCCAGACCTAAGGTAGCAACTGAGCGTAGGCAAGGGAGCCTCTTATATGCCCAAAATTGAGAATGCAAAGAGTAAATGCCATCAATTATGAAGGTTGACAACCCGAGCGAGGGAAATTGAAAGATAAAGGGAAATTACTCACCAACAAAAATGGATAAAAACCTAAACAAGCCTCCGTCACGCACTATGAGCGTAGAGGCATCCCTTGAAGGAAATAGGCAAAGGTGAACGATCCCCAATCTAAGTCTCTGATGCGATCCACATCATGGGTGGCGCTGACTAAAGAAAAAGAGACTGTCGAGGTGTTGTCCACCAAGAAATAACCCCTGATGATGATCAAGAACAATCACTGAATAATGAGATCTCTATCCCTCTGATCAGCAGTCGGCGGCTTAGACAAAGCTCCACTCTAAGCATCAACTCTGAAGGGACCAGAGCAGATCGCTCGACCCTTAAGGGCCGAAGCATGAACTCCTAATAGAGATCAAACTGCAGCTGGTGAAATGCCAGCCACTAAAGGCACCGGCTCCCTTGTAAACTCCAATCCAGTGATGAACCGCCAGTCCATCGGTGTCATCATCACCTCGTAGTCCAATAGATGGAGATACTTTGTTTGATAAAACCAGCGCTCAGATAAAACCGGCAAATCACCCTAAGGGCAGCAACGGGGAGTAATAAAAAAGAAAGCATGAAAACCCCAGGAATGGATGATGGCCTAATACTTCAGATGAAGGGTCCGATATAAAGAATGAATACTAAACCAGTTCCCCCTAGGCTGGGTAAAGCCAGGAACTTGCATCAATTTCAAATAAAAATTTAACCATTGCCCCAAAAGTAAAAAAGAAGAAATTCAAGAAATGAAGATTTCCGTTACCTCATTCGCATGAAGGTAGACTAATGGGTGACGTCTAAAATCGCCCAGAAGATCGAGATTCATCACATTAATACCATGGAGGTCTCAACATGGAATACAAGAAGAAGTGGGGTCCACAATAGGAACATCCTCCTCCTCGTCTATAGCTTCCGTCTTATCAACTCTAATAAGACGAATCACCGACTCGGTTAATCGACGAGGCTGATGGGTCGGACGAGGCAATGGAAAATCAGAAGCTGCCCTCCTCACGCCTGAAGAAAACCTGCGAGAGTTACTCGGTCTATCTGAATCAATGACCTGAACAAAATCTCCAAATCACCTCAGAAAGGGTGAGGTACGTTTCAATTTTAAATTCAAGTCATTGCATCATGCATGATCTAGATGTGTAAACTTACATTATTTTAACATACATTCCTAGTAGAGTTAAATTTCCATGTATATTAAGTGCCCAGACTCATGAATTTTTTTTTTGCCAGAGTCTCCTTTATAAAATGGTTTGTCCGCATGCACACAGGCATGACTAGGTGGCCATTTAGTAGCACACGAACCCAAAATCAAGAGCATTTCATATGACATGTGATAACATTAAAATTAAACCCACAATGGTAGCCAAATCATCATGTGCATTTTTATGAAAATTCAATGTTCATTTGTCCTCAAATAGGATGACTAAAATAACCAAAATGGGTGAAAAATGACCGTCATGAAAATGAACTTTTTTTACACTGAAATGTTTAGCATGGCAAAATACTAGTATTTACTAAGTCTGTTCATTTTTATTAAGTGATATAAGCGTACATATGTGATACATTGTGTTTAAACCCATTATACATGAAATCAAGCTTTCTAAACAGTCAAAACTTGAAAAGAAAGGATGTAAACGTTACCTAAGAAGTGCAGAACGTGTGTACGGTGATGAAACTCGCAAAAAATAGCCCGAACTGAGTAGATCTGAGTAGGAATTTTTGGATTTTTTGATATAGTTCAAGTTAAAAATGACTTTTGAAAGGGCCAGGGGGTTTAAATCCACCCGCGGTCTGATGCGAGTCTACTAGCGGCAGTCGCAGGTAGAACTAAGGTAGCCTAGGGTGGACCCTACCCCATCTGACTTGATCAAATTTAAGTCAGAGCAGGGTCCCCTAAAGCCAAAAAGTCAAATAAGCAAAAAAGGTTCTACGCGATTGAGCAGAAAGGGCCTGAAATCTTGAAATAGGATACCAAACTTCAGAAGTCTGAAAATCTCCTATAAACAGTTGGTGACAGCCCTAGCATAACATCGGATAGGAGTCTGGATGCAAGACGTTGGGAACTACTTCGGTGAAGATATTGGAGAATCTGGTATTAAAAACAGTTGGTGACAACCCATCGTAGCATCGGAGAAGGATCCGGTGATGTAAGCCGTTGGACACTACTTCAACGAAGACATTGAAACAGACCGGTGATGAGAACCTTTGTAAACTACCGTTTGAGTAGGCATCGAGACAGCCCAGTGAAAAACCTTCGCAAACTACTGTTTGAGTAGGCATCGAGACCGTCCGGTGATGAAGCCTTTGTAAACTACCGTTCGAGTAGGAATCAAGACAGTTCGGTGAAGAACCTTTGTAAACTACCGGCAGGGTAGGTATCGAGATCATCTGATATTGCAAACCGTTGATGACAGCCCCTGCGTAGCATCGGAGAGGGATCCGGCGATGTAAGCCATTGAAGACTACTTCAATAAAGACAACGAATAATTTGATATTAGAAACTGCTGTTGTTAACTGTGACGCCCCTAAATTCAGATACCTGTACCTCGAATCTGGTGCTTCAAGTTCTAATTCTAATAATATACTAATAATACATACAACGGAAAAATAGAATAATTTACATTGATATAACATAAATATTCTCGTCTCCAGTCTCGAAGCTAATAATGATAGACTTCATAACTTAATCCAAAACATAACTTAATACATAACATACCTAAGTCTTAATACAACATAATAATTATATTATAACATAGTAGGACAAAGCTACTCCAGAGCCTTGCCTTTGCCTTTATCCTTGCCTGAGGGTCCACACTATTTTATCTCAACTGAAAAGTTTAAGGAAGCAAGAATGGGCAACAAATTTGCCCAGCAAGTAACATACAATAAGGGTAAACAGGCATATAATAAGCTCAAAATATCAAGAGTATAGTGATAATTGATAGCTCAAAAATTCAAAGAATAATATTATGAACAAAGTAAATATCAATGGTTCCAAATCTACTCTTTGAAGTCAATAAAGAGTCACTATGGACTGGAAGATTATAAAAACATTCAAAGGTTTCAACAATTTCAAGTGAATGAATAGATGTCACTGGGTGTCACTATGGACCACGATTTCTAGAATCAAAAGATTTCATCAAATTACAAAATAAATATTGAATACCGAGTAGTTGCTATGGACCATGAACTCCTGCTAGAATTAACAATATTACACTGCTAATCCAATAGGTACAATAGGTGATCAGCCTAAAGTACCTAGTGTTATGCATAACATCCCCCTGCCGTGCGCGCAAATGTCGGACCTATGACGTTGTATAGTTTTCTCTTCTATGAGGGTTGTTCATCTCAGTAGATTTTTAAAATTCCGCACCAAAGAAATTTTTTTGGATTCCTTTCAAATTCACAGATATTGGTATAGCCAAATAAAATGACATAGACCTATTTTAACACATTTAGGAACAATTAATACGCTCAACATTTGTAACAAGATTCAAAGAATAATTTTCAAAGATGTAAGTATGATTTAAATCAACCTTTAGAGTATGAATAATAATTTCCAAGAATTTAGATATCCCAAGAATTAGAACAATTGGCTTATACGATCAATAAATATACAAGCCCAGACATTTGCTCAATATATATGGTTGATATAACAACAATTGGAAACTTACACAATATTCAAGGTTGTGTAGGTTAGGATACTTGCATTTAATATAAAAAACCAAAGAAGTTAGGGACTTTCATAATATATAACAGTTGGTATAACAATAATTCATTTACTCAAAGTGAGGGAACTGGCATCATGCACAAAGTTGCGTAAGTAGAGAACTTGCACAAAAGAGACAAGGTTTAGATAGTTGCACAATATCCAAAGTTTTGTAAGTTAGGGAAGTTGCATTTAATATGAAAACCAAAAGAAGTTAAAAACTTTCATAATATATAACAGTTGGTATAACAATAATTTATTTACTCTTAGTGAGGGAACTGACATAATGCACAAAGTTGTGTAAGTAGAGAACTTGCACTGAAGAGATAAGGTTTAGATACTTGCACAACATCCAAAGTTGTGTAAGTTAGGAAACTTGCCTGAATTGCTGCTAACTATTTAGCTCTACGATTATACTCTTCGAATAACCTATATTAACCATAATCATTCTAATTATTAATCTCTGTTTAATCCACATAATGATCTATGTAAACTTAACTGTAAACTTTTTCTAATATGAACTAACCACAGCTCATAACATTTTAATTATTTAGGTAATTATCTGTTATAAATAAGTTGACTCTTTTGTTTAGCTCTCCTTGGTTCACTTAATACATCGAAATTATTTTCGTCACGCTAGTACCTGACAGCGTAAGATAGTCGTTGGATTCTACCATGATTATCTAGTTTGGTCCTCCTAGTTCATTATTATCACTTCCATGGGTTAATCACACTTGGACAGACTTTAATAAGTTTTTGTAAAGATTTAAAAGTGATTAGCAAGTCTGGTGTAAGAATTTTCAGTGTTTAGTCATTCTGCAGAAGTGTTCTACGATTTACAATCACTCCACGATTTGCTGAAACCACCCTATGATGGTCGGGCTTGCTCCATGATTTGATTTACAATTGGCCTGGTCTACTCTACAATCTGCGAGAGCATTCCACGATCAGAGTGAAGCCACACTACGATCGTGGGGTACGGCCCGCGATTTTTGAAACTAATCCAACTATAAGGTCTTGGTCTGGGACTGAGCTCCACGATTAGTAGAGTCATTCTACGATCGTAGGGTTCATTGTATGATTTACTCAGAGAAGCTCCACGATCGTCGGAGTTAGTCTATGATCGTAGTTTTACTGCTACGATCTACTCAGTGAAGGTCCACGATCGTTAGAGTTAGTCTACAATCGTAGGGTTCATTGCTATGATTTGAGGCTAAGTCATACTTTGACATTCTAGTTCAAAGGAAAATCTTTGGCTGACTGATCTGAGGCTATACTCCTACATTCCAATATATGCACAACATGGACTAAGTCTGACTTGGTCTGTTAGTTAAGGCATAAAGATCTAGAACTCAGGTTTGACACATTCGAGGGTTGAAGTGTGGCTTAACATCGGTTCTTTTAGCAGGGTATTGATCATTTTGACAGAAGTCTAGAACTGTTTTTGACAAGGAATAGAAGATGGGGTTACACGTTACATTGGTTTTATTCATAATTTGAGTATAATATTTCCACTACCAACACTTATGGCCTGCATATGATGTAAACACAACACTCTGGGCTCTTTTAGTTTACTGGTCTGACTCTTGATATTATCTGAACAAAGTGACTAAGGTCATCATTCTAAATCTGATTCAAGTTATTATTCGATTAGACACATGTCATGCATTATTACATCATAACAGACTTTAGTTTAAGGGACTTAAGGTTAAGGGGTCTGTGTACCTTCTTGAAGTAAGTTAATAATATTAGATTAAGATATTATTACGTGATTGATAACATTTGGATTAAAGTGTTATTAAATCATTGATTTAAAATATTATTTAATGATTAATAATATTAGTAAATGATTTGAATATTATTAAATAATTAATAATATTAAATGAGAGTTTAAAAGAGGAGCTAAGTTATTGATTGGACATTCAATAAGCCATATTGAATGTATAGTAGGATGAATTGAAAATTTAATATGTTAAAAAAGGGAATACAGTTTGAATTCGATTTGCTGAATTAATTATGTTAACTTAAATTCAGCTTGCTGAATTGGTGTATTAGGTTTGCTGAATTGGTGTATTAAGTTTTCTGAATTAGTGAATCCAGGTTGCTGGATTATAATTCAGTTTGAATTTAGGTTGCTGAATTAGATATTCGGCTTAATGGATTATAAAGAAGAACTTATAATATGAAAGATTAAATGTTAATTCACAAGTTATATGATAAAGTAGTGGTACAGTCGTACTCTTTAATGGTTGATGTATAGTATCTGGGCTAAACGATTTCTTTAGGGAGCAGAGGTATATATCCTTATTGTATTTAAACTTGTTGAACAAAGTAGTTGCTCACCCTTGCTATATCATGATAACAAATTTCAGATTAAAACGAAGGCTCGAAGAAAGATAGAGACAAAGGCAAAGTTTCAAGAATAGATTGTTATATAGTTATAACTACTAAGTTATCTGACGCAAATGATGTTGTAAAGTTTTTAAGTTATTAAAGGTATGAATTCAGTTAAGGTTAATAGACCTTGAAAAATGTTATAGAGTCATGCGAAATAAATAATTTATGTTTATATATTCCGCATTAGTTTATAAAATATGTATGAAGATTAAGTACTGTAACGTACCAGGTTCAAGGTTCTAGGGACCCGAATTTGGGGGCGTCACAGAAATGATGCAAGCTTCTTGTTGCCTTCTTTCTTCCTAAACTCCTATAGGTTACCGAACTACAGAGTTCCTCTTGAGCTTCCCTTTTTAACTCTCAACTTAATATATCTCTCTTCTAAATGTAGAGTTTACAATTTTAGCAAGCCTTATGGGATGAATAAAGGCCTCTATTTATAGGAAAGCTTTTTGTAGGGGTTTTCGGCACATAAACGCAGCGGAAATTAAAAATTTTTGAAACCCTAAAACAGGATCCATGCGAAAACATATTAATTCAGAGGTTAAGATATGTTTTACCGATTATTCAAGCCTGAAAGGAGACGATGGAGATTCTGGAACTGCTTCGAATCCTCAACGCAATCCAACGGAACTGCGCCTCTACGGTATCCACACGAACGTCCCGCGAATCGTCACACGATCTGCAGCAAGGAAAGCTGCGGTACTAGCCGCCAAGGATCTGGACCTTTTGAAATTTTTCTCTCTAGTCTCTCTCTAAGAGCGGCTAGGGTTTTGATATCGAATAATACCTTAGACGGCTGATATATCATATATATAGCAGTTAAAGGAATTAACCAAAACCTAATCCAATTAGAAATATAAAATCCGAATTTATATATATATATATATATATATATATATATATATATTATATCTTAATTAAGTCTTACTTAATTAATATACATATATATATATATATACAAATTATCCTATTAATTTAAATTCATAATTTAAATACTATCAATCATATTGATATATTTAAATCCATACAATTTAAATTAATTCCCTTTTAATTACGTTCTAAGTGTGTGACCCTATAGGTTATTATTATGTTGGCAATAATTTTAAAATCATATTATAAAATTATAAACAGTGAGCGGCATCTAGTAATGCATCACTGCTACCCAAATAATAATAAGATCGGTGATTCGATACAACCTTTTCGTGACCAATGTTTCAATGTAATTTAATCCTTTTAACCTTGACATCCTAGATTAAACTCGAGGCATGGAATGTGTCATCCTCTTCATAATTTAATCTGAGTTTTCTTGATCGATGAGTAGACTATATGAAACAAATCACTATTTGAGCATGGCTATGCATTTCATAGTCCTACTCAATCAAGAGGCCTATGGATATCACCCCTAATATATTGGAGGGTTAAATTCCATCTAGATCACTCATATTCCTCACACGATTCATGATGTACCTAATAATCACCTTTATCATCCATCTATTAAAGGTGGCCTTTGATGATATCAAAGTACATAAATTCTCGTGTAGTAATATAGTGATTTCAGGTCGGAGGATCATTACATCATTGTCACTATGAGAATTGCTTATGACACTTTGCATAATGCTCCACGTAGAATTCTCATGGTGGGTCTGCCCAGTACATTGTTCTCTAACATGTACCTATGCATTGACTCAATATCTCATATATTTATGACCAATGAGATTTGGCCATCAGTCAATCCACATACTAGTCTCAATGTATCATTGTTATCCCATTAACAATGACACTCGACTAGGGACATTTAAGAGTAATGATACTAATTGTAACTATATGATCTCATGATCAAGTCACATACTTGAAGCCATATAATTTGTATCACTATTCTAAGGACTTTTATTATGTTAACATTTATATAACGCAGTAAATAAAACCATAATAAAATAATTCATTTATTCAATCAAATATAATATCAAAAATGTTTAAGCAATTACATCAAAGAATTAGCCTCTAGGGCATAAACTCTAACACTTTTGTCCAATCATTGGTCATTACTCAGATTTTTGGACTGGCTTTAACTGAATCAACCGTTGGTTAATAGGGGTTTAGTGAAAAGTTTATTACCAACTCACTGTTAACCATACTACTTAAAATCACTGCAGCCCACATGAGATTAATTTTAATATAAAGTAACATAGGGTGGCTATAGACCCGTGGTCTAGTTCGGCTGAGAGCAAGCAACCCCTTTTTTAAAACTGAAAATACATAATCCTAAGATCATAGTGAACAACAACGCACCAATCTGATTTCCCCGTTTGGGCTCAGTGACCTAGACCCGATAGGTTTAACAAGATTTTTTAACATCATTGGGCTGGGGTAATAATACTTGTATAATTCGTTGGGTCCTAGCAACATGTTCACGCCATAATTGATTAGGCTACCGTAATTACTCCATGATCACATATTACATGTAAATGCTCATAATACTTAAATAATTATTAATAATAATAATTAATCCATTACATTAATTAATCATCCCCTCATTAGTTTAATTAATGAATTATTTTATTCCACCACTTTGCCACACTAGGCACATCTCATAAGCTTAATTAAGCTCATTATTATTTCCATCACATTTCTCAACTTTGACAAACTCAGCTTGATTTAAATTGAACTATCAAATTTCAAGACATACATAAATATATATGTATTCAATATAAATATTCAAACATTTTCAAGTTTCAATACTAATATTATCTGTAAAATTTACGGGTATTACATCCTCCCCCCTTATAAAAATTCAGTCCTCGGAATTGGTACAAGATTACACAAACAGATGGGGGATAGTCCCTTCTTATCTTATCTTCTAATTCCCACGTAGCCTCCTCGGCGTCGTGGTTTCGCCAATTTACTTTTATAGAAGATATAAATTTATTTCTAAATGTTTGTTCTTTCCGATCTAGTATTTGGATAGGAATTTCTCCATAAGACAAATTCTTTTCCACTAGAATGGGCTCATAGGATATCACGTGCTTATAGTCAAGCTTGTATAGACGTAACACGGAAACGTGAAACACGTTGTGGATGTGCTCCAATTTAGGCGGTAAAGCTACCTCATACGCCACCTCGCCTATCCTTTTCAATACTTTGAACTGTCCTATGAACCTCAAAATTAATTTTCCTTTCTTACCAAATCTTATATTTTCTTTTCAGGGAAACACTTTCAAAAACACGAAACTACCGACTTTAAAGTCTCAGTTCTGACGATGCAAATCTGCGTATTTCTTCTGGCAATCTTGAGCTGCTACTAATTTGGCTCTTATTATTGTCACCACATATGCCGTCTGTTAAACTAATTCTGGTCCCAAAAGTCGTCGTTCTCTGACTTCATCCCAACATAATGGTGTCCTGCACTTCCTTCCCTAGAAAGCTTCGTATGGAGGCATGCCAATACTAGCATGATAACTATTATTATAAGCAAATTCTACTAAGGGTAAATAATCATCCTAATTCCCCTTAAAGTCCATCACCCAAGCTCTAAGACTGTCTTCTAGGGTTTGTATAGTTCGCTCACTCTGTATGTCTGTCTGAGGATGATATATAGTACTCAACCTTAACTGTGTTCCCATCCTCTCTTGCAAGCTCTTCCAAAAATTTGACGTGAAGCGCAGATCTCGATCAGAAATAATTGACACCGACACTCTATGTCACGAAATGATTTCTTTTACTTATAGACTTGCTAACTGATTGAAATTAAATTAGATTTTGATTGGTAGAAAATGAGTTGTCTTCGTTAGTCGATCCAGGATGACCCAAATGGCATCATAACCCTTATGTGTGACCGGAAGTCCCACCACAAAATCCATCGTAATGTGCTCCCATTTCTATTCTGGTATTTTCAACGGTTGAAGTAGACCACTTGGCCTCTGGTGCTCTGCTTTAACTCGTTGACAGGTAAGACATCTACTAACATACTCTGCAACCTCCCGTTGGGCCACCAAAAGTGTTGTCGAAGATCTCAATACATTTTTGTGCCTCCTGGATGAACATAGTATATCGTATTATGTGCTTCGTGTAAGATCTCCCCTCTCAGTTCTATTACAGCTGGCACCCATATTCGACATTCAAATCTCAATATACCGTCCTTATCCATCTTGAACCTTTCTTCTTCATTTTTTACTATTCTCTTCCTTATCTTCTCGCACTCTCCATCCTTCTCTTATGATTCCTTTATTCTATCCAATAACGTCGGACGAGCTTCTATTACAAATAATTTTCCCTTGAACCTTCCGGGTCCTTTCACTTTCATTTCTAACCTATCCGTTTCTTTTATTAGCTCCTCTTGAGATGTTAACGCAAACGACTTCTCCCTTCCCTTCCTACTCAATGTGTCGGCTACTATGTTTGCCTTTCCCAGATGATAAAGAATTCCACAGTCATAATCTTTGATTAGTTCCAACCACCTCCTTTGTCGCATGTTTAACTCCTTTTGTATGAAGATATATTTCAGACTCTTGTGGTCTGTATATATCTCACATTTTTCTCTATACAAGTAGTGCCTCCAAATCTTCAACGCAAAAACTACTGCCGCTAACTCCAAGTCATGGGTAGGGTATCGCTTTTTGTAATCCCTCAATTGTCGTGATGCATACTCAATGACCTTGCCATGTTACATTAGCACACAACCAAGTCCCTTGTGCGACGCATCACTATACACCACGAAGCCTCCCATATCATCTGGCAATGATAATACAGGCGCCTTGCTCAACCTTTTCTTCAACTCCTTAAAACTTTCTTCGCATTTTTCTGTCCAAACAAACTTCACAGTCTTCCTCGTTAGATTGGTCAACGGGGTCACTATCATAGAAAAATCTTAGATAAACCTTCGATAGTACTCGGCTAACCCTAATAAACTTCTTACTTCTGTTGGTGTCTTTGGCTGTTCCCAATTACTCACTACCTCCACTTTTGCAGGATCTACTAAAATTTCATCTTTATCTATCACGTGCCCCAAAAATTAAACCTTCTCCATCCAAAATTCACACTTCAAAAATTTTGCTTACATCTTCTCCCTTCTTAGTGCTTCTAATACCATCCGTAGATGTTCGGCGTGTTCTTCCTTTGTCTTTTAATAAATCAAGATGTCATCAATGAAAACTACCACAAACTTATCCAAGTATGGCTTGAAATCTTTATTCATCAAGTCCATAAATGTCGTTGGAGCATTAGTCAACCCAAACGACATCACCAATAACTCATAATGTCCATATCTAGTTCAAAATATCGTCTTTGGTATGTCCTATTTTCGTACCTTCAACTAATGATAACCCGTTCGCAGATCTATTTTTGAAAAACATTTTGCTCCCTTCAACTGATCGAAAAGGTCATCTATCCTCGATAACGGATAGTTATTCTTGATCGTCACTCTACTCAATTCTCGATAATCGATACAGGGCCTCATCGATCCATCCTTCTTCTTAACAAACAACATCGGTGTTTTCCAAGGAGACACACTCGGCTGAATATAACTGTGACGCCCCCAAATCCGGGTTCCTCTCTTTCCTCAGACCCGGTGCAGTCACGATACTACTATCGTCAAACTATTACATCTTTTAATCATTAGTAAAAGAATACAACTTTGTTTATTACAATTTAGAATATAAATTCTATTCATATCCAAGATCTCGTCTTTACATCATATTCGATGTTACTAAAATGCGGAATAATTTAAACTGTATTCTTCATTGCGATACTATCTATCTTTAACAATCAAGAAGCACAAAATCTTTAACGTGAATCCTTAACCTGCAAAAGTGGTTATTTGCAAGAGTGAGCTCGACAGCTCAGCAATTCTAACAATTTTCATGCATCACATAGCATACAACATCATACTCAGTTCATCCATTTATAAACAATTTATATTTACTACGCATGTTACTTTTCACATAACAAGTATATCATCAAAGATTAACTTTCAATCTCATTTATATCTCATATACAGTTCATATATAAGTTCACATTATCACAGCATAATATAATTCAACTAACAGTTATTGAATTCATATATCAAATAGGAACTGAAAGACTTGCCTGATGCGTAGTTTAACAACTACGACTTAACTGCTTAAGAATCTCTACACTTTGTGTAATCCTACACAGTTATATTAACTATAGAGATCACACTCATTAGTTATATGTATCCACACATTCTCAATGTAATAATAAAGGTTACATTGTTGTCTAACTTGGTTCTTAGAACCTTGTTTCACTTTCCTATCATACGCTTAGTATCGTTAGATACGTATAGTTATATCTTAACCATACTCAATATCAATATTAACACACTTAACTATTTAAGTGTTCGACACATATTTAAAACTCATAAATCTATAATCCATATTGCTCTTACGTTTCTCAAACCTTATCGAAATCATTACATAAAAATTAATAAATTACACTTCATATAACATATAGTTAACTATCATACGTTATACTTTTAATATCGCATGGTTGCACATAGAAATTAATAAATTACTTATCTTATCAATTAATCAATAATAATATTAATTAATCCATTTCTCATAAATCAATGGAATTATAATTTCCATACTAATTGATTAACACTTTATATGATTTATTATCACGTTAAATTAATATAAATCTTATTATATTTATAAATTATTTACTCATTAATCTACATATTATCACATAATTACTTGATAATTGTATATTGTCCATAACAATAATTAATATTATAAAACAATTTATCTCATTCCTCATCAACTTAATAATTACAAATTCGATTATACTTATAATCGATTTTCTTATTATTATACTATCACTAGCCAAAATAATAAATCCACATACTATAATAACAATTAATATAGATTAATTGTTTAATTAATAATTCTTCCATCCTTGAATTAATTAATCGTCGGATCTATTATCACGCCACACAAGGCATTTCTCACAAGCTTACATTAAGCTTATACTTACTCTCAATATTTATTCATTTCCACCACACTACTTGTCCACCACATGTTTAATTTATTTAGAACTATTAAGTCACAAGGTTCACATATATAAATATATCGTGAATGAAAATATTCCAATATTCTATATAACTTTTACGGTAATATAATAACTCAAGCTATTAAAATGCTAAACTACTTCACTTAATTATACTTATAATAAGTATAACCTTTACGCTTATAATAATTAATATATATTCTATTAATCATTATAAATAATAATATACATGATAAAATAATAACTTAAGTTATTTAATAACTTAGTTTTCTTCCATTAATCAAACTCCCTTGAAAATATATTAGAAATTATGTATTTAACCATAACATAAAATAGTATGTTTTCTCCAAATAAAGACATTCATTATTAGAAATAATTTACTTATTGTCTTAAGATATTAATCTTAATATAATATCTATTAAAATAATTACATGTACGGCACATGTACATATATTATATATAGAAAATAGATAATAAGTTTATTTTCTATTATAATAACTTGTTTTCATCAATTTATTTACATATAGCAATACATTTAATATATTTACTATATTAATTAATCATACCTATCATCTCAAATATATAAGGTAATATTATTATTCAAAAATAACATTTCCTTCATTTATTAAAATAATTTAATATTAGAAATTATCTTAATATCCTTTATTAGAAATATATACAAATTATTTCTCTTCCCTTTCAATAAATTGTATCCAAAAAAATTTCTTTAAATCTATACATTTAACCATATCCCAATTATAAATTATTCATTTAAAGATATAATGATTTCTATCTCCCTTTAATAACGTATATATATTTATTAACGCTATTCGCACGTCAAACTTTCTCACATATTACCACTCTAAGTAATATATATAAAAAATATCAACTAAATTACACATTCAACACACATATTAATTCACTCCTTTACTTAAGCAAATTAAACACTTTACTATATCACCATAGTTAATTAAGGTTCAATATTCATATAATACTATTCCATAATATAACTCCCAACTTAAATTAACTAATATTTATTCTTATTAGTTAATTCCTTAACTAACTCATGCTTCACTATCCAAACCTATTCACGGATAGCTTAAGTGCTATTAATAACCTATATTATAAACATACTAGTTATTAATACACATACACAAGAATATGGTGATTATACATTAAGGATATTTAATGTCACCAACATACTATGATAAATAATTCTATAAATTATTTAATATTGATAGGAATTTATCCATTTCCTTTATCTCAACCGAATCGTCTCTAAAATAAATAACAAATATATATTAATAATATATTTATTAATCACAAAAACACATATTACATAGTCCATATTACCCTATGTACTGTAATACCACATACCTCATATCACATATATATACTCTTATTCGAACCCATCTCCCAGTTTAAGAATTTTATTTATTAAATCCTTAATTAATAATATCTGAAAATTCGGGCTCTCACATCCTCTCCCCCTTATAAGGATTCCGTCCTCGGAATCACCAAAACTTCCTCTGCTCGGTGCTATTCCGATTATTACTTATTGTCTTGAATACTTTTATTCATTCTCTTTTCGGAAGTTTTATTATAACTTGCTCACTTGCATTCTACTACATTCTCTTTTCTAAAGAACATTCTACTTACTACTTTCATCATTCAAAAGAATAAGAATCTTCCACGATTTTTCAATAATCGGGAAGTAGTATGAATAACTCATATTCCAATTTATGCTGAGGGGTCACACAAGACCGTGAACTCTTCTCTAGGTTTACTAGTGCTTCAACACAATCCTTCACACTACAAACCAGAGTGTTTATCAATCACAAAGACTGAAAACACCCTCCACACGTACACTAGGTGGCCAGCCTATTGTACCACTACGTTTGGGCCGCAACGTAGTGTTTTGTAACGACTATATGCGTTACGCTCGAAACCATTGTCCCCGAAAACATGTCGCCTTATAGGGTTGTTCACCTCAGCTTTTCAACATCTGAATCCGCACCAGAGCAATCTGGTTTGGCATAAATACACAAGAATGCTTGAATTCCGTAATTATTCTCTAACAGTCGTCTAGCCGAATCAAATAGCTTAGACTTTTATCAATAATCCGGACATCAATCGAAACATATCAATCCTCCTAACTGACCTTTTTTATAGTTCAAACAAAAACCAAAAATTCTTTTATGACATCATAATACCGTACCACCTCAGTCGTACGTTGAAAATTCTGTCATTTTATGACTTTATCATACTACATCATACCATCATAGACAGACGATCTCACGATCGCTCCGGACACTAGGTTTGATAGCATTGATGACTCCATCGTTTACCATTCTACACCATATCAAATGATGCATATGGTTAAAAATACGTTTTGAAAGATTTTCAAATCATTTTTGTCTTAGCCGAAACAAATAGCATAGACATACGAATAACGGTATCGTTTTTAAAACTCATTGGTTCAGTCATCTAACCCAATATTTTCTCAAGAAAATCGAAGTGCAAACACTAGCACGAAGTCAATAAATTTTAAAAATCTAGCATTGCTAGAAGATTTAGAAAAATCCAAATTCCTCCATCTCTTCAATATCTTACTACCATCAATACTCACTATTCCAAAACTCTTAATTATTGATATATAATATATCTATTCCCAGTACAGTTCACCAACTTACCACACCATGGAAGTTCAGGAACTTACCACAATCATATGGGTGTAGAAACTTATCCTAGTCAGACCAAAGTCGTCCATTCGCTGAGGGGTCCCACCATACGGTTATGAGTCACGAACTCGTCATAGGTATGAGTCTTAAGAACTCTCACCTAATCTTAATATTATCTAATTTAATCTTAGAAATCTCTTTCTATCAAAATAAATATGAGAAAAGAATCATCTTTTCACCATATGTATAATGATAGCGCGACACTAACATTCCAATGATTATCAATGGGATGCACTCAGTGCAAGCACAAACCTCTGCCCATACCAAAGTTTGTACAACTAAGCCATCACATGAGTCCTCAATGGAAATCGAACACTTAACTCTATTTTACTCTATTACTTGCTCGTTACGAGCATTCTACGTTTCATCACATACAACTCCTCATGAGTTCATCTCGTACTTTTCATAGTACATTCACTTATAGCATCAAGCTATACACACTTAGTCGTTACAGACTATTTATCATTTTATAGTTCAATCTGATCACGTCGTGATCATCACTATACCTTAGGGTTCTTTTCCTATTATCAACCAAACTCCATCTGAGTTTATTCTCACTATCTTTGTCATATACATCTTATAGACATCGTCTTAACATTTTTATTACCGGAGTTAGGAAATGTTGGGTTTGTATGTAACACAATCATGCAATCAAATCACATAAATAGGGCAGAAGCGTAAAAACTAGGTTTTCAAAATTTATACAAACCCATAACCATGATCATGCTTTGTGCTTGTTATCAATAACAGAAAAGAGAGAACATGGAATTATACCTTTGAAGATCTAAGCTTCCTCAGGTACAAGTTCTACTCCTTTGATTCCTTTGATTCCTCTGATAGTGGCTCCTTCCCTTGAATAATGTCAGCCACCCAAATGTTTGGCCTCTAACGGTGATCCACCAAGGAAGATGAAGAACTCAAGAAGATGGGTTATTGGCTTAACCCTTGTTTCTATCTCTATAGAATATGTGTACTCCCAACTCTTGGAAAATTTCACATCCCTTATTTCTGATATAAGACTCTCTTATATAGATATTAGGTTAACCATCCTAATCCAATTAGAATAGGGTTTTATTTAATTAATTAATTAAATACTTTTAATTAATTTATATCCTAATCTTTATTAGGATTGAGAGAGAGTACTGATATTATATTAATTCCTAAACTCCTTTAGAATTAAAATAATAATAATAATATTAATATTAATAAGACTCCTCTTATTAATTTATATTTAATATTTCTAAAATATTAAATAATAAACATTAAGCTATTTAATTTATTCTATCATCATAGATTAAATTAATTATACTTAATGCATTATTACTATCATGCCATTTTCTTCTTAAATAATTCTTCTTCCTTTTATGGTGTGACCCTTTAGGTTCTCCATATTAAACCGGTTGTGAATAAATCAATTAGAACAATTCTAATCTTATTTAAATAAACAAATTAAACTAATAATCTATTTAAATAAATAACATTTATTCTACAATAGGGATAAGCCTCCCTAGCGATCAACGACTTTCCAGATAATATAGATTTCAACATTAATCATAAAAGAACCTGTGAGTTAATAGTTACCGTACAATTCAATCCTTCCACCATACAATGTCCCAATTAAATATAAGACATGGATTTACTGTCAAGTCTTAATTTATTTAATCATATGTATTTCGATTAGAAAATGCACAACTCCAAATAATGCAAATTAGAAACCTCTTTCTAATTTCATTCTACCTTGGCCAAGGATTCCTGGGTTGTCATTTAACGAATCACATAGGACATATCTCCTCTTTTACTAGAGGTGGTAGATTCTTTATTGATCATTCATTATCTCCATATGTAACTCATTACACCCAAGCATACCCTATATATGCCTTAAAAAGGCCTTAAGGAATTAGTCAAAGTATAATTTGTTACATACAAGATACTATGATGATCTCAAGTCCAAGGATCACATGTACTACTATCACATTAGGAATTTCTATTGACAGGCGAGTAAAACTCCATTAGGTATTCCATAGCGAGTCACGTTCAGTGAACTTATTCTCCAATAAGCACCTACATACTTGCTTTAGTGTCTCCACACAAATGACTATGAGATCAGTCATCCTCATCCAATGAGCAAGCAACATATGTACCAATCTATCCGGATTTACTAATCCCCTTTTTAGTAATCCCACGATTGGGAACTATTTTAGTTTTAAAGCTTTCTAAGAATTTAGATCTCATTAGCATGATCAACATCATGATTCTAAAAGCATTGCTTAAAACTATGGGTTATTTACATATTATAAAAATAGCACCATGTAGATAATTAAATGCCTTAAATAAATATTTTATTAATAAATAAATAAGATTGTTTACAAAGTATGTGCTTTATCATCATACATGATTGGCTTGTATGCACACTACTATCAATCTCCCACTTGCACTAAAGCCAATCGCCATGGTATCTCATACCCATCTTCTCTAAGTGACGATCAAACTGCTGTTGTGTTAAAGCTTTAGTAAATGGATCTGCAATGTTGTCTTGAGAGTCTACACGCTCCAAGGTGACGTCTCCTCTTTCAATGATCTCCCTGATCAAGTGAAATCGCCGCAACACATGTTTAGATTTCTGATGAGACCTGGGTTCCTTAGCCTGTGCAACCGCTCCGGTGTTGTCACAGTATACGGGAACTGCTTCTCCAATGCTAGGAACCACACCAAGTTCAGTTATGAACTTCTTCATCCAAACAGCTTCCTTTGCAGCTTCACTTGCAGCTATATACTCTGCCTCTGTCACTGAATCAGCAACCGTTTGCTGCTTGGAACTCTTCCAACTCACTGCACCTCCGTTCAAGGTAAACACATACCCTGAAATAGATTTACTGTCATCTTGGTCTGTTTGAAAACTTGAGTCCGTGAATCCCTCGAGTTTTAATTCAGACCCACCGTAGACAAGAAAAATATCTTTAGTCCTTCTCAAGTACTTTAGGATATTTTTCACTACCTTCCAGTGCTCTTCTCCTGGATTCGACTGGTATCTGCTTGTTACACTAAGTGTGTGAGCAACATCCGGTCTAGTACATATCATACCGTACATGATAGATCCTATTGCAGAAGTATAAGGGATCTTACTCATACGGTCTCTCTCCTCAGGTGTCTTTGGGGCCTGTTTCTTGGAGAGATGTATTCCATGGCTCATCGGCATGAGACCTCTTTTGGAATCTTCCATGCTAAACCTCTTTAGCATTGTATCAATGTACGTTCCTTGGGATAAGCCGAGCATCCTTTTAGATCTATCTCTATAGATATTTATCCCCAAAATAAAGTATGCTTCACCCAAGTCCTTCATAGAGAAGTTTTTAGATAACCAGATTTTAATGGATTGTAACATAGGAATGTCATTCCCTATCAGTAATATATCATCAACATATAATACAAGGAATGATACTGCGCTCCCACTAACCTTCTTGTATATACATGGTTCATCCTCGTTTTTGATAAAATCAAACTCTTTGATTGTCTCATCAAAACGAATGTTCCATCTACGAGAAGCTTGCTTCAACCCATAAATGGATCGTTGTAGCTTACAGACTTGATTTGTTCCAACCTTTGAAACAAATCCCTCTGGCTGTGTCATATACACATCCTCCTCAAGTTTCCCATTGAGGAAGGCCGTTTTCACGTCCATCTGCCAGATCTCATAGTCGTTATAAGCTGCAATCGCAAGCAAAATCCGAATGGACTTGAGCATAGCTACTGGTGAGAAGGTTTCATCATAGTCAACTCCTTGTCTTTGTTTGAAACCTTTTGCAACCAGTCGGGCCTTATAGGTCTCTACCTTTCCGTCTGCTCCAGTCTTTTTCTTAAAAACCCATTTACACCCAATAGGTTTAATACCTTCAGGTGGTGAAACCAAAGACCATACTTTGTTTTCATACATGGAGTCCATTTCAGATTTCATGGCTTCAAGCCATTTTCCTGAGTCTTTATTACTCATAGCCTGTTCGTAATTTAATGGATCATCATCATTCATGATGTGTACCTCATCGTCATCCTCTATAACGAATCCATACCTCTCAGGTATCTTCGGTACTCTTCCAGATTTACGAACATGGTGTGGTACAGTAGGTTCTTCTACTTGGTTAGGTACCTGACTTTGATCCGTGGTAACTTGTGGTTCTTGAACTTCTTCAAGATATATCTTACTCCCACTGGCCCCTTCATGGATAAACTCTTTCTCCAAGAAGGTAGCATGTTTCGCAACAAACACCTTTTGATCAGTTGGATGATAGAAATAATACCCTACGGTTTCTTTAGGGTATCCCACAAATCTACACTTATCGGATTTAGTCTGTAGCTTATCATTTTCAAACTTTTTGACATAAGCTGGACAACCCCAAGTCTTAACATGCTTAAGATTTGGTTTCCTCCCTTTCCACATCTCATATGGAGTCTTTGGGGCGGATTTGGTAGGTACCTTGTTAAGTAGGTATGCAGCCGTTTCTAGGGCATATCCCCAGAAGGAAATTGGAAGGTCGGTAAAACTCATCATGGATCGAACCATGTCCAACAGTGTTCGATTTCTCCTTTCAGATACTCCATTTAACTGTGGTGTACCTGGAGGAGTCCATTGTGAGATTATACCATTTTATCTGAGACAATTGAGAAACTCACTGCTTAAGTATTCTCCACCTCGATCTGATCGAAGTATGTTAATACTCTTGCCCGTTTGTTTCTCTACTTCACTTCTGAACTCTTTGAACTTTTTAAATGATTCTGATTTGTATTTCATTAAATACACATATCCAAATCTTGAGTGATCATCAGTGAAAGTAATAAAATAAGAATACCCACCCCGTGCACTTGTTGTCATAGGTCCACAAACGTCTGTGTGAATCAATGCCAACAACTCTGTAACTCTCTCCCCTTTTCCACTAAAAGGATATTTAGTCATTTTACCCATGAGACAAGATTCACAAGTTGGATATGATTCATAATCAGATAGCTCGAGGAGCCCATCTTTATGCAACTTGGATAATCTTGTTTCATTGATATGACCGAGTCTACAGTGCCACATATAGGTATAATTAATATCATCTCTTTTCCTTTTCTTAATTTGTTCAATTTGAAATATATTTTCTTGCAAGTCAAGTGTATAAAGTCCATTTCGCAAATTTCCAATACCATATAAAACATCGTCTTTATAAATAGAACAACCATTGTTCTTTATAATAACGTCAAAACCTTCCATATCCAATACAGAAATTGAAATAATGTTTTTAATAATATTCGGAACATAATAACAATTATTAAGATAAATGGATTTGCCCGAAGGCATTGCTAAACAATAAGTTCCTACAGCTAATGCAGCAACCTTTGCTCCATTCCCCACTCGTAGGATCACCTCATCATTGTTCAGCTTTCTACTTCTGACCAGTCCCTACACATTATTACATATGTGAGAACCACAGCCGGTATCCAATACCCAAGTAGAATTTTGACTTTCTGAAAAATTAATTTCAATCATGAACAAACCTTGATTGGAAGTCGAAGCTTCTCCAAGCTTCTTCTTTGCCAGAAACTTCTTGTAGTTCCTCTTCCAATGACCCGGCTCGTTGCAATGGAAGCACATTCCTTTGCTAGCTGGATCAGATTTCTTTTGTTCCTTTATGTTCACTTTGCCCTTGGTCATCCGAGATCGGAAGAGCTCCTTAGATATCTCATATCTAGCAGTCCTACTTTGTTCACCATACAACTCCTTGAGGTGAATCAACATAGTAGGAGCATCCATGTTTTCGTGCTGACGCTGAAGCTCGTTATTCATGGATGCGAGCATGATGCATTGAGCCACAGATGCATCATCTTGCCACTTTACAATGGTGGCAATCTCTTCCTCAGAGGCTGTTTCGGGAACAGTTCCAGGGACAGGTGAGTTTAGGACATAAGAAATCTTTTCAGCAGTGAGAACTATTCTCAGATTTCTTAGCCAGTCCGTATAATTCGGCCCGGTAAGCTTATTAGCATCAAGTATGCTTCGCAGTGAAATTAGTGATTTTGACATTTAAAATTTTGTATGTGAAAAATAACATTTTTGCAAACATTCATTTTATTAATTTTTGCATACCAAAATAAATTTAGGTCTTTATTTTAAATTGGTATCTCCCACTATTTTTATCAAACTATATTACCCTCACTTATATAGTTCGGCAACATCTAATTAAAGATTTGCTAGTGAGAATAAGGATCCCATTTCAAATGTATATAACCTTGTGGATAGCACAACAAGCGATATACAAATAAATAGGTAGACAACTCTTGTCAATTACATCACCATGTAACTCCTTTTATTTTGCCTCTTAAATCATAATGGTCATGTGTGTGCACATCCGAACTAAAATGATTTAAGTTAAGTCCAGCCTAGCACTTCCATAAATTCAAAAAAGAAAAATTTTCGTCCTTGTGGATAGCACAACAAGACTAGATCGTTCAATTTTCTTGATAAGCATCAAATGTGATTAATTAACATCTTAAATATTCAATACTCGCCTTGTGGATAGCACAACAAACTCATATTAAATATTTAATACTCTATTAACTAATCATGCTAGAAGGCGACGTTCGATATTCCAAATATCATTTGAACGCTTCAGACTTAATATTATATCTTTGAGGGGTTTGTTATTATTTGTCTCATCTTTTTAAGCACGCATGCACATATATATATAAAATACGCGTCATTTTATTAAACATGTGAAGCATGTTTGTATAAAATATAATATATATAACATTTAGCATGCAATATAGAATACTATATTCTACCCGGATTGATTATGGACTTTTATTCTAGTTTGGTTCACTAGAGCCACCAAGTGAACTAAAAGGTCAAACCTAGGAGTGCAAGAATTTAAATTTTAAATGTAACTATTACATTTAAACCCGGGCTCCATACAAACGGTTCTTCACGCGCTCCTCGCTCCTTGGTCTCCAATTTCTTCAAAATAATTCTAACTATCTCTATTACATTAACTATTTAAAATTAAATAGAAACCTTGATCAGCAGTCAAGGGGAAGTACATTGAAAGGAGATAGAATTTACATCAAGAATAAAACTAGAGAAGACGAGGTACGCAGACCCCATTTTATAAAACTCATACATTCAAGCATTCATTCAAAATAAAATCCAATCACATTGGTCATAGTCCATAATCAACCCCATTTATTATCATACACATCAACATATGCATCAATAAATATCCATTCATCTCATGAATAACAATGCTATTCCATATATGGATCGATGTTATTTAATGGACAAAAGTTTTGCTAAATTTTATTTTTGAAACAAAATAAACTCTTTTATTTTAATCAAAAATAAATCCAAATTAAACTCCTTTAATTTTAGCATTCTGAAATCATATTTCAGATAAAATAAACTTCTTTATTTTAAAACTTTATCAATTAAATAAACAGTTTACTTAATTAATTAAAATCAATTTTCAGGGTCTGTCCAGGTACCGGCGCAGCTGCGCCAGTAATGAACTGGGTAGCTGCGCAGCTGCGCAGGTAGACGGAAGCAGCAGTTTTTTTTTTTGCAGACCGGCGCAGCTGCGCTGTTCGCCGCAGAAACTTGCAGAAAACGATTTTTGTCCAGAAAAACGATCCAATTTTCACATCAATTCATACATGGAATTATAAAATTGATAATTAGCACAAAGTTAGGCTCTGATACCACTGTTGGGTTTGTATGTAACGCAATCATGCAATCAAATCACATAAATAGGGCGGAAGCGTAAAAACTAGGTTTTCAAAATTTATACAAACCCATAACCATGATCATACTTTGTGCTTGTTATCAATAACAGAAAAGAGAGAACATGGAATTATACCTTTGAAGATCTAAGCTTCCTCAGGTACAAGTTCTACTCCTTTGATTCCTTTGATTCCTCTGATAGTGGCTCCTTCCCTTGAATAATGTCAGCCACCCAAATGTTTGGCCTCTAACGGTGATCCACCAAGGAAGATGAAGAACTCAAGAAGATGGGTTATTGGCTTAACCCTTGTTTCTATCTCTATAGAATATGTGTACTCCCAACTCTTGGAAAATTTCACATCCCTTATTTCTAATATAAGACTCTCTTATATAGATATTAGGTTAACCCTCCTAATCCAATTAGAATAGGGTTTTATTTAATTAATTAATTAAATACTTTTAATTAATTTATATCCTAATCTTTATTAGGATTGAGAGAGAGTACTGATATTATATTAATTCCTAAACTCCTTTAGAATTAAAATAATAATAATAATAATAATATTAATAAGACTCCTCTTATTAATTTATATTTAATATTTCTAAAATATTAAATAATAAACATTAAGCTATTTAATTTATTCTATCATCATAGATTAAATTAATTATACTTAATGCATTATTACTATCATGCCATTTTCTTCTTAAATAATTCTTCTTCCTTTTATGGTGTGACCCTTTAGGTTCTCCATATTAAACCGGTTGTGAATAAATCAATTAGAACAATTCTAATCTTATTTAAATAAACAAATTAAACTAATAATCTATTTAAATAAATAACATTTATTCTACAATAGGGATAAGCCTCCCTAGCGATCAACGACTTTCCAGATAATATAGATTTCAACATTAATCATAAAAGAACCTGTGAGTTAATAGTTACCGTACAATTCAATCCTTCCACCATACAATGTCCCAATTAAATATAAGACATGGATTTACTGTCAAGTCTTAATTTATTTAATCATATGTATTTCGATTAGAAAATGCACAACTCCAAATAATGCAAATTAGAAACCTCTTTCTAATTTCATTCTACCTTGGCCAAGGATTCCTGGGTTGTCATTTAACGAATCACATAGGACATATCTCCTCTTTTACTAGAGGTGGTAGATTCTTTATTGATCATTCATTATCTCCATATGTAACTCATTACACCCAAGCATACCCTATATATGCCTTAAAAGGCCTTAAGGAATTAGTCAAAGTATAATTTGTTACATACAAGATACTATGATGATCTCAAGTCCAAGGATCACATGTACTACTATCACATTAGGAATTCCTATTGACAGGCGAGTAAAACTCCACTAGGTATTCCATAGCGAGTCACGTTCAGTGAACTTATTCTCCAATAAGCACCTACATACTTGCTTTAGTGTCTCCACACAAATGACCATGAGATCAGTCATCCTCATCCAATGAGCAAGCAACATATGTACCAATCTATCCGGATTTACTAATCCCCTTTTTAGTAATCCCACGATTGGGAACTATTTTAGTTTGAAAGCTTTCTAAGAATTTAGATCTCATTAGCATGATCAACATCATGATTCTAAAAGCATTGCTTAAAACTATGGGTTATTTACATATTATAAAAACAGCACCATGTAGATAATTAAATGCCTTAAATAAATATTTTATTAATAAATAAATAAGATTGTTTACAAAGTATGTGCTTTATCATCATATATGATTGGCTTGTACGCACACTACTATCAGGAAACTCCTGATTCTCATTCTCTAGATACTTCGAGATTCTTCTTTGAAACTTTGCTTATATATATTTTAATCTTTCCCTCTCTCAGGTTATAGTCTAAGGTACACTTACCTAAGGTTTATAACTTACAGCTTTGATACCAACCTGTGACGCCCCCAAATCTGGGTTACTCTCTTTCCTCAGACCCGGTGCAGTCACGATACTACTATCGTCAAACTATTACATCTTTTAATCATTAGTAAAAGAATACAACTTTGTTTATTACAATTTAGAATATAAATTCTATTCATATCCAAGATCTCGTCTTTACATCATATTCGATGTTACTAAAATGCGAAATAATTTAAACTGTATTCTTCATTGCGATACTATTTATCTTTATCAATCAAGAAGCACGAAATCTTTACGGTGAATCCTTAACCTGCAAAAGTGGTTATTTGCAAGAGTGAGCTCGACAGCTCAGCAATTCTAACAGTTTTCATGCATCACATAGCATACAACATCATACTCAGTTCATGCATTTATAAATAATTTATATTTACTACGCATGTTACTTTTCACATAACAAGTATATCATCAAAGATCAACTTTCAATCTCATTTATATCTCATATATAGTTCATATATAAGTTCATATTATCACAGCATAATATAATTCAACTAACAGTTATTAAATTCATATATCAAATAGGTACTGAAAGACTTGCCTAATGCGTAGTTTAACAACTACGACTTAACTACTTAAGAATCTCTACACTTTGTGTAATCCTACACAGTTATATTAACCATAGAGATCATACTCATTAGTTATATGTATCCACACATTCTCAATGTAATAATAAAGGTTACATTGTTTTCTAACTTGGTTCTTAGAACCTTGTTTCACTTTCCTATCATACGCTTAGTATCGTTAGGTACGTGTAGTTATATCTTAACCATACTCAATATTAATATTAACACACTTAACTATTTAAGTGTTTGACACATATTTAAAACTCATAAATCTATAATCCATATTGCTCTTACGTTTCTCAAACCTTATCGAAATCATTACATTCAAACTTTCTAAGTTTCACCTTTTAAAATCCTTGTCATACTTAAACTAGTCATGCAAGGCTACTATGTTCATCATGCATACATGTGAGATGTCATAGTATTATAATACGCATGCTCATAAATATTCTCATCATATATGTATAACTAGCATCTTTTGTTGCTTTAAAACATGTCTAATTGATGCTTAACTAACTTTCATAGTGTTTATCAAGGTGTGTGCACATACATGACATCTAAGTGATGTTAAAAGCACTAGCATGTATGCTCAAGAATGTTAGAACACTAATACACTATGATCATGCAACTTAGTTTGCAAAAAGTCCAAGTTTTGCTTTTGAAATCATTTGAATCTTTCATTCATGTATGCTAGTGTAATCATAACAACCTAGACTAACTTTTCATGCTTAACCAACCATATAAACATGCTTGCAAAAATTAGAATATAGGTATGGTACATACATGCCAAGGTTGACTTTCAAAACATACATTTTCGTGAGTAATTATTCACTAACAAGGTTCAACATGCTCATGTTACATTATGAAACAAATATACATAGGTCAACATGCCTTTCATGTATTTCTAAGTCATCTAAACATGCTCGCAAAAATCAGAATGTATTCATGACATTTACGTGCCAAGGTTCACCTTTGAAACTAACATTTTCGTTAGAATTGTTTAATAGTGGGGTTTGCATGTCACATTCCATCATAAAACATATATACATTAATTAACATGCGTTTCATGCCTTCCTAGGTCATATTAACATGTCTCAAAAGTTAGAATATAACCATGATACTTCTATACCAAAAGTCCCTTTTTAAAACTCAACATTCATTTTGAAAACCACAAGTTGTTCCATCAACCGTGCATGTAAACATAGCAACACATGTGCATGTCATGTTAATATACTCATATAGGCATGTTAAATCTTTTAGTATGCTTGCTTAAGCTATCTTGGCCACTATCCCTTAACAAAATCTGCAGCAGACTGCAGAAAAATTTTCAAGTCTCAGGGCCAGGCGCAGCTGCGCCGCTGCCCAGTATAAAACTGGCGCAGCTGCACCGCTGGCCGGCCAGAAACAGACATGGCTGCTTCGGCAGTACAACTAACCCAACTCAAAAATTCTCAACAAAAATCATTTCAGTCATGCTATAATGTAATTCTAACATGTTTATAATCTTATATAACACCTAACAAACTTATTCTAACTCAACAATTAATCCATCCATGCTCAATTTCAAGAATTGGAACTTGACAGTAAACATTAATGAAGAACAAGAAGCAATCTTATACCTTTGTAATTAGCTAATTGAACTTGCTACTGTACTCCCACTCACAATGCTGCTATACTACTCCTTCTTAACTCAAGGATGCTTATCACAGATATATATGCTCTCAATTCTCACTATAACAACTTATTCTCAGAAAATAAAAACAAGAAGGGGAAGGAGCTTTATATAGACAAAGTTTTACCCAGACAATGCTCTTCTCCCTTAAATCAAACCAAAGGAAAATTGGATTAATTGATGGTTTAGGAGGAGTTGGTGAACTCCATCATGATTCCCACACCCCTTGTAATCATGTGCTAGGATTGTTGATTTTGAGAAGAGTAAATAGAGTAGATAGCCATGTGGCTATACACGTGAATAAGAAATGGGCTCTTATTATGGAACAAACAATAAATCTCAGCAAAAGCAACTAGCAAGTGTATATCATGTATGCCCAATACTTAGTTTATACACTTCTACATGTAATATACACACTAAGGTTATATAATATGGGTATACATTCCATCCCATATAACTTAGGTTATAATGAACTAGAGTCACAATGACATTATCAATGAGCAACTAAGTAATTCAATGTATTAAGTAGGGTACATATATATCATCATATAATCTATGTACAATTTCTCAACACCGAATATATTTTGATATTATCACATTATATTGTCTCCTTTATTAAATTTTATTAATTCAATAATTGTTTACAAAATATCCATGATATATTATTTTATTGTACACACATATACACATTGTCACACACATTTCATGTACCTCTTACAACTAAATAAACTTTACTATATAGTTTATATTCATAAATAACATAGTTGCATTGCACTTTACACTTCGTATAACATATAGTTAACTATCATACGTTATACTTTTAATATCGCATGGTTGCACATAGAAATTAATAAATTACTTATCTTATCAATTAATCAATAATAATATTAATTAATCCATTTCTCATAAATCAATGGAATTATAATTTCCATACTAATTGATTAACACTTTATAAGATTTATTATCACGTTAAATAAATATAAATCTTATTATATTTATAAATCATTTACTCATTAATCTACATATTATCACATAATTACATGATAATTGTATATTGTCCATAACAATAATTAATATTATAAGACAATTTATCTCATTCCTCATCAACTTAATAATTACAAATCCGATTATACTTATAATCGATTTTCTTATTATTATACTATCACTAGCCATAATAATAAATCCACATACTATAATAACAATTAATATAGATTAATTGTTTAATTAATAATTCTTCTATCCTTGAATTAATTAATCGTCGGATCTATTATCGTGCCACACAAGGCATTTCTCACAAGCTTACATTAAGCTTATACTTACTCTCAATATTTATTCATTTTAACCGCACTACTTGTCCACCACATGTTTAATTTATTTAGAACTATTAAGTCACAAGGTTCACATATATAAATATATCGTGAATGGAAATATTCCAATATTCTATATAACTTTTACGGTAATATAATAACTCAAGCTATTAAAATGTTAAACTACTTCAATTAATCATACTTATAATAAGTATAACATTTACGCTTATAATAATTAATATATATTCTATTAATCATTATAAATAATAATATACATGATAAAATAATAACTTAAGTTATTTAATAACTTAGTTTTCTTCCATTAATCAAACTCCCTTGAAAATATATTAAAAATTTTGTATTTAGCCATAACATAAAATATTATGTTTTCTCCAAATAAAGACATTCATTATTAGAAATAATTTACTTATTGTCTTAAGATATTATTCTTAATATAATATCTATTAAAATAATTACATGTACGGCACATGTACATATATTATATATAAAAAATAGATAATAAGTTTTTTTTTCTATTATAATAAATTATTTCCATCAATTTATTTACATATAGCAATACATTTAATATATTTACTATATTAATTAATCATACATACCATCTCAAATATATAAGGTAATATTATTATTCAAAAATAACATTTCTTTCATTTATTAAAATAATTCAATATTAGAAATTATTTTAATATCCTTTATTAGAAATATATACTAATTATTTTCCTTCCCTTTCAATAAATTGTCTCCAAAATAATTTCTTTAAATCTATACATTTAACCATATCCCAATTATTAATTATTCATTTAAAGATATAATGATTTTCATCTCCCTTTAATAACGTATATATATTTATTAACGCTATTCGCACGTCAAACTTTCTCACATATTACCACTCTAAATAATATATAAAAAAAATATCAACTAAATTACATATTCAACACACATATTAATTCACTCCTTTACTTAAGTAAATTAAACACTTTACTATATCACCATAGTTAATTGAGGTTCAATATTCATATAATACTATTCCATAATATAACTCCCAACTTAAATTAACTAATATTTATTCTTATTAGTTAATTCCTTAACTAACTCATGCTTCACTATCCAAACCTATTCACGGATAGCTTAAGTGCTATTAATAAACTATATTATAAACATACTAGTTATTAATACACATACACAAGAATATGGTGATTATACATTAAGGATATTTAATGTCACCAACATACTATGATAACTAATTCTATAAATTATTTAATATCGATAGGAATTTATCCATTTCCTTTATCTCAACCGAATCGTCTCTAAAATAAATAACAAATATATATTAATAATATATTTATTAATCACAAAAACACATATTACATAGTCCATATTACCCTATGTACTATAATACCACATACCTCATATCACATATATATACTCTTATTCGAACCCATCTCCCAGTTTAAGAATTTTATTTATTAAATCCTTAATTAATAATATCTGAAAATTCGGGTTCTCATAATAACCCTTATCTAGCAATTCTTGCAATTATATCATCAATTCCTTCATTTCTACCGGTGCCATACGATATGGGGCCTTCGAAATCGGTGTAGTTCCAAATGCAAAATTTATTACGAATTCGATTTCTCTGTCTGGCAGAAGGCTAGGTAGATCGTCAGAAAATACGTCTTGAAATTCTCTCACTATAGATATATTCTTCATTTCTACTCCTTTTCTTTAAGTATCCACAACATAGGCTAAATAACCTACGCATCCTTTTCTTAACAATTTCTTGGCCTGCATCATCGTAAGACAACATGATTTCCTAAGCAATGAGCTACCATAAAACACTACCTTAGATCGGTTTGGAGTCTGAAGGTTCACACTCTTCTTCTAGCAATTAATTACCGTCGTATTCCTAATATTACATCAAACTCTCTTAATCTTATCGGAAACAAGTCTATGCTTAATTTATATCCTGTAATTTCTGTGCAACAATTACGGTATACAAACTCTATGGGGATTACTTCTTTATTCGCAACTTCTATGTTTAAAGGATTTCCTAATCGTTCTTGGGGTGAATTTAGTCGTTTGGCAAATTCTTCCAGCACAAAGGGACAAGTAGCACCCGAATCAAATAATACCTATGCATTTATATTATTGATTAGGACAGTACCTGACATCACGACTCGTAACGCCACTGCATCCTGCACCATAACGTTAGTCGTACATGGCATTGGTTCACTCGATTGAGCTGGTTCGATTATCGTCAGTTTCCCGATATGGCTTCCCTTGTTGCAGCCATCTTCTTTCCTTCCTTTATTTGGGCAATTTTTATACTGATGCTCTGTCGATCTGCAAGCATAACATCCTTAGATCTTCTTTGGTTTTGGGCAGTTCGATAAAATATGCTCGTCCTGGCTGCAGTTATAGAAAATGCCTCGTCCCTTCCAGCACTCTCCTTGATGACTCTTTCCACATTTTGGACACGCCTTGTCCTTTTTCTTGAGTCCTTCCTGGTGACTTCCGTCGGATTGTTGTTGGGGTTGTTGTCATTTTCGTTATCCTATTTTCTCTTATTTTTGTTTCCCTAGTCGTTTGCTTTCTTCTGAAAATTACATATTTGACATCCTTCAAATCCATACGCTAAACACTCTTTAATCTTCTCCTGCTTAGGACAATTAGGAGAAATATGACCCTTCTCCCCACACTTATAACACACATTTTTCCTTTCAAACACGTTCTAACGTGGTTCTTTCTACATTCCTTACATGCTTCTACACTATTCTTCCGTGGTTGTCCTTATTCTCTTACATATTTAGCCTCATTCCACTTCCTCTTGAAATTCTTACTGCTACCACTACTACTCTCTTCCATCCCACATTCTTTCATTTTTTTTGAAATATTAACTTCTCCTACCTTAGTCAAATTAATTTCTTTTCCTATCTCTGGAATTTTCGTCTGTCTCTTTCAAAAATTATTGATTCCATCTTCAAAAGCACCAACTATTAGGTTCAGCAATTGTTGTAATGGTTCCTAATTAAATTCTCTATCTCCATTCTTCGTCATTTGACGAGTCTCTCCTCCTTGGGGTATTCTTATCGACATTTCTGCATGAAAGCAAAATAATATTATTATTTCTTTGTTAAACATCTAATACTTCTTAAGACGTATAAGTTTTATTGCTATTCTCTCCCTTGTCACTATTTAACAAAATTTGGTCACTATGAGCACGTTTAATAAGTATTTTATATTAAAACATGCCATATGAAAATATATCACATCGTACAATATTTTGCTAGTTTCATTACATACCCCTCTCGGGTACTACTAAAGTTGGGGTTATAAAGATACTTTCCTAAAATTGGGATTTACAACAACTGTTCCACATCTATAAACATCTATCGCATCATTCGGGACACTTATTCCAATAACTACCTAACTACCTTTCCTTTCACTATATCTGCATCTACTTGTTACTAATTTGAATGTCTAGAACTTTCGCCTTCAACTATTGTATCTTTTTTCTTATTTTAAAGTAACTCACACATACCCCAATCTCGAAAGAAAACTTTCACCGTGGATTTCTACTTGGATTCCGACTCCACCTATGACTCCATCTCCTTCCAGGTTAAAGTTACTGTCGGAAAAAGCTCAATTACAAGGGGTGTTTCGAACACCACATGTATGTCACGTGGTTCCTCCTCCATGGTCCTACTAGGTTTACCTATCTCTGTCATCCATATTTACAAAACCAATAGACTTTATTAGTATATTCAAATAAAACACAATTTCATTGTAAGGAATGAACATATATTTCATAATCTACTAGCTCTCTAAGAAAACTCTACATGAGTATTATCTGCTTCTATTCTCTAAATCTCTTCTAAGGTTATAGCGTAAGGACTCTCGCTCCTAAGGTTTATAACCTACAACTTTGATACCAACCTGTGACGCCCCCAAATTCAGATACCTATACCTCGAATCTGGTGCTTCACGTTCTAATTCTAATAACATACTAATAATACATACAACGGAAAAATAGAATAATTTACATTGATATAACATAAATATTCTCGTCCCAAGTCTTGAAGCTAATATTAATTCACTTCATAACTTAATCCAAAACATAACTTAATACATAACATACCTTAGTCTTAATACAACATAAGAATTATATTATAACATAGTAGGACAAAGCTACTCCAGACCCTTGCCTTTGCCTTTATTCTTGCATGAGGGTCCACACTGTTCTGTCTTAACTGAAAAGTTTAAGGAAGCAAGAATGAGCAACAAATTTTCCCAGCAAGTAATATACAATAAGGGTAAACATGCATATAATAAGCTCATCATATCAAGAGTATAGTGATAATTGATAACTCAGAAATTCAAAGAATAATGTTGTGAACAAAGTAAATATGAATGGTTCCAAATCTATCCTTTGAAGTCAATAAAGAGTCACTATGGACTAGAAGATTATAAAAACATTCAAAGGTTTCAACAATTTCAAGTGAATGAATAGACGTCACAAGGTGTCACTGTGGACCACGATTTCTAGAATCAAAAGATTTCATCAAATTACAAAATAAATATTGAATACTGAGTAGTCGCTATGGACCATGACTCCAGCTAGAATTAACAGTATTACCCTGCTAATCCAATAGGTACAATAGGTGATCAGCCTAAAGTACCAAAAGAAGTTTAGATACTTGTACAATATCCAAAGTTGTGTAAGTTAGGGAACTTGCATTTAATATGAAAACCAAAAGGAGTTAGGAACTTTCATAATATATAACAGTTGGTATAACAATAATTCGTTTACTCAAAGTGAGAGAACTGGCACAATGTACAAAGTTGTGTAAGTAGAGAACTTGCATAAAAGAGATAAGGTTTAGATACTTGTACAAGATCCAAAGTTGTGTAAGTTAGGAAACTTGCATTTAATATGAAAACCAAAAAAAGTTAGGAACTTTCATAATATATAACAATTGGTATAACAATAATTCGTTTACTCAAAGTGAGGGAACTGGCACAATGCACAAAGTCGTGTAAGTATAGAACTTGCACAAAAGAGATAAGAAGTAGATACTTGCAGAATATCCAAAGTTAGGGAACTTGCCTGAACTGCTGCTTAGTATTTAACTCTACGATTCTGCTCTTTGGATAACCTATATTAAACATAATTACTCTAATAATTAATCTCTGCTGAATCCACATAATGATCTACGTAAACTTAACTATAAAATTCTCCTAATAGGAACTCACCACAAATCATAACATTCTAATTGTTTAGGTAATTATCTATTATAAATAAGATGACTCTTTTGTTTATCTCTCCTTGGTTTGCATAATACAATAGAATTTTTTTCGTCATGCTAGCACCTGACAGCGTAAGATAGTCGTTGGATTCTACCATGATTATCTACTTTGGTCCTCCTAGTTCATTATTATCACTTCTATGAGTCAATCACACTTGGATAGACTTTAATAAGTTTTTGTAAAGATTTAAAAGTGATTAGCAAGTCTGGTGTAAGAATTTTCAGTGTTTGGTCATTCTGCAGAAGTGTTCTATGATTTACTGTCACTCCAAGATTTGTTGAAACCACCCTATGATGGTCGGGTTCGCTCCACGATTTGATTTACGATTGGCCTGGTCTACTCCACGATCTGCGAGAGCGTTCCACGATCAAAGTGAAGCCACACTACAATCGTGGGGTGCGCTCCGCGATTTCTAAAACTAATCCAACTATAAGGTCTTGGTCTGGGACTGAGCTCCACGATTAGCAGAGTTATTCTATGATCGTAGGGTACATTCTATGGTTTACTCAGAGAAACTCCACGATCGTTGGAGTTAGCCTACGATCGTAGTTTTACTACTACGATCTACTCAGTGAAGCTCCACGATCGTCAGAGTTAGTCTACGGTCGTAGTATTACTGCTACGATCTACTCAGTGAAGCTCCACAATTGTCAGAGTTAGTCTACAATCCTAGGGTTCATTGCTATAATTTGAGGCTAAGGTATACTTTGATATTCCAGTTTAAAAGACAATCTTTGGCTGACTGATCTGATGCTATACTCCTACACTCAAACATATGCACAACATGGACTGAGTCTGACTTGGTCTGTTAGTTAAGGCATAAAGATCTAGAACAAAATCTCCACCGGTATTGGGATGAACAATCAACTCAGATTTGACACATTCTAGGCTTGAAGTATGGCTTAACATCGGTTCTTTTAGAAGGGTATTGGTCATTTTGACAGATGTTTAAAACTATATTTGACAAGGAATGGAAGATGGAGTTACATGTTACATTGGTTTTATTCATAATTTGAAGTATAATATTTCCACTACCAACACTTATGGCCTGCATATGATGTAAACACAACACTCTGGGCTCTTTTAGTTTACTGGGCTAACTCTTGATATTATTTGAGTAAAGTGACTAAGGTCATCATTCTAAATCTGATTCAAGTTATTATTCGGTCTCAAACGAACGCTCCGCTCAAAAGTTAGAAAGTTTTGAATCTGACCTCGTGTTGCTCGGAGTGCACGTATTTCGAGATGACGAGACCCGCCACATGGGCCCTGCCACGTGGAGCCGCATGTAAACCTGCGGCTGCCTCTGGTAGGGCCGCTTCCATCGGGTCTATATGTATGAGTGCACCCCCAACTCATTTTATATAAAAAAACGCTCTAGAACTCTGCCCGTTTCGTTTCTCAACCCCACTCTTGTACTCCAAACCCAAATTTTATTACTCTAACACGTAGGTATACTCATATACTACCACATACCAAAAATTAACCATTGGAAACGAACGTTTGAAGCATACCAAGTGGCAAAAAGCCCGTGTAGCAATTCATTGTGAGTATTTTTACGATCAGAAATTCATATTACTTCATTGCGCATTTATACACTTGCACGTTAAGTTTCGTTTTATGATTATGCTGGGAACTCAATTCCGTTGCTGTTTGTGCTTATGTTTTCGTACATTTTAGTATATTTACGCATTTTCTGGCATTTGTACAACCCGAATCGACGATCCGCGGCTTTTATCAACTTATATATATATATATATATATATATATATATATATATATACGTATACATAACCTTCACCGGACTGGGTTATCTTCCCAATCCCGGTTTGACTTTTTTTGTATATACTTAACTATATATATACTAACTTTTCAATTCTGTCAAGCCCGGATGTCAAATCCGTGGCAGTTTATCGCTTTTATATATATAGCTATATATAAAAAATATTCTGACTTATTTGGGGCCTGGATTTCTACTTCGTGGTCTTTTTATTTCTTTAATATATATACTAATTGAATATATTAACATTTTACATTCCAGTTTGGCCTGGATCATTCTGTGGCCTTTTTACTGCTTTTATAAATATATATATATTTACATTTCTGTCCGGGCAAAGGATAAAATGTCTGTCGCCCTTTATAGTTTTATATATATATATATATATATATATATATATATATTTTAATTCTGACTAGCCTAGATCATTCTGTGCTCTTTTACAGTTTATATATATATATATATATATATATTTACATTCAATCGAGCATGGATCATCCCGTGGCTCTTTTACAGCTTATATATATATATATATATATATATATATATATATATATATATATATATATATATTTCCATTCTGTCAGGCCTGGATAACTCCGTAGCTTTTTATTGCTTTTATAAATATATATATTTACATTCTAGTCCAGGCATCGGAGTGAAAACCCATCGCCCTTTACAGCTTTCATATATATAATTATATATATATATATATATATATATATTGTCGACGTTGGAAAATTTAAGAATCCCGCAGGTCGGTTCGTAACCCGGGTATCCCTAAATCGATCTTCCTAAGTTTTCTCTACCCTTATTCTTTTTATTTAGGAAAAAGGTTTTGAAGGGTTTTTTTAGGAAAGAGGCCAACATGTATTTATGTCGACGATTTGAATGTTTAATAGAGTCGCCAGTTGGTAGATTTGAAAATGGTTGTACCAACTCAACCGAATTTAATTTGAAAAGAGGCCCAACTGCTGGACACTGTCGAAACTTGCTCATTGAAATTGGAGTTTTGAGTTCGGGGCTTGGTTAACTATGGGGAAGGTGTTAGGCACCCCACGACTCCCGTGTAAACACGGTACCGCATCTTTTCAATATTTCTCTTAAAACTGTGAATTCGTGAGTGAATGCTGTTTGAAAATTGGGCCGATTAATTTGATTGATTTGAAAGTAATGCTTCGCTTCGTTGAACTTATATACGAAGGGTTTGATTTGACTTTGAAAATCAGTCTTTGATTTGATTTCCAAAAGCATTTTGATTAGATTTGCAAAATCTTTGAAATTGAACTGACAGTGATGTTTTGAAAGATGTTTATCAAACCCCTACGCTGACATAGGAATTGAAGCCTTTTGATACTTCCAAATTTTATCTTTTATAGCCTTAAGGCTGCATGCAAATGGTGATTTGTTGGGCTGCGAAGCATCCTCGACCACATAAATATACTAGTGCCGGTCTCCTCATGGGTATGAAAACCATCGGAGGGACGCTGACACGAAAATTGACATTTTTTTATTATATTGAGACCTTAAATTCGGATAACCGTTTTAAGGTCTATGTATGTACATTTTACAGAAAAACTGGCAGGGTACATCTGTAAACTGGAGTTTGTCCATCGTGGGAATCAGATCCCGATCGATTTCATCGTGAATCCCACGATTCCTAGGCTCACATATGCGTAGCCAATAAACCTGCACAGTTCAAATTTGCACAGAAATGGACATATATGCATCATCACGTCGCAATGGAACCAAGGATTCATCAATAAATAATGGCTGCGAATGGCCAAAGCGTCTCGTTCCCAGTAGATAGCGATCTAAGGGATGCGAGTTTGCTTTCAAAGCTGAAACTATAAAAATAACTAGATTTAAAGAAATCTCAGCCATCATAGCTCCCAGGTTCTATCGGGACCTGTTTGAACCGTTGAAAGCTAGAATTGGCGAAATTTGAATAAATCTAGTTCGCCCGCAAATATGTCAGTGCAAATTCATATACAAATGAATGTTAAATGCAGCAGTTGAATAAATTGAGTAAAGCAATATATATAAAATTATATATATATAAGAGCTGTAAAAGGGTGATGGGTTTTCACTCGCAAGCTCGGACTAGAATTGAAATATATATATATATATATATAACTATAAATAGCCACGAAATAATCCAGGTTGTGATAGAAAATTTATAAATATATAGAATAACAGTAAAAAGGGCGATGGGTTTTCACGCCGATACCCGTACTGGAATTGAAATTATCAGAAAAGTAGTCAACCAGTGACTAGGGAGAGCACCCAGTATGGCGAAGTGTGCAAAAGCAGTAAAATGACCACGAATTAATTTAGGCCGGACTAAAAATATATAAATATATATATTGATAGAAATATAGTCAACCAGGACTGATATGAGTACCAGTGATGGTGAAATTCGCTTATATATGCGTAAATATATATAAAAGAGATAAACTACCACGAATTTGACATCTGGGCTTGACAGAATTTAAATGTTAGTACATTTACAGTTAAATATATACAAAAAAAGGCCAAACCCAGACTGGGAAGACAACCCAGCCGGGCGGAGTTGCCAAAAATGTGTGTGCTAGTGCATTGAAGCTGCTGGAGCTGACGGATCGTCAATCCGAGTTGTAGAAATGCAAAAAACTGCGTTTATGTACAGAAACGTACCAAATTTTGACAAAAACGGCCACGGAACTAAGTTCCAAGCATATTTAGGAGATGAAACTTCATGTATAAGTGGAAAACAGTGCAAAGAAGTAGTATTGACTTTCTGATCGTAAAAATACTTACAATGGACTATAATACTTGCTTTTTGCTAAATCGTAGGCTTTAAACGTCCAAATCTACCAGTGGTTTTTTGATATGTGGTAGTATATGGGTTTGTCTACGTGTTGGAGTAAAAATATTTGGGTTTGGAAGAGATGTAAAAGTAGGAAAATCAGACAGGCAGAGCTTCGCTGCGTTTTTGAATTATGAAAATAAAGGGGGGTGCACATTTATTTATAGGCCAGGGAGCCTTAGCTCTACCTGCGACTATCATAGGTAGAGGTGCGGCTCCCAAGGTGGGGCCCGCAGTGCTGAGTTCTGTCGTCTCGAATTACGTGCATTCCAGACAATGCGCAGTCGAAGTCAAAACTTTCTAACTTTTGATTAGAGCGTCCGTTTGAGGCGTGCGATACCTTTTCGGAAAGCCCTCGCTGAGAGTGTCGCAATGACATGGGATAAAATGTTTTTTGGGTACTAGAAGACGAGTTCATAACCAGGTCTTCAATTCCCCGCAGTTTATCCGTTGAGCTGTCTTGTGCTGTTGGCACTCGGGATCGTTGTTGTGGTTCATTCTGACTTGGATGGCATCAATTCAACTAGACTTTGACTGAATCGACTGAGAGTTGATAAAATAACTATTTTTCCCCTCTCGGGATGGTCCTTGGTGGATCTGGCTTCCCGAGGTTATCTTTGGGCTGAACTGCATTTCTCGGATTGATACCGGGCTTGATCTGTACTTCTCGGGCTGAGACCGGGGATGATATGACACGTTCTAGGTCGATGTCAAGGTTGATCTGTACCTCCCAGGTTGATGTCGGGGATGATTGACGGCCCGATATTGAGATCGGGATTGATCGGTATCTCCCGAGTTGCTGTCGGGGCTAATTTATACCCCTCCGGTTGCTGCCAAGGCTGAATTGAAGGCCCGATATTGAGATCGGGGTTTGAACTGATGGTCCGATCGGATATCGGGGTTGATCTGACGATCCAATTGGAGATCGGAGCTGGATAGACGGTCCGATTGGAGATCGAAGCTGGATAGAGGGTCCGATTGGAGATCAGAGCTGGATAGACGATCCGATTGGAAATTGGAGTAGGATAGACGGTCCGATTGGAGATCGAAGCTGGATAGACAGTCTAATTAGAGATCGGAGCTAGATAGACTGTCCGATTGGAGATCGGAGATGGGTAGACGGTCCGATTAGAGATCAGAGCTGGATTGACTGTCCGATTGGAGATCAGAGCTGGATAAACTATCCGATTGGAGATCGAAACTGGATTGATGGTCCCATTGGAGGTCGAAGCTGGATTGACTGTCCGATTGGAGATCGGAGCTGGATAGACGGTCCGATTGGAGATCGAAGCTGGATTGACTGTCCAATTGGAGATCGGAGCTAGATAGACTGTCCGATTGAAGATCGTAGCTGGATTGAAGGTCCGATTGACTATCGGAGCTGGATTGAGTACTGACATTGGTGATCGAATTTGGCTGAATTACCGATATTGGGGATCGAATTTGGCTGGAGTACCGATATTGGGGATCATATTTAGGTTACCGATATTGGGGATCGAATTTAGGTTTAAGGACCGGCATTGGCGACCTGTTTTGAGTTAAAGGATCGGCATTGGCAGCCGGATTTGATTTGAAGGACCGGCATTGGAGGCCAAATTTGAATTGATTGATGGTTTTGCCCTCCTACAGTGTTAGTATTGGGGCAAGGAAAATTTTGAGTGTCTACATATATATATATATATATATATATATATATATATCTTTTATACATTGTGATTAAATTGCTGCTGTAAATTTTCATTTGATATGAATCGGCGCTGAATCTTTGGGCGAACTAGATTTCTTTAAATCTCGCCAATTCTATCTTTCAAACGGTTCAAAATAGGTTCAGACGGAACCGGAAAGCTAGAATGGCTGAGATTTGCTTAAATCTAGCAGTTTTTCTAGTTTATTCATTATAAAGCAACCTCGTGGCCCTTAGATCGCTATCTAGTGAGAACGAGATGCTTTGGCTACGCGCAGGCTAGGATTTACTAATGAATCCTTGGTTCTTGTGACGGTTAGATGTAAATATACATTTATGTGCATATTTGAGTTGTGCAGGTTTTATTAGCTTATCTCTGTGAGCCCAGGAATCGTGGGATTCATGATCAAACTGATCAGAATCTGATTTCCAAGATGGACAAACTCCACTTTACAGATGTACCCTGCCAATTTTTCTATAAAAAATGTACATCCGAAAGACCTTAAAACAGTTATCTGGGTTTAAGGTCTCAACATAGGGAAAATATGGTTTGTCGTGTCAGAGTCACTCTGATGGTTGTCATGCCCATGAGAAGACCGACACTTGTATATATTTTTCGATCGAAGATGCTTCGCAGCCCGACAATCACCATTTAAATTGAGCCAAAAGGCTGAAAAGATAAAAAATGGAAGTATCAACATGCTTTAATTCATATGTTAGCGTAAGGGTTTGAAAACCTACTTTCAAAACCTCATCTTAATAAATCTTGTCTAAAAAAGAGACTTTTGCAAATCAAATCAAACCCTTCGTATGTAGGTTCAACGAAGCATGTCCATACTTTCAAATCAAACAAAACATAGGACTAATTTCTTCTAGCATTCACACACACATTGCAATTAAAAAGGGAAATATTAAAAATATGTGGTACCGTGTTTTCACAGGAGTTGTGGGGTGCCTAATACCTTCCCCACACTTAACCAAGCCCCCAAATATAGAACTTCGATTTCAAAGATTCAGTTTCGACAATGTCCAAGCAATTGGGCCTCCTTTCAAACAAAACTCGGTTGAGTTGGTACAACCATTTCAAAACTACCAACTGGCGACTCTTTAAAACGTTCAAATCGTCGACATGATACATATTGGCCTTTTCCTAAAAAAAACCCTTCCAACCTTTTTTCACAAAAAAGATAAATTAAGGGTAGACAAAACTTAGGAAAAGAGAGAAAGATTCGGGTCCAACTCGAAACAAATTATTTCCCAATGTCGACAGGTGGCGACTCTGCTGGGGACAGTAGAGGGCTTAGGCCGCGTTCAAATCTTTTTTTAAATTTTCCTTTCATATCTACGTATGTGAGAATGCTGCGTCCCTACATTGAATGAATGTGTGAATGTTGCATTGAATGAATGTGAATGAATGCTTTACTGCTTTATATTAGTGCTTCGCACTAATGTTATTATATGCATACGGTGAGACGCGATGTATGAGAATTTTTGTTGTGTGATTCCTCCACTAAGAGGCAAACCGTCGGTGACAGAGTAATGCCTTCGAGGGTGAATAAGTCTTCGGGGCTCATGAAAAAGCACCACTTAGATCCGCTCCAATTGAAAGATCTGATTAATTTTCCCTCTAGTAGATTGCGGTGATCTGGGGACCTTCATGCCGAAAATCCACGAGAGTAGCCTAAGATAGGTTAGCCTCTGATTAACCAAATCCGAAAGGGAAGCCTCTTCATACCATCCTCTTTCAATTCAATGTCAAGTTTTTAAATTCCAATGTAAATATCATGATGTACATTCCATGTCTTGTAAATCCTATCATATTATGCTGCCATCAAAACAACTGACCTCTGTTTTGCAGGATAAGATTAAAAAACCTTAAAAACACATCATGGCATGCATTCTATCCATACCTACCTCAGGAAATTGACACGCCTACGTTTGTTGTAGGTAAAAATTTTGTCCTGTCACTAGATCTAAGTCTAAGAAAGCACTAAGTCCATCTCCGGACATGGCTTCCAGTGCTCAGCCAGAATCCACCTCTGTCTCTAAGGAAGAGTTTGAAGGACTAAAGAACCAGATAGCTGAATTAGCGACTTTCTTGACAGAATAGAGTAAAGCTCTTATAGGGAAACAAGCATAGGGTCATACAGAACTAGGTACACCCGGTGGAAGTCAAGAGACCGAGAAGAAGGACACTCAAATTCCTGAACCACAGAACCTGGATACTACCAACAAAACCCTTGAAATCACCATCCTTAACAAAGAACAGGAAGCTGGTGACATTATGAAAAAAGTCCAACAGATGGAAGAAACTATCCGGTCTATCAAAGGGACTGGGGCATTTGGTAGTGTAAATTATTCAGACTTATGTATTTTCCCTGGGGCTCGTTATCCCGAAAAATTTTGAGTCCCTGATTTTGAGAAATACGATGGATTGGGAGACCTATACACCCATTTGAAAGTATTCATTGGAGAGCTTGGGTCCTATGCAGAGGACGAGAAACTCCGAATGCAGTTATTCCAAAAAAGTCTGACCGGAGAGGCTAGAGCTTGGTATGCCCGTTTGGACAACTCTAAAATTCACAACTGGGAAGAGCTGGCACATGCCTTCCTAAATCAATACAGTTTTCAAGTCTCAACTAGCTCCAGACAGATATCAAATAACCAAAATCAAGAAACAAAATACTAAGTCATTCAGAGAATATGCTCAATGCTGGAGACGAATGGCGGCACAAGTCACTCCATCGATGAATGAGTCTGAGATAGTCATGACCTTCATCGACATTCAAGAAGCTCCATATTATGAAAGGGTCCTAGCAGGCATAGGAAAGTCATTCTCGGAGATGATCAAACACGGCAAAATGGCATAAATAGGGCTCAAATCTGGGAAGATAAAGGATCTGACAGCCATAGAAGCTGTTGCCGAGCATATTCAATCTGGGAGTTATGGGAATAATCCCCGGAGAACACACAAGAAGAAAGACGAAGAATTGTCCTTTGTATGGCAAGGACAGAATCAGAGGAGCGAGTCGAGCAGCTTACCCATTCAAAAGAGGAACTATTCCCCTTTTCAAGCTTTAGCACAACCTTCAAACCCGCCATTCCAGAAAAATTTGGAGGTCAGGCGTCGAAGAACATTCACCCCCTTAGGGGATTCACTAGAAAATGTGATAAAACTGTTGACGGCACAGAAAACGATTGTGCAACTCCTTCCACCAACCAACACCTGTGGACAGAATTTCGACCCGAGTAAGAAGTAGGCATGCCATTCTGGATCTCCGGGCCATGATACACAAGATTGCTGGTCTCTCAAGCACTAAATCCAAGACTTGATAGATAATGGAGAGATCATGGTGACAAAACTAGAGCAACCGCACGTGTAGGATAATCCCCTCCCTCAGCACAAAGAGGAGGGCTCAATATGATTAGCACGCAAAATGGAGAAGGATCCAAATACCTCCGATACATCGGAGAAACAACTCAATCCAGCAATAATAGTCTAGACAGTTGGGAGTTATCAAAAAGGCGATTCCTGATAGAACAGGAGATTAAGTCTATCAAGGAACAGATTGGACAGTTAGTAAAGCTGGTCGTATATCAGCATCAGGTATCCAGATAGCTGATAAACCAATCCAACCAGTCTGAAGCAAGTCCTTCTATACTGGAGATCAACCCCATCGCTATGAGGGATCACTACTGGTTTCATAAGCATGAACTCTGGGCCGACAAGGTGGCCAAGGAAGAAAAGTTTCAAGCCGATAGGGAATTCGCCTTTCCGAGGAATTTCACTAATCTAAATCAGCCGATGAAGGAAATCCTCCAGATGTTGATCAATGAGAGGATGGTTACAGATTTGTTACCCCCAGTAAATCCTCGATCCAGGAAATTCAAGCCTGACCAAATCTGTCAGTATCACTCCAATGCACCCAGTCATGACATCAAAGATTGCTAGGTACTTCGTCACTTAATTCAGAACATGATTGAAAGCGGTGAACTGATAAGAGGCAATCAAGATTATGGCCTTCCTGATGAAGAAACACTCTTTATTCCCATGGATTGGAATCAAGAAACAGTGGTTGTTATCTCCTGTGAGAAGGAACTAGCCAGAGCACCATTAGTACTGTCGGGGAAAGGGGTCCAAGAAACATAAAATCCTGTGAAGTTGGCGGCGCTCGAACCTTTGATATTGCCTTTTAGAACCCAGTATCTAGTGATCAGTTTAAAAAGAGTTCCCTGGAACTATAGGAAGGAGGAAGGGTAAACTTCAAACAACATTGCCAGCATATCCAAGGAGAATCCATAGTACCTGCCTCATCGAGTGATTAATTCAGTTATCAAGGCCAAAGGGAAGGTGGCTGAAGAGAAAATCAAAGAGTTCCTCAATAAAATGGGACACAATGAAATCAAGGTGGTGAAAAGTTTGAAGGATGCACCCAAGAAGATGTCCATCCTAGATTTGGTCTTATCTTCAGTGGATCATCACAACATTCTGATGAAAGTACTGGAAGAAGCCCATCTGTCAAAGACAGCGGATGCTGAGAAATTTCGTCATGTGATCGAACAGATCTTTAACAGTAATGTGATATCTTTCACTGACGATGATATACCTACAGAGGGGACAGGTCATCGCAAGTCCCTGCATATAGCAGTAATGTAGTCCAGGTATGTGATCGAAGGGGTGCTAATAGATGGGGGATCATCCCTAAACATTTGTCCTTACGATACCTTGGAGATAATAAAGATCAATCCAAACCGGATCAAGACCAGTCATGTGGTTATCCAGGCTTTTGATGGATCTCGTCGAGAAGTCGTGGGAGAGATTGCACTTCCACTGGAGATAGGTCCACACACTTTCTATGTATCCTTCCAGGTACTTAACATTACCATTGGATATAACTTGTTGCTGGGAAGGTCGTGGATCCACATGGCAGGAGTAGTTCCATCCGCCCTCCATCAACAGCTCAAGTACATTATCAATGGCAACCTAGTCATGGTGAATACCAAACCAGAATACCATATCTGCATACAGGGAGACATGCCAGTGATCAGCCTGGATGTAGGGGTTGAACCTGCGAGCTTTCACGCCTTGGAGGTAAGCGATACTCAATACCTATCAGTTGGGGCACCAGCTCTGAAACCAAGAGTCTCCCCCGAAGTAATGACAATGGGACAGGAGATGGTATCTTTGGGTTTCTGCCCTGGAGAAGGGTTAGGAAAGAATCAGCAAGGTATCAAAAGTCTGGTGCAAATCCCAAGCCACTAAGGGAGAGCCGGATTGGGCTACACATCCGGGTCAAACCACCGGAACCCACATAAGCATCCAAATGCTCATGCTTCTACAATACTACTGCCAAACCTCACTGATGCCGGATTCGTGAAGCCAATGAGGAAGATCCCAGCTGTTGTGTCAGCCATGCTGTTTCCTCCAGTCATACCGGTAAGTGAGAGAAAAGCCCCAAAACTTGAGGGGGATAGCAAAAAGGGAAAAGAAAGGTTCTTGTACGAAGGACGAGACCCATTTGCTGACTGCGTGTTCTCATACACTACGAGGCTATAAATGATGATATCCTAGATAGTGATGAAGAGGATTTGATTCAAGTCCCTCGCATCAAGAAAGGAAAGGGGCAGTTCAAAGAAAGACCCCGGCTCTGATCTGAAGAATGTCTTAGTCATCATCCGAGATAAGGCAAATGAGCACAATTTCTTAATCCTTCCTATTTGTGAAGATCTAACTCTTGTCAACTGGAGTAGCGCCCTTTGCTTCATCCATAATGGGTAAAAGGGCAGAGAGTCCGTCAGCCCTGTAACATGGTTTCATTTACTGCTTATTTTGGTGGCACAGCTATAGTAGTAACTTTTGTCATACTTTGCTAAATGCTTTGTATATTTAAGCAGTTGAATATATTAAAGCGAAAGCATTTTGTTTTCAGGACTCCAAGATTGGATTTTTGTCCCTACTGATGAGATTCCAACCTGTCATAGTGACTACAACTTTTATGTAGAACTGAACTTCGACTTGATGGAGATTGATCAAGAGGAGGAAGATGACTATGAGGTACCCGAGGAGATCAAAGAATGGGTCGAAGAAAAACCCAAACCAAACCTCGACCAAACCACCACTATCAATATCGGAACCTCAGAAAACCTCAAAGAAATCCAGATAGGCCTAGACCTCACCACAGATCAAAAAGCCAACCTGATTGAAATCTTAACATAGTTCCAGGATGTGTTTGCATGGTCGCATGAAGACATGATTGGCTTTTCTACTGACATTGTCATCCATCGACTCCCCATTAAAGACGGATTCAAGCCAGTCAAGCAGAAGCTCGGGCGATTGAAACCTGAATGGAGTCTGAAAGTTAAAGAAGAGGTTGTCAAACAATTCAAAGCCGACATCATCATCGTATCAACATACCCGGAATGGTTATCAAACATAGTTCCCGTGCTAAAGCCCGAAGGGAAAGTACGAGTATGTGTAGATTACAGGGATTTAAACAAAGCCTGCCTCAAAGATAATTTCTCGGTACCTTTCATCCACATCTTGATAGATATCACAGTGCAGTACGACATGTATTCTTTTGTGGATTGCTTTGCTGGTTACCATCAAATCATGGTCGCTGAAGAGGACAAGGAGAAAACAGCTTTCATCACTCCCAAGGGAACCTTCTGTTACCGGCGATTGTCCTTCGGCCTTATCAATGCCGGTGCCACATATCAACTAGCCATGATGGCCCTATTTTATGACATGATGCATAAAGAGATAGAGGTTTATGTGGATGACATCATCATCAAATCACGGAAGGAGGACGATCACATCAACCATCTCAAAAGTTGTTCAAAAGGTTGCATAAGTACAACCTCAAGCTAAATCCAGCTAAATGTGCTTTTGGCATCAAATCAGGCAAGTTGTTGGGATTTCTAGTAAGCAATAGAGGCAATGAGCTGGATCCTACCAAGATAAAAGCCATCACGGAGATGCCCGTACCACGAACAAAGAAGGAGATACGCGGGTTCCTAGGAAGAATTAATTTTATAAGCCGATTAATTTCCCAGATCATGGCAACTTGCGAACCCATCTTCAAGATACCAAGGAAGAATTCCTCCATGAAATGGAATGAGGATTGTCAAGAGACCTTCCTTGCCATCCAGAAGCAGCTGATCGAAGCGCTTGTCTTGGTACCCCCTAGGGATGGAGTTCCCCTGTTTATGTACCTGTCCATCAATGCCAACGCCATGGGCTATATGCTGGGACAGAAAGATGATAGTAGCAAGGAGAGAGTTATCTACTACATCAGCAAAAGATTCAGCAGTAGTGAGCATAAATACACCCTAATCGAGAAGACCTGCTGTGCGTTAGCATGGGCCGCCATGAGGCTGCAACATTATCTGCATGGGCACACGACCTACTTCATATCCCGCATGGATCCACTAAAATACGTATTCAACAAGCCATTGTTAAATTGTCAATTGTCCAAATGGCAGTTGATCCTGCAATAGTTCGACATTGTCAATGTAACTCAGAAGTCCATTAAAGGGCAAGGCATTGCAGATCAACTAGTCGAAGCGCCATCAGGAGGGTTTGAACCTCTGGAAACTTATTTACCAGATGATGGGATCATGAAAATTTAGCAAATCTGACAAAAGAATACAGTCCAACCATGGAGAATGTATTTCGATGGAGCGGTAAACATGGAAGGTGCCGGAGCTGGGGCAGTCCTCATCTCTGGTACAGGAGAACAATATCATGTGGCTACCACGCTGTAGTTTGTCAACACCAACAACACAGATGAGTATGAAGGCTGCATAATGGGGTTGAAATTAGCCCAATCCATGGGTGTCAAACATCTATTGGTCTTTGGAGATTCTGAGTTGGTTATCAGACAAATCACCGACCCATATCACACCAAAGAACTGCATTTGCTGCCCTATCACTGGCAGGTAGTCAAAATATCTATAGAGTTTGAAGACATAACTTTCATCTATATCCCTCGAGGAAGGAACGACTTTGCAGATGCATTAGCAACGTTGGCTTCCCTGATCAACATATCCGATAGGAGGGGAATTCCCGACATCAAAATCACAAACAGAAAGACCCCGACATACGGGAATTACATCGGAGAAGTATCAGATGAAATTCCTCCTATCAAACAGCCTTGGTATCAAGACATCAAAAAATATCTCGGAGATGGATCTACAACCGTTGGAGCAAGCCAATCCAAACCAAAGCGGATTCACAAAATGGCTATAAAGTTCTATCTAAGCAGAGATGCACTTTACAAAAGGGATGCTGGAATAGGCTTGTTACGATGCCTCGATAAAGAGCAAGCCCATAGATTGATGGATGAAGTCCATGGTGGAGTCTGCGGTCCACACATGAGCGGTCATTTGCTGACCAAGAAAATATTGAGAACAGGGCATTACTGGAGATCTCTCAAAGCCGACTGTGATGATCACGTCAAGAGATGCTATCAATGCCAAGTCCATGGAAATACTATTCACGCTCCTCCAAATGAGCTGCACAATATGAGTTCAACATGGCCTTTTTCCATGTGGGGAATGGATGTGATAGGCCCAGTAGAACCCAAAGCTAATAATGGACATCGTTTCATCTTCACTATGAGTGATTATTTCACCAAGTGGGTTGAAGCGGACTCTTTTCCTAAAGTCACCCAGGAGGTAATCATCGGTTTCATTAGAAATAATATCGTATATCGATATGGACAACCGGAGGTTGTCGTATGTCGATATGGACAACCAGAGGTTATCATCTCAGACAACACCAAGAACTTAAACAATCAAATAATGAGAGACTTATGCAGCAAGTTCCACATCAAGCATCTCAATTTCGTCATCTATCGGCCCAAGATGAATGGTGCTGTCGAAGCGGCCAACAAGAACATCAAAAAGATCATACAGAAAATGTCATCAATCAAAAAGAATGGTCTGACCTGTTGCCTCTAACCCTGTTAGCATACAGGACGTCAATGCGTACCTCTACTGGGGCTACCCCCTATTCATTGGTCTATGGCATGAAAGCAGTCCTTCCCATAGACGTAGAGACGGAGTCCTTGAGAATATTAATAGACGCTCATATGGACAAAGACTAGTGGTTGCAAGAGCGGTACCACCAGCTGTCCCTGATAGATGAAAAGAAGGCTACAACCATTTTCCACGGGTAGTTATATCTGCAAAGGATTACTCGATCATATAACAAGAAAGTCTGAATTCAGCAAGTCAAAGAGAATGACTTGGTGCTGAAGAAAGTTTTGGCCAATCAAGACGAAGCCAAAGGAAAGTTCGCCCCTAATTGGGAAGGTCCTTTCGTTGTTAAAGAAGTATTAACAGGAGGAGCTATCAGATTACAAGAAATGGATAGGAGCGAATTTCCCAACTCATCAACTCAGACACCGTGAAAAAGTACTATGCCTAAGACATATGCATACTAGCATCCTGGTTCTGCGAGTCGATCAAATCAGTTTCGATTTTCACTAGAAGACTGAACTACGAATAACCTGATCTCCCTTAACCAGGGAATACGTAGGCAGCCATTACTGGTGCGGTCAAACCAAACAAAAAACTCAAAAACACATCAAACCAAACTCAAAAGAGACATTTCTCAAACCTCTCTACCAAAAAATTGAACTACGAATGACCTGATCTCCCTCAACCCGGGAGTACGTAGGTTGCCATTCGCGGTGCGGTATGACCCTCAAAGAAATATAAAAAACCAATAAAAACTAGTCCCAAGACACCAAAACATAAATCCTATCAAGCCTCCCTGATCAATAGGCCCATTTGAGATATTCTCCGACATCTTAATGTCAATCCGTCAAGGAAAAGCTCATGATACATCAACAACAACAAGTCATGAAAGAAGTGGTAATCACTTAGCAATGACAATACATATCCAAATAGGGAAGTGAATCAAAATATATTTTTCTGCTATATAATACTCTTTGATATATACACTGTGTCCTGTACATGACAAAAATGGTTGATCTAGTAGGTGCAGGAAAAACAAAGCTAGTCTATAGACCCATGGACAAACGGGATAGCAGCGCCAACATAGCGTCTCTCTCTAAAGATGGAGGAGCCATTGCAAGCGCAATACCTTCAGCCTTCATATGAGCTAGAACATCCACAGCCATCTGCATAGTGGCACTGTGATCATCAATGTAAGCACTCATATCGACAACCAGGCCATGAATATATGATTGGAGAGTAGCACTATCAGCAATGTATAGATCCCGGGAAGCTATGACCTCATCCCTCTCTATAAAAGCAGCATCCCTGGCAATTAAAGTCTCCTCAATCTCGACAAAAGCAGCATCTCCAGAAGATCGAGCCTCATCTCTCTCGACCAATGCCGTATCCTGAGTGGCTCGAGCCTCATCTCTATCAGCAAAAGCTATATCTCTACCAGACAAGGCAGTCAACCTCAGCGCCCTAGCCTGATCTCTCTCGAAAGTTATCCTAGCTAATAAATCTGCCATAGCTGGATCTGTCCCAGTTAGAATGATCGGCGGGTCACTAACTAACGCTGCTGTCAAAACCATGAACAAATTGTTCTCCGTAGGAGAATCAAGATCCTCCATAGGCTCCTCCTCATCTGAATCCACAATCGAAGCTGACTGGATGAATGCGGCTGCTGCTATATCAACCTTTAACCACGCTGAATACTCTGGAGAGTGATCCGGATGGCTAGTAGAGAAATTAACCCTCTCCCTATGAGTCCAACACTCATAAATCCGGATCAGGTCAGCTGACGATAATAATGAAGCTGATATCCGCTGATCAATAGCCCCCCAAACTGGTGTAGGCTCTGGAACTGATCAAACTGACCCATAACTGCCAACGGATGATATGTGGTCACCCCTCTCAATCCCGCAAGGGGCAAGTAGTCCATGCCGGATGCATGGGTGATTAAGCTATAAGGGGAAACTATCCCTGAGCATGGAAGAATCGAAAAAGGATGCTCAATAACTGACAAAAAAGCTGACCATGTCTCTACATCCGAACACTCCGCTGGGTGAAAGGAGTAGGACATAGCTATCTCGTGGGTGAAGTAGTACCCCTGATGCCTGAAGAAGCCAATCGGGCGCAAATGGGTCATGAGCCATACATATAACAAGACAGAGTTACCTCTAAAAAACTCCTCTAGATGGGTACTGCAATAGGTAGCTGACCTCAATGTCTCGGCCAGTATCATCGGCAGGATGGTGCTACCTTGTCTAAGGGCACGAACCACATCCATCAACCCAACATCTAAGTGGTCCAAGTATAGTGTCTTGTATAAGTAAACCGTAACGCACATCAGCAAAACATCTATCCGGGCCGAATGCCACTCCTCTGTCAAGATAATAAAATCACCAGTGTGTCGATCATAGCTATCCAGTTTGCCAAAATGATCGATCAAAAAGTCAATAGAGATCACATATCCTAAAATGATCTCATCCATGACTACTCTATGGCGCAGACCCGACATCCGCAGGAACGGTCTCCTTATGTCGCTAATGGCGGTGCGAGCGCAAGGCAAGTCCAAAACCAAACCTGTAAGCCGATCGTACTCCTCCAAAGTCGGTGTCAACTCATGCTGCCCGAAGCAGAAAACCTGCCGCTCAGGTATCCAACAGGATAGAATACCATCTATGAATCCATAGGGAATCTGGAAGTCCACAAGGGCCAATGAATGCCCCAACATCTGATCCACTATCCCTCTGGCTGGGAAGGGCAGGCTATCATACCACGACCTCAACGACGATGCAACCACAGATGGTGGTAAATGCTCGATACAGCTAACCATCGATGGCGACATCTGTATCACCATATCACAAGACCATCAGGGGTCAAATCTAAACTCATCTGTGTAAGTGCATATCCATGACATAATACATGCATAATGACAATGATAAACATAATGCAATAGATAGAAAATATCATGCATATCTGCAATAAACTATCTACTGCAAACATCATCTCTGTCTGATAATACAATCCAAAATAAAAAGTGCGGGGATATGGGGCACAGCCGCCCAACTACTTATAGAGGCCTATCAAAATAGAGCACATCAACCCAATAACTAAACAGAGGCCCATCAAAAGATATATTGAGGAAAGCCATCAAAAGAGAACCAGAATATCTGTCTCCAGGCTATAAACCTGCTCCAGCTCCTCCTGAGACATAAAATCTTGGCCAGTGGAATGTCCGGTCGATATAAGAGAGGATCAACACCAGCAAAACTGCTAGAAAATGGACCTGTGGAAGGGCCCGCTCTGGAGCCGGAAGGATCAAAAAAAGATGCCTTTGATGGATCTCGACCAAGATGCCTTATAAATAAATGAGCTCTCTCCAACTGTCGGGTCAGTCCGATAATCTGGTCCAAGTGGGTAGGATCTCGAAGGCACGCTATCCAGTTTATCATCATCACAGACCCCAGCACCATATCTGCCATGAACTGGGTAGCACGAGTCTGAGCTCCAATGGTGCGAGGACTCCACCAACTATGAAACACCTCCTGGCTGTACGGACCCTCTAACAAGGTAAAGCCATCTATGCCCACTATAGGAATGTCTGTGAGTGGCTGAGCTAGCGACCAATGATGCCAAAATCTGCCCCGTGATGCTCCTAATAGCACGCTCTCCTAAATAGAGCTCCCAACATCCCTCTATCAAAAATGGGACTCTGCGGGTGGATAATGCAAACTCCCGGCTAGTGGGGAAACCACCCTCAAACCCGACTGTCAAAAAGTCTGAGGTATACGGTGCCCATGAGATAGATTCGGCCGTCAAAAGCTCAAGCTGCAAGCGGGAATGGGTAAATCCCTCAGCTATAAGGACCTCCGTCAAAGTAGAGTGGTGCCAACGCCGTCCCCGAGGATAAGTCTCCAGGCCCAAAGTAGTGGTGGGACGTAGGCAAGGAAGCATCTCATATGCCCAGAACTGGACATGTAAAATGTCGAAAGTCCTCAGTGACCAAGATTGACAAATATAAATACAAAAATCAAAAAGGTACAAAAAAGTCGTACTCACCAGCAGGAATGGGTAGAACCCTAACCAAGCCTCCGTCACACCCTCTGAGAGCATACGCATACCTTAGAGAAAATAAGTAAAGGTGTAGGTACCCCAATCAAAGTCACTGAGGCGCTCCACATGTCGAGTAACACTGACCAGGGTAAAGGAAACCATCGTGGAGTTATCAGCCAGGAAACAATGCCTGATGATCACCAGAAACAATCGCCTCAGGATGCGATCTCTAACCCTCTGATCATCAGGCAGAGGCTCAGTCAAAGCCCCACTCTGGGCATCTACGCTCAAGGGACCCGATCAAACTATCTGACCCTTGATGGTCGTCGTAGGAACTCCCAAAAGGGACCGAACAGCAGTGGGTGTAATGTCAGCCACAACAGGTACTGGCTCACCCTCAAACTCTATCTCGGTGATGAACTTCCAATCCATAGGTGTCATCATCACCTCATAATCCAACAAGTGGAGAGACTGAGTCTGGTGGAACCAGTGCTCAGACAAAGCCCTCATATAACCCCAGGGGCAACGGCGGGGAAGGATAGAAAAGAATGCCTGAAACCCCCAGGTGTCAACAATGTCCCTGTAATCCTGGTGCAGGGTGTGGTAAAGAGAATGCACATTAAACCAGTTCCATCTGGGCTGCGTAAAGCCAGTAACCTGCATTAAAAGCCAACCCATATAAAACCTATGCCCCGAGAATGGCAAAAGAAAGAAAGAAAATCCATAAAGAAGAAAACTTCAGTCACCTCGTTGGCATGAAGAAATCTCAATGGATGGTGACTCAAATCTTCAAGTAGCTCCTGAAGTGGCACTACAATGCCTGGAATCTCCGCACGTGGAGCCGAAGCTGGGGCAGGATCAACAAATAGAGCCTCCTCATCATCTATATCAACTGGAGGATTAGCTCGGATCAAACGGATCACTAACTCAGCCAATCTACGAGGCGAGGGCTGGCCGTGGCTGAGGGACATCGGAGACTCTCTTCCGTTTGGTTCCTGGGACGATCCTGCTAGCACTGCTGGGTCTATCTGGCTCCATCACCTGGACAAAGTCTCCAAATCACCTCAGAAAGGGTGAGGTAAGCCTAAAACATGTGGCTTATTAATTTTAATCAGTATTTTATGCATTTTTAAAATCCTAAAACATACATGGGTCAGTCAAAATCCTCAGTAAAGTCAAAATTGCATGTTTATTAAATGCTCAGGCTTTTGAAAATTTTTTGCCAGGGTCTCCTTTGTAAAATGGATTGTCTGCATGCATACAGGCATATCTAGGTAGCCATTCAGTAGCACACCTTCCCAAAAACAAAAATAGTTCATATTTATGAAAAAAATCAAAAATAAATTTCACATAGTTGCCAAATTACCATGGACATTTTTAGTTGAAAATCCAGGCTCACTAGGCCTCAAAAAGAATGAGTAAACTGATCAAAAAGAGCAAAAATTGACCGTCTCAGAATTCAAATTTTCTTACATCAAAACGTGCATTGCAGTAAAATATGCATACTTATGAAGTCAAAAAAAATTTATCAAGTCATATAAGCATATATTTTTAATACATTGCGCTCAAAAGCACCCTACATGGTTTACACAGTTCTAACAGTCAAAACTTGAAAAGAAAAGATGTAAACGTTCCCTGGGATGTGCAGAACGCGTGGCCGCTGACGGAATCTAAAAAAAGCTGCTCGAACTCCGTAGATCTGGAAAAAAAATCAGATTTCTATAGAAACTCAAAACTAAAAATGACTTATGAGAGCTGTTGCTGCACAATATAAATCCGCAGGAGGGACCGACCCCACCCGCAACAGCCGCACCTCTACCTGTGGCTCCCTAGGGTGGGCCCCACCTCCTCCAGCTCGGTCCAGTTGGAGTTAAAACGGAGTTTATAAGAGCTGAAAAGTCAAATCTGAGAAAAAATTGCTATGCGATTGAGCGGATTATCCTGAGATCCTGCGTACGAGTGACAAATTCCTGACAGAGGGAGAAACTTCTTGAAAACCATTGGCTATCTTCCCTAAGTAGTATACAAGGACCAATGTGGAAAACTGCTAAAAAACTGCACAAACCTGCCAAAAACTGCCACTATCAAAGCATCGGGTACTGACCGATGACAGTTCAGCCATTGGCACAACTCTAATGAAGCATCAGGTATAGACCGGTGACAGTTTAGCCATTGGTACAACCCCAGCAAAGCATCGGGTACAGACCGGTGATAGTTCAGTTGCTGGCACAACCCCAGCGAAGCATCGGGGACAGACCGGTGACAGTTCAGCCGTTAGCACAACCCCAGCGAAGCATCGGGTACAGATCGGTGCAGTTCAGCCGTTACCACAACCCCATCGAAGCATCGGGTATAAATCGGTGATAGTTCAGCTATTGGCACAACCCTAGCGAAGCATCTGGTACAGATCGGTGACAGTTTAGCCATTGGCACAACCCCAGCGAAGCATCGGGTACAGACCGGTAACACCTCAGCCGTTGGCTCAACCACAGTGAAGCATCAAAAATGGTCCGGTGAAATTTAGCCGTTGAAGGCCACTTCAGCAAAGGTCAGACTAACTGACACTATCGGCCGTTGGCACAACCCCAGCAAAGCATCAAAAATGGTCCGGTGACATTCAGCTGTTGAAATCCACTTCAGCAAAGTTCAGACTGCTTGAAAGCTTAGTCATTGGCAAATACTCCAGCAACTCATTGGGAATGATTCGGTGGTGGAAACAGTATATCAATCTATCCCCACATAATACAGATGATGGAATCTGTTATACAAATCCTTAAAAGGAACACTGAGAAAGATTGGTGATTCAACCTCCTGTTGTAAACTACCAGTGTAAATTATTGTTAGGATAAGCATCGGAAGCACCCACTGAGGTAACTCGACAACAAAGATATATCCCAACAGAGGAGCCTGCAAAAATGTACAACGACATCAGCCGAAGGAAAATATGCCCTACAGAGGGTATTGACAGACGTGGGAAACCATTGGTCTCAAACTAAGGTAGCATCAAGAGATATCATGGATAACGTTATCCCTAGTAGAAAGTTACAAGAACAATCTGTGATAACCTAACTCTGATAATCTACCAGTGGTACCTTACCAACACGGGCTATCCAGGATAACGTTATCCCCAGCAGATAATAACGTGAACAGTCAACGATAGCCCCATTCCCCTCGAAGGTATCTAATATTCATCACATATCATGTCGTGCATTGCATTACATTTGCATCCATCATATTCCCAGTGTCTAGCAAAATTTATCCTGTTCATTTCATCACATTTCATAAATATGATAAAGAGGGGCATCTGTAGACACTCAGAATTTTCTTTAGTTCTGTTGTGGACAATCAAGATTTTGTGTTCCCATTACTAACCTTGCAGGAGGGCAAAACAGTCAACTCAACTCTAGTCTTAATATCGGGATGCCAATTCAACCCTGGTCTCAACACCGGGATGCCAACTCAACCCTGGTCTCAACACCGGGATGCCAGTTCAATCCCGGTCTCAACACCGGGAAGCCAACTGAACCCCGGTCTCAATACCGGATACCAGTTCAACCTCGAACTCAATACCGAGATGCCAGTTCAACCTCGGTTTCAACACCGGGATGCCAACTCAGCCCCGGTCACATCCCAGGAGGTATAGGTCAGCCCCGATCACAACCCAGAAGGTACAGGTCAGCCCCGATCACAACCCAGAAGGTACAGGTCAGCCCCGGTCATAACCCGGGAGGTACAAGTCAGCCTCAGTCACATCCTGGGAGGTACAGGTCAGCCCCGGTCACAATCCGGGAGGTACAGGTCAGTCTCGGTCACAACCCGGGAGGTCAAATCAACTTCGGAGATAATCCCAAAGCCTCACATCATCTCTAAAGACAAACCTAGTAAAACCAAGTCAGCCTCAGAGACAACCCTGAGGACAAACAGAATCGGCTGGGATCCAAACCTCGAAGATAACCCCGGGAAATTCGCCGAAGGCCATGCCAGCACTAAAGGCAACCCCGAGAGGGGAAAAATGGTTATTTTGCCAACTTGAAGCCGATTCGGTCAAACTCAAGCCAAATTGATGCCACCAAGGTCAGAAAGAATCATAACGGTGATCCCGAGTGGAAACAGCCCAAGACAGCTCAACGGACAAATTGTGAAGAATTGAAGACCTGGTTATGAACCCGTCTTTTTGGACTCGAAAAAGGCTTAATCCCATGTCATTGCGACACTCTCGGCGAGGGATTTCCAGAAAGGTACAACACGCCTCAAACGAACGCTCAGATCAAAAGTTAAAAAGTTTCGAATCTGACCTTGCGTTGCTCAGAGTGCACGTACTTCGAGACGACGGGACCCGCCACGTAGGCCCTGCCACGTGTAGCCTCAGGTAGACCCGTGACTGCCTCTGGTAGGGCAGCTTCCATCGGGTCTATATATATGAGTGCACTCTCAGCTCATTTTATATAGAAAACGCTTTGGAACTCTGCCCGTTTCGTTTCTCAGCCCCACTCTTGTACTCCAAACCCAAATTTTATTACTCTAACACGTAGGTATACTCATATACTACCACATACCAAAAATTAACTGGTGGAAACGGATATTTGAAGCCTACTAAGTGGCAAAAAGTTCATGTAGCAATCCATTGTGAGTATTTTTATGATCAGAAAGTTCATATTACTTTATTGCGCATTTATACACTTGCACGTTACGTTTCGTTTTTTGATTATGCCCAGAACTCAGTTCCGTGGCCGTTTTTGCTTACGTTTTCGTACATTTTAGTACATTTACGCATTTTTTGGCATTTTTACAACCCGGATCGACGATCCACGGCTTTTATTAGTCCCGATTTGACTTTTTTGTATATATTTAACTATATATATACTAACTTTTCAATTCTGTCAAGCACGGATGTCAAATCCGTGGTAGTATATTGCTTATATATATATATAAATATATATATATATATATGAATTTTTCTGACTTATTTGGGGCCTGGATTTCTACTTCGTGGCCTTTTTATTGCTTTAGTATATATATATATACTAACTGTATATATTAACATTTTGCATTCCAGTTTAGCCTGAATCATTCTGTGGCCTTTTTACTGCTTTTATAAATATATATATACTTACATTTCTATCCGGACAAAGGATAGAATGTCCGTCGTCCTTTACAGTTTTTTATATATATATTTACTTTCTGCCGAGCCTGGACAATTTCGTGGCTCATTTACAGCTTATATATATATATATTTCAATTTTGTCTAGCCTGGATCATTCTATGGCTCTTTTAAAGTTTATATATATATATATATACATTCAGTCGAGTCTGGATCATCCCGTGGCTCTTTTACAGCTTATATATATATATTTCCATTCTGTCAGGCCTGGATAACTCCGTGGCTTTTTACCGCTTTAATAAATATATATATTTACATTCCAGTCCGGGCATCGGAGTGAAAACCTATCGCCCTTTACAGCTTTCGTATATATAACTATATATATATATATATATATCTTTTATTCATTGTGATTAAATTATTGCTGTAAATATTCATTTGATATGAATCGGCGCTAACATCTCTTTGGGCGAACTAGATTTCTTTAAATCTCGCCAATTCTATCTTTCAAACGGTTCAAAATAGGTTTAAACGGAACCGGGAAGCTAGAATAGCTGAGATTTACTTAAATCTAGCCGTTTTTCTAGTTTATTCATTATAAAGCAACCTCGCAGCCATTAGATCGCTATCTAGTGGGAATGAGACGCTTTGGCTACGCGCAGGCTAGGATTTACTGATGAATCATTGGTTCTTGCGACGGTTAGATGTAAATATACATTTCTGTGCATATTTGAGCTGTGTAGGTTTTTTTTGGCTTCCCTCTGTGAGCCTAGGAATCGTGGGATTCATGATCAAGCTGATCAGAATCTGATTCCCACGATGAACAAACTCCACTTTACAGATGTACCCTGCCAGTTTTTCTATAAAAAAATGTACATCCGAAAGACCTTAAAACGGTTATCCGGGTTTAAGGTCTCAACATAGTGAAAATATAGTTTGTCGTGTCAGAGTCACTCCGATAGCTGTCATGCCCATGAGAAGATTGACACTTGTATATATTTTGTAGTCGAGGATGCTTCGCAGCCCGACAATCACCATTCAAATTGAGTCAAAAGGCTGAAAAGATAAAAAATGGAAGTATCAACATGCTTCAATTCCTATGTTAGCGTAAGGGTTTGAAAACCTGCTTTCGAAACCTCATCTTAATAAATCTTGTCTAAAAAAGTGACTTTTGCAAATCAAATCAAACCATTCGTATGTAGGTTCAACGAAGCATGTCCATACTTTCAAATCAAACAAAACATAGGCCCAATTTCTTCCAGCATTCACACACACATTGCAAATAAAAAGAAAATTATTGAAAAGATGTGGTACCGTATTTTCACGGGAGTTGTGGAGTGCCTAATACCTTTCCCACACTTAATCAAGCCCCCAAACTTAGAACTTTGGTTTCAAAGATTCAGTTTCGACAGTGTCCAAGCAATTGGGCCTCCTTTCAAACAAAACTCGGTTGAGTTGGTACAACCATTTCAAAACTACCAACTGGCGACTCTGTAAAACGTTCAAATCGTCGACATGATACATGTTGGCCTTTTCCTAAAAAACCCCTTCAAAACGTTTTTCACAAAAAAGATAAAATAAGGGCTCGAACCGAATTTTTTCCCAACGTCCACAGTGATGATTTGATTTAATGTGTAGGCCCTGATGCGCTTAACTGCTACCCATAATTTCACCAGTTATTAACTATATGTTATATATTATATATCATTCATTCATTATATCATATCATTCAGAGAAAGTTTTAGAGAGAAAAGAGAGTTTAAGAGAATAAGTTGATTGAAGAAGAGATTTGGAATTTAAGGTTTATATCATCTTAACAAAGTTAGTAAGGGTAATTTCTAAATCCCAGTTTTAAATTTATGTTTTTAATGTTTTCTCCATGAACGTGTTGGGTTTGTACGAAATTGTGGCGCAATCAAATTGCAAAATTTAGTAGAAGCATGGTATATCAAAGTTTTAAAAAATTTTACAAACCATTATCCGGATCATCCTTTATGCAAATTATTAATTTAAAACGATAAATAAGAAGTTATGGAATTATACCCTTGTAGAACAAATCTTTCACAGGTACGAGTTCAACTCCTTGTTCTTCGTGATCTCTTTGAATTTTCGGGTTAGATTCCTTCCTTTGATCAACGTTAGCCACCCAAGTGTTTGGCATCTAGAGGTGATCCACCAAGGAATAGGAATTATTCAAGAAGGAGGGTGGTTGGCTAAACCCTAATTTTCTATCCTCTATAAAAAAAGAGTACTCTCCAACAATTGGAATTGCATCAACTGATAACTAACATAAAACTTCTCTTATATAGATATTGGTCAACCCTTCTAATCCTATTAGAAATAGATTTTTATTTAATTAATTAAACTCCTTTAATTAAAATTGGCTTCCCAACCATATTGGGATTAATTAATTAATTAATTAATTTGCCTCCTAATCTTATTAGGAATATGTGAGAGTACTAATATTAAATTAATTTCTAAACTCTTTTAAAAATTAAAATAATAATAATTGTAATAATAGTAATAATACTCCTCTTATTAATTTATATTTAATATTTTTAAAATATTAAATAATAAATATTAAGCTATTTAATTTATTCTATCACCATAGATTAAATTAATTACACTTAATGCATTATTACGATTATGTCATTACCTTCTTAAATAATTATTCTTCCTTTTATGGTGTGACCCTTTAGGTTCTCCATATTAAACCGGTTGTGAATAAATCAATTAAAATAATTCTAATCTTATTTAAATAAATAAATTAAACTAATAATCTATTTCAATACATAATATTTATTCTACAATAGGGATAAGTCTCTCTAGCGATCAACGACTTTCCAGATAATATAGATTTCAACATTAATCATAAAAGAACCTGTGAGTAAATAGTTACCGTACAATTCAATCCTTCAACCATACAATGTCTCAATTAAATATAAGACATGAAATTACTGTCAAGTCTTATTTTATTTAATTATATATATTTCGATTAGAAAATGCACAACTCCTAATAATGCAAATTAGAAACTCCTTTCTAATTTTATTCTGCCTTGGCCAAGGACTACTGGGTTGTCATTTAACGAATCACATAGGACATATCTCTTCTTTTAGTAGAAGTGGTAGATTCTTTATTAATCATTTATTATCTCCATATGTAACTCATTATACCCAAGCATACCCTTTGATATACCCTAAGGGTCGTAAGGAATAAGTTAAAGTATAATTCATTACACATAAGATACTATGATGATCTCAAGTCCAAGGATCACTTGTACTACTATCACATTAGGAATTTCTATTGACAGGCAAGTAAAACTTCATTAGGTATTCCATAGCGAGTCACGTTCAATGAACTTATTCTCCAATAAGCACCTACATACTTGCTTTAGTGTCTCCAGACAAATGATCATGAGATCAGTCATCCTCATCCAATGAGCAAGCAACATATGTACCAATCTATCCGAATTTACTAATCCCCTTTTTAGTAATCCAACGATTGGGAACTATATTAGTTTTAAGTTTTCTAAGAATTTAGATCTAATTAGCATGATCAACATCATGATTCTAAAAGCATTGCTTAAAATTATAGGTTATTTATATATTATAAAAATAGCATCATGTAGATAATTAAATGCCCTTAATAAATTAATACTTTTATTAATAAATAAATAAGATCGTCTCCAAAGTATATGCTTTATCATCATACATGATTGGCTCGTATGCATACTACTTTAAATTTCCCACTTGCACTAGAGTCAATCACCATGGTATCTCACACCCATCTTCTCTAAGTGACAATCAAATTGCTATTGTGTTAAACCTTTAGTAAATGAATCTGCAATATTTTCTTGAGAGTCTACACGCTCCAAGGTGACGTCTCTTCTTTCAATGATTTCTTTAATTAAAGTGCCGCTACACATGTTTGGATTCAATATGAGACTTAGGAATTATTCCTAGTTCTGTAATGAACTTTTCATCTGAAACATCAACTTGCAGCTTGACTTACAGTTATATACTTTGTCTTTGTCACTAGACCAACAACCTTTTTCTATTTGGAACCTTTCTAATTCACTGCACCACTTTTCAAGGTAATAAATTACCCTATAATGGATTTGTTGTCGTCTTGGTTAGTCTGAAAACTTGAGTCTGTTTAGTCATCTAGTTTAATTCAGACCCATCATATGTCATGATGACATCCTTAGTGTCAGTTAAGTACTTTAAGATGTTTATCACTGTCTTACAGTGATCTTCTCCAGAATCTGACTGATTAACATCAAGTCTCGTATATTTCATTGCATACATGATAGTAAATCATGCAATCTCTCTTTTATTGAGGATAATTTTAGAGAGAGACACTCCATGGCTTATCACCATAAGACACTTTTGGAGTTTGCCATGCTAAACGTCTTTAGTATCTAATGAATATATGCTCTTTGGGTTAGGCCGAACATCCTTTTAAATCTATCTATACAGATTTATATCCCCAATGTAGGATGTTCTACCCAAATCATTCATAGAGGAATGTTTAGACAACTTTATTTTGATTGATTGTAGCATAGGAATGTCATTCCCTATCAGTAATATATCATCAACATATACTACAAGGAATGAAACAACGCTCTCACTAACTTTCTTGTACACACATGGTTCATCCTCGTTTTTGATAAAATCAAACTATTTGATTGTCTCATCAAAATGAATGTTCCATCTTTGATAAGCTTGTTTCAACCCATAAATGGATTGATGTAACTCGTATACATGATTTGCTCGAACCATTGAAACAAATTCATCTTGCTGTATCATACATACATTCTCCTCTAATAATATATATTTGAGGAAGGGCGTCTCCACGTCTATTTGCCAAATTTAGTAATAATGAGCTACAACCGTAAGTAAAATTCAAATGGTCTTGAGTATTACTTCAAAGATCCATTTTAGATTTTATGGTCATCTACCATTTCTCTGAGTCTTTATTACTCATAGCCTGTTCGTAATTCAATGGATCATCATCATTCATGACGTGTGCCTCATCATCATCCTCTATGACGGATCCATACTTTTCAGGTATCTTCGGTACTCTTCCAGATTTAAGAATAGGGTGTTGTATAGTAGGTGTTCTACTTGGACAGGCTCATCCAATTGATCTGTAGTGTTTTGTGGTTCTTGAATTTCTTTAAGATCTATTTTTCCTCTCACTATCCCCTTCAAGGATAAACTCCTTTTTCAAGAAGGTAGCGTGTTTCGCAACAAACACCTTTTGCTCAGTAGGATTGTAGAAATAGTATCCTAAACTTTCTTTAGGATATCCTGTGACGCCCCCAAATCCACGTTCCTTTGAAACCTCGGATTCGGTGCAGTCACGATACTACTATCGCCAAACTATTACATCTTTTAATCATTAGTAAAAGAATACAACTTTATTTATTATAATTTAGAATATAAATTCTATTTATATCCAAGATCTCGTCTTTACATCATATTCGATGTTACTAAAATGCAGAATAATTTAAACTTTTCAATATCCTTTGAATAAATTCTTTTATTGATTTCACAACTTTGATACCAATTACAAATCTTGAATCAACTATATAATATGATTCCTTCTTATCTGAGTTATCGTATAAACATTTACAACTCAACTCGATATCCTCTATGTATTAATTAATACATTCTTACAATACAACAAGTATTAAACAGTGTAAGCAACTATCGAGTACATCATCTAGAATCTAAACATGGTCCAGACAATAATCTAAGTAATATTCTTCAATGCGATACTATCTATCTTTATCAATCAAGAAGCACGAAATCTTTACCGTGAATCCTTAACCTGCAAAAGTGGTTATTTGCAAGAGTGAGCTCGACAGCTCAGCAATTCTAACAGTCCTCATGCATCACATAGCATATAACATCATACTTAGTTCATGCATTTATAAACAGTTTATATTTACTACGCATGTTACTTTTCACATAACAAGTATATCATCAAAGATCAACTTTCAATCTCATTTATATCTCATATATAGTTCATATATAAGTTCACATTATCACAGCATAATATAATTCAACTAACAATTATTGAATTCATATGTCAAATAGGAACTGAAAGACTTGCCTGATTCGTTGTTTAACAACTACGACTTAACTGCTTAAGAATCTCTGCACTTTGTGTAATCCTACACAATTATATTAATCATAGAGATCACACCCATCAGTTATACACTTCCATACATTCTCAATATAATAATAAGTATTACATTGTTGTCTAGCTTGGTTCTTAGAACCTTCGTCTCACATTCTTATCGTATTCCTAGAATAATTATGTACGTATAAGTATATTTTAACCTTACGTACTTACTACCATTCTTCACATACACATGCCTGTCTACCACTAATCTATTTACATATATCTAGTGTAATCCATCTTTTGAGTTAATCATTCTCATATATCATTACTAACACATAAGACCATATCAAAGCAAATATACGCTATTAACTGTCGAAGTCAGATTCAAGTATTAACATATGGTCCTACATAGCATGTATACATATTAAATGATACTTTTATGCTCGTTCAACCTTTTCACGTTCAATTTATACGATATAGGTTCTAAGTCAACATTCTAACAACTGAAGGCCACTCAAGGTCATGAACATCACAAAGTTTATCATGCTAGTTCTTTAAACACATAAAGTATTCATATAACTCATACTGGGCATGTTCATGAATATTCATACTTCATACATGTAACTATCACGATTATTAGTTTGAAAACATGCTTCGTTTACGCTAAACTTGGTTTCATGATATGTAGTCACGGTATGTATATACATGTATGATACATGAGAGAGTCCAAGTGTGCTATCACATATGTCCATAAACATCAAAATCCCAAATCTTAAGGTAACATGTTAACGTCCACGTTCAAAGCTCGCATTTTCATTAGTGAAGCTCACTAACAAAACCTAACATGTTCATGCTATCTATATATAGGTTGACATGTCCGATATGCATTTCTAAGTCATCTAAACATTCTCACAAAATTAGAATATATACATGGTATGTATACGTCCAAGATCAAATCTAAAACTAGAAGTTTTATTTTAAAATCATACGTTTTCCTTCCATAGTATATACTAACATGGCCATGCATGTACATGTAGTATCAAGAACACGTACTATAAGTTAATACCAACTTTCATGCATGTCTAGACCGTACAAATGCGCTTACAAGGTCAGAACACACATGTTTATACAAGTATCAAAGTTCATATCGAAAACTATAAGTTTCATTTGAAAATTATGAGTTCTTCATCAATAATGTATACTATCATGCTTATGTCATGTCATGATACTCATATATACATGTTATTTATGTGTGTATGCTTGTTCTAATTAGATAACTTATGCTAGCAAATAACAGAACCTGCATAGAAAATAAAACCCAGAAACTGGTCCCGGCGCAGCTCCCCAGTTCAAAACTGGCGCAGCTGCGCAGGGCCTTGGCCAACAAATCGTCTGGTACCAGCGCAGCTGCGCCTCTGGCCAGTACAAAACTGGCGCAGCTGCGCAGTTCGCCGGCCAGAGACAGAGCAGCTTTCTGCTCGGCAGACTGCAACCCAACTCACAAATTAATTACGAACTTCGTTCATGTTCCAGCCATAAAACAGTTCTAACATGCCTACTAACTCGACTAATACTTAACAGACATACTCCATAATTCAATTAACATCTAGATAGCATAATCAAGAAGTTGACAATGTAGAGCATGAATGGGAATTTTACAGAGAATTAGAAATGAAGAGCATGAAGGACAACAATAGGTATTATACCTCTGTTAAGGTGGCTTGCTACGCTTGCTGCTACAATTTCCCTTAATTCTCAGATTTTTACCAAAATGATATACTCCCTCTAAATTCTTGGTTAACAGAAAACTTCCAGCAAATGAAATGAGAAGGAGAAGTGTTCTATTTATAGAAACTCTTTTACACAGACAATGGTTTTCTCCACCAATTCAAACCAACAGAAATGAGAAGAGCACATTGGTTCATAGAGAGTAGTTGGAGTAGTTGTTGAAATCCATCATGATCCCCACTCCCTTATCATTATTACTATGAAGCTAATGTTGCTGAGTTTGATAGAAATAGGCTTAGGCTTCATGAGTTATACACGTGAGAAGGAATTGGGTCACTCAATTAGGGACAAGGAGAGAACTCAGCAACTTGTTTTCCCACATACTAATGTTATATATGTATACATATAGTATATACTTAGGCTATATATATTTATTCCATATATATTTAAGTTATACACATTCCCTTTTATATAACTTAAGTTATAAATTAATGTGTCACAATGTAGTCCCAATAATACTATCGTGTAGTAAATTTTAACTTGCACATATAAATTCGTGTACATTTCATTCTACCGGATATAATTCTATCGGGTATCATCACAGTGTATTGTCTCCTTTATTATTAAATTTCATTAATTCAATAATTGTTTACAATATATCTATGATATATTATTTTATTGTATACTTAATATACACATTGTCACACCCACATTTCATGTACCTATTACAACTCAATAACTTTACTATATAGTTTATATTCATATATAGCATAGTCGCATTGCACTTTATACTTCGCATAACATATAGTTAACTATCATACGTTATACTTTAATATCGCATGGCTGCACATAGAAATTAATAAATTACTTATCTTATCAATTAATTAATAATAATATTAATTAATCCATGGAATTATAATTCCCACGCTAATTGATTAACACTTTATATGATTTATTATCACGTTAAATAAATATAAATCTTTTTATATTTATAAATCATTTACTCATTAATCATATTATCAAATAATTACTTGATAATAGTATATTGTTTATAACAATAATTAATATTATAAGATAATTTATCTCATCACAAATCCGATTATATTTATAATCGATTTCCTTATTATTATACTATCACTAGCCATAATAATATAACATACTATCATAATAACAATTAACAATTAATTTAGATTAATTATTTAATTAATAATTTCTCTATCATTAAATTTGTCAATTCATTACCGAATCTATTATTGTGCCACACAAGGCATCTCTCACAAGCTCAATCTTAAGCTTATCATTATTCTCATCACTTACTCATTTCTCACCACATTACTACTTATAACATGTTCAATTAAATTAGAACTATTAAAACCAAGGTCCATATATAAATAGTTTACAAATCGAATATTCGAATATTATATATAACCTTTACGGAAATATAATAACTCAAGCTATTAAAATGTTAAATTACTTCAATTAATTATACTTATAATAAGTATAACCTTTACGCTTATAATAATTAATATATACTCTATTAATTATTCCAATAATAATATTCACGATCAAATAATAACTTAAGTTATTTAATATATTAAAATAACTTAGTTTCCTTTCATTAATTAAACTCCCTTGAAAATACATTTAAAATTATGTATTTAGCCATATCATAAAATATTATGTTTTCTCCAAATAAGCACATTCGTTATTAGAAAATAGTTTACTTATTGTCTCATGATATTATTCTTAATATAATATCAAATAACTATATGTACGACACATGTACATATATTATATATAGAAAATAGATAATAAGTTTATTTTCTATTATAATAAATTGTTTCCATCAATTTAATTACATATAGCAAATACGTTTTAATATATTTACTATATTAACCAATCACACCTTATACAAAAACATATAAGGTAATATTATTATTCAAAAATAACATTTCCTCCTTTTATTAAAATAATTCAATATTAAAAATTATTTTAATACCCTTTATTAGAAATATATAATAATTAGTTCTCTTTCTTTTCTATAAATTGTTCCCCAAAATAATTTCTTCAATATACATTTAATCATATAATGATTTTCATCTCCCTTTAATAACGTATATATATTTAACGTTATTCGCACATTAGACTTTCTCACATATTACCACTCTAAGTAATATATATAAAAAGTATCAACTATAATTACATATTCAACACACATATTAATTCACTCCTTTACTTAAGTAAATTAAACATTGTACTATATCATCATAGTTAATTAAGATTCAATACTGACATTATATTATTCCATAATATAACTCCCAACTTAAATTAACTAATATTTATTCTTATTAGTTAATTCCTTAACTAACTCATGCTTCACTATCCAAACCTATTCATGGATAGCTTAAGTGCTATTAATAACCTATATTATAAACATACTAGTTATTAATACATACACAAGAATATGGTGATTATACATTAAGGATATTTAATGTCACCAACTTACTATGATAAAATAATTCTATAAATTATTTAATATCGATAGGAATTTATCCACCTCCTTTATATCAACTGGATTGTCTCTACTGGATCGTCTCTACGATAAGTAACAAATATATATTAATAATATATTTATAAATCACAAAAACACACTTTACATAGTCCATATTATCCTATGTATTATAATACCACGTACCTCATATCACATATATATATTATTATTCGAACCCATCTCACAGTTCAAGAATTTTATTTATTAAATCCTTATTTAATAATATCTGAAAATTCGGGTTCTTACATCCTCTCCCCCTTATAAGGATTCCGTCCTCGGAATCACCGAAACTTCCTCTACTCGGTGCTATTCCGATTATTACATATTCTTTAGAATAATTTTATCCATTTTTTTTTTTTTCAGAAGTTTTATTACTATAACTTTCTCAATCTCATTCTACCACTTTCTCCTTTCTAAGGAACATTCTACTCACTACATTCATCCTTTAGAAGAATAAGAATCTTCCACGATTTTTCAATAATCGGGAAGTAGTATGAATAACTCAGATTCCAATTTATGCTGAGGGGTCACAAGACCGTGAACTTTTCTCTAGATTTACTAATGCTTCAACACAATTCTTCACACCGCAAACCAGAGTGTTTATCAATCACAAAGACTGAAAACACTCTCCACGCGTACTCTAGGTGGCCAACCTATTGTACCACTATGTTGGGCCGCAACGTAGTGTTTTGTAACGACTATATGCGTTACGTTCGGAACCATTGTCCCCGAAAACATGTCCCCTTTATAGGGTTGTTCACCTCAGCTTTTCAACGTCAAAATCCGCACCAGAGCAATCTGGTTTGGCATACATACACAAGAATACTTAAATTCTATAATCCCTTTCCAACAGTCGCCTAGCCGAATCAAATAGCTTAGACTCTCATCAACAATTCGGACATCAATCGAAATAATTTAGCCAACTTAATTGACCTTCTTTATAATTTACAAGAAAACCAAAAATTCTTTTATGACGTCATGATACCATACTAGATTAGTAGTACGTTGAGGATTCCGCCATTTTATGACTTTGTCATATTACAACATACCATAGTGGGCTGACGATCTTTCGATCAAACCAACACTAGGTTCGATTGCATTGATGACTCCATCGTTTACCATTCTACATCATATCAAATGATGCACAAGGTTAAAATATATTTTGAAAGATTGTCAAATCATTTTTGTCTTAGCCGAAACAAATAGCGTAGACATACAAATAACGGTGTTGTTTTTAAAACTCATTAGTTCAGTTACCTGACCCAATGTTTTCTCAAGAAAACCGAAGTGCAAACACTAGCACGAAGTCAATAAATATCGAAAATCTAGCGTAGCTAGAGGATTTAGGAAAATCCAATTTCTCCATCGCTTCAATCTCTTACCACCATCAATGCTCACTATTCCAAAACTCTTATATAATACATCTATTCTCAATACAGTTCACCAACTTACCACACCATGGAAGCTCAGGAACCTACCACAATCATATGGGTTGAGGAACTTATCCTAGTCAGACCAAAGTCGTCCATTCGCTGAGGGGTCCCACCATACGATTATGAGTCACGAACTTGTCATAGGCATGAGTTTTAAGAACTCGCACCTAATCTTAATATTATCTAATTATATCTTAGAAACCTCTATCTATCAAAATAAATATAAGAAAAGAATCACCTTTCCGCCATATGTATAATGATACCGCGACACTAACATTCCAACGATTATCAATGTGACGCACTCAGTGCAAGCACAAAACTTCTGCCCATACAAAAGTTTGTACAACTAAGCCATCACATGAATCCTCAATGAAAGTCCTACACTTAACTCTATCTTACTCTATCACTTGCTCGTTACGAGCTTTCTATGTTTCATCACATACAACTCCTTATGAGTTCATCTCGTACTTTTTATAGTACATTCTCTCATAGCATCAAGCTATACACACTTAGTCGTTACAGACTATCTATCATTTCACAGTTCAATCTGATCACGTCGTGATCATCGCTTTACCTCAGGGTCCTTTCCCTACTATCAACTAAACTCCATCCGAGTTTATTCTCACTATCTTCGTCATATACATCTTATAGACATCGTCTTAACATTTTCATTACCGGAGTTAGGAAACTCCTGTTTCTCATTCTCTAGATATTTCAAGATTCTTCTTTGAATCTTCACGTATATATTTTAATCTTATCTTTTCCTTTCTCATGTTATAGTCTAAGGTACACTTACCTAAGGTTTATAACCTACAGTTCTGAAACCAACCTGTGACGCCCCCAAATCCACGTTCCTTTGAAACCTCGGATTCGGTGCAGTCACGATACTACTATCGCCAAACTATTACATCTTTTAATCATTAGTAAAAGAATACAACTTTGTTTATTACAATTTAGAATATAAATTCTATTTATATCCAAGATCTCGTCTTTACATCATATTCGATGTTACTAAAATGCAGAATAATTTAAACTTTTCAATATCCTTTGAATAAATTCTTTTATTGATTTCACAACTTTGATACCAATTACAAATCTTGAATCAACTATATAATATGATTCCTTCTTATCTGAGTTATCGTATAAACATTTACAACTCAACTCTATATCCTCTATGTATTAATTAATACATTCTTACAATACAACAAGTATTAAACAGTGTAAGCAACTATCGAGTACATCATCTAGAATCTAAACATGGTCCAGACAATAATCTAAGTAATATTCTTCAATGCGATACTATCTATCTTTATCAATCAAGAAGCACGAAATCTTTACCGTGAATCCTTAACCTGCAAAAGTGGTTATTTGCAAGAGTGAGCTCGACAGCTCAGTAATTCTAACAGTCCTCATGCATCACATAGCATATAACATCATACTTAGTTCATGCATTTATAAACAGTTTATATTTACTACGCATGTTACTTTTCACATAACAAGTATATCATCAAAGATCAACTTTCAATCTCATTTATATCTCATATACAGTTCATATATAAGTTCACATTATCACAGCATAATATAATTCAACTAACAATTATTGAATTCATATGTCAAATAGGAACTGAAAGACTTGCCTGATTCGTAGTTTAACAACTACTACTTAACTGCTTAAGAATCTCTGCACTTTGTGTAATCCTACACAGTTATATTAATCATAGAGATCACACCCATCAGTTATACACTTTCATACATTCTCAATATAATAATAAGTATTACATTGTTGTCTAGCTTGGTTCTTAGAACCTTCGTCTCACATTCTTATCGTATTCCTAGAATAATTATGTACGTATAAGTATATTTTAACCTTACGTACTTACTACCATTCTTCACATACACATGCCTGTCTACCACTAATCTATTTACATATATCTAGTGTAGTCCATCTTTTGAGTTAATCATTCTCATATATCATTACTAACACATAAGACCATATCAAAGCAAATATACGCTATTAACTGTCGAAGTCAGATTCAAGTATTAACATATGGTCCAACATAGTATGTATACATATTAAATAATACTTTCATGCTCGTTCAACCTTTTCACGTTCAATTTACACGATATAGGTTCTAATTCAACATTCTAACAACTGAAGGCCACTCAAGGTCATGAACATCACAAAATTTATCATGCTAGTTCTTTAAACACATAAAGTATTCATATAACTCATACTGGGCATGTTCATGAATATTCATACTTCATACATGTAACTATCACGATTATTAGTTTGAAAACATGCTTCGTTTACGCTAAACTTGGTTTCATGATATGTAGTCACGGTATGTATATACATGTATGATACATGAGAGAGTCCAAGTGTGCTATCACATATGTCCATAAACATCAAAATCCCAAATCTTAAGGTAACATGTTAACGTCCACGTTCAAAGCTCGCATTTTCATTAGTGAAGCTCACTAACAAAACCTAACATGTTCATGCTATCTATATATAGGTTGACATGTCCGATATGCATTTCTAAGTCATCTAAACATGCGCACAAAATCAGAATATATATATATGGTATGTATACGTCCAAGATCAAATCTAAAACTAGAAGTTTTATTTTAAAATCATACGTTTTCCTTCCATAATATACTAACATGGCCATGCATGTACATGTAGTATCAAGAACACGTACTATAAGTTAATATCAACTTTCATGCATGTCTAGACCGTACAAATGCGCTTACAAGGTCAGAACACACATGTTTATACAAGTATCAAAGTTCATATCGAAAATTATAAGTTTCATTTGAAAATTATGAGTTCTTCATCAATAATGTATACTATCATGCTTATGTCATGTCATGATACTCATATATACATGTTATTTATGTGTGCATGCTTGTTCTAATTAGATAACTTATGCTAGCAAATAATAGAACCTGCACAGAAAATAAAACCCAGAAACTGGTCCCGGCGCAGCTGCGCAGCTCCCCAGTTCAAAACTGGCGCAGCTGCGCAGGGCCTTGGCCAACAAATCGTCTGGTACCGGCGCAGCTGCGCCTCTGGCCAGTACAAAACTGGAGCAGCTGCGCAGTTGGCCGGCCAGAGACAGAGCAGCTTTCTGCTCGGCAGACTGCAACCCAACTCAGAAATTAATTACGAACTTCGTTCATGTTCCAGCCATAAAACAGTTCTAACATGCCTACTAACTCGACTAATACTTAACAGACATACTCCATAATTCAATTAACATCTAGATAGCATAATCAAGTAGTTGACAATGTAGAGCATGAATGGGAATTTTACAGAGAATAAGAAATGAAGAGCATGAAGGACAACAATAGGTATTATACCTCTGTTAAGGTGGCTTGCTACGCTTGCTGCTATAATTTCCCTTAATTCTCAGATTTTTACCAAAATGATATACTCCCTCTAAATTCTTGGTTAACAGAAAACTTCCAGCAAATGAAATGAGAAGGAGAAGTGTTCTATTTATAGAAACTCTTTTACACAGACAATGGTTTTCTCCACCAATTCAAACCAACAGAAATGAGAAGAGCACATTGGTTCATAGAGAGTAGTTGGAGTAGTTGTTGAAATCCATCATGATCCCCACTCCCTTATCATTATTACTATGAAGCTAATGTTGCTGAGTTTGATAGAAATAGGCTTAGGCTTCATGAGTTATACACGTGAGAAGGAATTGGGTCACTCAATTAGGGACAAGGAGAGAACTCAGCAACTTGTTTTCCCACATACTAATGTTATATATGTATACATATAGTATATACTTAGGCTATATATATTTATTCCATATATATTTAAGTTATACACATTCCCTTTTATATAACTTAAGTTATAAATTAATGTGTCACAATGTAGTCCCAATAATACTATCGTGTAGTAAATTTTAACTTGCATATATAAATTCGTGTACATTTCATTCTACCGGATATAATTCTATCGGGTATCATCACAGTGTATTGTCTCCTTTATTATTAAATTTCATTAATTCAATAATTGTTTACAATATATCTATGATATATTATTTTATTGTATACTTAATATACACATTGTCACACCCACATTTCATGTACCTATTACAACTCAATAACTTTACTATATAGTTTATATTCATATATAGCATAGTCGCATTGCACTTTATACTTCGCATAACATATAGTTAACTATCATACGTTATACTTTAATATCGCATGGCTGCACATAGAAATTAATAAATTACTTATCTTATCAATTAATTAATAATAATATTAATTAATCCATGGAATTATAATTCCCACGCTAATTGATTAACACTTTATATGATTTATTATCACGTTAAATAAATATAAATCTTTTTATATTTATAAATCATTTACTCATTAATCATATTATCAAATAATTACTTGATAATAGTATATTGTTTATAACAATAATTAATATTATAAGATAATTTATCTCATCACAAATTCGATTATACTTATAATCGATTTCCTTATTATTATACTATCACTAGCCATAATAATATAACATACTATCATAATAACAATTAACAATTAATTTAGATTAATTGTTTAATTAATAATTTCTCCATCATTAAATTTGTCAATTCATTACCGAATCTATTATTGTGCCACACAAGGCATCTCTCACAAGCTCAATCTTAAGCTTATCATTATTCTCATCACTTACTCATTTCTCACCACATTACTACTTATAACATGTTCAATTAAATTAGAACTATTAAAACCAAGGTCCATATATAAATAGTTTACAAATCGAATATTCGAATATTATATATAACCTTTACGGAAATATAATAACTCAAGCTATTAAAATGTTAAATTACTTCAATTAATTATACTTATAATAAGTATAACCTTTACGCTTATAATAATTAATATATACTCTATTAATTATTTCAATAATAATATTCACGATCAAATAATAACTTAAGTTATTTAATATATTAAAATAACTTAGTTTTCTTTCATTAATTAAACTCCCTTGAAAATACATTTAAAATTATGTATTTAGCCATATCATAAAATATTATGTTTTCTCCAAATAAGCACATTCGTTATTAGAAAATAGTTTACTTATTGTCTCATGATATTATTCTTAATATAATATCAAATAACTATATGTACGACACATGTACATATATTATATATAGAAAATAGATAATAAGTTTATTTTCTATTATAATAAATTATTTCCATCAATTTAATTACATATAGCAAATACGTTTTAATATATTTACTATATTAACCAATCACACCTTATACAAAAACATATAAGGCAATATTATTATTCAAAAATAACATTTCCTCCTTTTATTAAAATAATTCAATATTATAAATTATTTTAATACCCTTTATTAGAAATATATAATAATTAGTTCTCTTTCTTTTCTATAAATTGTTCCCCAAAATAATTTCTTCAATATACATTTAATCATATAATGATTTTCATCTCCCTTTAATAACGTATATATATTTAACGTTATTCGCACATTAGACTTTCTCACATATTACCACTCTAAGTAATATATATAAAAAGTATCAACTATAATTACATATTCAACACACATATTAATTCACTCATTTACTTAAGTAAATTAAACATTGTACTATATCATCATAGTTAATTAAGATTCAATACTGACATTATATTATTCCATAATATAACTCCCAACTTAAATTAACTAATATTTATTCTTATTAGTTAATTCCTTAACTAACTCATGCTTCACTATCCAAACCTATTCATGGATAGCTTAAGTGCTATTAATAACCTATATTATAAACATACTAGTTATTAATACATACACAAGAATATGGTGATTATACATTAAGGATATTTAATGTCACCAACTTACTATGATAAAATAATTCTATAAATTATTTAATATCGATAGGAATTTATCCACCACCTTTATATCAACTGGATCGTCTCTACTGGATCGTCTCTACGATAAGTAACAAATATATATTAATAATATATTTATAAATCACAAAAACACACTTTACATAGTCCATATTATCCTATGTATTATAATACCACGTACCTCATATCACATATATATATTATTATTCGAACCCATCTCACAGTTCAAGAATTTTATTTATTAAATCCTTATTTAATAATATCTGAAAATTCGGGTTCTTACATCCTCTCCCCCTTATAAGGATTCCGTCCTCGGAATCACCGAAACTTCCTCTACTCGGTGCTATTCCGATTATTACATATTCTTTAGAATAATTTTATCCATTCTTTTTTTTTTTTCAGAAGTTTTATTACTATAACTTTCTCAATCTCATTCTACCACTTTCTCCTTTCTAAGGAACATTCTACTCACTACATTCATCCTTTAGAAGAATAAGAATCTTCCACGATTTTTCAATAATCGGGAAGTAGTATGAATAACTCAGATTCCAATTTATGCTGAGGGGTCACAAGACCGTGAACTTTTCTCCAGATTTACTAATGCTTCAACACAATTCTTCACACCGCAAACCAGAGTGTTTATCAATCACAAAGACTGAAAACACTCTCCACGCGTACTCTAGGTGGCCAACCTATTGTACCACTATGTTGGGCCGCAACGTAGTGTTTTGTAACGACTATATGCGTTACGTTCGGAACCATTGTCCCCGAAAACATGTCCCCTTTATAGGGTTGTTCACCTCAGCTTTTCAACGTCAAAATCCGCACCAGAGCAATCTGGTTTGGCATACATACACAAGAATACTTAAATTCTATAATCCCTTTCCAACAGTCGCCTAGCCGAATCAAATAGCTTAGACTCTCATCAACAATTCGGACATCAATCGAAATAATTTAGCCAACTTAATTGACCTTCTTTATAATTTACAAGAAAACCAAAAATTCTTTTATGACGTCATGATACCATACTAGATTAGTAGTACGTTGAGGATTCCGCCATTTTATGACTTTGTCATATTACAACATACCATAGTGGGCTGACGATCTTTCGATCAAACCAACACTAGGTTCGATTGCATTGATGACTCCATCGTTTACCATTCTACATCATATCAAATGATGCACAAGGTTAAAATATATTTTGAAAGATTGTCAAATCATTTTTGTCTTAGCCGAAACAAATAGCGTAGACATACAAATAACGGTGTTGTTTTTAAAACTCATTAGTTCAGTTACCTGACCCAATGTTTTCTCAAGAAAACCGAAGTGCAAACACTAGCACGAAGTCAATAAATATCGAAAATCTAGCGTAGCTAGAGGATTTAGGAAAATCCAATTTCTCCATCGCTTCAATCTCTTACCACCATCAATGCTCACTATTCCAAAACTCTTATATAATACATCTATTCTCAATACAGTTCACCAACTTACCACACCATGGAAGCTCAGGAACCTACCACAATCATATGGGTTGAGGAACTTATCCTAGTCAGACCAAAGTCGTCCATTCGCTGAGGGGTCCCACCATACGATTATGAGTCACGAACTTGTCATAGGCATGAGTTTTAAGAACTCGCACCTAATCTTAATATTATCTAATTATATCTTAGAAACCTCTATCTATCAAAATAAATATAAGAAAAGAATCACCTTTCCGCCATATGTATAATGATACCGCGACACTAACATTCCAACGATTATCAATGTGACGCACTCAGTGCAAGCACAAAACTTCTGCCCATACAAAAGTTTGTACAACTAAGCCATCACATGAGTCCTCAATGAAAGTCCTACACTTAACTCTATCTTACTCTATCACTTGCTCGTTACGAGCTTTCTATGTTTCATCACATACAACTCCTTATGAGTTCATCTCGTACTTTTTATAGTACATTCTCTCATAGCATCAAGCTATACACACTTAGTCGTTACAGACTATCTATCATTTCACAGTTCAATCTGATCACGTCGTGATCATCGCTTTACCTCAGGGTCCTTTCCCTACTATCAACTAAACTCCATCCGAGTTTATTCTCACTATCTTCGTCATATACATCTTATAGACATCGTCTTAACATTTTCATTACCGGAGTTAGGAAACTCCTGTTTCTCATTCTCTAGATATTTCAAGATTCTTCTTTGAATCTTCACGTATATATTTTAATCTTATCTTTTCCTTTCTCATGTTATAGTCTAAGGTACACTTACCTAAGGTTTATAACCTACAGCTCTGAAACCAACCTGTGACGCCCCCAAATCCACGTTCCTTTGAAACCTCGGATTCGGTGCAGTCACGATACTACTATCGCCAAACTATTACATCTTTTAATCATTAGTAAAAGAATACAACTTTGTTTATTACAATTTAGAATATAAATTCTATTTATATCCAAGATCTCGTCTTTACATCATATTCGATGTTACTAAAATGCAGAATAATTTAAACTTTTCAATATCCTTTGAATAAATTCTTTTATTGATTTCACAACTTTGATACCAATTACAAATATTGAATCAACTATATAATATGATTCCTTCTTATCTGAGTTATCGTATAAACATTTACAACTCAACTCTATATCCTCTATGTATTAATTAATACATTCTTACAATACAACAAGTATTAAACAGTGTAAGCAACTATCGAGTACATCATCTAGAATCTAAACATGGTCCAGACAATAATCTAAGTAATATTCTTCAATGCGATACTATCTATCTTTATCAATCAAGAAGCACGAAATCTTTACCGTGAATCCTTAACCTGCAAAAGTGGTTATTTGCAAGAGTGAGCTCGACAGCTCAGTAATTCTAACAGTCCTCATGCATCACATAGCATATAACATCATACTTAGTTCATGCATTTATAAACAGTTTATATTTACTACGCATGTTACTTTTCACATAACAAGTATATCATCAAAGATCAACTTTCAATCTCATTTATATCTCATATACAGTTCATATATAAGTTCACATTATCACAGCATAATATAATTCAACTAACAATTATTGAATTCATATGTCAAATAGGAACTGAAAGACTTGCCTGATTCGTAGTTTAACAACTACTACTTAACTGCTTAAGAATCTCTGCACTTTGTGTAATCCTACACAGTTATATTAATCATAGAGATCACACCCATCAGTTATACACTTTCATACATTCTCAATATAATAATAAGTATTACATTGTTGTCTAGCTTGGTTCTTAGAACCTTCGTCTCACATTCTTATCGTATTCCTAGAATAATTATGTACGTATAAGTATATTTTAACCTTACGTACTTACTACCATTCTTCACATACACATGCCTGTCTACCACTAATCTATTTACATATATCTAGTGTAGTCCATCTTTTGAGTTAATCATTCTCATATATCATTACTAACACATAAGACCATATCAAAGCAAATATACGCTATTAACTGTCGAAGTCAGATTCAAGTATTAACATATGGTCCAACATAGTATGTATACATATTAAATAATACTTTCATGCTCGTTCAACCTTTTCACGTTCAATTTACACGATATAGGTTCTAATTCAACATTCTAACAACTGAAGGCCACTCAAGGTCATGAACATCACAAAATTTATCATGCTAGTTCTTTAAACACATAAAGTATTCATATAACTCATACTGGGCATGTTCATGAATATTCATACTTCATACATGTAACTATCACGATTATTAGTTTGAAAACATGCTTCGTTTACGCTAAACTTGGTTTCATGATATGTAGTCACGGTATGTATATACATGTATGATACATGAGAGAGTCCAAGTGTGCTATCACATATGTCCATAAACATCAAAATCCCAAATCTTAAGGTAACATGTTAACGTCCACGTTCAAAGCTCGCATTTTCATTAGTGAAGCTCACTAACAAAACCTAACATGTTCATGCTATCTATATATAGGTTGACATGTCCGATATGCATTTCTAAGTCATCTAAACATGCGCACAAAATCAGAATATATATATATGGTATGTATACGTCCAAGATCAAATCTAAAACTAGAAGTTTTATTTTAAAATCATACGTTTTCCTTCCATAATATACTAACATGGCCATGCATGTACATGTAGTATCAAGAACACGTACTATAAGTTAATATCAACTTTCATGCATGTCTAGACCGTACAAATGCGCTTACAAGGTCAGAACACACATGTTTATACAAGTATCAAAGTTCATATCGAAAATTATAAGTTTCATTTGAAAATTATGAGTTCTTCATCAATAATGTATACTATCATGCTTATGTCATGTCATGATACTCATATATACATGTTATTTATGTGTGCATGCTTGTTCTAATTAGATAACTTATGCTAGCAAATAATAGAACCTGCACAGAAAATAAAACCCAGAAACTGGTCCCGGCGCAGCTGCGCAGCTCTCCAGTTCAAAACTGGCGCAGCTGCGCAGGGCCTTGGCCAACAAATCGTCTGGTACCGGCACAGCTGCGCCTCTGGCCAGTACAAAACTGGAGCAGCTGCGCAGTTGGCCGGCCAGAGACAGAGCAGCTTTCTGCTCGGCAGACTGCAACCCAACTCAGAAATTAATTACGAACTTCGTTCATGTTCCAGCCATAAAACAGTTCTAACATGCCTACTAACTCGACTAATACTTAACAGACATACTCCATAATTCAATTAACATCTAGATAGCATAATCAAGTAGTTGACAATGTAGAGCATGAATGGGAATTTTACAGAGAATAAGAAATGAAGAGCATGAAGGACAACAATAGGTATTATACCTCTGTTAAGGTGGCTTGCTACGCTTGCTGCTATAATTTCCCTTAATTCTCAGATTTTTACCAAAATGATATACTCCCTCTAAATTCTTGGTTAACAGAAAACTTCCAGCAAATGAAATGAGAAGGAGAAGTGTTCTATTTATAGAAACTCTTTTACACAGACAATGGTTTTCTCCACCAATTCAAACCAACAGAAATGAGAAGAGCACATTGGTTCATAGAGAGTAGTTGGAGTAGTTGTTGAAATCCATCATGATCCCCACTCCCTTATCATTATTACTATGAAGCTAATGTTGCTGAGTTTGATAGAAATAGGCTTAGGCTTCATGAGTTATACACGTGAGAAGGAATTGGGTCACTCAATTAGGGACAAGGAGAGAACTCAGCAACTTGTTTTCCCACATACTAATGTTATATATGTATACATATAGTATATACTTAGGCTATATATATTTATTCCATATATATTTAAGTTATACACATTCCCTTTTATATAACTTAAGTTATAAATTAATGTGTCACAATGTAGTCCCAATAATACTATCGTGTAGTAAATTTTAACTTGCACATATAAATTCGTGTACATTTCATTCTACCGGATATAATTCTATCGGGTATCATCACAGTGTATTGTCTCCTTTATTATTAAATTTCATTAATTCAATAATTGTTTACAATATATCTATGATATATTATTTTATTGTATACTTAATATACACATTGTCCCACCCACATTTCATGTACCTATTACAACTCAATAACTTTACTATATAGTTTATATTCATATATAGCATAGTCGCATTGCACTTTATACTTCGCATAACATATAGTTAACTATCATACGTTATACTTTAATGTCGCATGGTTGCACATAGAAATTAATAAATTACTTATCTTATCAATTAATTAATAATAATATTAATTAATCCATGGAATTATAATTCCCACGCTAATTGATTAACACTTTATATGATTTATTATCACGTTAAATAAATATAAATCTTTTTATATTTATAAATCATTTACTCATTAATCATATTATCAAATAATTACTTGATAATAGTATATTGTTTATAACAATAATTAATATTATAAGATAATTTATCTCATCACAAATCCGATTATACTTATAATCGATTTCCTTATTATTATACTATCACTAGCCATAATAATATAACATACTATCATAATAACAATTAACAATTAATTTAGATTGATTGTTTAATTAATAATTCCTCCATCATTAAATTAGTCAATTCATTACCGAATCTATTATTGTGCCACACAAGGCATCTCTCACAAGTTCAATCTTAAGCTTATCATTATTCTCATCACTTACTCATTTCTCACCACATTACTACTTATAACCTGTTCAATTAAATTAGAACTATTAAATCCAAGGTCCACATATAAATAGTTTACAAATCGAATATTCAAATATTATATATAACCTTTACGGAAATATAATAACTCAAGCTATTAAAATGTTAAATTACTTCAATTAATTATACTTATAATAAGTATAACATTTACGCTTATAATAATTAATATATACTCTATTAATTATTTCAATAATAATATTCACGATCAAATAATAACTTAAGTTATTTAATATATTAAAATAACTTAGTTTTCTTTCATTAATTAAACTCCCTTGAAAATACATTTAAAATTATGTATTTAGCCATATCATAAAATATTATGTTTTCTCCAAATAAGCACATTCGTTATTAGAAAATAGTTTACTTATTGTCTCATGATATTATTCTTAATATAATATCAAATAACTATATGTACGACACATGTACATATATTATATATAGAAAATAGATAATAAGTTTATTTTCTATTATAATAAATTATTTCCATCAATTTAATTACATATAGCAAATACGTTTTAATATATTTACTATATTAACCAATCACACCTTATACAAAAACATATAAGGCAATATTATTATTCAAAAATAACATTTCCTCCTTTTATTAAAATAATTCAATATTATAAATTATTTTAATACCCTTTATTAGAAATATATAATAATTAGTTCTCTTTCTTTTCTATAAATTGTTCCCCAAAATAATTTCTTCAATATACATTTAATCATATAATGATTTTCATCTCCCTTTAATAACGTATATATATTTAACGTTATTCGCACATTAGACTTTCTCACATATTACCACTCTAAGTAATATATATAAAAAGTATCAACTATAATTACATATTCAACACACATATTAATTCACTCATTTACTTAAGTAAATTAAACATTGTACTATATCATCATAGTTAATTAAGATTCAATACTGACATTATATTATTCCATAATATAACTCCCAACTTAAATTAACTAATATTTATTCTTATTAGTTAATTCCTTAACTAACTCATGCTTCACTATCCAAACCTATTCATGGATAGCTTAAGTGCTATTAATAACCTATATTATAAACATACTAGTTATTAATACATACACAAGAATATGGTGATTATACATTAAGGATATTTAATGTCACCAACTTACTATGATAAAATAATTCTATAAATTATTTAATATCGATAGGAATTTATCCACCTCCTTTATCTCAACTGGATCGTATCTACGATAAGTAACAAATATATATTAATAATATATTTATAAATCACAAAAACACACTTTACATAGTCCATATTATCCTATGTAATATAATACCACGTACCTCATATCACATATATATATTATTATTCGAACCCATCTCACAGTTTAAGAATTTTATTTATTAAATCCTTATTTAATAATATCTGAAAATTCGGGTTCTTACATATCCCACAAATGTGTACTTATCAGATCTTGTCCCAAGCTTATCATTTTGAAATCTTTTCACATAAGCTGGGCATTCCCAAATCTTAACATTCTTAAGACCAGTTTTCCTCCCTGACCACATCTCATATAGAGTCTTGGGGATTTCGAGGGGACCTTATTTAGTAGATATGTAGCCGCTTCTAGGGTATTATCCTAGAATGATACTGGAAGATCGGTAAAATTCATAATGGAACGAACCATGTCCAATAATATTTGATTTCTCCTTTCAGATACTCTATTTAACTGTGGTGTACCTGGTGAAATTCTTTGTGAGATTATACCATTTTCTTTGAGACAATTGAGAAACTCACCGCTTAAATATTCACCACCTCGATCTGATCGAAGAATCTTAATACTTTTGCCAGTTTGTTTCTCTACTCCACTTCTGAACTCTTTGAACTTTTCAAATGATTCAGATTTGTATTTCATTAAATACACATATCCATATCTTGAGTGATCATCAGTGAAAGTAATAAAAACAGAATACCCTCACCGTGCATTTGTTGTCATAGGTCCACAAACATCTGTGTAAACCAACGTTAACAACTCTGTAACTCTCTCTTTTTCCACTAAAAAGAGATTTAGTCATTTTACCCATGAGACAAGATTCACAAGTTGGATATGATTCATAATTGGATAGCTCTAAGAGCCCATCCTTATGCAACTTGGATAATCTTGTTTCATTGATATGACTGAGTCTACAATGCCACATATAGGTATAATTAACATCATCTCTTTTTTCTTTTCTTAATTTTTTTCTATTTGAAGTATATTTTCATGAAGTCAAGTATATAAAGTCCATTTCGCTGATTACCAACACCATGTAAAACATTGTCTTTATAAATATAACAAATGTTGTTCTTTATTATAATGTCAAATCCTTCCATATCTAATACGAAAATAGAAATAATGTTTCTAATGATATTCGGAACAAAATAATAATTATTTAAATAAATGGACTTGCCCGTAGGCATTGTTAAACAATAAGTACCTACAACTAATGTAGCAATCTTTGCTCCATTTCCCACTCATAGACCACCCTCATCCTTGTTCAGCATTCTACTTATGACCAGTCCCTGCACAGTATTACATATGTAAGAACCACAGCCAGTATCTAATTCCTAAGTAGAATTTTGACTTTCAAAAAAATTAATTTCAATCATGAACAAACCTTGATTGGAAGTCGAAGCTTCTCCAAGCTTCTTCTCTGCCAGAAACTTCTTGCAGTTCCTTTTCAAATGACTCGGCTCGTTACAATGGGAGCACATTTCTTTGCTAGTTGAATCAGGTTTCTTTTGATCCTTCATATTCACTTTGCCCTTAGCCTTCTTAGATTTCTTATTTTCAGAAGATACTTTGGGTCTCTTCTTTTTCTTGGAAGAATCCACCATTAAGACATGATTCTTCTTGGATGGGAAGTGACCTTCTGCATTTTTCAACATGTTAAGTAATTCAGGCAAGCTGACATCTAACTTATTCATGTGAAAATTAACAACGAACTGCGAGAAGGTCTTAGGGAGTAACTGCAAGACTAAGTCTTGACTCAACTCCCCATCCATGATGAACCCAAGCTACCCAATGCGTTCAATCAAATTGATCACCCTTAGGACATGAGTCTCAACGGAAGTGCCCTCGGTCATCCGAGATCGGAAGAGCTCCTTAGATATCTCATATCTTGTAGTCCTACTTTGTTCACCATACAACTCCTTGAGGTGAAGCAACATAGTATGAGCATCCATGTTTTTATACTGACGCTGAAGCTCGTTATTCATGGATGCGAGCATGATGTATTGAGCCACAGGTGCATCATCTTGCCACTTTACAATAGTGACAATCTCTTCCTCAGAGGCTGTTTCTGGAACAGTTCCAGGGACAGGTGAACTTAGGACATAAGAAATCTTTTTAGCAGTAAGAACTATTCTCAGATTCCTTAACCAGTCCGTGTAATTCAGCTCGATTAGTTTGTTAGCATCAAGTATGCTACGTAGTGAAATTTATGATTTTGACATTTTTAAATTTCTACATATGAAAAGACAATATTTTAGCAAACATCTATTTAATTAAATTTATATACTAAAATAAATTAGGTCTTCTTTTAAATTGGTATCTCCCACTATTTTCTTCAAACTATATTACCTTCATATATATAGTTCGGCAAAATCTAATTAAAGATTTGCTAGTGAGATTAAGGATTCCATTTCAAATGTATATAGCCTTGTGTGTGCACAACAAATCATATATAAATAAATAGGTACACAGCTCTTGTCAATTACATCAATATATAACTCCTTGTATTCTGCCTCTTAGATCATAATGGTAAAGTGTGTGCACATCCGAACAAAAATAATTTAAGTTAAGTCCAACCTAGCACTCCATATATTCAAAAAAAAAATATTGTCCATGTGTGTGTACAACAAAATAATATTGTTCAATTTTTCTTTATAAGCATCAAATGTCATTAAATTTATATCTTAAATACTTAATACTTGCCTTGTGTGTGCACAACAAACTCATATTAAATATTTAATACTCTATTAATTTATCATGCTAGAAGGCAACGTTCGATATTCCAAATATCATTGAACGCTTTAGACTTAATATAATTTCTTTGAGGTTTGTTATTATTTGTCTCATCTTATTTAGCGCGCACACACACACACACACACACACACACACATATATATATATAAAATACGCGTCATTTTATTAAAACATGCGAAACATGTTTACATAAAATATAATAATATATATAATACTTAGCATTCACATATAAAATACTATATTCTACCCGGATTGATTATGGACTTTTGTTATAATTTGGTTCACTAGAGCCACCAAGTGAACTAAAAGGTCAAACCTAGGAGTGCAAGAATTTAAATTTAAACATAACTATTATATTTAAACCCGGGCTCTATACAAACGGGTCTTCACGCGCTCCTTGTTCCTTGGTCTCCAATTTCTTCCAAATAATTCTAACTATCTCTATTACATAAACTATTTAATTTAAATAGAAACCTTGAGAAGCAGTCAAGGGGAAGTAAGTACATATGAGGGATATAAAATTTTACATCAAAAAAAAATCAGAGAAGACGAGATACGCAGACCCCATTTAATAAAATCCATTCATTCAAGCATTCAACTAAAATAAAATTCAATCACATTGGTCAATAGTCCCACAATAAATCTCATTTATTATCATACATATCACCATATGCATCAATAAATAAACATTCATCTCATGAATAAAAATCATTCCATATATATATGAGTATCATTTAATGGACAATTTTAAATTGCATGAAATCCAATTTCAAGATTAAAATAAACTCTTTATTTTAATTATAAAATTATTAAAAATATAATATATATATATATATATATATATATATATATAATATACGGTGGTTATATAATATATATATATATATATATATATATATGTTATATTATATATGGGATATGATCCATAGCATGTATTTGCTATGGATGATAAATGGAAAAATAACATCTTTACCGTCAATTATATAAAATAAGGGTTCATATTTAATGGATAATTCGTCATCCGCTACTTCAACTAGCGGACACTAAAAAAAATATTTCGAACAAAATTGCCCCCATATCTTGCCATTCACGCCTTTGGGAAAAGTGATTGTTTTGTACAGTCCGCTAATTGAACTAACGGATGTATAATAATCATATATTAAAATCCAACTCAAACACGGAGTCACCAAAGGAATCCAAGTAAAACACAAAGTCACAAAAAAGGAGTTGGACCAAAAAGGAATCTGCAAACTCAAACATACCAACTAGCAGATGTCTAATAATCATATATTAAAATCCAACTCAAACACTGAGTCAACCATAGGAATCCAAGTAAAACACAAACAATCACCAAAAAGGAATTGCACCAAAAAGGGGTTGAACTAGCGGATGTATAATAATCAAAGATCCAATTTCAACTCAAACACTTCAACAATTCTCCAACCCAATAAAACAGTCACCAAAGGAATCCAACTTATACATAAACAGTAGTCACCAAAGGAATTCAACTCATACATAAACAGTCACCAAAAAGGAATCCAATTGAAACAAGGAATCCAACTCAAACATATCTTGCCACCAAAGGAATCCGAGTCATGAAGCAAACACTGTTACAATTCTCCAACCCAATCAAACAGTCACCAAAGGAATCCAACTCAAACACAAACAGTCAGCCATGCAATCCGTTACACAGAAGGAAACAAAATATCAGATTATATCAGATTGCCTTCAGGCTAAATTAAAACATCACACACGAAATTCCAATAGTAAAAAAAATACAAACCTTGTATTATTATAATATTTATTCATCATAATTCCTTTTACATATCATCCAAAAAAAAATTAAAAAGAATTTGAAATGATAAATAAATTATTAACATATTTATTCATCATAATTCCAATTTCACAACACTAGGGTTAATATTATTTTTGTACATCATAATTCGACTTTATATTGGAATTATATTATACAAACATACACTCTAATCATCAAATTCTATATATATATATATATAGGAGATAGACAGTCAAGAATACATTACTATTTTTTGCACCAACCAAATTAACCAAAATCATAAACTTGACTTCAATAGACATCAAGGAAGAAAACTACACAATTAATCAAGCAAGTATTTGCACGCCAAAATCATCCCGGTAAGTTTTCAATTATGGCTGAAGATATGTTTAATTCAAGTTCTTCAAATTCTTCGCATGATAATATTGACAAATAGATAATATTGGTGTTCATAACACGAACCAATCACATATAAACGTTTCAAAATCTCCATATGAGGGTCAGATTTTTTCTACTATCCAAGAGGCGGAAGAATTTTATAGAACATATGCACGTAGTATTGGATTTGAAATAAAAATTGAGGCAACTCATAAATATGCTCAGTCCAACAATTTGTCCAACCGACTTTTTACATGTAAGAAAGCTAGAAAACCAATCGAAAGAAAGAAACAAGACGTTGATGAAATTGATGGTAGTAGTAAGGTCAAAAGAAAAAGGGATTCTATAGGTCGGACGATGTGCAAAGCTAGAATGTTTGTTGTTCATCTAAAGAAAGAAGATACCTGAAAAGTTTCAAAAATTGAGCCGACTCACAATCATGATTTGGTGACTCCGAGCAAGAAAAATTTCATTCAAACACAGAAAAATATAACTCCTGTTGCTCGAAGTTTAATCGGAACTTTCACAAAGGCTGGAGTTGGGCCAAGTAAAATGATGAATGTATTTAGTGAAATAGGAGGAGGGGTGGAAAATATCGATTTCAGTGATAAGGATATTCGAAATGTTGTACGAGATATAAGACGTGACGCAATAGATTCAAACGATGCCCAAACAGCATTGCAGTACTTGAAAAAACTATCGGCGGAAAATCCTCTATTTTTTTTTATATCAAACGAGATGAAGATAATCGCATCACATGCATCTTATGGATAGATTATCGATCAATGATAGATTACAAAAATTTTGGGATGTAGTGACATTTGATACAACTTATCGAACGAACAAGTATTCCATGCCGTTTGTTCCGTTCACGAGGGTAAATCATCATTATCATTCTATCTTGTTTGGTTTTGCCCTGATCAAGGACGAAACAGAGGACACTTTTGTATGGGTTTTTGAAACTTGGCTTCAAGCAATGAACAACAAGGCACCGGTTACCATTATCACTGATCAGGACAAAGCTATGAGCAATGTGATTGCTAAGGTTCTTCCAGAAACACACCATGCACTTTGCACATGGCATATTAGCAACAAATTTCCAGAGAAATTACATACATTGTATGAAGAGTACCCAACATTTAAACATGATTTTAACTGGTGTGTTTATAAATCATTGACTGTTGCGAATTTTGAGGAGCGATGGAAAAAGTTGATGATAGATTACGAACTGCATGAACACGATTGGCTCCAATCACTTTATGAGGTTAAGCACAAATGGATCAAAGCGTACACAAATAATTTTTTTGCAGCAGGAATGACAACTACATCCAGGAGTGAGGGAATGAACAGTTTATTCGATGACTATGTGAATGCGACAACGAGTATCAAAGAATTTATCGTAAATACAGAAAAAGCCCTTGAGAAGCAGGTTATGAGAGAGAGAAAAGCTGACTATGTAACTTGTTATCGGACCCGAAATATGATTCTTGAATCACCGTTGGAAACACATGGAGCAAATGTTTATACAAAGGAGATGTCCAGACGCTTTCAGAATGAGATAATAAAATCTCATAAGTACATAATGCAGAAGCTTCAACATCTAACAACATCGGATATGAAGTCGTATGCATTGTGCAAGGAAAGCGAAAACAAAGAATCAAATAGGTACTTTACTGTTGTCAGTAATGTTCAAACTGGAGATATAAATTGTAATTGTAAAAAATTTGAACATTCTGGTATGATTTGTAAACACATTATAAGGCATATGATTGCCAAAAGTACGAAAAAAATACTTGATAAATACATTTTAAGCTAACGAAAAAAAAATAAAAAATCACAAAGGTGGTGTAAAGATGGTAATAAAGTGAACGTTGAATTACCAAAGATTTTGACTGAAATGTCCAACTACGAGGAATCTCAGACAATGCGTTACAATTATTTGGTGACATTGCTCTTGCGATTAGCTTCGACAGGATCATGCTCAATTAATGGTTTTAAGCATGTCCTACAATTGTGCATTGACAATCGACCTATCGTTGAGAAATTTGACCCTGATGAAATTAATGCAAAAGAGGTTTCAGATTTTCGAGAAGATGATGATGAGCCCGTTGAAGATGACTCATTATTGGATCCTATTTGTTCGCAAACAAAGGGGCGTAAAAGAGCTACAAGAATAAAGAGTGGGATCGAAGAAGCTGCAAGTCGTAAACAATTGAAAAAGTGTGCTATATGCAATATGATGACCAATTATGATAAGCAGAACCACTAAAGTTTGGGTCAGGAAAAGTCGGGTGTTTGAAGTTATCTTTATGAGGTTTTATGATTATGTAATTGCAAAACTATTTACTTTTGGTTTTATGATTATGTAATTGCTCAAATTTGACTCATTTATATTTCAAGCGAATTAGAATCGAACCTTTTGATTTTGTCTACTATTATATATGATGTTATACCATTTTGGTGGACTGGAAAATCAATCAAAAGCTTGAAATTACTTCCATCACAGCAATAAATAACTACTTAAACTTCGCAAATAGCACCACAACAGTTCTGTAAACATTAAAACTGAGTATTCAGTTGATTTGAATAGTGTCCATTTCTACTAATATAAGGATTGAAGTAAAGATATCTGACCTTAAGATCATGTACGACAAATGGCTATTCATGTATAATGTTAAATTGCAACTCTGAGACTGCAGCACCAGGTATGATAACACTTGTATCAACCAAATAATAATGAGTCTTTTTCATCACCTGAAAGCATCTTCAACCATTATTTAACAGTTAAATCTTGCAAAAACTGAACTGGACAATATGAATATGTCATAATAAGTTTCACAATGATGAGACTTCGTCTTTTTTTGTCTTTTTTTTATCTAGAGAAAGTGATACTTATACCTTTGTTCATGTTATTTTTCCTTTTTGTTAAGGGCAGAGTTTTAAGTAGTTTATCTTATCACTGAGGGTCAATAGACAGCATCGTAGACGCTTTTAACACTGCATATCAAGAGTATGTTTCTGCAGCAGCTGGTGCACTTAAAGCGAAGGAGAGTTCTGGTGGGAATAAGACAGTTGCCACAGATGTTGTGCTGGTGCAGTTAGGTTGGAGCAGATGAGTAAAGCTGTCAGATGACTAGTGATTGAATTGCAACATGGATCAGGAACTTGTGGTGGTTCATCACTTGCCCACCCTTCTGCTGCTTTTGATGCTAGGTTTCCTGAAGATGCAGCCCAATAGCCCACAGGCACATCAGAACATCATACTTGTATCCTCACTACGAAGCCAAAAGATATACTGCCACGAGAAACGAATTACTTTATGGCATCATTAAATTACATTAAAATATAATACAAAATGCAGGATCATTAAATTACAGTAAAATATAATACAAAATGCAGGATAGTGAATCAATATTATAAATGTGTTAGCCTAAACCAATGATTAAATTAACAGCAACCACCTCATTCATTAAGCAGAAATATGAGGATATGTCATTACACTAAACTCAACTAAACTGAACCATATAAAAACAACACAAAATCAAGCACAACAATAAAAGAAATACAAACCACACAAACTTTAATACACAGTGCTTAGAACGACATCCGCATTAATATAAATACAAAAATAGAATCATTATGAAACTGTTAACCGAGTTACTAAATCAACGTATTACAAAAGTTCGTCAAATATACATTCACTAGTCTTCATTTGAATCCGAATCTAAAGTTTGTTTGTTACAAATATATTTTTCAGGAATGTCCCTAGCTTTGCACATCCTAAGCTCATGTGCTATTCTAAATATAAAGTTACAAGCCTCGTTAAGAGTCCACCTCGGTTCCTTCATGATGTTTATACGGTGCAAAAAGAAATCCACATATTTAGCAACATATATGCCACAATCGTCTTCGTTCCATTGTCTCGGTCTATTCACACAGACTTCAACTTTCGGCTTCGATTTTGGCCACTTTGCTGTAGGATTTTCCTGACGAAGCAGCAAATGATTTAACTCCACCTATAAACTAGAAACCCAATACTTTAAATTCCTAAGTATTAGGAATTAAATGTCTGTGTAATGACATGAAAAACAAGACATATATTAATGAACTCACCATAACCGCAAAGGAGTTTTGGTATAATTATGACAATGGCATTAATGGTTTGTCATCATAAAGTGGGTCAAATAGCATTACTTTCCACTTGTTGACACTCCAAATAAATAAGCAATGACTGTTGCTTTCGTTGAAGACTGGAACGAATATGTAATCACACTCATGTACTGGGGCACCAACTGGAGGATTGATGTAACTTCTTAGAAAGTTGCGTATGTTCGGCATGTTTACTCCGACACTTGGTAAATTTTGGGTGCCTAACAACGCAAAGTATGTTGGCATGAAATAAAATCGAGCCCATCTTTGGATACCTTCTTTACACATTTTAGCTTCTCTGTTTCACAACAACAACAAATATGCATCCAAGACAAGTTCCCATAACCAACCATTGGGTCTCAAACTGTTCACATCTTTAAATTCAAAATTGTATATACCTTCTGGATTGCTATGAGGAAAGTCTGATGGGTCGTGAGTTGGACTAAACCAATGTTGATTTAGCCAATTGATTTTCTCCATCTTTAAGTACTTAAAAAAGTGAGTGCTTTGTTCCCTCTGTCCTTCTAATTGGCAATTTCTTACTATGTCGAGTAAAAGGGCCAAGGCTAGGTTGAGTCTCTTGAACCGTAGGCTGGGATCTCGTCATGTCAATCTCCATTTGCCCAACTTGAGGTTGCATTTGCGTTGGATTGATTGGAACCCCTCTATAGTCATTCATGAACGGCTGGTATAATGTATTGAACCATGTCTCATACATGGTTCTTAACTCAGGTAGATGTCCACTTGACAACAACTTTTCAAATATAGCTTTTGCATTCTCAAACTACAATTAAATATAAAAAATATAAATTAATAAAAGAAGGTAATAAGTCTGCATTGACAAAAACATTAATAAATATTATAAATTGAACAACTTACAGTATTTACAGCCATATATTGGTCAATAAATGCCCGTGACTCATAATCTTCCACTTGACGCCTCAAGGGTCGAAGATGGTGTATCCGTCTTCGAGTAATTTCTCTGTACTATATCATATAATCATCGGTAGATATCTGATGCAAAGCCTCCAACACTTGTCCTTCTAAACTCTCCATGTATGCCTCCCACAATCAAATATAGTTGGCCCTATGGTTTTCACAATTTATTCTCTCAATTAATTTATGTTCCTTCCGCAATTCCACCATATTTTCAGCATTAGATGGATACGACTACAAATATCCAAATTGCCTCATAAATCCGTCAGGCATTTGGAACTCAACAATGTCGTAATGTATCAATGGTATACGAGCGGCTCCACCTAACCTTGCCTCAAAAAAATTCCAAGACAGACGTCTATCAAATAACTGATATGGATGCCACACCCCATCTGTTTCCAACATATTATCAATCTCTCCTCGGTAAAACAGAAGATGGTGATGTGGATTTTTAAGGCGCTTAAAATGATTTGAATTAGGATCAAAAGAGGAGTATGCCCAAGATAATGCCCTAGGTATCAACTTTTGGGACTTAGGCCTAGGGGTAGGATGACCAATGTTGAACCTTTCATGAGCCCACATCATAAGAAGGGTTGCACAACCTGCGAATCTTTTCCCTGTTTTGCAAGTAGCATCATGCAAACCCCTATACAAATGCCCTAAAACTGCTTCCCCCCAAGCATATGTAACTACGTCTTCCAATCTTTCCAATAACAACAAATATCTAGGATGCACAACATTTTTACTCTTGGTTGGAAACAAAATAGCGCCACACAAGTACAACAGATATGCCTTAGTGTGTTTTACGACATCATCTGGAGTAGCATCACCAGGTACTTGTCCATATCTATGTCTTAACCAAGGCAAACTTATGCCCCCCCCCCCCCCCCTTTTAAAGCATTGTTCCCATTTATCTACTGCAACTTGTTGCCCAAAAATCCTTATAAAATAGCTTTTGGGATTTTCTAATTCTCCGCAAGTTAAAGGTTTTCCTAATATGGGCAACCCAAATAAAAATCTCACATCCTCTATAATAATGCTAATCTCTCCACAATTTTAGTAAAACGTATTTGTTTCACTTCTCTAACGCTCAACTAGAGCAGATACAAGAGATGCATCAATCTTTGACACTATAGCTTGATGACAAAATATACCAAAACCTAATTGTTCCAGCATATATTCTTGTTGTTTAATCAAGTTCCATTCAATTAATTTTGCAAACATTTGACAAATTTTCAACACAACCCTATCCTACACGTCCAACATCATAAAAACATAAATCGTCACAACATGAATGTTTCTAACAAAACTTCAAGAAAATGAATGGGGAAATAAATTAATAAACTTACAATATTTTGCCATAAGTCTGACGATACGTGATTTTCTTGGTCCCATAAGACGATAGGATTAGCAGGTCCGGGATTAATATCCATATGTTTCCTAAACATTCATCACAATGTCAATTATTAAACAATTTAAAAAAATATCACAGACAACTCATATAGCCTATAAAATCATAGTACTCTTATAACCTGTGTATAATGTTTTCTGGTGAGGCACTATTTTTATATATTGCTATTGTAATAAATGATTGGCCAACTTGTTAATACCTTAATAATATGTATTTTTGAATAAATGTTTCATATTATCTTTACATGCTGTACTTTCCTCCCTAAGAACAAGAATTCCATGTTTCTTCTCATCCTTGGGATTTTTTTTGTTAAATAAGATGCTTAAGAAAAATGACTTTAAAAGTATTAACTGACAGACTTTTGAAAGAAGATAAAGAAAGTGACATACTGCCTCAAATAGCTGAGTTATATAGGGTATCCATGTTCTTGTTTTTCGTATAATAAGTATTGTGATAATTTATCAAGTATGGCAAATGAGCAACCTTTGAGTGTAAGAAATAATTTTGTACTTATCTTTTGAATGAAGAGCGTATCAGAAGCTATAAGCTATTGAGTTAATGGGAGAAAGAAGAAACAGGAGGACACTAAGAAAGGCCCATGTATTCAAATTTCACAATTTTTTGATAAAACCGATGACAAACTTTTATTCCTATGAATTAAAGCTTTAGAAGGGTCATTAAAAAAAATTAATGAGGAAATTTACGACAAATTGGGGCATGTTAGGGTAAAAAGATGTTGAATGTTGCTGTTATAACTCTCTAAGTCTTTACTAAGGCATTATCAAAATTTTCCACTAATCCATTGTTTATCGATGGATAATACACCTTCGCGAAGATAAGCACTATTTAGCTGATCATCCAGGATTAATACCCGTGACCACTGCACAGGTTTGATTTCTGATCATATTCTGCTCTTTGTGTACTGGCTAGTTAATTAAATTGGGACAAATAACCAAAACACACAAGCATTGATTATAATGCAATACACACAAGCAAAACACACAAGCATAGCATAAGAGATTACATACTTGTTGCCGATCTACCTTCAAAATGCTTCACTTACCCACTTTTTCGAACAGCCCCAATTCGATTTCACTAATTGTGAAAAGCCCCAATTTGATTTCAAACAACTAGGCAGCGATTTTGGACGATTTGACAGAGGAAGAGTTCACTAATTGCGAAACCCACCATGAATTCGCAGCAGGGTTTAAATAGTTGAAAGAGGAATTGCAGACGGTTTTTGACACTGAGTATATCGAAATCGCAGCAGGGTTTCAATGAATTTCGGACGATTTGACAGGGCAATTTTACTAATTGGGACACCCTAGTCGAACTAGCAGCAAGTTTTGACGATTTCACAGAAATATCGCTCGAAATCGCACAGAGGAAGGGCTGGAAATCGCAGCAGGGTTTGCAGAGGAATCGCAGCAAGCAAAATTATATTCTAGGTACGCTAGTTGAAGTATCGGACGAGGGTTTCCCAAAGGCGTGAATGGCTTCATATGGGGGCAATTTTGTCCGAAATATTTTTTTAGTGTCCGCTAGTTGAAGTAGCGGATGACGAATTACCCATTTAAATCTGAGCCCTTATTTTATATAAGGGACGGTAAAGATGCTATTTGTCCATTTCTCATCCATAGCAAATACATGCAATGGATGATATCCCATTATATATATATATATATAGTTAAAAAGTTACTGAAGCTTACTTTATATATATAACCTGAAGCTTAGCAGGTTTAAGGGTCACGAATATTTAATATTACTTTAACGTGATATGATTCTGGTAACCTTTTGATTCCGCGAAAAAAAAAAAGATGCTTTCGCAAAAAAAAAAATCAGTTCGGAATTGGCTATTTTTTCATAAAAAATAATTTTATATAATAAAATTATGCCCAATAAATTATTCTAAATACATATCCATATGTATATGAAATCAAAATAATTAATAATTGCATAAAAGTTTGGCTCAGATGCCACTGTTGGGTTTGTACGAAATTATGGCGCAATCAAATTGCAAAATTTAGCGGAAGCATGGTATATCAGAGTTTTAAAAATTTCTACAAAACCATTACCCGGATCCTTTATGCAAATTATTAATTTAAAACGATAAATAAGAAGTTATGGAATCATACCCTTGTCGAACGAAACTTCCACATGTACGAGTTCAACTCCTTGTTCTTCGTGATCTCCTTGAATTTCTGAGTTAGATTCCTTCCTTTGATCAATGTTAGCCACCCAAGTGTTTGACCTCTAGAGGTGATCCACCAAGGAATAGGAATTATTCAAGAAGGAAGGTGGTTGGCTAAACAATACTTTGATGCCATGTTTGTTTAAAAGATTAACAGATACAAGGTTTTTTCTAATTCCTGGAACATGAAGAACATCATTAAGAGTGATTGTCTTCCTGAATGATAACTTTAGAACCACCTTGCCTTTGCCCATCACTTTTGCAATTGATGAATTTTCTATGAATAGTTCTTGACTATCCTTCATAGTTTCATAGGCTTTAAACATTGCTTTATTCTTGGCAATATGCTTGGTTGCTCCAGAATCGATCCACCATTCCATGTCATTTTCAACCATGTTAGTCTCCATAATCATAGCAGCAATATCTTCGTTGCCACCATATTTGTTTGGTCATTCTTTTGTTGCCTTTGCTTCAAGTACAAAATAGATTGTTTTTTTAAGGGTCCTGGCTTACCACACTTCTAACAAGTACCTTTTTGGTGTTTATTACCGGAAGTGTTATCTTAACCACCACGCTTTCTTTTGTTGTTGCCCCTTAGTGTAGATGCATTTTTTATGACAATAGATTTAACACTTTTGTTTTCTATTTTAAATTTATCTAAGTTCCAAGAATTCTCTTCAACTTGGAGAAATTTAATAAGCTCTTGCATAGTCATTGCATCTTTCTTTTTTTTTCAATTTTGTTCGACAATCTTTCCACGAAAATGGTAACTTTAAAATGATTGTCGAAACTTGAAACCCTTTGTCAAGGCTTTGACATTCTGACACAATTTGATTCATAATAATTTGAAGTTTATACACTTGCAGCGTAAAAGATTTGGTATCTATCATTTGATAATCAAATAATGAACTTACTAGAAAAATTTTATTTCCGGCAAGATCTTCCCACAATTCCCTTGTCGTGTTTTCCATGAACTTGGCTTCATACACATCGTACAATGAATTGGATAACACATTTAGAGTGTACCCTTCACATATGAAGTCATATTGTTCCTATTTTATTTGAGTCTTCATTTCTGCCGGTATCTCATTTTCTTTTTCTTTCATTTTCTCTTCATTCAGCACATGAGAGAGTTTTAGTGCCATTAAGCAAAATACATTTTTCTCTTCCATTTGAAGAATAATCCATCAAACTTCTTGAGTTTGTTAATTTAATTCAAGCTACTTTCTTCATTGTTACCCTCCATTGTTATTATCGTCTTAAGATTGTTATAACCCGCTTCGTAGTTTGATGTAGAACAACAATATTACCGCCTGAATTAAATGGTTGACCACTCTTTTCTTAAGACTATATGTGACACCCCCACGTCCATGTACTTTTAAACAATGGATATGGTGCTCATGATACTACCCATTCAACACATCTATCTAGGCATTTCTCGAAGACATAAAGGTAATTACAATATTCTTACAATAGGTCTTATTCTACTGCCAGGTTTTTAAACCTTTACGAATACAAAATATAATATCAACCAAAATATTATATCATTACAAATATTAAAATTAATACATAAGATCTTCTATTCATTAATTTTTCATTTTTCATTTTTCATTGTCTTTACCCGATCCTTTGGACATCTCTAGTTTAGCTAAAAACATTTAATTTAAGCAAGAGTGAGGAATTATTTGCTCAGTAAGTAATAAAATAGTTTAATAAACATGTCATGAATATAATAATCTTTTTTTGAAATCTTCAACCATTGAAACAACAATTATGATGTAGTTTGAATAAACAAGAATAAAAGAGATTCCTTTAATTTAAAAATCTTTAAACATCATATTGAGCGGTTATAAAGACCTTTAACTCTTGAACAAGGTTTAACAATTATTCAACTGTAAACCAACAAAATATTTAACAATTAGAAAGACTAAAAACATTCTCTGCATGTACTTTAGCGGATCAGCCTATCGTACCCTATATTGTGCACAACATATAAATCTAAATGCATAAACATAAACCAAAATCATAATGTCCGATATTAGTTTTCTTTTTATCAGGGTTGTTCATTTCAGTTTTAATATATTAGTCCTCACCAAAATAATTTGGTTTGGAGTACATTAACAATCTTCAAATAAATCATTTCAGGGCTACTAGTTCATCTTTAACCTCTGCCCATAACAAAGGAATCATTTAACTCATATACTGTACATCAACGATTAAAAGGTACAATTCTACAAATAATTTAACCTAGACTACCATCTTTACCTTTGTCTTGTTGAAATAATCAACACATACTCATTCCTTATACGGTTCATGTCTAAGCAGAACTCTTACGACTTGAATAATTCAATCATAGAACAGTTCATCTCAAAAGCACATAAGTGCAGACAATTGGCACGTATCATAATTTATGATACACATCTTGCACAAATATAACACATTTGCACATAGATTGTAACTTACTCAGATACAACGTTTGAGTAAGTTAAAGAAACTAGCATTCAATTTAGAATATGAATGAAGTTAGAAAACTTGCCTTAAGCACTGCTTACAGCTTACGCTATACCGCTCTTCGAGATTCCTATATATCATATAAGGATAATACATACTAATTAGTCATATACAGTGTAGACAATTGAAACTTTACTTTCTTTATACTAACCTTGCAGAAGGGCAAAAGCATAATTTTACTTCAGAGATTACCCCAAGGTAGGGGAAAAGCATCCGATCACCCCGGAGACAACCCTGTGAATGATTCAAAGGGCCAATGACGTCCGAACAAGACGCGAACTAAACGAGGATCGCAAAGCTAAGAAAGTGTCCGCAAGAAGTCACCTCAGCAAACCTCGAACTGCGTGCCATCAAAGATAAGCCAGTTAACTGTAGTCTGGAACCGGAAGATACCTCTCAGCTACCAACAACATCTTCCCGGACCCCGATTCAGTTAGACTCGACCTTATTCCGTGGCCTTCCGCAAAGACTTTCTGAGAGTTTGGCCTACGAAGCTCAACTTTCTCCAAACTGAGATCAAAGGAGCGAACTTTGAGACGACAGGACCCACAGGGCCCAGCCACATATGTACCTGTGGCTAGCCACAGGTATACATGCGTCTGGCTTCGGGATCTTAAATCAGCAACATCAGCTCATTTAGAAAAAAAGAAGAAGAGTTTTAGAGAGAAATAATTTTTTGATAGATAAACCCTCGAGTTTGATCATTCTACACACATTTTGAGTTATTTAATCTTGTTATATATATGCTTTGAGTCTCGAGAGTGTTCTTAGTTGATCCCGGGTGATAAAACACTTGTTCACGCGTCCCCCAAGGTGAAAAATGCTCATTTTAGCCACTTTCTTTGTAACTAGTGTTTAATGTACTAGATTTATGTGATATATTGTGTAAATATTGTTAGACTTGTTGTTTTATATGTATATTATTGTGTAGGTTGTAGATCTATAGATCCCATCGATTATTTATCGCATATTTGGTTGTAAATCAAGTCCGGAGGCTAGATCTACCTAGATCTAAGCCGGATCTAGCCTTTTGAATGGTTATTAAGCATGAAGCTTTAACTCGTATGCTGGATCGTCTTAGATCCGTAGTAGATCTGTGTATTTATTGCTTTTGGTCAGTCCCGATTACCCCGTATAACTCTAGATCTTTATTTAGAGGTGGGAGGGGTCCGAAATGGCTTGACATGGTGATTTCAACCAATGAAATCATCTAATATCAAATCTAGGACATTGTACATGTATATTTGCACATAATAATGTGAGCCTAGGAATCCCGGTGTCAAGATCCCATGATTGGATCCTGACTTGATTCCCACGACAGACCGATTTTTGTGATGTAATGTTTAAATAACGCAACAATCATTGTATATATAATGCTTGGATTTTGAAGACGAACTTGAGGGGTTAGTCCCGAGAAGTTGGATTCAAGATCCCGTGATAGAGAAAACTTTGATTATTGGTGCTTAGATTCATCGAGATGGCTTACATGCCCGATGATGATCCTACCCTTTTTGGCGCTTTCTAGCACATATTTTCACCAAAAAACGATTTCCCAAATCAAAATAGCAAAGAGCTTTCATAATAATTCTAAAATAATTTGGGGATAGACATTAGATCATAAATGGAAGTATCAAAAGACCTCGATTCCTATTCGATGAAGGATTTGAAAACTTTGTTTTCAAAGCATCATTGATATATATATATATATATATATATTGTGTTTTAAAAATGAACTTTTATATAAGTCAAATCCTTTGTGCATAGGGTTAAAGAGGTACAACACTACTTTCATAATAATTACATAGACTTAAGAATCAATAATGGAAGTATCAAAGGTCCTCGATTACTATTCGGTCGAAGGATTTGAAAACCTTGTGTTTTCCCCAAAATATCATATGAAATGTATAGTTTGTCTAAAAATGAACTTTTGCTAAATCAAATCCTTTGTACGTAGGTGCAAAAGAGGAACGACACTACTTCCAAATAATTCACAATAAGGCTTAGAATAAAACTTTCAAAATCAAACACACACACACACACACACTCGCTCACACATACTCCTACACTTTATGCATAGGAAATCAATAAGATGTGGTAACCATGTTTTCACGGAAGTCGGGGGGTGCCTAACACCTTCCCTTCGCTTAAGCTAGCCCCCGAATTCTAAGAATCTCGGTTTCAAACCAATCCTACGGAGTCACATATTAGACCATATTGCAAAAATCTTCAAAATCAGATGAGTTGGTACATCCATTTACATTATACCAACTGGCGGCTCTGTCTCATTCGTTCCAATCATAAAATAATAAGATTAATCTTTTTCAAAGTTGTCGACACTTATATTGGTATCAATTTCCTAAAAACTCACCTTTTAATAAAAAATCCATAGACATGGCGAATCATCAAAGGGTAAAACAAACAACACAAATTTAGGAAAGGCGGACGTCCCACGATCCAACCACGATAGACACCCATGTTTTTCTCGGCGTCGACAGGTGGCGACTCTACTGAGGACTATATAGGGCTTAAGCCACGTTCAAACTTTTTGATTTTTTTCACTATGCATGTGCATCTTATGTGAATGATCTCTGTGTGTGATTAATGTTTCAATCTTTAAGCATTCTTGTATTAGTGCCTCGCATAATATATTAGTGCTTCGAACAATGTCATCATTTTGCATGTGGTGAGGACGTGAATGTATGTGAATGTATGTTATGTGGTCCCTCTAATTGGAGGCAATCCCATTGGTTGTTTATTACTGAACTCCTATGGATGTTTCCATTGTGAGGCTCAGGAAAGGCACCAATCAGATCCGCTCCAATTAAAAAATGGATGTCTTCATCAAGTAAATTGCGAAGATCTGGGAACCAATTTCAACAAGCCCGTAAGAGTAGACCTAATATAGGTCAGCCTTTGAGAAACCAAACGTGCATGATGCCTCTTCATGCCCTGTTACTTTCAGAATTTACAAATGTCATCCATTTTAACTGTCGTTTGTACACCCTTCTTATCATGTCATCAAGTCGACTAACCCCTTGTTTTGCAGGAAAAGATTAAAAAAACCCATAACTCGATGCATAACATATCATGCATCCATATCACCTGCCAATATCTAAACTAAACTAGATATCGATTTTGTGCAGATTGGTCCTAGAATTTGATTCTGAGCCAAAAAGGCCCGTTCACCACTAGTCAAAATGGCTGAAGGAAGTTCATCAGAACCCATCCCTGTATCTCGAGAGGAATTCGAGGAGTATAAGAAACAGATCACCGAGATGACCACCCTGTTAAGAGAACAGTGTAAAGTGTCTCAAGAACCAAAATCAAAGAATCAAACTGAATCTTCCGCTCAGGGAGAAGTCCAAACACTAGGAAAGGATAGTGATACTCGGGCATCTACTATAATATCCCCACTCGACATCGAAATAGCCAAAGAGGCCCCGATCTAGAAGATGACAAGGGATATAGTACACCTTCGAGAGGACAGAGAAATAGGAGACATCAGGAAGAAGATGCGATAGATGGATGAGGCTATCCGATTTATGAAGGGGACAGGATCCCACGGAAGTGTTACTTATTCTGATTTATGTATTTTCCCCAAAGCCAAATACCCTGAGAAGTTCTAGATCCCAGAGTTTGAGAAATACAATAGATTGGGTGATCCCTATACTCACTTAAAGGTCTACATAGGTGAACGTGGAACTTACGCTGAGGATGAGAACCTTAGAATGCAGCTATTCCAGAAAAGCCTTACCGGTGAAGCCCGAACTTGGTATGCCCGAATAGATAATTCCAAAGTCCGAGGATGGGAAGATTTGGCCCACGTTTTCCTCAACCAGTATAGTTTCCAATCCCAGATGGCACCTGATAGTTACCAAGTTACCAAAGTTAAAAAAAATTAGTAATGAGTCTTTTAGGGAGTATGTGTAGCGGTGGAGACGAATGACGACCCAAGTTAACCCATCAATGGATGAAAGTGAGATGGTGACAACTTTCATTGACATACAAGAAGCCCCTTTCTACGAAAGATTTCTTGCAGGGTTAGGCAAATCTTTCTTCGAAATGATCAAACATGGAGAAATGGCTGAAATGGGTTTAAAGTCCGATAAAATCAAAGATCTCACTGCTTTGGAGGTCGTAGCAGAGCACATACAGTCGTGAAACTATGCGAGCGCTCCCAAAAGAGTATCTAAAAGGAAGGAAAAAGATGTCTCTTTGATATTGCAAGGACAAGCTGCCAATAAGAGCCACAGTTCGCCCATCCAGAAACAGAACACTCATCCTATGATTTCCCGAAATCCTACAATATTGAAGGTTGGGGAGAACAAGTGAAGAAGGATATTTACTCCTTTAGAGGACTATTTGGAGAATATATTGGCACTATTGATCGCCTAGAAGAAGATTGTTGAGCTTGCTCCACCTTCTGATCCAAATGGAAGGCAATTTGATCCCAACAATAAATGTGCTTACCATTCCAACTCACCGGGGCATGACACTCAGGAGTGTTGGACTTTAAAACACAAGAACCAGAATATGATTGACAGTAGGGAGATTGTAGTCAAAATGCTAGAGCATCTGAATGTCAACAATAACCCTTTACCTCAACATAATGCAGAAGGAGGCAACATGACTAGTGCAGGAGGTAGGGAAAACCGCAAATAACTGAGGAAGTGTTGTCCGATTTATGTAACGACAATTAACGCGCAAGTATACGCGGTCAACAAATAATATAAGATAAGTGGAGTGTCGTACCCACGAGGACGAAGTCTTAAGTGCAAATCAAATACTAATGTAAGTTCTATACTGTCTTATCTAAATAAGTGATTAAAGATGGTATGCTAAACTATGTGATTACAACTAAAAGTGGTTAGAGAAGTAGATGTATTAGGGAGACAAGTTAGGATTACAATTTCCCTAATGCGTCGCCTAATCTCCTAACTCTCCACTACAAACGAATCAAGGAATGGTCAGCCGAGAATAGAACTAAGCATATGCTTCTGTCGAAGGCCAAATGCACATCCCTAGCTAGATGAATCACAATATGTCTATTGATGAAAATAACTAGACTAGGGTCATTAAGCTTAGTCTCAAGGCTACACAAAGCAAATAGAGATATGTCTATCCTATTAAGCAGTTCATGCACACATTCCCTTAGGCAAGGGCATAACAAGTGTTATTGTATTTTAAAAGCCAGATATTAATGTCCAATTTTCAATATCCATTAATATCAATACCAAAAACTCTGTCAAGCAATTAGTCAATAAGCAAGAAATACAACAACCCATTCCCAAAATGATTCATTAATATAAATAGGAGAGAAAGTTAATTAGGCTAAACACTAGGTTACATTGTAATCCTAAAAAGGAATTAGTTCATAACCATGGTGCTAATACACATTTCTATAACATTCAACATTGCTCAGTAATACACAAATAACTGAGAGATTTGGAATAAGAAAACTCCTTTTGTGAGGTTTTCTATTTCCAAGTCTTCTCTTCTCCGCGTAACTCCTGAGCTGTGTAGGATGCAATAACTATTCTCCCCTAAAGCACAGCTTCTTTCTGTTCTAGAAAACTCATTCAAAGTACTCTGTTATCACTGTCTGTCATCAATATCCTAGCCGCCGTACTTTTTTCTATCTCTCTGCCTCTCTATCTTTTCTCTTTTTTTCATTAGGTCATTAAAAGCAAGTCACTGGCTAGGCACCGGAGGTGGGGCTGCGGTGCGGAGACTACAACTGTTGGGCGGCGCTGCGGTGCCACTCACGCTGCGGCTCGAGTTCAAAAGGGACCAGAGTCGCTGCAGCGCTAGATGACATCAGCATGGACAAGGAGGCGGCACTGCGGCGCGAGGAGAAGGCTAGGCACTGGCGCTGCGGCGCCAGAGTGTAGAAAATGATAATTTTGCCCCTATAAGCTGGAAATGACCTAAACAGCCCTGCATCAACAAGATAAGCATAATAACAACAAAATATATATAAAAGCAAGACAAATAACATAAAACAAGCAGCGTCTTAAGCTTCAGAGAATCTGATTAGCGATATAAATACCACTTATCAAATACCCCCAAACTTAGGCTTTTGCTTGCCCTCAAGCAAACAAACTAATATCCACACCTAAATTACTGAAAGACGTGAATGAAAACTACTACTATAGAATACTACCATGGTTTCTAAGCGTAGGTATAGAGCCCCTTCGAGAATAGGACAAACACCGAAATGAATGGGGGCTTAAAATCAAATTTGCAAGCATGAGACTGTACTCGATCCATTCTATGTGCGTGTGTAGAACAACCATCCTAACTAATCATAGCTCAAATAAGCTCGCACAGTCGATTGTTGAAACCAATACGCACACTTCGCAACTTAAACATTCAACAAGCATTAAGACTAAGATGCAAGCGCAGGAAGAGATCAAAAGGCTCTAGCATGAAGACAGTAAAATCTGACTCGGACAGTCCTTAATTACCTTAGGCTAAATAGAGCTACCCATTAATGAGCTTTTGATCAGTGACTCCCAAGTCAGATGACTTTAGGGCACTAGGTGTAGAACACCCCTATGAATCTAATAACTCGAGCAGCAAAGGCCACGTAATCAACATATGCCAAATTAGACTTTACAAAATCTGAAGATTATTTGGCGAGTGCATTTTATGCTCCATCTAAACATCGGTCCTGCGTTTATGGGCGAGCGCGTTTTACGCTCCATCTCGACCCACGGCAAGACTTTCGATAATCAATCTTCTTTTCAATTTTTTTTTATAACATGCCAGAGTCCAAGATCCAAAACTGTATAAGCGCCTAAGTCCTTTATTACCTTGTAGAAATGAAAGATTATAAGAGTGAACATACTCTCAAAGCAATAAACGCGCGAACTAAAATCAAAAAATAACTAGTTAACACAGTTAGATGGTGCTTGCTAAGAAGGACGGATCAATAACAGTCTCAACTTATCGATTTAACAACCCCTAACTCATACATGCTTGACACGACTCTAAGAGACAGACATAACTACATGGCGCCTGTCATTAGGCACGATCAAAAATTAACAGCTATAACACCCTCACCCAGCATATTTACAGTTACAAAACGGGGTAAAAGGGGTAATCAAAACATTTTAGGCATGAAGTAACAAAAGAAACAGCACCCTGCCCAAATAAGGAAAAGCCATAACACATGGCATCAAGTAAACCAATTATCTGCACAATCCCCAAAAAATGGCTATAAACACAACAACCAAAAATGACCAGATAGCTATCGCGAACACAAAAAATAAAAAAAAACTATATACAAAATAAAGAAAAAGTATTCATATATTATAAACCAAAACATTCATATATATATTTAATGAAACCAACGTACCAATGCATCTTAACATGCATCCCATCATAAACCAAAAACATCCACAAACACAACATAAATAAAACATAGTCTGGGGCTATACCGCCCAAAAGAAACATAACAGTAATTCATATATAATAATACTTAAAAAGGAATCTCCCCCAAGCTTGAAATCTGCCAATGTCCTCACTGGCCTTCACCCTCTGCAGCATCATCGTCACCGCCATCATCATCGGCACCCGCTGGCTCCTCCTCGCGATCCTCCCCTCTGGCCGAAAATGGTGGTGGATAAGGCGCAAAGATTGGAGGCTCTGGAAATTGAAAGGGCATGGACTCTGCATCATCTCCTTGTTGGGTTTGTACGAAATCGTGACGCAATCAAATTGCAAAAATTAGCGGAAGCATGGTATATCAGAGTTTAAAAATTTCTACAAAACCATTACCCGGATCATCCTTTATGCAAATTATTAATTTAAAACGATAAATAAGAAGTTATGAAATCATACCCTTGTAGAACGAAGCTTCCACAGGTACTAGTTCAACTCCTTGTTCTTCGTGATCTCCTTGAATTTCCGGGTTAGATTCTTTCCTTTGATCAACGTTAGCCACCCAAGTGTTTGGCCTCTAGAGGTGATCCACCAAGGAAGATGAATTATCAAGAAGGAGGGTGTTTGGCTTAGTTTTCTATTCTCTATAGAAAAGGAGTACTCTCCAACAATTGGAATTGCATCAATCTAATATCTATTATAAGACTTCTCTTATATAGACATTGGTCAACCCTTCTAATCCTATTAGACATGGGATTTCTTTTAATTAATTAAACTCCTTTAATTAATTTAGGCTTCCCACCACATGGGAATAATTAATTAAATTCATTTAATTAATTTGTCTCCTAATCTTATTAGGAATAAATGAGAGTACTAAATATTAAATTAATTACTAAACTCCTTTAGAAATTAAAATAATAATAATTGTAATAATATTAATAAGACTCCTCTTATTAATTTATATTTAATATTTCTAAAATATTAAATAATAAACATTAAGCTATTTAATTTATTCTATCACCATAGATTAAATTAATTATACTTAATGCATTATTACGATTATGCCATTACCTTCTTAAATAATTATTCTTCCTTTTATGGTGTGACCCTTTAGGTTCTCCATATTAAACCGGTTGTGAATAAATCAATTAGAACAATTCTAATCTTATTTAAATAAATAAATTAAACTAATAATCTATTTAAATAAATAATATTTATTCTACAATAGGGATAAGCCTCCCTAGCGATCAACGACTTTCCAGATAATATAGATTTCAACATTAATCATAAAAGAACCTGTGAGTAAATAGTTACCATACAATTCAATCCTTCCACCATACAATGTCCCAATTAAATATAAGACATGGATTTACTGTCAAGTCTTATTTTATTTAATTATATGTATTTCGATTAGAAAATGCACAACTCCAAATAATGCAAATTAAAAACTCCTTTCTAATTTCATTTTACCTTGGCCAAGGATTTCTGGGTTGTCATTTAACGAATCACATAGGACATATCTCCTCTTTTACTAGAGGTGGTAGATTCTTTATTGATCATTCATTATCTCCATATGTAACTCATTATACCCAAGCATACCCTATATATGCCTTAAAAGGTCTTAAGGAATAAGTCAAAGTATAATTTGTTACATACAAGATACTATGATGATCTCAAGTCCAAGGATCACTTGTACTACTATTACATTAGGAATTCCTATTGACATGCGAGTAAAACTCCATTAGGTATTCCATAGCGAATCACGTTCAGTGAACTTATTCTCCAATAAGCACCTACATACTTGCTTTAGTGTCTCCACACAAATGATCATGAGATCAATCATCCTCATCCAATGAGCAAGCAACATATGTACCAATCTATCCGGATTTACTAATCCCCTTTTTTTAGTAATTCCACGATTGGGAACTATTTTAGTTTTAAAACTTTCTAAGAATTTAGATCTCATTAGCATGATCATCATCATGATTCTAAAAGCATTGCTTAAAACTATGGGATATTTACATATTATAAAAACAGCAACATGTAGATAATTAAATGCCTTTAATAAATGAATATTTTATTAATAAATAAATAAGATTGTTTACAAAGTACGTGCTTTATCATCATACATGATTGGCTTGTATGCACACTACTATCAATCTCCCACTTGCACTAAAGCCAATCGCCATGGTATCTCATACCCATCTTCTCTAAGTGACGATCAAACTGCTGTTGTGTTAAAGCTTTAGTAAATGGATCTGCAATGTTGTCTTGAGAGTCTACACGCTCCAAGGTGACGTCTCCTCTTTCAATGATCTCCCTGATCAAGTGAAATCGCCGCAACACGTGTTTAGATTTCTGATGAGACCTGGGTTCCTTAGCCTGTGCAACTGCTCCTGTGTTGTCACAGTAAATGGGAACTGCTTCTCCAATGCTAGGAACCACACCAAGTTCAGTTATGAACTTCTTCATCCAAACAGCTTCCTTTGCAGCTTCACTTGCAGCTATATACTCTGCCTCTGTCACTGAATCAGCAACTGTTTGCTGCTTGGAACTCTTCCAACTCACTGCGCCTCCGTTCAAGGTAAAAACATACCCCGAAACAGATTTACTGTCATCTTGGTCCGTTTGAAAACTTGAGTCTGTGAAGCCCTCGAGTTTTAATTCAGACCCACCGTAGACAAGAAAAATATCTTTAGTCCTTCTCAAGTACTTTAGGATATTTTTCACTGCCTTCCAGTGCTCTTCTCCAGGATTTGACTGGTATCTGCTCGTTACACTAAGTGCATGAGCAACATCCGGTCTAGTACATATCATACCGTACATGATAGATCCTATTGCAGAAGCATAAGGGATCTTACTCATACGGTCTCTCTCCTCAGGTGTCTTTGGGGCCTGTTTCTTGGAGAGATGTATTCCATGGCTCATCGGCATGAGACCTCTTTTGGAATCTTCCATGCTAAATCTCTTTAGCATTGCATCAATGTACGTTCCTTGGGATAAACCAAGCATCCTTTTAGATCTATCTCTATAGATCTTTATCCCCAAAATATAGGATGCTTCTCCCAAGTCCTTCATGGAGAAGTGTTTAGATAACCAGATTTTAATTGATTGTAGCATAGGAATGTCATTCCCTATCAGTAATATATCATCAACATATAATACAAGGAATGAAACTGCGCTCCCACTAACCTTCTTGTACACACATGGTTCATCGTCATTTTTGATAAAATCAAACTCTTTGATTGTCTCATCAAAACGAATGTTCCATCTACGAGAAGCTTGCTTCAATCCATAAATGGATCGTTGTAGCTTACAGACTTGATTTATTCCAACCTTTGAAACAAATCCCTCTGGCTGTGTCATATACACATCCTCCTCAAGTTTCCCATTGAGGAAGGCCGTTTTCACGTCCATCTGCCAGATCTCATAGTCGTTATAAGCTGCAATCGCAAGCAAAATCCGAATAGACTTGAGCATAGCTACTGGTGAAAAGGTTTCATCATAATCAACTCCTTGTCTTTGTTTGAAACTTTTTGCAACCAGTCGGGCCTTATAGGTCTCCACCTTGCCGTCCGCTCCAGTCTTTCTTTTAAAGACCCATTTACACCCAATAGGCTTAATGCCTTCAGGTGGTGAAACCAAAGTCCATACTTTGTTTTCATACATGGAGTCCATTTCGGATTTCATGGCTTCAAGCCATTTCCCTGAGTCTTTATTACTCATAGCTTGTTCGTAATTCAATGGATCATCATCATTCATGATGTGTACCTCATCGTCATCCTCTATAACGAATCCATACCTCTCAGGTATCTTCGGTACTCTCCCAGATTTACGAACAGGGTGTGGTATAGTAGGTTCTTCTACTTGGTCAGGTACCTGACTTTGATCCGTGGTAATTTGTGGTTCTTGAACTTCTTCAAGATATATCTTACTCCCACTGACCCCTTCATGGATAAACTCCTTTTCCAAGAAGGCAGCATGTTTCGCAACAAACACCTTTTGATCAGTTAGATGATAGAAATAATACCCTACAGTTTTTTTAGGGTATCCCACAAATCTACACTTTTCGGATTTAGTCTGTAGCTTATCATGTTCAAACTTTTTGACATAAGCTGGACAACCCCAAGTCTTAACATGCTTAAGATTTGGTTTCCTCCCCTTCCACATCTCATATGGAGTCTTTGGGGCGGATTTGGTAGGTACCTTGTTAAGTAGGTATGCAGCCGTTTCTAGGGCATATCCCCAGAAGGAAATTGGAAGGTCGGTAAAACTCATCATAGATCGAACCATGTCTAACAGTGTCCGATTTCTCCTTTCAGATACTCCATTTAACTGTGGTGTACCTGGAGGAGTCCATTGTGAGATTATACCATTTTCTTTGAGACAATTTAGAAACTCACCGCTTAAGTATTCTCCACCTCGATCTGATCGAAGTATCTTTATACTCTTGCCCGTTTGTTTCTCTACTTCACTTCTGAACTCTTTGAACTTTTCAAATGATTCTGACTTGTATTTCATTAAATACACATATCCAAATCTTGAGTGATCATCAGTGAAAGTAATAAAATAAGAATACCCACCCCGTGCACTTGTTGTCATAGGCCCACAAACGTCTGTGTGAATCAATGCCAACAACTCTGTAACTCTTTCTCCTTTTCCACTAAAAGGAGATTTAGTCATTTTACCCATGAGACAAGATTCACAAGTTGGATATGATTCATAATCGGATAGCTCGAGGAGCCCATCTTTATGCAACTTGGATAATCTTGTTTCATTGATATGACCGAGTCTACAGTGCCACATGTAGGTATAATTAATATCATCTCTTTTCCTTTTCTTAGTTTGTTCAATTTGAAATATATTTTCTTGTAAGTCAAGTGTATAAAGTCCATTTCGCAAATTTCCAATACCATATAAAACATCGTCTTTATAAATAGAACAACTATTGTTCTTTATAACAACGTTAAATCCTTCCATATCCAATACAGAAATTGAAATAATGTTTTTAATAATATTCGGAACATAATAACAATTATTAAGATAAATGGACTTGCCCGAAGGCATTGCTAAATAATAAGTTCCTACAGCTAATGCAGCAACCTTTGCTCCATTCCCTACTCGTAGGATCACCTCATCATTGTTCAGCTTTCTACTTCTGACCAGTCCCTGCACAGTATTACATATGTGAGAACCACAGCCGGTATCCAATACCCAAGTAGAATTATGACTTTCAGAAAAATTAATTTCAATCATAAACAAACCTTGATTGGAAGTCGAAGCTTCTCCAAGCTTCTTCTCTGCTAGATACTTCTTGCAGTTCCTTTTCCAATGTCCCGGCTTGTTGCAATGAAAGCACATTCCTTTAGCTGGTTCAAGTTTCTTTTGTTCCTTTTCTTTCCCCTTTCCCTTAGCCTTCTTGGATTTCTTCTTTTCAGAAGATATATTGGGCCTCTTCCTTTTATTGGAAGAATCCACCATCAAGACATGGTTCTTCTTGGATGGGAAGTGACCTTCTGCAGTTTTCAGCATGTTAAGCAGCTCAGGCAAGCTGACATCTAGCTTATTCATGTGAAAATTAACCACAAACTGCGAGAAGGTCTCAGGGAGTGACTGCAAGACCAAGTCTTGACTCAACTCCCCATCCATGACGAACCCAAGCTGTCCAAGGCGTTCAATCAAATTGATCACTTTCAGGACATGAGTCTCGACGGCAGTACCCTCGGTCATCCGAGATCGGAAGAGCTCCTTAGATATCTCATATCTAGCAGTCCTACTCTGTTCACCATACAACTCCTTGAGGTGAAGCAGCATAGCAGGAGCATCCATATTTACGTGCTGACGCTGAAGCTCGTTATTCATGGATGCGAGCATGATGCATTGAGCCACAGATGCATCATCTTGCCACTTATTGAAAGTGGCAATCTCTTCCTCAGAGGCTGTTTCTGAAACAGATTCAGGGACAGTTGAATTTAGGACATAAGAAATCTTTTCAGCAGTGAGAACAATTCTCAGATTTCTTAGCCAGTCCTCATAATTCGGCCCGGTAAGCTTGTTTGCATCAAGTATGCTTCGTAGTGAGATTAGTGATTTAGACATTTTTAAAATTCTGCATGTGAAAGAAAACAACATTTTAGCAAACATTCATTTTATTAACTTTGCATACCAAAATAAATTTAGGTCTTTATTTTAAATTGGTATCTCCCACTATTTTCATCAAACTATATTACCCTCACTTATATAGTTCGGCAACATCTAATTAAAGATTTGCTAGTGAGAATAAGGATCCCATTTCAAATGTATATAACCTTGTGGATAGCACAACAAGCGATATACAAATAAATAGGTAGACAACTCTTGTCAATTACATCACCATGTAATTCCTTTTATTTTGCCTCTTAAATCATAATGGTCAAGTGTGTGCACATCCGAACTAAAATGATTTAAGTTAAGTCCAGCCTAGCACTTCCATAAATTCAAAAAAGAAAAATGTTCGTCCTTGTGGATAGCACAACAAGACTAGATCGTTCAATTTTCTTGATAAGCATCAAATGTGATTAATTAACATCTTAAATACTCAATACTCGCCTTGTGGATAGCACAACAAACTCATATTAAATATTTAATACTCTATTAATTAATCATGCTAGAAGGCGACGTTCGATATTTCAAATATCATTTAAACGCTTCGGACTTAATATTTTTTCTTTGAGGGGTTTGTTATTATTTGTCTCATCTTGTTTAGCGCGCATGCACATATATATATAAAATACGCGTCATTTTATTAAACATGCGAAGCATGTTTGCATAAAATATAATATATATAATATTTAGCATGCAATATAGAATACTATATTCTACCCGGATTGATTATGGACTTTTATTCTAGTTTGGTTCACTAGAGCCACCAAGTGAACCAAAAGGTCAAACCTAGGAGTGCAAGAATTTAAATTTAAACGCAACTATTACATTTAAACCCCGGCTCCATACAAACGGGTCTTCACGCGCTCCTTGCTCCTTAGTCTCCAATTTCTTCAAGATAATTCTAAATATTTCTATTACATTAAACTATTTAATTTAAATAGAAACCTTGATCAGCAGTCAAGGGGAAGTACATAGGAGGGAGATATAATTTTACATCAAGAAAAAAATTAGAGAAGACGAGGTACGCAGACCCCATTTAATAAAACTCATTCATTCAAGCATTCTACTAAAATAAAATCCAATCACATTGGTCAAATAGTCCATAATCAACCCCATTTATTATCATACATATCACCATATATATCAATAAATAAATATTCATCTCATGAATTAAAATATTCCATATATATATGAGTATCATTTAATGGGCAATTTTAAATTGCATGAAATCCAATTTCAAGATTAAAATAAACTCTTTATTTTAATTATAAAATTATTAAAATATTATATATATAATAACCGTCGCTTTTAGAATTCCTGGTGACTTTTAACTTAGAATCACCTTTTCAAATTCATGAATCATAATAATGATTAAGATCCTCTCTTTTTTTAAAAATATAACCAGGATGCATTCTTTCTTTTAAAAAAAAAAACTTCCTGATTCACACCTTTTTTTTTTTTTAGAATAGCACGGATGCAGAAAGAATTCGTGTATCACAAAAAAAAAATAAAATTCGCTAGTAGTCTTACAACAAAACGAATCTTTACGGAATAGAAAAAAAAAAAAATTTATTTTCGTTTTTTTTTTTTTTCTCCCATAAAAAAAATAATAATAATTTTATACAATTAAAATTATGCCCAATAAATTATTCTAAATACATACCCATATGTATATGAAATTAAAATAATTAATAATTGCATAAAGGTTTGGCTCTGATGCCACTGTTGGGTTTGTACGAAATCGTGACGCAATCAAATTGCAAAAATTAGCGGAAGCATGGTATATCAGAGTTTAAAAATTTCTACAAAACCATTACCCGGATCATCCTTTATGCAAATTATTAATTTAAAACGATAAATAAGAAGTTATGAAATCATACCCTTGTAGAACGAAGCTTCCACAGGTACTAGTTCAACTCCTTGTTCTTCGTGATCTCCTTGAATTTCCGGGTTAGATTCTTTCCTTTGATCAACGTTAGCCACCCAAGTGTTTGGCCTCTAGAGGTGATCCACCAAGGAAGATGAATTATCAAGAAGGAGGGTGTTTGGCTTAGTTTTCTATTCTCTATAGAAAAGGAGTACTCTCCAACAATTGGAATTGCATCAATCTAATATCTATTATAAGACTTCTCTTATATAGACATTGGTCAACCCTTCTAATCCTATTAGACATGGGATTTCTTTTAATTAATTAAACTCCTTTAATTAATTTAGGCTTCCCACCACATGGGAATAATTAATTAAATTCATTTAATTAATTTGTCTCCTAATCTTATTAGGAATAAATGAGAGTACTAAATATTAAATTAATTACTAAACTCCTTTAGAAATTAAAATAATAATAATTGTAATAATATTAATAAGACTCCTCTTATTAATTTATATTTAATATTTCTAAAATATTAAATAATAAACATTAAGCTATTTAATTTATTCTATCACCATAGATTAAATTAATTATACTTAATGCATTATTACGATTATGCCATTACCTTCTTAAATAATTATTCTTCCTTTTATGGTGTGACCCTTTAGGTTCTCCATATTAAACCGGTTGTGAATAAATCAATTAGAACAATTCTAATCTTATTTAAATAAATAAATTAAACTAATAATCTATTTAAATAAATAATATTTATTCTACAATAGGGATAAGCCTCCCTAGCGATCAACGACTTTCCAGATAATATAGATTTCAACATTAATCATAAAAGAACCTGTGAGTAAATAGTTACCATACAATTCAATCCTTCCACCATACAATGTCCCAATTAAATATAAGACATGGATTTACTGTCAAGTCTTATTTTATTTAATTATATGTATTTCGATTAGAAAATGCACAACTCCAAATAATGCAAATTAAAAACTCCTTTCTAATTTCATTTTACCTTGGCCAAGGATTTCTGGGTTGTCATTTAACGAATCACATAGGACATATCTCCTCTTTTACTAGAGGTGGTAGATTCTTTATTGATCATTCATTATCTCCATATGTAACTCATTATACCCAAGCATACCCTATATATGCCTTAAAAGGTCTTAAGGAATAAGTCAAAGTATAATTTGTTACATACAAGATACTATGATGATCTCAAGTCCAAGGATCACTTGTACTACTATTACATTAGGAATTCCTATTGACATGCGAGTAAAACTCCATTAGGTATTCCATAGCGAATCACGTTCAGTGAACTTATTCTCCAATAAGCACCTACATACTTGCTTTAGTGTCTCCACACAAATGATCATGAGATCAATCATCCTCATCCAATGAGCAAGCAACATATGTACCAATCTATCCGGATTTACTAATCCCCTTTTTTTAGTAATTCCACGATTGGGAACTATTTTAGTTTTAAAACTTTCTAAGAATTTAGATCTCATTAGCATGATCATCATCATGATTCTAAAAGCATTGCTTAAAACTATGGGATATTTACATATTATAAAAACAGCAACATGTAGATAATTAAATGCCTTTAATAAATGAATATTTTATTAATAAATAAATAAGATTGTTTACAAAGTACGTGCTTTATCATCATACATGATTGGCTTGTATGCACACTACTATCACTCCTCCCTAGGCATAATAGATACTAGAAACTGTATTCGCGAACTTCGCATGATAGTGATTTAATTGGCTCTGCTATTGAGCCACCGTATCAACCTTGCAGTGGAGAAAGTTAAGGCTGCTCAAAATCTCTGCTAGGGCCCCGGGTGGCATAGCCTCAGAAGATGGGGGCACAGGCGCTTGAGCTGAGGTACCAGCCTCAGAGGAGGGAGGCGGCATAGGTCCGGGCAAATAGCCCTGACCCTTTGGGTGCGACGGAGGTCCCCCATCCCATACTCCATATCGGGCTATAACGTGATGATCAATGACAGCCATAGGCGGCTGAGTGATATCGTCTTTCTCCCAGACCACACCCGCTCTTTTGCATAGACGTGTGATCAAAGACGGGTAAGGGAGTCCGAAATTGACGTTGCTCCTGATGGCCTTTTTAATTGAATCCTGGATAAGAACCCCCACATCTACCTTTAGCCCCATGACAATTGCATACAGCAGAACTGCCCTCTCTCTTATTACATCGCTCAGGTGGCGTGTTGGCATGATATTGGCACAAATGAAGGAGTACCACGCCTTACCATAATGACTTAAGGCTTAATAGGGGAAAGAGGTCTTTTCACCGTGGAATTCATTGGTTTTCCAAACGGTACCAGGCTTGCAGAGCTTGGTTATAATCTCAGCACTTAACTAAATTACTTCATAACATAATCACATAAATTATTTATTCAACTTAATAAATAAATCAATTAAAATATTTATTTAATTCAATAAATATTTACAATTAAATATACAAAATCTCATTTGTTACACTATGAATCTTGGATTGATAGAAGTTATTATCTTATGAAATATTTACGTGAGCATCAAATCTACTACAGGGAATGTAGAGAATTTGGGGTAAGTGAACCAAAAAGGTCAAACCTAGGAGTGCAAAAATTTAAATTTAAACGTAACTATTACATTTAAACCCGGGCTCCATACAAACGGGTCTTCACGCGTTCCTTAGTCTCCAATTTCTTCAAGACAATTCTAACTATCTCTATTACATAAATTATTTAAAATTAAATAGAAACTTTGATCAGCAGTCAGGGGGAAGTACATAGGACAGAGATAGAATTTACATAGAGAAAAACCAGAGAAGATGAGGTACGCATACCCCATTTAATAAAATCCATTCATTCAAGCATTCAACTAAAATAAAATCCAATCACATTGGTCAATAGTCCATAATCAACCCCATTTATTATCATACACATCAATATATGCATAAATAAATAATCATTCATCTCATGAATAATAAAGCCATTCCATATATAGATCGATGTCATTTAATGGACAAAAATTTTGCTAAATTTTATTTTTGAGACAAAATAAACTCTTTTATTTTAATCAAAAACAAAAACCAAATTAAACTCCTTTAATTTTAGCAATCTGAAATCATATTTCAGATACAATAAACATCTTTATTTTAAACTTTTATAAATTAAATAAACCATTTACTTAATTAAGAAAAATAAGAATTTTAGTTTTTGTCTAGGGACCAGCGCAGATGCGCCCAGAATGAACTGGACAGCGGCGCAGCTGCATACGCTGCCTTGCTGAACAGCGCAGCTGCGCCCAGAATGAACTGGGCAGCGGCGCAGCTGCGCTTTTCATCGCAGAATCTGCAGAATTCTATTTTTGTCCAGAAAATTCGATCCAATCTCACATCAATTCATACATGGAATCATAAAATTGATAATTAGCACAAACTTAAGCTCTTATACCACTGTTGGGTTTGTACGTCACGCATACATATAATCGAATTACACAATTAAAGGCGGAAGTGCGAAACATAGGGTTTTAAATTTTTTATACAAACCCATACCAAGATCATGTTTTATGCTCAATTATCAATAACAAAAAAGTAAGGATGAATCAGAATCATACCATTGTAGAATCTAGCTTCCATAGGTACAAGTTCAACTCCTTGCTCTCCTTGATCTCCTTGAATATCCTGTAGTGGCTCCTTCCTTTGATCAACGTTAGCCACCCAAGCGTTTGGCCTCTAGAGGTGATCCACCAAGGAAGAAGAATTACTCAGGAAGATGGGTGGTTGGCTAAACCCTTTTTCTATTCTGTGTAGAAATTATGTTGTACTCCCAACTCTTGGAATTCACGTACCTTGTATCTGATATAAGACTCTATTATATAGATATTAGGTTAACCCTACTAATCTAATTAGAATAGTATTTAATTTAATTAATTAATTAAACACTTTTAATTAATTTGGCTTCCCAACATATTGGGATTAATTAATTAAACTTTTTAATTAATTTGCCTCCTAATCTCATTAGGATTGAGTGAGAGTACTTATATTAAATTAATTCTTAAACTCCTTTAGAATTAAAATAATAATAATAATAATAATATTAATATTAATATTAATAAGACTCCTTTTATTAATTTATATTTAATATTTCTAAAATATTAAATAATAAAAATTAAGCTATTTAATTCATTCTATCACAATAGATTAAATTAATTCCACTTAATGCATTATTACTATTATGCCATTATCTTCTTAAATAATTCTTCTTCCTTTTATGGTGTGACCCTTAAGGTTCTCCATATTAAACCGGTTGTGAATAAATCAATTAGAACAATTCTAATCTTATTTAAATAAATAAATTAAACTAATAATCTATTTAAATAAATAACATTTATTCTATAATAGGGATAAGCCTCCCTAGCGATCAATGACTTTCTAAATAATATAGATTTCAACATTAATCATAAAAGAACCTGTGAGTTAATAGTTACCGTATAATTCAATCCTTCCACCATACAATGTCTCAATTAAATATAAGACATGGATTTACTGTTAAGTCTTATTTTATTTAATTATATGTATTTCGATTAGAAAATGCACAACTTCAAATAATGCAAATTAGAAACTCCTTTCTAATTTCATTCCACATTGGCCAAGGATTCCTGGGTTGTCATTTAACGAATCACATAGGACATATCTCCTCTGTTACTAGAGGTGGTAGATTCTTTATTGATCATTCATTATCTCCATATGTAACTTATTATACCCAAGCATACCTTTTTATATACCCTAAAGGGCCTTAAGGAATAAGTCAAAGTATAATTCATTACATACAAGATACTATGATGATCTCAAGTCGAAGGATCACTTGTACTACTATCACATTAGGAATTCCTATTGACAGGCGAGTAAAACTCCATTAGGTATTCCATAGCGAGTCACGTTCAGTGAACTTATTCTCCAATAAGCACCTACATACTTGCTTTAGTGTCTTCATACAAATGATCATGAGATCAATCATCCTCATCCAATGAGCAAGCAACATATGTACCAATCTATCCAGATTTACTAATCCCCTTTTTAGTAATCCAACGATTAAGAACTATTTTAGTTTTAAGCTTTCTAAGAATTTAAATCTCATTAGCATGATCAACATCATGATTCTAACAGCATTGCTTAAAACTATAGGTTATTTACATATTATAAAAACAGCATTATGTAGATAATTAAATGCCTTTAATGATTATTTTTATTAATAAATAAATAAGATTGTTTACAAAGTACGTGCTTTATCATCATACATGATTGGCTTGTATGCACACTACTATCATAATAAATGAATCTCATGAAATAGATAAAAAAACATCCTCCTTTTATGGGTTACAACATCTGAATACATAAATAAATCTCAGGTTGAACTAACCTTAAATCTCAAATGCGGAAACATAAATAAATACATAAGTCGTAGACAACAAAGTCTTAAACATAACATTCATAAACAAAATAACAAGTCTTCAACACTTGTTAACCTTGCCCTTGCCTTTGCTAGTGGAAGGCTCGTCGAACCTTTCGTTCTTAACTGCAATGTTATTATGCAAGAGCAAGCACGATTGTCCACAAGTATAACAATATAACAATAATAATAACATGCGAGTGAATCAAAGAATTCTGAATAAATAAAGCTCGGCTTTTGAATCAAGAATGAATAACAAGAATCAAAAGTACATCTGAGGGTCATAAGAACATGAACTATGTCCTAGGTTGTCAAGTATCTCTACTTTAAACCTTTAACAGTCATAAGACTATATAGACTCTACTTCTCGTACTTAGAGGGATCAACCCTTAGTACCATAATGAGCACATCATCTCAACACTAACACATAAATAATCCCCTACTAAAGGGTTGTTCATCTCAGTTTGACATCAGAGTCCGCACCAAAGGAAGTTTGGTTTGGATAAGCTCAATAACAGTTCTAGAATTTAGAACGTTCATCAACTATGGACTAGTCGAATCATTAAGGGTTAGCTAGTCTTACAAGGTTCAATAATAACATTAATATTCAAATCGAATAATAAGTCTCAAGAGTATACAATCGAATAAGTATTGTATAACTGAAGTAATATTTTAAAGGAATTATATTATCTCATATGAATCTTGACTTGAATAAACAAGAATAAGAACTTGCATTAGATAATAATTCGAGAATTATAAGCTTGTTCAATAACTGATTTGAGTTTAGAATACTTGCTCAATAAAAGTAAAGTTAGAAAACTTGCTTAATTAAAAGTAGGAATTAGGAAACTTGCCTCGTGCACAAGCTACAGTTATAATTACAATTCACTTCATCAACGTCCTACACATTTCATTACGTTTACAATATCGATTAGTTCCATTACCACTACGTTTATGTGACATCCCAAATCCGGGTACTTCGTTTCCACATGATTTGGTGTTCACTTTCTAATATAACATACATCTACCCAATGAATAATGTAAAATAAACTACAACTTAAATTAGAATAGATAAATCTCCCTTAAACAAGGGTTACAACCTTTTCAAGATAATCCCGGTTTACTCTAACCCTGACATGAATATAATAAAGTGCGGAAACAAAAACATAACATTCAAGTCTTATTACAATCATTCTCAATATAATAAAAAAAAATAAGTCTTCACTTGCTTTGCTTTCCCTTGCCCTTACTCGTAGACGGAGCATCAGCGTTATCAACCTTAACTGAAATTGTTATTTAATGCAAGAGTGAGCAAACCACAGCTCACTGGAGTTTAACAATAACATAGACATGAAAGGATATATTTAAAAGAATCTGAACAACTTAGCTTGCTTCAATAATAAAGAATTGAATAATAATTCTCTATCAACATTAAAATTCGAATATATAATTTATCTGAGGGTCATAAGACCTTTGAACTCTTATCCTAGGTTATAAATATTTCTATTTAAACCTTTAACAGTCAATAAGACTATAGACCTTAACTCGTACTTAGGGGGATTAGCCCTTTGTACCATGTATTGTGCACAAACATCTTAACGCTATGCGTAGTAACCTCCCCTAGTAAATAGGGTTGTTCAACTCAGTAATTTGAATTCGAGTCCGCACCAAAGAAAGTTTGGTTTGGATAAGCTTACAAGGGTAATTTAGAATTCACGTTCATCAATTAAGGATTAGTTGAATCGACTTTCAATAATTCATAAATAAAAGAATTATGAATTAACATATGCTTTAGAAGTAAATTTAAAGCAATTAAAATAATAACTGAATCTTACTTGAACAATAAGCTAAGATCATTTCAATTAAATAAACAATTGTCCAATACAGAAATGAAAAAGACATTCTTAACAAGAATATATGAACTCAAGAAATTATACAAGGTTAGGGTTTAGAAAACTTGCATAAAATTAAGTTTAGGGTTTAGAAGACTTGCATAAAATTAACAAGTTTAGGGTTTAGAAGACTTGCCTCAAGCGCAAGCTACTTAACATAATTCACGTACTTTAATACTTCCTACACATATATATTCAATCACAATAACCTAAATTAGTTAACACGTAACTAATTCACATAAGTGGTTAATCCTCATGGTTAACTCACTCTAATAATAATAATCAATTATCACATAGTTAATTAAATCAATTATGTATTTAACTAAATTATAATTAAACAATTATAATTCAAACACTTAATCAAATTATAATTACTTAAATTATAATTACCATTTAAATTATGAATAATTATAATCAATTAAACCACATAATGCATTTAATTACATAAATTATAATTAATCATGAAATTATCAATTTATAATCCATAATTAAACATGCATAAATTATAATTTAATTTAACATCTAATTGATTAAAATAAATCAACTTCTATACATTATAATTTCACAAAAATTATAATTTAAATTAAACATTTACTCTTAATTATAATTAATAAAATTATAATTAAGTAACTTATTGTACAATTAAACAATTATAGTTTATAATTAAAATACCATATTAGTTTTTCAAAACTTCATTTTTCTCAAATTATAACACATGTTATAGCAGCTAGATACATGCTCCTTGTCATAGAATAATTAAACTAAGCATAGAATTAACACTGCACAAAAACTAAAGTCACTGCCACTGCCCGGGACACGGCGCAGCTGCGCTACCTTTAGCCTTGACACCGGCATAGCTGCGCAGGGGCCAATCCTGCGAAAACCCAGCGGCGCAGCTGCGCTGCTTCTACCCTTACTGCCTGCGCAGCTGCGCCGGCAGCGGACAGAAACAGAGCAACTTCGTGAATAGTGCAGAGAAAAGCCAATTTGGCTTAATTCTCTACAATGAATTCTCAATTCAGCCAACAATTTTCATATAAAACTTTACAGAAACAAAGTGCAAAGCTTCTAACATATTTTGAACACACTAATACATCAATTAGCAAAATTACAACGCTTAATTTTTACAAAAATTTTAAAAAAATACCAATGTCAGTGTTCTAGATGAAATTGTACACTGCGAATTTGTTTTAAAACCAATTCTCACAATTCCAATCCCAATCAACTAATTTCTAAACATAATAACATATTCCACAATTAATTTATACAAAATCAACAATCAACATATATTTTGATTTCTATGAGAAACTTTATTTTTCCCAGACACTTCACTGTGACTTTTGAAAAACATAAATTCTCCATTATATCATATATATATATATATATATATATATATATTCATGAATTAAACAACTAATTAAGCATATCATCACATATAGACATGATATGAACACAATTACATATAAAAACCTATGAACATCATATATACATAGTCACAATTATACAACTTCATGAAAACTCAACTTTTGACAGAGAATAAAATACATGAAACATATGAATTGAGTTCTATAATAATTAGAGATTATAGATAATACCTTTTGTTAATAGATTAAAAGAGAAAGCGATGTGAGTTCAATTCTAACAATTCTTCTTCCTCTTTTCTCTTCTCTGCTCTTCCTTTTCTCTGCTTTCTTTTCTTCTTATTTCTTAGTTTAGACTTAGGAAAAATTAACGTAGTTTAGATATATTATAACTGATATAATATACGTATACTAATGATATATATGTAACTGCTAATTACTTAATATATATAATAAATACATTTATTATGTAAGTTACAAAATTCAAAAGCCAACTTGGCTTGTTTGGCTACAAGAAAATTAGAAACTAATTTTACTTACTTAGGCATGGTTTAGGTAAATTAGGTTTAAGCTAGTGCAAGGGCCCTGTTTGGCAACAATTTTTAAAACAAAAGTAAGGGCCTTGTTTGGTAAAAATTATTTAAAATTCTTTTCCTTTTTATTTTAACAAATCATTTAACACATACTTTAATGTCATATTTTAATCAATTAAATATTAATCAACTAATTTAATCAATTAAAATCTAACATCAATTAATCACATAAAATTTGCCATATAATTATAATTACTCGCTAATTATAATTCATGTAACACTTCATCACATCTAATTTAATTCTCTCAATTAAATTAGAACTAAAAAATAAAATTAATATACATTAATTAAATTAAATATTGCACATTCATTTAATTAATATATACTCTTAATTAAATAACTCCATAAATCACATAATTTATTTATTTAACTCAATAAATAAATCACATAAAATATTTATTTATCTCAATAAATATTAAAATTAATTATAAAATCTCAATCGTTACAATCTTCCCTCCTTAAAAGGATTCTGTCCCCAGAATCACAAATAAAAAAAATCTCGTCTATTACAGTTTAACTGTTGAACTTTTCACTTAAATTCAACTTAACAACTTGATTCGTAATCTTAACTTGTTGACTAACCACACAAGTATTAACTCTTAAATAGTCAAAATTAAACCTTACAACAATAAAATCCAAGTTCACACATAACTTGTTAATATGCAACTTAAAATCGTCTTATACATGTCAACAATATGTTATAATATTGTGTTACATACTCAACACATTATCAGGTTCATTAGGTTAAGTTAACTCATCATGTTATGGATTAAAAACACACAAAACCAAACCATTCCAACTCTGTACCCCACTGGGGTGGGGGTTTAAATTGTAGGTGGCCCGCCGGGGCGGGGGTTCCTATACTAGAAAGCCCGTCGGGGCGGGGGTCCCTAATATGAAGAACTACAGTTTGCGACTGCATTGTTCATCGGCCCCAATAACTCACGAAAATACAAAAATTAAGTTCAAACAACACATTTAATGTTACCCATACATTCTGAACTTAACAGAAACATTCAACAACATACTTAGCATGTTTTTAACACTTTAGATTACGTAATTACTCGAATTAGAACACCTAAATTTACTGTTTTTTGGTATTTTTCAAAGTTTCGAGAGAAATCATGAAATTCATCATTACAGATTCGTTATAACTCTGAATCTGTCCGTTTAAAGTTCATTTTTTTGTTATAACATGCATAATCATAATTAACCTTCAATTTCAATTTAAATAAACGATTAAAGCATGCAAATTTGTACATATGGCCATATTCATAGTTTTCATACTCTGTAACTTTTTAAATTTTAATTGAAGCATAATTATATGATTTTGATGGTTTTAAAACATACATAGATGATAGAAAACATGTTATAACCATTTAGTAACACATATATCATCAATTCATGCATTAATCACAAAGTAAGCTTTTACAGAAAACTTAAATATGCTTTTATGGAGAAATATATGAACGTGAAATTAAAAGTTTGGGTTGAAGGATTTACCTATGCTACTTGTTAAGATGATTCACAGATGATAAAAACTTCCTTTGATTCTTCACTTTTCTTTCAATTCTCTCAATTTCTCTCTCACACTTTCTCTCCTTTCTCTCTAACCTAACTGACTGATATATAATATATGAAGACTGATATAATATATGTATAGCATAATAGGTATAGTTATTTAACCGATAAAGTCATGGGTAGTAGTTAAGCGCATCAGGCATTAACTGCTCCCATGTTCCTTAGGCATTGTTTGGTTGTTCTCCTTTATTCCTCATTTTCCATTATTTTAATTAAAGTGTTTATTATATAGTTTAATTGTCACACTTTAATTAATCAAATAATTTTATTTAAATTAATTAAATAAAATATGATATTACACATTAAATCACATAATTAAAATTATTAATTATTAATTATTTCAAATAATTAAATCTCTAATTAATTATTAAATTAATTAGAATAACATTATGCTTATTAAATATTTCATTTAATTAAATAAACTCAATTAAATTCATACTTTGAACTATAAATAATCTCCATATTAATTTAATCCATGTAACACATATGATTAAATTAATCTACCACAATTCAATCAAATAATTATTTAACTCAATAAATAAATCATCAAAAATATTTATTTATTTTAATAAATATTTAAATTAAATTATAAAATTTTCGTTCGTCACACATGATGAGCAACTTTGATTTTGATCAAGGTAGGGGATATGCCAATGTTCTATGCATGGATGAGCAAAATTGGGGACACTGAATATGGGACAAGATTCCTTTTGTTTACTGCCTTATTGCTAATTCCCTTTTTGGCTCATAAGGTCAATTCTAATGGCTTAATATTACTACATTATGCGAAGTTATAAGAATATATTGTTAGGTTTGCAACATTCATGCATACAATCATATTGCATAAAATAGCAGAAGCATGGTAAATCAGAGTTTTAAATTTTTACAAATCATATACCCGGATCATCCTTTATGCACAGTTATTAATTAAAACAAAATAGATGGAGATTAGATTCATACCCTCGTAGAAACTAGCTTCCTCAGGTACGAGTTCAACTCTAATTCCTATTCGCGTTCAACTTGAATCCACCGGGTTGATTCCTTCCTTAGATTAACGTTAGTCACCCAAGTGTTTGGCCTCTAGAGGTGATCCACCAAGAAAGAATAAGAATTCAAGAAGAAGATGAAAGTAGTATGCATACAAACCAATCATGTATGATGATAAATCACATACTTTGTAAACAATCTTATTTATTTATTAATAAAAGTATTTATTTATTAAAGGCATTTAATTATCTACATGATACTGTTTTTATAATATGTAAATAACCCATAGTATTAAGAAATGCTTTTAGAATTATGATTTTGATCATGCTAATGAGATCTAAATTCTTAGATAGCTTAAAACTAAAATAGTTCTCAATCGTTAGATTACTAAAAAGGGGATTAATAAATTCGGATAAATTGGTACATATGTTGCTTGCTCATTGGATGAGAATGATTGATCTCATGATTATTTGTGTGGAGACACTAAAGCAAGTATGTAGATGCTTATTAGAGAATAAGTTCACTGAACGTGACTCGCTATGGAATACCTAATGGAGTTTTACTTGCCTGTCAATAGAAATTCTTAATGTGATAGTAGTACAAGTGATCCTTGAACTTGAGATCATCATAGTATTTTATGTTTAATGAATTATACTTTGACTTATTCTTTAAGACCCTTAGGGTATATCAAAGGGTATGCTTAGGTATAATTAGTTACATATAGAAATAATGAATGATCAATAAAGAATCTACCACTTCTAGTAAAAGAAGAGACATGTCCTATGTGATTCATTAAATGACAACCCAATAGTCCTTGGCCAAGGCAGAATAAAATTAGAAAGGAGTTTCTAATTTACATTATTTGGAGTTGTACATTTTCTAATCGAAATACATATAATTAAATAAAATAAGACTTGACAGTAATTTCATGTCTTATATTTAATTGGGACATTGTATGGTGGAAGGATTAAATTGTACGGTAACTATTTACTCATAAGTTCTTTTATGATTAATGTTGAAATCTATATTATCTGGAAAGTCGTTGATCGCTAGGGTGACTTATCCCTATTGTAGAATAAATATTATTTATTTAAATAGATTATTAGTTTAATTTATTTATTTAAATAAGATTAGAATTGTTCTAATTAATTTATTCACAACCGGTTTAATATGGAGAACCTAAAGGGTCACACCATAATTAAGAATAATTATTTAAGAAGGTTATGATATAATCGTAATAATATGTTAAGTGTAATTAATTTAATCTATGGTGATGGAATAAATTAAATGGCTTAATATTTATTATTTAATATTTTAAAAATATTAAATATAAATTAATAAGAGGAGTCTTAATAATATTATTACAATTAATATTATTTTAATTTCTAAATGGGTTTAGGAATGAATTTAATATTGGTACTCTCAATTAATCCTAATGAGATTAGGAGACAAATTAATTAAAGGAGTTTAATTAATTAATCCCAATATGTTGGGAGACCTAATTAATTAAAGTTGTTTAATTAATTAAATGAAACACAATTTATAATTAGATTATAAAGGTTGACTAATATCTATATAAAAGGAGTCTTATATTAGATATCAGTAGACGTAATTCTAAGAGTTGGAGAGTACTCCCTTTTCTATAGAGAATAGAAAAACTAGTGTTTAGCCAACCACCCTCATTCTTGAACAATTTCTCTTCCTTGGTGGATCACCTCTAGAGGCCAAACAGTTGGGTGGCTAACGTTGATCAAAGGAAGAAATCAATCAAGGAGATTCAAGGAAATCACGAAGAGTAAGGAGTTGAACTCGTACCTATGGAAGCTAGTTTCTACAAGGGTATGATTCTGATTTATCCTTCCTTTTCTATTGATTGATAATTAAGCACAAAGCATAATCTTGGTGAGGGTTTGTATAAAAATTTAAAACCTAATTTATCGCATTTCCGCCCTTATTGTGTGATTTGATTACATGTATGCGCAACATACAAACCCAACAGTGGTATCAGAGCTTAACTTTGTGGTAATTATCAATTTTATGATTTCATGTATGAATTAATGTGAGATTGGATCGATTTTTTTGGACAAAAATCGAAATCTAATGTTTCTGCGACGAACAGCGCGCCAGCGCTGCGTCCCAGTTCATTCTGGGCGCGTGCGCTCCTGTCTACAAAACAGAAACTAGTGAACAGCGCGACTACGCCGCGTCCCAGTTCATTCTGGGCGCGCCACTCTGCAGATTTTGGAAAACTTATTTTCATCAATTAAAGTAAATGATTTATTTAATTGATAAAAGTTTAAAATAAAGATGTTTATTTTATCTGAAATATGATTTCAGATTGTTAAAAAATTAAAGGAGTTTAATTTGGATTTGGTTTTTTATTAAAATAAAAGAGTTCATTTTGTTTCAAAACTAAAATTTAGCAAACTTTTGTCCATTAAATGACATCGATACATATATAGAATGATTTTATTATTTATGAGATAAATGCTTATTTATTGATGCATATGTTGATGTGTATGATAATAAATGGGATTGATTATGGACTATTGACCAATGTGATTGGATTTTATTTTAGTTGGATGCTTGAATGTATGTGTTTTATTAAATGGGGTCTGCGTACCTCGTCTTCTCTAATTTTTCTTGATGTAAAATTTTATCTCCCTCCTATGTACTTCCCCTTGACTGCTGATCAAGGTTTCTATTTAAATTAAATAATTTATGTAATAGGACTACTTAGAATTATCTTGAAGAATTGGAGAGCAAGGAGCGCGTGAAGACCCTTTTTGTAATGGAGTCCGGGTTTAAATGTAATAGTTACGTTTAAATTTAATTCTCGCACTCCTAGGTTTGACATTTTGGTTCACTTGGTGGCTCTAGTGAACCAAACTAGAATAAAAGTCCATAATCAATTCGGGTAGAATATAGTATTCTATATGCGTATGCAAGTATTATATATATATATATTATATTTTATGCAAACATACTTCACATGTTTTAATAAAATGATGCGTATTTTATATATATATATATATGTTCATGCGCGCTAAACAAGATGAGACTAATAAAAACAAACCCCTCAAAAAAATTATTTAAGTCTAAAGCTTTCAAAGATATTTAGAATATTGAACGTCGCCTTCTAGCATGATAAAATTAATAGAGCATTAAATATTTAATATGAGTTTGTTGTGCTATCCACAAGGCAAGTATTAAGTATTTAAGATATTAATTTAATCACATTTGATGCTTATAAAGAAAATTGAACAATATTATTTTGTGATGCTATCCACAAGGACAATATTTTTCTCTTTTGAATATATGGAAGTACTAAGTTGTACTTAACTTAAATTATTTTAGTTCGGATGTGCACACACTTGACCATTATAATTTATGAGGCAAAATAAAAGGAGTTACATGTTGATGTAATTGACAAAGAGTTGTTACCTATTTATTTATATATGGTTTGTTGTGCTATCCACAAGGTTATATACATTTGAAATAGGATCCTTATTCTCACTAGCAAGTCTTTAATTAGATGTTGTCGAACTATATAAGTGAGGGTAATATAGTTTGAAGAAAGTTGTGGGAGATACCAATTTAAAATAAGACCTAATTTATTTTGGTATGCAAAATTAATTAAATGAATGTTTGCTAAAATGTTATCTTTTCACATATAGAAATTTAAAAATGTCAAAATCACTAATTTCATTGCGTAGCATACTTGATGCTAACAAACAGACCAGCCCGAATTACACGGACTGGTTAAGGAATCTGAGAATAGTTCTCACTGCTGAAAAAATTTCTTATGTCCTAAATTCACCTGTTCCTAGTACTATTCCAGAAACAACCTCTGAGGAAGAGAATGCCACTATTGTAAAGTGGCAAGATGATGCATCTGTGGCTCATGCATCATGCTCGCATCCATGAATAACGAGCTTTAGCGTCAGCATAAAAACATAGATGCTCCTACTTTGTTGGTTCACCTCAAGGAGTTATATGGTGAACAAATTAGGACTGCTAGATATGAGATATCCAATAAGCTCTTCCGATCTCGGATGACCGAGGGCACTACCGTCGAGACTCATGTCCTAAGGGTGATCAATCTGATTGAACTCCTTGGACATCTTGGGTTCGTCATGGATGGGGAGTTAGTCAAGACTTAGTCTTGCAGTCACTCCCTGAGACCTTCTCACAGTTTGTAGTAAATTTCCACATGAATAAGTTAGATGTCAGTTTGCCTGAATTACTTAACATGTTGAAAACTGTAGAAGGTCACTTCCCATCCAAGAAGAACCATATCTTAATGGTGGACGATTCTTCTAGGAAAAGGAAGAGGCCCAAGGTATCTTTTAAAAGGAAGAAATCTAAGAAGGCTAAGGGCAAAGTGAACATAAAGGATCAAAAGAAACCTGATCCATCTAGCAAATGTATGTGCATCTATTGCAACGAGTCGGGTCATTAGAAGAGGAACTGCAATAAGTTTCTGGCAGAGAAGAAGCTTGGAGAAGCTTCGACTTCCAATCAAGGTTTGTTCATGATTGAAATTAATTTTTCTGAAAGTCAAAATTCTACTTGGGTATTGGATACTGACTGTGGTTCTCACATATGTAATACTGTGCAGGGACTGGTTAGAAGTAGAAAGCTGAACAAGGATGAGGTTGTCCTACGAGTGAGAAATGGTGCAAAGGTTACTGCATTAGCTATAGGCACTTATTGTTTAGCACTGCCTACGGGCAAGTCCATTTATTTAAATAATTATTATTTTATTCCGAATATTATTAGAAACATTATTTCTGTTTCCGTATTAGATATGGAAGGATTTGACATTATAATAAAGAACAAGAGTTGTTCTATTTATAATAATAATGTTTTATATGGTGTTGGTAATTTCTGAAATGGACTTTACATACTTGCCTTGCATGAAAATATATTTTAAATTGAACAAACTAAGAAAAAGAAAAGAGACGATGTTAATTATACCTATATGTGGCACTATAGACTCGGTCATATCAATGAAACAAGATTATCCAAGTTACATAAGGATGGGCTCTTAGAGCTATCTGATTATGAATCATATCCAACCTATGAATCTTGTCTCATAGGTAAAATGACTAAATCTCCTTTTAGTGGAAAAGGAGAAAGAGTTATAGAGTTGTTAGCGTTGGTTCACACAGACGTTTGTGGACCTATGACAACGATTGCACGGGGAGGGTATCTTATTTTATTACTTTCACTGATGATCACTCAAGATTTGGATATGTGTATTTAATGATATACAAATCTGAATCATTTGAAAAGTTCAAAGAGTTCAGAAGCGAAGTAGAGAAACAAACAGGCAAGAGTATTAAGATTCTTCGATCAGATTGAGGTGGAGAATACTTAAACAGTGAGTTTCTCAATTGTCTCAAAGATAATGGTATAATATCACAATGGACTCCACCAGGTACACCACAGTTAAATGAAGTATTTGAAAGGAGAAATCGAACATTATTGGACATGGTTCGATCTATGATGAGTTTTACCGATCTTCCAATTTCTTTCTAGAGTTATGCCCTAGAAACAGCTGCATACCTACTTAACAAGGTGCCTACCAAATCCGTCCCAAAGACTCTATAGGAGATGTGGAAAGGGAAGAAACCGAATTTTAAGCATATTAAGACTTGGGGTTGTCCAGCTTATGTCAAAAAGTTTGAACATGATAAGTTACAGACTAAATTCGACAAGTGTAGATTTGTGGGATACCCTAAAGAAACTTTAGCATATTTTTTCTTTTATCCAACTGATCAAAAGGTGTTTGTTGCGAAACATGCTACCTTCTTAGAAAAGAAGTTTATCCATGAAGGGGTCAGTGGGAGTAAGATATATCTAGAAGAAGTTCAAGAACTACAAATTACTACGGATCAAATTCAGGTACCTAACCAAGTGGATGAAACTACTGTACCACACACTATTTGTAAATCTGGAAAAGTGCCGAAGATACATGATAGGTATGGATTCGTCATAGAGCATGACAATGAAGTACGCATCATGAATGATGATGATCAATTGAATTACAAACATGTCATGAGTAATAAAGACTCAGGAAAATGGCTTGAAGCCATAAAATCCGAGATGGACTCCATGGATGAGAACCAAGTATGGACTTTGGTTTTACCACCTGAAGGCATAAAGCCTATTGAGTGTAAATGGGTCTTTAAAAGAAAGACTGGATAGGACGGCAAGGTAGAGACCTATAAGCCCGACTGGTTGCAAAAGGTTTCAAACAAAGACAAGGAGTTAACTATAATGAAACCTTCTCACTAGTAGCTATACTCAAGTCCATTCGGATTTTGCTTGCGATTGCAGCTTATTACGACTATGAGATCTGACAGATGGACGTGAAAACGGCCTTCCTCAATGGGAAACTTGAGGAGGATGTGTATATGACACAGTCAAAGGAATTTTTTTCAAAGGTTGGAATAAATCAAGTCTGTAAGCTGCAACAATCCATTTATGGATTGAATCAAGCTTCTTGTAGATGGAATATCCATTTTGATGAGACAATCAAAGAGTTTGATTTAATCAAAAATGAGAATGAACCATGTGTGTACAAAAAGGTTAGTGGGAACGCTGTTTCATTCCTTGTATTATATGTTGATGATATATTACTGATAGGGAATGACATTCCTATGCTATAATCGATTAAAATCTGGTTATCTAAAATTTTGCCGTGAAGGACTTGGGAGAAACATCCTATATTTTGGGGATAAAGATCTATAGAGATAGATCTAAAAGGATGCTTGGCTTATCCCAAGGAACGTACATTGACTTGATGCTAAATAGGTTTTGCATGGAAGATTCCAAAAGAGGTCTCATGCCGATGAATGAGACATGGAATACATCTCTCCAAGAAACATGCCCCAAAAACACCTGGGGAGAGAGACCATATGAGTAAGATTCCTTATGCTTCAGCAATAAGATATATCATGTATGATATGATATGTACTATACCGGATGTCGCTCATGTACTCAGTGTAACGAGCAGATATCAGTCGAATCCAGGAAAAGAGCATTGGAAGGTAGTGAAAAATATCCTAAAGTACTTACGAAGGACTAAGGATGTATTTCTCGTCTATGGTGGGTCTGAATTAAAACTCGAGGGCTTCACAGACTCAAGTTTTCAAACAGACCAAGATGAAAGTAAATCCATTTCGGGGTATGTGTTTACCTTAATCGGTAGCGCGGTGAGTTGGAAGAGTTCCAAGCAGCAAACAGTTGTTGATTCAGTGACAAAGGCAAAGTACATAGCTGCAAGTGAAATTACAAAGGAGGCTATTTGGATGAAGAAGTTCATAACATAACTTGGTGTGGTTCTTAGGATTGGAGGACCAGTCCCCTTATACTGTCACAACACCAAAGCTGTTGCACAGGCTAAGGAACCCAGGTCTCATCAGAAATCCAAATACATGTTGCAGCTATTTCACTTGATCAGGAAGATCATTGAAAGAGGAGACGTCACCTTGGAGCGTGTAGACTCTCAAGACAACATTGCAGATCCATTTACTAAAGCTTTAACACAACAGCAGTTTGATAGTCACTTAGAGAAGATGGGTATGAGATACCATGGCGATTGACTTTAGTGCAAGTGAGATATTGAAAGTAGTATGCATACAAGCTAATTATGTATGATGATAAAGCATATACTTTGAAAACGATCTTATTTATTTATTAATAAAAGTATTCATTTATTAAAGGCATTTAATTATCTACTTGATGCTGTTTTTATAATATATAAATAACCCATATTTTTAAGCAATGCTTTTAGAATTATGATGTTGATCATGCTAATGAGATCTAAATTTTTAGAAAGCTTAAAACTAAAATAGTTCCCAATCGCTGTATTACTAAAAAGGGGATTAGTAAATCCGGATAGATTGGTACATATGTTGCTTGCTCATTGGATGAGGATGATTTATCTCATGATCATTTGTGTGGAGACACGAAAGCAAGTATGTAGGTGCTTATTAGAGAATAAGTTCACTGAACGTGACTCGCTATGGAATACCTAATGGAGTTTTACTTGCATGTCAATAGGAATTCATAATGTGATAATAGTACAAGTGATCCTTGGACTTGAGATCATCATAGTATCTTGTGTGTAATGAATTATACTTTGACTTATTCCTTAAGACCCTTAGGGTATAGGGTATATCAAAGGGTATGCTTGGGTATAATGAGTTACATATAGAGATAATGAATTATCAATAAAGAATCTACCACTTCTAGTAAAAAAAGAGATGTGTCATATGTGATTTGTTAAATGACAACCCAGTAGTCCTTGGCCAAGGCAGAATGAAATTAGAAAGGAGTTTCTAATTTGCATTATTTGGAGTTGTGCATTTTCTAATCGAAATACATATAATTAAATAAACTAAGACTTGACAGTAATTCCATGTCTTATAATTAATTGGGACATCGTATGATGGAAGGATTGAATTGTAAGGTAACTATTTACTCACAGGTTCTTTTATGATTAATGTTAAAATCTATATTATCTGAAAAGTCGTTGATCACTAAGGAGGCTTATCCCTATTGTAGAATAAATATTATTTATTTAAATAGATTATTAGTTTAATTTATTTATTTAAATAAGATTAGAATTGTTCTAATTGATTTATTCACAACCGATTTAATATGGAGAACCAAATGGTCACATCATAAAAGGAAGAATAATTATTTAAGAAGGTAATGACATAATCGTAATAATATATTAAGTGTAATTAATTTAATCTATGGTAATAGAATAAATTAAATGGCTTAATATTTATTATTTAATATTTTGGAAATATTAAATATAAATTAATAAGAGGAGTCTTATTAATATTATCACAATTAATATTATTTTAATTTCTAAATGGGTTTAGGAATTAATTTAATATTAGTACTCTCAATTAATCCTAATGAGATTAGGAGACAAATTAATTAAAGGAGTTTAATTAATTAATACCAATATGTTGGGAGGCCTAATTAAATTAAGTTGTTTAATAAATTAAATGAAACCAATTTCTAATTAGGTTAGAAGGGTTGACTAATATCTATTTAAGAAGAGTCTTATATTAGATATCAGTAGACGTAATTCCAAGAGTTGGAGAGTACTCCTTTTTCTACAGAGAATAGAAAAATTAGGGTTTAGCCAATCACCCTCCTTCTTGAACAAATCCTCTTCCTTGGTGGATCACCTCTAGAGGCCAAACACTTGGGTGGCTAACGTTGATCAAAGGAAGGAACCAATCCAGGAGATTCAAGGAGATCACGAAGAGCAATGAGTTGAACTCGTACCTGTGGAAGCTAGTTTCTACAAGGGTATGATTCTGATTTATCCTTCTTTTTCTATTGATTCATAATTGAGCACAATTCATGATCTTGGTGAGGGTTTGTATAAAAATTTAAAACCTAATTTATCGCTGTTCTGCCTTTATTGTATGATTTGATTACATGTATGCATAACATACAAACCCAACAGAAGGGTGTTTGGCTAAACCCTAGTTTTCTTCTCTCTAGAAAAGGAGTGTTCTCCTAACTCTTGGAATTAAAAAGTCTAATCTTGTTCCATAATAAGACTTTCTTATTTGTAGATATAGGCAACCCTCCTAAACAATTTAGGATTAGAGTTTCATATTAATTAATTAAACTCCTTTAATTAATTAGACTTCCCAATCCTATTGGAAATAATTAAACTCTTTTAATTAATTAGCCTTCTAATCTTATTAGGAATATTTATGAGAGAGAGAGAGAGAGTATCTTATTAATTAATTTCCAAACTCCTTTGGGAATTAAATAATAATAATAGTAATAATAATAATAAGACTGCTCTTATTAAGTTATATTTAATATTTCCAAAATATTAAATAATAAATATTAAGTTATTTAATTTATTCTATCACCATACATTAAATTAAATTAAATATACTTAACTTTTTATTATGATTATGCCATTTGCTTCTTTAATAAATATTCTTCCTTTTATGGTGTGACCCTTTAGGTTCTCCATATTAAACCGGTTGTGAATAAATCAATTAAAACAATTCAAATCTTATTTAAATAAATAAGTTCAACTAATAATTCATTTAAATAAATAACATTTATTCTACAATAAGGATAAACCTCCTTAGCAATCAACGACTTTTCAGATAAAATAGATTTCAATATCAATCATAAAAGAACATGTGAGTAAATAGTTACCGTACAATTCAATCCTTCCACCATACAATGTCCCAATTAAATATAAGACATGGAGTTACTGTCAAGTCTTATTTTATTTAATTATATGTATTTCGATTCCAAAATGCACAACTCCAAATAATGCAAATTAGAAACTCCTTTTTAATTTCATTCCACCTTGGCCAAGGATTTCTGGATTGTCATTTATCGAATCACATAGGACACATATCTTCTTTTACTAGAAGTGGTATATTCTTTATTGATCATTCATTATCTTCATATATAACTTATTACACCCAATCATAACCTTTGATATACCCTAAGGTTCTTAAGGGACATGTCAAAGTATAATTTATCATACACAAGATACTTTGATGATCTAAAGTTTAAGGATCACTTGCACTACTATCACATTAGGAATTCCTATTGATAGGCAAATAAAACTCCATTAGGTATTCCATAGCGAGCCACGTTCAGTGGACTTATTCTCCAATAAGCACCTACATACTTGCTTTAGTGTCTCTACATAAATGATCATAAGATCAATCATCCTCATCTAATGAGCAAGCAACGTATATACCAATCTATCCGGATTCACTAATTCCCTTTTTAGTAATCCAACGATTGGGAATTTTTTTATCTTTTAAGCTATCTAAGAATTTAGATCTCATTAGCATGATCATCATCATGATTCTAAAAGCATTGTTTAAGACAATGAGTTTATCACATATTATAAAAACAGTACCATGTAGATAAATAAATGTCTTTAATTAAATAATACTTTTATTAATAAATGAATAAGATTGTTACAAAGTATATGCTTTAGCATCAAACTTCATTGGCTTGTTTGCATACTACTTTCATATATACACACAAAAATATATATATGTACACCCACATAGATGTAAGTATACTCATACATTAATTATATACAAATACATATAATCATATAATCTATGTACATTGGGTTAATCCAAATAATATTTGAATTGGTTAGAATATTATTTAGTTGGGTACTAACAAACCACTATTTCCCATAACACTTATTATTCTAATTATACCTAAATGTAACAGTGATAATTAATATCAAACATTTAAATTTCTTTCCAATAATTTTATTTAAACCTTCAGTTGATCTAACGTTAATTATTATGCCACACAATACTTATTTATTTAAGCTTAATGAGATTACATAACTAAAGCTTTTAATAATGTAGTCTCACAGAATAACTATTCATATTATAATAATATCCTCAATATCCCATCTTATATTTTATACATGATGCAATATTATTACATTACTATTTATATGATTCACACATAATTTGCACATAACAAATAGATAATTATTAATAAAAATAATTAGTCCATCACATTATTTAATCATTCCTTCATTAATTTAATTAATGAATTATTTATTCTATCACTTTGCCACACTAGGCATATCTCAAAAGCTTAATTAATCTCATTTTTATTTTCACCACATTTCTCATCTATCACATACTTAATTCAATTTAAATTGAATTATCACACTTCAAAACACACATAAATATTCAAACATTTTTATTTTCGATATTAATATTATTTATGAAATTTACGGATATTGTGATAACCCAAATTTTTGATAAATATTAAAAGAAGAATTAAACAAATAAAATTCTTATTAGATGAAATGTTAAGGGAGATTGTATTGCATAAGTGAGTATGAACTATGCAATATGTGATTTTGTTGTATAATAAATATATTAGTATTATATATTTATTATATGTAAACAATTGTAGGAGCAATTTATTAAAAGAAATAAAATGGGTAAGATTAAAACAAGTAAGTTAAAATAATTTATAATATTAAATTATTTTTAATATGTTAAATTGGTGGCAATAAATATACTTAATGTATAAGCACCATTTTATTGAAAGCACCATTTTATTGAAGAAATAATGTATTACATTATTGGATGTAATGTATGTATATTTTTAATGTTGTAAATATATTATTATATTTATTACAGTTAAATTGTTGAAAATAATTTATAGATGGAAAAAGAAAATAATTAGTTTAAGTATGCAAGAATTATTGTATACTTTAAATAAATGATATTAAAATAAATTCTAGCGTTGAATTATTTTAATAAAGAAAACATATTATTTTAATTATAATATGTTATTTACTGAATAAATTTCTATTTATAAGGTAAATATATTAAGTTATACTTACTATATATAAATAAATTGACATAAACAATTTATAATGTGAGAGATTAAATTTATTAATTATTGTCAAGAGTGATGTGAGTTCTTGTGCATTAAATGAGATATTTGCAAGGTAATAAAAAATATTATATATATATATATATATATATATATGTATTTATTACGTGATGGGATAAAATTGTTGAGAATAATTTGTATAATGAATTAGATGGGATGGTTTAAGTATATAATATATATATACTTTACCCAAGGATATTGAAATAAATTCTTATATGAATTATTTTAAGAAAGAAAGGACAATATATTTATATAATATATTAAGAAAGTCAATAAATTCTTAATTGAATTTACGTTAATGAGGTAAGGATATAATATTTATTATAATATCTTGGGTATATAAATAATTGTATTTACATGATAAATTATGTGTAGCATATTTATTTTTCAATTATAAAATAAATATGTAGTTTAAGTATGTTATGTTATGTTTTATATAATTTATATATCAAATATAAGTTATATAAATTATATGATTCCACAAGTGTAAAATAATTTAAGAAGGTTTATGTAGTAACTTATTTAATTAAATTAAATTACTAAGGTTGGGTAATTAGATTACTTAACAAAAATATTAAAAGAATTGTTGAATTAATTATTTAATTAAGCCAAAGGTTGCAGCAAGTAAATTTATCAAATAACTAAAACCAAGATTTGGGCAAGAAGAGGGGGAGTGCAACCAGTCGCTTAGGAGAGAATATGAGTATGTGCTGAATTTTTTTTCAAAGTTTAATCTCACATTCAAGCCCATGTGTTTGTAACGAACGAAATTTTTATTTTTAATTTTGAATATTTATTGAATTAAATAAATATTTTAGTTGATTTATTTGAGTTGAATAAATAATTGATGTGATTATGTTGTGAAGTGATTTAATTAAGTGTAATATATTAATTAAGTTGATGTTTAGTAATTTTGTAGTAGAAGTTTTAATTTAATTAAGATAATTAAATTAAATGAATTATTAAGTTTTAATTTTATAGTACTGATTTAAAGAATTGATGAATAATTATAGTGGTGTCTAATTTAATTTAATGATTAAATTAGAGATTTACTAATTTATTACATGAAATTATGATTAATAAATAAATTATAATTGTGTAGCAATTTGATTTATGTGGCAATTTGATTTAGGTGGCAATTTGCTTTAATAAGTTGATACTAACTTTAATTTAATTGAATTTGAATATTAGAATTTAATTGAATAAAGTGTGACAATTAAACTATATAGTAAATGAGTTATTAAAATAAATTAAAAGAAGTTTAATTTAGTTTTACCAAACAAGGCTTAAGGCTTTTGAAATTCCTATTTTAATCTAGTTTTGTCAAACAAGCCTTAGTGATTTTTGATTTTAAAAAATATATAACTGACATTGGTTATAATGGGTATTAAGTAGTATTATATATTATATACATTTATATTATATGTATATCAGTTTTATATCTACGTAAGTTTAGAAGAAGAAAGAACAGAGAAAGAAAAGAGAAAGCCATAGAGAAAAGAAAGAAGGAAGAAGAGAAAAGAGAAAGATTTCTCTATGAAAACAAATGAGGTTTCCATCATTCTTTTTTCTAACTAACAAGCTAATCAAAGGTATAATTCTAGTTCTTAAAAGTAATAGTTTTTGGTTTTTAGAAATTCTCTGTGTTTGAGTTTTCATGATAATTTGTTGAGAATATAATTTTTATATGTTAATTTGTATATATAAACTGTTTATATATGATTTGTCTGAGAATTTGGGTTGTTTAATCCATAAAAACATGATGAATATGAAGAAGTTATGTTCATAGTAAGTTATAGTGAAGTATTTTGAAAAATGGCTTATTTGATACAAAAATTATTGTCTAATTTATGTTATAATATATAAATTGATTCTAGATTGTGATAATAAGTTAAGAAACAAAAACAACATGATTTAAATAAAATAATTTAGTTTAAAAATGAATTCACAGTGATTGTTTTTGTCAAGAACGGTTGACAATGGAGTTTTTTCAAAAAACATTGAATTAAAAGGTTTTAAGTTGGTAGTTATGATGTTTATATGGGTAAAATCATGTTAGAAGCATTAGTTTATGTTTCTGCAACGTTTTGTATAGTTTATATAAGTAAAATTTGTTGTTTGAGCAAAGTTATTAAGCCAAATTGGCTTTTTCTGTATTTTTCGCAAACCTGTCTGCATACCATTGTGTCGTGGTGCCGCTGCGCCTGTTCTGTGAGTAAAAAGAGCGATGCAGCGTCATAGCAGTATCTGATGACGTGTCATAGCGCCACAACGTAGGTCCCATGCTATTTCACTCGCGCTGCAGCGCCGAGGCTGAGCTGCAGCGCCGGTTGTAGTTCATTATGTGGCATTGTCGCACCACTTGAGCAGTTTAGCCAGAGATTTTTATTTAACTGTACAAATGTTTGGGAATGTTAATCTAATGATTATGAAAGCATGTTAATGAAATTATATGTTGATTAAACAGTATGTAATCATATTTGTAATATGGGATTGACGATTTTAAATTGTAACTTGATTAATTATTAACAAGTTTAAGTTTAACGTGGATAATAAAAGGAAGTATGGTTTGATCATGTTATGTACTATCCAATGATTAAACCTAATGACTAAAAGTTGTAAGTGAACTTAGATTGGTTAACTAATTATGTGACTTAGCTATGTGGTAACTAATTCGTGTTGCTATTGTTAATAACATGTGCGTAGGATAATTGAGGAACGAATTATTAATTTGCTATCTTACGCACGAGGTAAGTTGTTCTATCCTTTCTTGTTTACGTTTAGGCAAGTTCTTTAATCTTATTTCCACATTGGACAAGTTTCTAATTTAGTTTCCTTAATGAAAAAGATTGTAACCTGGGCTTATTATTATCATTCAAGCAAGGTTTATCATATCTTTCGAATGCTTTCAAGTTTACTTCTAAAGCATGACTTTTAAGTATGATGTCTATTCGTTTATGACTCATAATTATTCCATAACCCTTTTGTTATCGAACTCTTAAGTTATTAAGTTTTGACTCAACTACGCCTTAGTTGATGATTGTTGAACTCTAAATTTCCCATTGAACTAATCCAAACCAAACTTTCTTTGGTGCGGACTCGTTAGCTAAAGTTGAGATGAACAACCTTATTATAGGGGATTATTACGCGAAAGCGTTAAGATGTTTGTGCATAATATATGATACGAAGGGCTGATCCCCCTAAGTACGAGATATAAAGTCCTTATAGTCTAACGACTGTTAAAGGTTTAAGTAGAAATACCTATAACCTGGGGCATAGTTCAAGGTCTTATGACCCTCAGATGAATTCTAAATCTTGTTTTCAATTCTTGGTTATCGAAGATAAAGAATATTATTTAATTCGATTGAACTTATTTAGTGACATTATTATATTATCCTTATTGAATATTATTTCAAGTGAGTTTTTGTTTTGCTCACTCTTGCATATATAACCATTGCAGCCAAAGTTGAGAAAGTTGACGAGCCTTCAACCAGTAAGAGCAAGGGCAAGATGAACAAGTGATGAAGACTTGTTCAATTTATTATGTGGTTTATGTATCAAGACTTAATTTTATTATGTGATGATTTATTTCCGCACTTGATGATTAATTTAAGGTTAGAAATCTGGGAATGTTTGGCAATTGTGTAATCCTTTGATGAGGAAGATTACTATTAAGGTTGTAATTTATGTGGATGGGCAGTTAGTTATGTTTTATTTAGATAGCGAACACCAAATCCTGTGAAAATGAAGTACCCGGATTTGGGGGTGTTACAGAGTCCCTATCTTACTTCACCTTATCATTTTACTAAGAGTGTAAGCAAGGTAAGAGAGAGAAGTTGAGACATGAGCTTAATTGAATGTGGGAGATGAGATGAAATAATTTGACACTTAATCATTTTATTTCATTTGCAAGAGAGGAAAAGGAGAAAGAGAGAGAACGAGGAAGAGATAAGAGAGAGAGAAAGAAAACTATAGAAAAAGAGAAAAGAGAGAAGGCTACGGCAGCCATAAGGAACGGAGAAGACAGAGCTTTGATTTTTTTACATCCCAAGTTCATTTCCTATGGAGGAAGAAGAAGAGAGTGTACACAAAAACAAGGTATAAACACCCTATCCTTTAGTTTTTGTATTTTATTTGGATGATTTGATGAAATAAAGAACTTATGTTCTTGAACTTTAAAAACCTTAGATCTATATGTTTTATAGTGTTTTATGTTTAGATCTAACCATTTTGGGTGGTGAAAAGTTAAACAAGGAAAGAAAAGAAAAACTAGTGAACTATTGTACCTAAAATAAAAATTCGGGATTAGCTAGATTATTTATAAAATTCTGGGCTTTTTGGATATTATAGTACACTGAATAAGCTTTCCATGGACTCCGGAACGGACTAATTCCGACTTCGAAACAAAGAGTTATGATCGTTCAAAGTAGTCGTGTCAAAACTGTCCAATCAATTCGGAGCAGTCCCCTTGCACGAAATTTCTGGACTGATGTGTTCGGAATTTGGAAAAACGTCAGTAGTTAAAAGTTGTAGTCCCAGAAGTTAGATTCGCGTGGGCTCAAAAATCACTCAAAAATATTTTGAAATGAAAAAGTTATGACTGTTTTAGCGAGAGAGGGTAAAGCTGGGAAAAAAGGTGAAAATCGTTATGAACGTATACTTTTGGAAAATTATTTGGTCTGACTAATGAAACCGAAATGGGAGTTTGATATATTTTAAAAATAGTCTCATATGATACGAAAAACATATCCAAAATTGGGATTAATCCGATTAACGAGCAGCGCGTATGAAATTCGCAAAGTAGCTAATTTGTTACGCGAGCAGCGAAGCAGCAGTAGCTAGGCAGTGCCTGCGCGCGCCTGCGTGCGCCGGCCTAGCCGCGCGGCGCCGTGCTGAGCTGTTGTCCAACATCCTTTTTAGGGCTGTTTTGACGAGCTTCCGTGATCTGATTTTGAGGTGTGAAATTTTTCTAACATACTATGCCGTGAAAGCTATATCATGCCAAAATTTTTACTGTTATAGGACTTATGGTTTGACAATTATAAATGAGCGAAGGAGCATGTCAGAACTAAAATTAGAGTGACGTCGAGCGTCGACGCTCCGAGCGATTTTGACGTTCGACGTTCCGAATCGCGTTTCGACGAAATAATAAGTCATAATAAATCTAATAAAGTCTTACGGGGCGAGATTTGACTATAAGTGATATTTTATACCGAGAAACTTCCTTTCGGGCATAAATAAAATAATAAAAATATGTAATAAATATAAATTATATATTTGAGCAAAATAAAAACTATAGTTGCCGGTAAAATTATTTTGGGGTGCAACGAAGAACGTGAAACCTTTGAAAAATTGTATTAATAATAAAAATGATATTGTGAGGTTTTCGGAGTTCAAAATGAGGTTTTTGAGCTGAGATTTATGTAACGGAATATATATATAAATCAAAAATACGAATATTCGTAAAATAAAAAATAAAGTGAATGTACTAACATGATAAAATATTTATATATGAGGCAACGGTTCGTGTTGACTCATGAATGGACAAAATGATATAAAAATTATTTAAATTAAAAAAATAATATAGTAAATTGAGTTTTACTATAAAAGCTATGTATAGCTGTTTAAACCATGAATTTGTGAGTAAAGGGTTAAATATTATTAAAGGATTAATATAATTAGTAAAGGATTAAAATATTATTAAAGGATTAATAATATTAGTAAGGGATTATAATATTATTAAATGATTAATAATATTAGTAAGTGATTAAAATATTATTAAATAATTAATAATATTTGAAAATGATTAAGATGTTAGTAAGTGATTAAAATATTATTAAAGGGTTAATAATATTTGTAAACGATTAATATATTATGAAGTGATTTATTAAGAAGTGAATAAAATATTATTAAGTGATTAATAATATTAGACAGAAGTTTTAAGATAATGATTACGTGAATAAAATATTATTAGAAGACGACTAATAAGTTACTAATTTATCAATGTTTGATTATGTGGCTTAATACTAGATAATTTATTTTAAGAAAAGTTAAATTATGAGTTATGGTATGATATGATATACTAATTGAAAGGTTAATCTTAAAATGATAGGTCTTTCATATAAGCATAAATTAGATTGCGTAGCAGTAATCGATGAACAAGGAAAGTTTTCTAACTCAAACTTGAGTTATTATGTTTCAAGCATACTAGTGGTTTAATTATTGTCAATTATTCCACATCCATGAGAATTATTGTTATTCGCACTTAGTGCAAGTTGCATATGTTTATCTGGTATGAAGGGTTAATCACATTGACTACCAAATTTGTTCATAGTTATTGTTGGCCACTCATCGTTATTGATTCAAGCATTCATGTATTGAAATTTGATTCATGATCTTTCACAATCATTATATTGTTGAAAATTCGAAAGCTTATTCTTTCTTTCAATCATGATATATCTTTATTGTATTTTAACTTGCTGAGCAAAGTAGTTGTTCACTCTTGCTATATCATGATAATATTTTAGTTAAGCCGAATGCTCAAAGAAGAAAAAAGGCAAAGACCAAGTTGGAGATTAGTTTTATATGAACATTTATCTATTATGATATCTTACGTAAATTGATGATGTAAACCTTGTGTGTTATTAAAGGTATGTACTAAAATAAAGGTTGTAGACATTGGGAAATGTTGTAGCATTTATTGTATGAACAAATTATGCTTATAATTCCGCATTAGTGTATAGAATATGTATGAGGATAAAGTATCGTGACGCACCAGGACCGAGGTTCAAGGGACCCAAATTTGGGGCCGCTACAGGTATTACAAATATATATATATATATATATATATATATATGAAAAGTTGAACTTTATCCCTTGCAGGCACCAAAAAAAGAGCTTCAATCAACTTTTTTTTTAATGGCGAGGAAGGCTTTTTGACAGTCTTCATTCCACTTTCCTAATGAATTTTTTCTTAATAACTTCAAAAATGGGCTCACAAGTTATGGTTAGCTGAGATAAGGATCGACTGATGAAGTTGATTCTTCCTAGAAATCCCTGAATCTTTTTCTTTGTCTGGGGTATAGGCATCTTAGTTATGGCTTTAATCTTGGCAGAATCTAGCTCAATGCCTCTATTGCTCACTAGAAAGCCCAACAATTTATCGGATTTAACACCAAAAGCACACTTGGCTGTGTTTAGCTTCAAGTTATACTTGCGGAGTCAGTTGAATAGTTTTCTAAGATGGTCAGTGTGGCCATCTTCCTTTTTGGATTTCATAATGATATCATCCACGTAAACCTTTATCTCATTGTGCATCATGTCATGGAATAGAGCCATCATGGCTCTTTAGTATGTAGCACCGACATTGGTGAGGCCGAAAGCTAGCTGCCAATAGCAGAAGGTTCCCCATGGACTGATGAAGGCACTTTTCTCCCTATATTCTTCAGCAACCATGATTTGATGATATCCGGCGAAGCAACCCATGAATGATTACATGCCGAATTGTGTCGTGTTGTCTATTAAGATGTGCATGAAAGGTACTGGGAAGTTATCTTTGAGACTGGCCTTGTTTAGATCCCGATAATCCACACATACTCGTACCTTCCCTTTGGGTTTAGGTATATGAACCACATTAGACAACCATTCAGGATAAGTTGATACCATGATAATGCTTGCTTTAAATTGATTGACAATTTCTTCTTTATCTTTTAAACTCCATTCTGGCTTCAGTCTTCATAATTTCTGTTTGACTGGATTGAACCTTTCTTTGATGGGTAGTAGATGAACGACTATATCTGTGGATAGTCTGATCATGTCTTCATGCGACCAAGCGAACACATCCTTAAACTAGGTTAGGAGTTTAATTATTTCATTCTTTTGGCTTGGGGTAAGGTCATTTCCAACTTAGATTTCTTTAGGATCTTCTGGGGTTCTGATATTGATAGTGGTGGTTTGTTTGAGGTTGGGTTTGGCTTTTTCTACGACCCATCCTTTGATCTCCTCAAGCACTGCATTATCATTTATCTCTTCCTGCTTAATCTCCATCAGGTCAAAGTCTAGTTCTACATCAAAGTCGTAGTCATTACTTAGATCTGGCAATTCATCATCAAGATTAAACAGACCCAACTTTGGAGACCTAAAAATAAAATGCTTTTGTTTAATATATGAAACTGTTTAACATATAAAAGGCATCAGTGAAAAGCATAACAAAAGTAAATAATTAGCAACGTGTAATAAAAAAGGAATGATGCGATAATATCTACACTTCTGGGCAGATAAACCATCTCTACCCTTTTACCCTTTTCAGATGATGCATGGAGTGGTGCTCTAGTTGTCTAGAGTCAGGCTTTTGCTGGCAACAGTGATAGAAGGGTTGTTGCTTCCTTAATCTTGGATAATGGCCATTATTGAATCTGCTTCAAGGTCAATGCCTTCCCCTGGAACAATCACCTTGGCCCAATCTATAAATGGGAGTTCAAGTTGGCTTTTGATTGATCACCTTCTTTGGCATTACTATCCACACCTTCAGTATGTGCTAGGTAAAATATCTTTGCAAATTGATCTTGAACTTCTTGGAGGAACCGCTCATTTTGATCCTTCTTTTCCTTTGCAGGAATTGACACATCTTCATTACTGATCTGCTTAACCTTCGACTTCAGTAGACTGGACACCGAAATAGGAATATTCCTTACCAGGTTCCTTGAAACCTGCCTCGGTAAGATCTAGCAGAAGGATGGCTGACAGATGCACCGGCATATGCTTATGCGGGTTTCGACATTTGGACCCGCCAAAGTACCCTAATCCAGTATTCCCGGCTTGGCTTGGGACCTAGATTGGACTCTTGATTCCTTGTTGGTTCTTTCTTAGACCTTTACCTGGTCAGAAACCCAAGGTTACCATCTCTTGACTGACAAACATTACTTCGGGAGATATTCTTGGTTTTAAAGTTGGTGCCCCAATAGGCCGATAGTGAGTGGTGCTCACCTCGAACGCTTGAAAGCTAGAAGGCTCACCACCTTCATTAAGGCTGATCAGGGGCATCTCTCCGTGCACATGGACTGAATATTCTGGTTCAGTATTGACAGTGACCAGATTACCATTGATAATGTATTTTAGGTGTTGATGAAGAGTGGATTGGACAGCTCCCCCAAATGAATCCATGGTCTTCCTAGCAGTAAGTTGTATCCAGCACTTGGAAGGATAAGTGAAAGGTATGCAGACCAATCTCCACAGGAAGTTCAATTTCTACCATCGTGTCCCGACAAGATCGGTCGAAGGCTCTTACCAAAACGTGAGTGCTACGGATTCATTTTGGATTGATTTTCATTCTTTCCAAGGTGTCATTGGTAAAAGTAGTATGCATACAAGCCAATCATATTTGATGATAAAACATATACTTTATAATAATCTTACTCATTTATTAATAAAAGAATTGTTTATTTAAAGGCATTTATTTATCTACATGGTGCTATTTTTATAATATGTGATAAACCCATAGTTTTAAGCAATGCTTTTAGAATAATGATGATGATCATGCTAATGAGATCTAAATTCTTAGATAGCTTAAAAACTAAAATTGTTCCCAATCGTTGAATTACTAAAAAGGGGATTAGTGAATCCGGATAGATTGGTACATACGTTGCTTGCTCATTGGATGAGGATATTGATCTCATGATCATTTGAGTGGAGACACTAAAGCAAGTGTGTAGGTGCTTATTGGAGAATAAGTTCACTGAACGTGGCTCGCTGAGGAATTCCTAATGGTGTTTTACTTGTCTGTCAATAGGAATTCCTCTAGTGATAGTAGTACTAGTAATCCTTGGACTTGAGATCATCATAGTATCTTGTGTATGATGAGTTATACTTTGACATTTCCCTTAAGACCCAAAGGGTATATCAAAGGGTATGCTTGGGTGTAATAAGTTATATATAGAGATAATGAATGATCAATAAAGAATCTTCCGCTTCTAGTAAAAAGAAGAGAATGCTCTATGTGATTCGATAAACGACAACCCAAGAATCCTTGGCCAATGTGGAATGAAATTATAAAGGAGTTTCAAAGTTGCATTATTTGGAGTTGTGCATTTAAGGATCAAAATAAATATAATTAAATAAAATAAGGCTTGATAGTAATTTCATGTCTTATATTTAATTGGGACATTGTGTGGTGGAAGGATTGAATTGTACGATAACTATTAACTCAAAGGTTCTTTTATGATTAATGTTGAATTCTATATTATCTGAAAATGCGTTGATCGCTAAGGGGGCTTACCCTTATTGTAGAATAAATATTATTTATTTAAATGAATTAAATAGTTTAATTTATTTATTTAAATAAGATTAGAATTGTTGTAATTGATTTATTCACAACCAGTTTAATATAGAGAACCTAAAGGGTTACACCATAAAAGGAAGAATATTTATTTAAGAAGCAAATGACATAATCGTAATAATAAGTTAAGTGTATTTAATTTAATCTATGATGATAGAATAAATTAAATAGCTTAATATTTATTATTTAATTTAATATTTTAGAAATATTAAATATAAATTAATGGCTGATGAGTGGGTTTCATACGTACGAATTGGATATCATTTAAACATTAGATATTGCTACTTTGGGTATTTATAGGTTCCTTTTTACGTATTTGTAGTGGTTTATGTGCAAGGATTGGCCGGGAGGTGTTGTCCAATTTATATATCGACAATTAACGCACAAGTATATGCGGACCTCAAGTAATATAAGATAAGTAGAGTGTCGTACCCACGAGGACGAAGTCTTAAATGCAAGTCAAATACTAATGTAAGTTCTATACCGTCTTATCTAAACAAGTGAATTGAGATGGTTTGTTAAACTATGTGATTACAACTAACGGAGGTAAGAGAAGTAGTTGTAATAGGAAGTCAAGTTAGGATTACAATTCCCTAATGTGTCGCCTAATCTCCTAACTCTCCACATTACAAACGAATCAAGGAATGGTTAGCCGAGAACAGAACTACGCATAAGCTTCTGTCGAAAGCCAAATGCACATCCCTAGCTAGATGAATCACAATATTTCTATTGGTGAAAATAACTAGACTAGGGTCATTAAGCTTAGTCTCAAGGCTACACAAGGCAAATAGAGATATGTCTATCCTATTAAGCAGTTTATGCACACATTCCCTTAGGAAAGGTCATAACAAGTGTTCTTGTATTTTAAAAGTTAGATATTAATGTCCATTTTTCAATATCCATAATATCAATACCAAATACTCTGTCAAGCAATCAGTCAATAAGCAAGAAATACAACAACCCATTCCAAAATGATTCATTAATATAAATAGGAGAGAAAGTTAATTAGGCTAAACAATAGGTTACATTGCAATCCTAAAAAGGAATTAGTTCATAACCATGGTGCTAATACACATTTCTATAACATTCAACATTGCTCAGTAATACACAAATAAATGAAAGATTTGGAATAAGAAAACTCCTTTTGTGAGGTTTTCTGTCTCCAATTCTTCTCTTCTCCTGTAGCTTCTGAGCTGTGTAGGATGTTAAGCCTATTCCCCCTTGAAGCACAGCTTCTTTCTGTTCTAGAAACTAATTAATACGGCTGTCTGTGAAGAAAAATCTCTATTAATGGCGGCCGTACTTCTTTTCTATCTCTGTATCGCTATCTCTCTATGTATATCTTTTTCTGCTCTTGCTTTAGGTCATTAAAAGCAAGTCACTGGCTGGGCACCGGAGGTGGTGCTGCGGCGCGGAGACTATAGCTGTTGAGTGGTGCTGCGGTGCCACGTAGGCATTAAAACACCAGAGCCCGCGCTACGGCGCGACTCCATGAAGAATCAGGACCGCTGCAGCGCTAGATGACATCAGCAAGCAATCTTGTCTTGCGCTGCGGCAACAAGTTGAAGCTTGGTGATGGCGCTGCGGCGCCAGAGGGTGAAAATGGACTATTTTGCCCCTATGAGCTGGAAATAACCTAATCAGCCCTGCATCATACAGATTAAGCATAATAGCAACAAAATATATATAAAAGCTAAACAAATAACATAAAACAAGCAGCATCTTATGCTTCAGAGGATTTGATTCGTGATATAAATGCCACTCATCAAATACCCCCAAACTTAAGCTTTTGCTTGTCCTCAAGCAAACTATCAAACATCCACACCTACATTACTGTAAGACACGAATGGAAACTACTCCTATAAAATATTATCATGGCTTCTAAGCGCAATTATAGAGCCTCTCTGAGAATAGGATAAACATTGACATGAATGAGGGCTTAATATCAAATTTGCAAGTATGAGACTGTACTTGATCCATTCTATGTGTGTGTGTGCAGACCAATCATCCTAACTAACCATAGCCCAAATTAAGATCACACAGTTAACTGTGATAACCAAAAAGCTTACTCTGCAACTCACAATCAACAAGCATTAAGAACATGACGCAAATACAAGAAAAGATCAAAAGGTTATAGTAATGAAGCAAAATCTGACTCAGAGAGAGCATAATTACCTTAGGCTAAACAGAGCATACCCATTAACAAGCTTTTGATCAGTGACTCCCAAGCAGAAGACTTTAGGGCACTAGGTGTAGAACACCCCTATGAATCTAGTAACTCGAGCAGCAAAGGCCCCGTAATCAACTCAAGTCAAAACAGACTTTACTGAATCCGAAGATTATTAAACGAGTGCATTTTATGCTCCATCTCGCACAAGTCTGCGTTTATGGGCGAGCGCATTTTATGCTCCATCTCGACCCACCACAAGACTATTTTATTTTAAATCTGCGTTTATGGACGAGTGCGTTTTACGGTCCATCTCGACCCACCGCAAGACTTATTTTATTTTAAATCTGCGTTTATGGACGAGTGTGTTTTACGCTCCATCTCGACCCACCGCAAGACTTATTTTTACCAGAACCATAGATCCCAAAATGTAAAAGTGTCTACGTCTTTAATTACCTTGAAAACAAAGGAGTTTTTACCCGAGTATGCAAATTATCAAAACAAAAACCAAACAATCTGAATCCGAGAAAATAACTAGTTAAAACAATTGGTCAGTGCTTGTAGAAAAGGATGGATCCATAACAGTCTCGACTTAACGAATTAACACACCCCTAGCTCATATATGCTTGACACGACTCTAAAAGAAAGATAAAATTACAAGGCGCCTGTCATTAGCCACAATCAAAAAATTAATAGCTATAACACCCTCACCCAGCATATAAACAGTTACAGAACGGGGTAGAAGGGTTAATCAAAATATTTAGGCAAGAAGCAGCAAAAGATAAAGTACACTACCAAAATAAGGTAAAGCCATAACACATGGCATCAAGTATACCAATTATTTGTGCAATCCCCAAAATATGGCTATGAACAAAACAACCAAAATGACATGATATCTATCGCAATCGCAAAATACTATTTACAAAAACACATGCATTTATACGTTATAAGCCAAACATATATATAAATAATAAAACCAACGTAATAATATGCATTCTAAAAATGCATCCCAAAATAAACCGTAAACATCCACAAACACTGCATAAGAAAAACATAGTCTAGGGCTATACCGCCCAAAAGAAACATAAAAGCAATTCATATATAATAATACTAAAAAGGAATCTCCCCCAAGCTTAAAATCTGCCAATGTCCTCAATGGCCTTCATCCTCCGCATCATCATCATCGTCGTCATCCGCATCGTTACCATCACCATCACCAGCTGGCTCCTCCTCGCGATCCTCCACTCTGGCCGAAAATGGCGGTGGATAAGGCACAAAAATTGGAGGCTCTGGAAATTGAAAGGGCATGGACTCTACGTCATCTCCTCCCTGGGCATAATAGATACTGGAAACTGTATTCGCGAACTCAGCATGGTAGTGATTGAATTGGCTCTGCCATTGAGCCACAGTATCAACCTTGCAGTGCAGAAAGTTAAGGCTGCTCAATATTTTCGCTAGGGCCCCGGGTGGAATAGCCTCAGATGATGGGGGCTCAGGCGCTTGAGTGGAGGGATCGGCCTCAGAGGAGGGAGGCGGCAGAGGTCCCGGTAAATAGCCCTGACCCTTTGGGTGCGACGGAGGTCCCCCATTCCATACTCCATATCGGGCGATAACGTGATGATCAATGACAGCCATAGGCGGCTGAGTGATGTCATCTTTCTCCCATACCACACCCGCTCTTTTGCATAGATGTGTGATTAGAGACGGGTGAGGGAGTCCAGAATTGACGTTGCTCCTGATGGCCTTTTTAATTGAATCTTGGATAAGAACCCCCACATCCACCTTCAGCCCCATGATAATTGCGTACAACAGAACTGCCCTCTCTCTTGTTACATCGCTCAGGTGGCGTGTTGGCATAATATTGGCATAAATGAAGGAGTACCACGCCTTACCATAATGACTTAAGGCTTGATGGGGGAAAGAGGTCTTTTCACCATGGAATTCGTTGGTTTTCCAAATGGTACCAGGCTTGCAGAGCTTGGTTATTATCTCATCTGTATTGTAACTCTGCATCCCAGGCTCCAGGTAGTCGCTACCATCGTAGTTTGGAGTCCCATACACAGTATTGATGGTACGACTGTCAAATTTGATCAACTTACCCCGAACCGGCACTGTTAAAGGACCATCAGAATTAACATTTGCGTAGAATTCCTTTACCACCAAAATAACTGCAGACTCAGGCGGCATGGTGAAGTGAATCCATTTTATAGTCATAATCATGGAATTCATATTGTCGTCCGTCTTGTCATCTGGCCTTAGCCCTCTTTCAGGCACCAAACTCTGCTTTGAAAAATTTTGAGCATAGCGCTTCCAGGCTTCCTCACTTGGGAATTTTACAGCATCCCAAAGGGAAGGAGAGGTTCTGGATACCGGAGGAGGACCTATACTAGTACGAGGCCACTTTGAACCCATTGTCAACAAAACTCCAAGGACACAAAGGAAAATTGCAAACGAAATTTACAACTCTTTCTCTCTAAAGAATTTCTCACAGCCAAATTATATTCTCAGATACCAAATCCTTACCTTGTGCTGCTTTTAAAGATGTAGGCGTCAGAAGGAGAGATACCAATGGCTGAAGTAACTGCACGACGATTGGATGGCCGAAATCAAAGGGGCAACGGTTGAGTGCCGAACGGTTCTTTAAAAGGAGTGGGTTGCCTCTGAGAGAAACGAGAAAAACTAAAGTGTATTTGGTGAACTGCTGCAAAAGAACTCAAAAGCCTTGTTTTAATGTCAAAAACTCGCTAGTGGCGCTGCGGCACGATGCATGGCGCTGTGGTGTGAGTCTTAGCGCTGCGGCGCGGGCCTTGGTACAAAGTTGACGCTGCGGCTCTATAATTGGCACGGCGGCCTGGTACTTGGCGCTACAGCGCGAAACTCAGTTGGAAAGCTTAACACTGCAGCGCGACTCTCCAGCATCTATCAACTTTTATTGGCACTGTGGCAAGAAATTTGCTTCAGAGAGTGGCGCTGTGGCGCAACTTCTGCACTTCAGTTCCTTAGCTGATTTCCTGCACAGGCCAAAAGTCCATATCAGTGAATCAACACAAAAAAAAGAGATTGCAAAAACTGCAATAAAACTTTCTAACTATTAGCCATAGGCTACTAACATACTAACAATTATACTAACATACTAACATGTGATATAGAAAGTCAGAAATTAACAAATACACTAAGAAAAACCAAGTGCAATAATGATAAGTAAAGAAAACAACGCTGAATAAAAATAATAAGGATATTTTTGATACTGAGATGGGATTGCCTCCCCATCAAGCGCTTGATTTAGAGTCGTCGGCTTGACTTTCACCCCGCCTTACACCGGGTCTCCCAAGGTGATGGAGGTGTTTTGCCGGTCGACCTCGCCGCCCCAATAGTGTTTCAAACGCTATCCATTGACTTTGAAGGTTTTGTCTGAATGAGGGTCTTCGACCTCAATAGCCCTATGGGGATACACCTTAGCAATTATGAACGGCCCCGACCATCGAGACTTCAACTTCCCCGGGAATAATTTCAGCCGGGAGTTGAAAAGAAGTACCTTCTGGCCCTGTTCAAAATTCCTTTTGACAATTTTCTTATCATTCCACCGCTTCGTCTTTTCCTTATACAACTTAGCATTTTCATAGGCTTGCAGATGAAACTCGTCTGATTCATTGAGTTGTAAAAGTCTTTTTTCACCAGCTGCATCAAGATCGAAATTGAGCTTTTGGATAGCCCAATATACGTTGTGATCCAACTTCACAGGAAGATAACAAGCCTTGCCATAAACAAGCCTATATGGAGACATTCCAATAGGCATTTTATAAGCGGTGCGGTATGCCCACAAGGCATCATCAAGCTTCTTTGACCAGTCCTTCCGATTAGGGTTAACAATCTTCTCCAAGATACGCTTGACCTCTCGATTAGAGATCTCTGCTTGGCCACTTGTCTGCGGATGATAACTTATGGCTATTTTATGGGTCACCCCATACTTAGCAAGAAGGGCTTCAAAATATTTGTTTCAAAAATGTGACCCTTCATCACTGATTATTGCCCGAGGAGTGCCGAAGCGAGTGAAAATATTTTTCCTTAAGAAATTAAGCACCACCTTAGCATCATTAGAAGGCAAAGCGACTGCTTCTACCCATTCGGAGACATAATCAATCGCAACAAGAATATAGAGATTGTTGTAGGAAGACGGGAATGGTCCCATGAAGTCAATACCCCATACATCAAATAACTCTACTTCAAGGATATTCTACAGAGGCAATTCATGCCTTTTTGAGATGGTTCCTACCCTTTGGCATCTATCGCAGTGCAACACATATATGTGTGCATCTTTGAACAGGGTAGGCCAGTAAAACCCAGATTGGAGTACTTTAGCAGCAGTTCTTTGGCCCCCAAAATGTCCTCCATAATTTGAGGAATGGCAATGATGGAGCACACCTTCGATTTCCTCCTCTGGCAAACATCTCTGTAGAATCTGATCTGAACACTGCTTGAATAAGAAGGGCTCATCCCACAAGTATTGTTTTGCATCATTTAGGAATTTCTTCCTCTGTTGATAGCTCAAGTTGGGAGGAAACACTTGACAAGCAACAAAATTAGCAAAGTCCGCATACCAAGGGGCTTTGCTTTGGACGACAAACAGTTGTTCATCCGGGAAGAAATCATTGATGTCTTTGTCTACATCTCCCGAATGAGGAGGGTTTTCCAACCTCGACAAGTGATCTGCTACTTGGTTTTCTGTCCCCTTTTTGTCGCGGATCTCCAGATCGAACTCCTGGAGAAGAAGGACCCACCTTATCAGCCTAGACTTTGCATTTTTCTTCTCTATCAGATATTTGATGGCTGAATGGTCTGTGTACATGATCACTTTTGTTCCAATGAGATAGGAACGAAATTTGTCGAAAGCATAAACCACTGCCAGCAGCTCCTTCTCAGTTGTGGTGTAATTTAACTGAGCATCAGTTAATGTTTTGCTGGCATAGTAGATCGTGTGGAACACTTTGTCCCTTCTCTGTCCCAATACTTCCCCAATTGCAAAATCGCTGGCGTCGCACATGAGGTCAAATGGGAAAGTCTAGTCAGGAGCTACCACAATAGGAGCCGAAATGAGTTTTTCCTTCAATAGATTAAATGCTCTGAGGTAGGCTTCATCAAACTAAAAAGGCATGTCCTTTTCCAATAGTGAACATAGCGGTTTGGTTATCTTTGAGAAGTCCTTGATAAACCGCCTATAGAATCCTGCATGTCCAAGAAAACTCCTAACCCCTTTCACTGATGTAGGCGGTGGTAAACTATTGATGGCATCAATTTTAGCCTTGTCTACCTCGATATAGCCATCAGATACTCTATAGCCCAGAATAATGCATTCCTTTACCATGAAGTGGCACTTCTCCCAATTCAATACAAGATTAGTTTCAACACATCTTTGGAGAACGACAATCAAATTCACCAGACAATTATCAAATGAACTCTCGAATACAGAAAAATCGTCCATGAAAACCTCGAGGGTCTTTTCAACCATATCAGAGAAGATGGACATCATGCAACATTGGAATGTTACATGAGCGTTACACAACCCAAAGGATATTTTTCGAAAGGCAAAGGTCCCATACGGACATGTGAACGTTGTTTTCTCCTGATCTTCGGGAGCAATAGAAATTTGATTATATCCAGAATAACCATCAAGCAAACAATATAAATCATGCCCAGCAAGTCTATCGAGCATCTAATCAATAAATGGTAGAGGGAAGTGATCCTTACAGGTGAACTTGTTCAACTTTCTGTAGTCCATACATACCCTCCATCCAGTCACCGTTCTGGTTGGAATCATCTCGTTATTCTCATTGGCTACTACCGTCATGCCACCCTTTTTTGGCACGCACTGAATGGGACTAACCCAAGGACTGTCCGAGATGGGGTAGATAATGCCTGCATCTAGCAGCTTAATGATTTCCTTCCGGACCACCTCTTTCATTATTGGGTTCAACCACCTCTGATGTTCAATGGTCGATTTAGATCCTTCCTCCAGTAGAATTTTGTGTATACAAAGGGATGGACTGATCCCTTTATTGTCTGAAATCGACCACCCCAGGGCAGTTTTATACTGTTTAAGCACTAGCAGTACCTTCTCTTCCTGGCGTTCATCTAAAGATGCAGATATTATAACAGGCAAAATGGATGATTCCCCCAAGTAAGCATACCTCAGATGATTGGGCAAGGGCTTAGCTCGAGGACAGGAGGTTCTATGATTAACGGCTGGGCCTTGGAAGTAGATGCTTCTGGATCATTCAGAGACTCAAACTGTCTTTGGAACTGTTTAGATCTCTGGGGTGCATCCGGCCAGTTAGCACATTCAACATGGGTGGCCTCGTCCATAGTATTGGCACCTATCTGTGTGGCTTCTAAAGGGTCTGTCATGCATATTTCTGAGAAAACTTTCCTGACTGTATCATCAATCACTTTAATCTGAAAGCAGTCTTCAGGGGTGTTCGGATATTTCATTGCCCTGAACACATTGAAAGTTACTTCCTGATCCTGTACTCTCATTGTCAGCTCCCCTTTCTGCACATCAATAAGTCTCCCAGTTGCTAAGAATGGTCTGCCCAATATTATCGGGACCTCCCTGTCTTCCTTAAAGTCCAGGACAATAAAGTCCACTGGGAATATTAACTTGTCCACCTTGACAAGCACATCCTCTACTATCCCCTTCGGGTAAGTGAGAGATCTATCCACCAATTGCAAGGTAACACTGGTGGGTTTTGCTTTATTTAGCCCAAGCTACTTATATATTGACAGAGGCATCAAATTTATACTTGCCCCCAAATCACATAAGGCCTTGCCAATGAATTGGTCCCCGATAGTCCATGGAATCGTGAAACTTCCTGGATCTTTTAGTTTCGGTGGAAGCTTGTTCTGTAAAATGGCACTGCATTCCTCTGTCAAAGCCACAGTTTCATAATCACCCATTTTCCTTTTCTTCGACAATATGTCTTTCATGAATTTGACATAGCTCGGCATTTGCTCCAACGCCTCTGCAAACGGGATGTTTATGTGAAGCTTCTTAAACACTTCTAAGAACTTAGAAAACTGCTTATCAAGCTTTTGTTTCTGCAGGCGCTGGGGGAATGGCAACTGTGGGATAGGAGGACTAGCTGTGTTCACTGTAGGGGTTGGTGTTAAAGGGTTATATTGAGCATTTACCTCACCCCCTGACTTATCATCACTCTGCTCCACAATAGGTTCCTCTATAGTCACTTCTTCTTGCACTATAGGACTCTTTCCACCATTTTCATTTATAGTTCTCCCACTCTGGAGTGTAACTGTTTTGCAGTGTTCCTTGTCATCCCGTTTTGGGTTGACATTAGTGTCACTCGGCAATGTGCCTTGCAGACGACTGTTCAAAGCAGAGGCCAACTGTCCCATTTGGACTTCAAGGTTCCAGATGGAAGCTCCTTAATTACCGCTCCTTGTTTCATTTTGGGCAATATATCGTGACAGGAGATCTTCCAAACTAGGTTTTCTTTCCTGTTGAGGTGGTGGATGGTGGAACTGATTATGAGAACTCTGTGGTTGTTGGTTGTACTAATTTTGAGCTTGGAAACCTGGAGGGTTTGAGAAATTAGGCTTGGTGGTCTGAGGTTGTGCTTGATTGCTATTGGTGTTGCCCCAAGAAAAGTTTGGATGATTCCTTAAGCCCAGATGGTAATGAGTGGGGAGACTTGCATTTTGCTGCCTCCCGTAGTTGGAAACAAATTGAACTGACTCGGGGCTTATGACACACTGATCAGTTGGGTGGCTCCCTTGACACAATTCACACGACACTGCGACACTCTGAACATTCTGCATTGCTTGCACTCCCATAGTGTCGAGTCTTTTTGTTAGCGCTATAACCTGAGCTGCTAATTGTGTGACTGAGTCAACCTCATATACCCCTGTTGCTCTTCTAGAGGCCTGCCTATCATTTGGCCATTGATAATTATTGGCTGCCATTGTTTCCACCAATTCATACCCCGCTGTGTGATGATTAGACATGAAGGCCCCTCTAGAAGCAGCATCTATACTCGAACGAGTAGATCCGGATAACCCATTATAGAATGTCTGGATGGGAAGCTATTCTGGCAGTCCATGGTGGGGGCATTTTCTCAGAATATCCTTGAATCGCTCCCATGAGTTATACAAAGACTCTGACTCAAACTGGATAAAAGATGTAATTTTGTGCCTGAGCCTGGCGGTTTTAGCGGGTGGGAAGAACTTCGCCACGAACTTTTGAGCCAAGTCATCCCATGTGGTGATGGAGCGTGACGAAAGTGAATGTAGCCAGCTCTTGGCCTTGTCCTTCAAGGTGAATGGAAACAATCGGAGGCTGATGGCATTGTCAGACACTCCGTGGCACTTAAACATATCGCAGATCTCCAAGAAGTTCATCAAGTGATCATTGGGGTCATCATTTGGTAATCCCCCAAACTGAATATTGGAGCACATTTGGATGGTGCCCGGCTTGATCTCAAAATTGTTTGCTTGGATTGCGGGCCTAAGAATGCTCGCTTGCAAATCTGCGATGTGAGGCATAGCATGCTCCCTTAAAGATTTCTGAAGTTCCTCAGCCATTGTAACAGGAGTATGTATATCCCGAGCTTTTTCTCTCTGCAGGCGTCTATACGTTCTATCAACCTCGGGATCGAGTGATATTATGTTCCGACCCCTTTGAGGTGGCATACGCCGTAGAGATCACCTGAAAAGAAAATTAAACAGATAATATTAGTCTAAATTAAGATTCGTATTGACTTAGTTTTAATATTGATAACAAATAGTACTAAGTCCCCAGCAACGGCGCCAAAAACTTGTTGTTCGATTTATATATGGACAATTAACGCACAAATATATGCAGACCTCAAGTAATATAAGATAAGTAGAGTGTCGTACCCACGAGGACGAAGTCTTAAATGCAAGTCAAATACTAATGTAAGTTCTATACCGTCTTATCTAAACAAGTGAATTGAGATGGTTTGTTAAATTATGTGATTACAACTAACGGAGGTAAGAGAAGTAGTTGTACTAGGGAGTGAAGTTAGGATTATAATTCCCCTAATGCGTCGCCTAATCTCCTAACTCTCCACATTGCAAACGAATCAAGGAATGGTCAGCCGAGAACAGAACTACGCATAAGCTTCTATCGAAGGCCAAATGCACATCCCGAGCTAGATGAATCACAATATTTCTATTGGTGAAAATAACTAGACTAGGGTCATTAAGCTTAGTCTCAAGGCTACACAAGGCAAATAGAGATATGTCTATCCTATTAAGCAGTTTATGCACACATTCCCTTAGGCAAGGTCATAACAAGTGTTCTTGTATTTTAAAAGTTAGATATTAATGTCCATTTTTCAATATCCATTAATATCAATACCAAATACTCTGTCAAGCAATCAGTCAATACGTAAGAAATACAACCTATTCCAAAATGATTCATTAATATAAATAGGAGGGAAAGTTAATTAGGCTAAACAATAGGTTACATTGCAATCCTAAAAAGGAATTAGGTCATAACCATGGTGCTAATACACATTTCTATAACATTCAACATTGCTCAGTAATACACAAATAAATGAAAGATTTGGAATAAGAAAACTCCTTTTGTGAGGTTTTCTGTCTCCAATTCTTCTCTTCTCCTTGTAGCTTCTGAGCTGTGTAGGATGTTAAGCCTATTCCCCCTTGAAGCATAGCTTCTTTCTGTTCTAAAAACTAATTAATACTGCTGTCTGTGAAGAAAAATCTCTATTAATGGCGGCCGTACTTCTTTTCTATCTCTATATCGCTATCTCTCTATGTATATTTATTTTTGCTCTTACTTTAGGTCATTAAAAGCAAGTCACTGACTGGGCACCGGAGGTGGCGCTACGGCACGGAGACTATAGCTGTTGAGTGGTGCTGCGGCGCCACGTAGGCAATAAAACATCGGAGCCCGCACTGCGGCACGACTCCATGAAGAATCAGGACCGCTGCAGTGCTAGACGTCAGCAAGCAATCCTGTCTTGCGCTGCGGCGCCAAGCTGAAGCTTGGTGATGGCGCTGCGACGCCAGAGGGTGAAAATGGACTATTTTGCCCCTATGAGCTGGAAATGACCTAATCAGCCTTGCATCATACAGATTAAGCATAATAGCAACAAAATATATATATAAAAGCTAAACAAATAACATAAAATAAGCAACATCTTAAGCTTAAGAGGATCTGATTCGTGATATAAATGCCACTCATCAGGAGGACAAGAGTAAGGAACTAAGGACTTAAGGGAAAATTCTGTAGGAACTCAGCAATGCTCGTCGGGGAACACATTTTGTGTTGTACATCCTCGCCTAGGCGCATGTGTACCGGGGCGCAGATTTGAAGGCTTTAAACTTCGCCCAGGCGAAGTACGCGACAGAAAAGATATTGTTTTCTTGTTTGAATGAGATTCTACAGAGATTGTGCTGGAGTATTTGAAATGCGATTAGGAGAGTATATAAGGCTAAAAGAGGGGCATACATGGGTTATCCTTGGACATTAACAAACCCTAATCTGTGGGAGATCACACGTTGGGAAAATTGAAGCGAGGCTAATGCACGAAGAACGCAATGCGAGATTGGAGACGAGTAGCTATACACTTTCAGATTATCTTTTCTCTCTTCATCTATTCGTTGTATTCAGGATGCAAGTAACTTTGTGGATGATGGTTTTTAATTTGTCTATGATGAACTAATTTACTGTTTAAGTCTACAATGGATCTTATTACATAACTAAGAATTAACATGCTTTCATCTTAGTTTATTGAGACTATTTTCAGATTATTTGCTATGATTTGCGCTTAATTTATGTTATTTCTTGATCACCAATTATGTGTATTCCATATGAATTCGAGATATGAAATATGGAATTGGAACTAATTATAGTAACGTATGTTTGTGATTTCTGCAGTAAGTTAGAATTCATAATTCATGTGTAGGATAGAGATATCTATACATCATACGTAATCTAAAGAGAACTTGACTTTAAACCTTTTTCAATTATAATTCACGTAGAGATATAGGGAGTTAGTTAATTAAGTTGTATTGCTTAATTCTATCACTTGTGGATTTGAGTGGGTATGGATGTAATGCATTGAGAGATGGTTATATCTACTATTGTGTTCTTGGTTAATAATCTGGAATACTTGATTTAAATTGAAAGGAAGTATGTCATTCGAAGTGAAACAATAAGTGAAGTTGTAGGCTTATTTTTTTGAAAACTTATCATATTCCTGGATAGAGTTGGTTATAGTTTAAATAGTAGTTTTTCATAAATATCATCACTTGATCATTAGTTTAATAAAATTGAGAGAATATAAAATTGGTAATTGTAAGGATAAAATCCAGTTATTTTCTCCGTGGAAACGACACTTTAGTTCCACTCTATTACTTGTTGGCCATGTATATTTGCGTGTTGTGTGTATTCTATTTTACCTAACAAGTTTTTGGCGCCGTTGCCGGGGACTGTAATTGCGTTTATCATTTTCAATATTAGTTTAATTAAATCAGTTTTAGTTAAATAATTTTTTTATTATTCTTATTATTCTTATTTATTATTTCAGGTACTCTTGAGTAGTGCATGCAAACTCGATCAAAGAAGTCTGATTTGTTGCTTTACGACGACGACATCGACAAACGATTTCGGAGGTTGAGTAAGTGGATTGAGAAAACTCGAGAATCACTTGAAACACTGGACAATATGGCTGAAGAAGAATAGAAAGCATTGCGGTATTATGCTACACCGTGAGTATTGGAAATTCAGTCGAGTATTACCAGGTCTGCTATTAATGCTAACAATTTTGAGATTAATCCTGGTACTATACAAATGGTGCAGAGCACTTGTCAGTTTGGGGGTCTACCAAATGATGACCCGAACGAGCACATTGTCAGTTTTATAGAGATTTGTGATACATTCAAGTGCAATGGGGTGTCAGATGATGCTATTAGGTTGAGGTTATTTCCGTTCACTCTCCGGGATAAGGCAAAGGGTTGGCTCCATTCTCTACCACCGGGGTCAATCACCACATGAAACGATTTGGCACAGACATTTCTGGCTAAATTCTTCCCGCCAGCAAAAACATAGAGACTGAGAACAGATATTTCTATATTTGCACAGCAGCAGGGAGAACCTCTATACAAAGCATGGAAAAAACATAAAGAGCTGTTGAGAAAATGTCCACACCATGGACTACCATAGTAGATGCAGATGAATACCTTCTACAATGGGTTAGGAGGTCATACACGGACTAACATTGATGTAACATCAGGTGGAGCTTTCATGGCAAAGAAATTTGAGGAAACATATGACTTGATAGAAATGATGGCTGCAAATAACTATCAGTGGCTAACTGATAGAATGACTCAACCCAAGGAGGCAGGTATTCTGGAAGTGGATTCAGTGACAACTCTGTCAGCACAAATAGCAGCACTATCAAAGAAGATGGATGCCATGTCGAGCGGGAACATGTAACAGGTAGTAGTTGTGTGTGAGTTATGTGCAGGTGAGCATCAAACGGACCATTGGGCGATAAATCCAGCATCAGTACAGTTTTTGGGTAGTTACAACAGGCCACAAAACACATATCAAAATACATACAATCAGGGGGCGAGGAACCATCCAAATTTTTCATGGAGCAATAATCAGAATCAGACTCAGAATCAGCAGCAGGCTCCATGACTAGCATACCCCACCATTTTTCAAAATCAACACCAACAGTCAACTCCGCATCATGAGAAGAAGACAGATTTGGAGGAGCTACTTGCGAAATACATAATAGGGAATGAGGCGACAATAAAATCTCAAGCGGCTGCGATTAAAAATTTGGAAACTCAGATGGGACAGATTGCAAGTGCGTTGAACAATAGACCTCAAGGAACCTTGCCGAGAGACATCGAGAAGAATCCTAGGGGAGGCCATGAGCAATGTCAAGCTGTTACACTTCGGAGTGGAAAATAGTTAGCCGAGCAAAATGCAGAAAAGCCAACGACAGAAAAGCAGGTTGCGATAAATGTGGAGGAAACAGTTGAAGGGAATAAAGGAGGAGAAGAATCAGCGGTAAAGGAACAGGTAGTTGCACCAACAGTTTACCCAACACCACCCTTTCAACAACGGATCTGGAAATAGAAACTAGAAAAGCAATTTAATAAGTTTCTAGAGGTGTTCAAAAAGCTGCATATCAACATTCCTTTTACGGAAGCATTAGAGCAGATGCCTAGTTACGCCATGTTCATGAAGGATATCTTGTCAAAGAAAAAGAAGCTAGAGGACTTTGAGACAGTGGCATTAACGGAGGAATGTAGCGCTATATTGCAGAAGAAGCTTCCACCCAAATTGAAAGATTCAGGCAGTTTCACCATTCTGTGCAAAATAGGTAGTTTGTCCTTCAACAAATGTTTGTGTGACTTAGGTGCAAGCATAAACCTTATGCCACTATCAGTTTACACTTAGTTGGGTTTACCAGCACCTCAACCAACAAATATTTCCCTACAGCTTGCGGACAGATCTGTGACATATCCACGGGGAATTGTTTAAGATATTTTGGTCAAAGTTGACAAATTCATATTCCCAGCTGATTTCATCATCTTGGACTATGAAGAGGATAAGGATATTTTGATAATACTCAGGCGACCATTTTTGGCAACCGGTAAGACTCTCATAGATGTTCAGAAAAGAGAGTTGACCATAAGGGTTCAAGACCAAGAGGTAACTTTCAATGTTTTCAAAGCCATGAACTTCCCCAAGGAGAATGAGGAGTGTTATTGCATAGATGTAATTGAGAAAGTGGTGGGGGATGAAAAGGGTCGTATACTGAGTACCGATCCTTTAGAACTGACATTGATGGGAGATTGTGATAGCGATGATCCATAGTTGATGAAATATCTACATTTGTTAGATGCACAACCTAGATTGAGCAGGTTAAAAGTTCTATTTGAGCTGTTGGAAGTGGCAGGAATTTCATCAGCTCGGATGAGACCATCTCTAGAGGAACCACCTGCACTCAAACTCAAACCTTTACCTAACCATCTCAGGTATGCATATTTGGGTAATTCATCTACTTTACCTGTTATTATTGCATCTGCGCTTAACGAATTACAGGAAAGTAAGCTGTTAAGAGTTCTCCGAGAATACAAGTATACTATTGGATGGACTATCGTCGAAATCAAGGGAATCAGCCCTTCATTCTGTATGCACAAGATTCTGATGGAGGAGGATGGTAAGCCTACAGTGGAACAACAACGGATGCTCAATACGATTATAAAAGAGGTGGTGAAGAAAGAAATCTTAAAATGGCTCGATGCTGGAATAATCTACCCGATTTTAGATAGTGCATGGGTGAGCCCAGTTCAGTGTGTCCCGAAGAAGGTTGTATGACAGTAATGAAAAATGAAAACAACGAATTGATACCGACGAGGACAGTAACCGGTTGGAGGGTGTGCATGGACTACAGGAAGCTAAATAAGGCAACCCGAAAGGATTATTTTCCCTTGCCGTTCATTGATCAGATGTTAGATAGATTAGCTGGACACGAGTATTACTATTTGCTAGACGGCTATCCAGGGTACAATTAGATTGTAATTACACTGGAGGACCAAGAAAAGACAGAGTTTACATGCCCATATGGCACCTTTGCCTTTAGAAGGATGTCATTCGGGCTGTGTAATGCACCGGCTACCTTTCAGAGATGCATGATGGCGATATTCTCAAATATGGTGGAGCGCAGTGTTGAGGTATTCATGGATGATTTCTCAGTGTTTGGGGATTCTTTTGACAATTGCCTCGAAAATCTGGTCATGGTTCTGAAGAGACGTGTAAAAACTAATTTGGTGCTCAACTGAAAAAAGTGCCATTTTGTGGTTAAAGAGGGGATCATACTTGGGCATAAAGTCTCAGAAAAGGGGTTGGAAGTGGATCGAACAAAACTGGAAATAATAGAGAATCTGCCACTGCCAACCTCAGTAAAAAGTATTCGGAGTTTTCTCGGTCATGCCGGATTCTACCGCCGGTTCATTTAGGACTTCTCCAAAATCACAAAACCACTATACAGTCTATTGGAGAAAGATGTACCGTTCAGATTTGATGAAGATTGTCTAGCGACGTTTGAACAGCTAAAGAATAAACTAACTACAGCATATGTGATCATAGCACCGGACTGGACCATGCCTTTGAATTAATGTGTGATGCCAGTGACTATGCGGTAGGGGCTATTGTGACGCCCCCAGAATAGGTCCATTCAATCCAACCCATTATGAGTCGCCAAATACATGGTACAGAATTCAAATACAAACTTTATATCATACGGTCGTGCAAAATACGACCACACAACTGTGAGTCTCAGTACAAATATGTAGAAAATATTAAGATTCAAACTACGTCCTCATTACAATTATTATCACACTATTTATCAGAAATAGTGAGGACTACTACTGCTCTAACTCGGACCATCACTCTGTCCCCCGACTAGTCCCCGCAACATTCTCATTTCCTGAAGAGGACAACAGATGAAAAGGGTGAGCTCAACTAGCTCAGTAAAGAATATTATGACTAAGATAATGGAAAATAAATTATCGTTAGCCTTCAATAAATCAGATAAAATATAATGGACAACCAATCTTAGATCAATATTCGCAGCGGAAATAACAAATCATTAGAAGAGTTAAGCAGAGAATCAAGTCTACTATCTTCTATGATTTAAAAGTCCATCATCAATATTTTATCCCTGTAACATCAATCAATATACATCTCGAATCAATATTCATCTTTGCACTACAGGCCAAAGATATTCATTTGTATCATCAGTGGTCATATTCATCTCAACACCTGTCATCTTTGCACTACAGGCCAAAGATATTCATCAGGTAATCATTCATCTTTGCTCTACAGGCCAAAGATATTCATCAGGTAATCATTCATCTTTTAGGACTGAGGATGATGAAAAATATTTTAAAGAACGAATCCAGTGAGATAAAAGACAAAGATTAGGGATTCGTCATTTTGTTTATCCAAATCAAAAATACCTCGTAATAATCAATTATGGAGCAAAATTTCAAGAATAGAGCTCAAAACTTGGATACAATCAAAGATAGTAACATTAACAAGCAATTTGGACAAATAGAAGAAAATTTAGTTTTTCCGTGAATAGTGCCGTATACGTGAATAGTGCCGTATACGTGAATAGTAACCCCGACGGAAAAAGTAAGAATTTCAACATAAAATCCATGACAATATTTTTGTATAATGATATTGAAAAGAATAACATTATTTACGAAAGAAATAACATCCCTTACCTCAAAAAGATAGTACCTCTGACTGGAATATCGGATATAATATTGACGGAAACTTGCGCTGAATACTAATACTCAAAGTATAGAAATACTCACAAAAATACGCTCGATATTATAGAGAGAGAAAACTTCGAATTCTGGTGTGATTTTCAATTCTAACCTAAGCACCCTATTTATAGGAAAAGCTTAGGATGCCAAAGGAGACTAAAATAATAAAATAATATTATTTTTTATTCTTAGCCGCCGGCTGCTCCAAAAATTCTGATTTTTCAACAAACCAACAAAAGTGGGGCCCACCTTTTATTAAAAAAATATTTATTTTCCAAAACTTCAATAATTCATAACAAATAGCCCCTTCGTCAGAAAAATACAAATTCTATGTCCTTTCATAGGAAATTTAATTCTCTACAACTTTGCAGAAGGAAGTTTTTCCAAATTCCAAACATAAATTATCCGAAATCCAAAAACAGATGATTTCTCATACCAAAATATTGACAAAAGCTCACCAGCGCCAATTCCTTCTTTAATATCCATAAAATAAATATTTCCTTATCATATAAATCAATAATTAATTATTCACAAATAATATTATAGAACTACAATATTAACAACCAGGTCGTTCCCAGGAAAGAGGGGGCCTTCCGATAAGGACTTCTCCTTACTGGCGCGCAATTAAATAACCCCTCCTAGACAGAACTTCCTTAGACATTGTCAATAATGCTATCTAATAATATTATTCAAATAATATGAATTATTGAGTTGATAACGTGAAATACTATGCAACGACAATTATTGAATCAATACTACAAAATATCAACTGTAGCCATTATTGAATCAATCATATAAAAATAGCAACGTAGCAATTATTGAGTCAATAAAATATCAACGCAGCAATTATTGAGTCAATAATATAAAATATCAACGTAGCAATTATTGAGTCAATAATATAAAATATTGAACAGTAATTACTGTAACAATAATTGAGTAATGGCTTCTCACGTAAGACTCAATAATTCGAAATACTGTGCAATACCGTGTGCTACTATGCAACACCGTGTATCACTGTATTTTAACCACCGGGTATTTCAACAGTACTAACGGTAACAACCACGCCGTTATTTTGTAAAAAGTTATTTCTGTCGCTTTCTATATCCGACAGTTATTCCGTTGTGGGGTCCACAAATAACTGCGCCGTCGTACGAATATTCCCCGACAACAAGAATATTCCACGACCAAACGAATATTCCCCGACAACAAGAATATTTTATAACCACTTGCTCATTTTAAAAAATTTGCACATTTCTTCCTTAACTTTCACATTTATCAAATCAACACCTTACTATTTCGAAATAATATAAAGAAAATTAAATCTTTATTCATAAAAGTTGGGGTCTTACAACCTCCCCTCCTTATGAAATTTTGTCCTCGAAATTGACGTACGTACCTGGTATGTCGAAAAGGTGAGGATACCTCGCTTTTATTTCCGATTCCAACTCCCAGGTCATTTCCTCAATAGCCTGGTTTCTCCACAAAACTTTAACTTGAGGTATAATTTTTGAGCGTAGGACATGCTCCTTCCTATCCAAGATCTTGACAGGTACCTCCTCGTACGTTAAATCTTCAGCTATCTCGTCTGGTTCTAACTCAATAATGCGGTTTGGATCCTTCACATATTTACGCAACACGGATATATGAAACACGTTATGAACACGAGACATGCTTGGAGGTAAAGCAAGTCTATAGGCCACATTTCCTACTCGGTCAAGAATCTCAAATGGACCAATGAATCGTGGGTTAAGCTTTCCTCTCTTCCCAAACCTTGTAACTCCTTTCCACGGAGCAATACGTAATAACACATGGTCTCCAACATTAAATTCCACGTCCTTTCGATGAAGATCCGCATAACTCTTTTGTCGATCCTGTGCCGTTTGTATACGTTGTCGAATCATTTGGATCTTTTCTGTAGTCATACGTACTAACTCCGGTCCCAACAATGTTGCTTCACCCACCTCGTTCCAACATACTGGAGAGCGACACTTTCTCCCATACAAAGCTTCGAATGGGGCTACGCCTATACTTGCCTGATAACTGTTGTTGTAGGAGAATTCCACCAATAGTAAGTACTTATCCCAACTCCCTTTGAAGTCTAGAACACAAAGTCTCAATAGATCTTCAAGAGTTTGGATAGTCCTTTCCGATTGTCCGTCTGTTTGAGGATGATAAGCCGAACTGAATCGTAAATCCGTACCCATAGCTTTCTGCAAACTGATCCAAAATCGTGAAGTAAATCTGGGATCACGATCCGAAACTATGGATACTGGCATGCCATGCAATCTCACAATCTCATTCACGTACATATGAGCAAGACGTTCAAGGGAATAAGTCTCTCGTATCGGCAAGAAATGAGCAGACTTGGTTAATCTATCAACAATAACCCAAATCGCATCTAAGCCTTGAGAAACCTTGGGAAGACCCGTAACGAAATCCATCGTAATGTGTTCCCACTTCCATTTCGGAATCTCCAGTGGTTGCAATGGACCCTTCGGTACTTGATGCTCCGCCTTTACACGTTGACAAGTTAAACATCTAGAGATGAACTCCGCGATCTCTCTCTTCATATTGCTCCACCAAAATGTATGTCGAAGATCACGATACATTTTAGTACTCCCAGGATGGATCGCAAACGGTGTGTTGTGTGCCTCCATCATGATTCTATACTTCAAGTCGAAATCGTTAGGAACACAAAGTCTGGAGTTGACTCGAAGTATTCCCTCGTCATCGATTCTTGCTTCTGGAATTGCACCTTCTTCTTCATCTTCATCAGTTCCGCATCCGTAGCTTGAGCAGCTTTAACTTTATCAATCAAAGCTAGTTCTACGCGTATACTTGACATCATCGCACTCGTTCCCACATATGATCTTCTACTCAACGCGTCAGCTACCACGTTCGCTTTTCCAGGATGGTATTGGATGGTATGATCGTAATCATTCAACAGCTCAAGCCAACGTCGTTGCCGCATGTTGAGTTCCTTCTGAGTGAAGAAATATTTAAGGCTCTTATGATCCGTATCAATCTCCACTTTCTCTCCGTACAAGTAATGTCTCCAGATCTTCAACGCGAAAACGACTGCTGCTAACTCTAGATCATGAGTAGGATAATTCCTCTCATATTCTTTGAGTTGTCGCGAGGCATAGGCTATGACTTTCCCATGTTGCATGAGAACACATCCTAACCCTTTGCCTGAAGCATCGCTGTAGATAACAAATCCATCCGAACCAGATGGTATTGTCAGAACAGGTGCCGAAATAAGTCTCCTCTTGAGCTCTTGGAAGCTCTTCTCGCATTCTTCGCTCCAAACGAATTTCGTATCTTTCCGAGTCAACTGTGTTAATGGAGTAGCGATTTGAGAAAATCCCTCTACGAACCTCCGATAATAACCAGCTAAGCCCAGAAAGCTTCGTACTTCGGTCACCGACTTAGGTTGCTCCCAGCTTTGTATTGCTTCAATCTTCGCCGGGTCAACAGATACTCCACGTTTCGATACCACGTGCCCAAGGAATGCTACTTCCTCAAGCCAGAACTCGCATTTCTTTAACTTGGCGTATAGCTTGTTCTCACGAAGCTTTTGAAGTACTAACTTCAAATGGTGTTCATGATCTTCACGGCTTCTAGAATAGATGAGGATGTCATCAATAAAGACAACAACGAATTGATCTAAATATTCCTTAAATACACGGTTCATTATATCCATGAAAGCAGCAGGAGCATTAGTCAATCCAAAAGACATGACTAAGAACTCATAATGCCCGTACCGTGTTCTAAAAGCAGTCTTTGGAATATCCTCAGTTTTAATCTTCAACTGATGATATCCAGAACGAAGATCGATCTTTGAAAAGAATTGCGCTCCTTGCAACTGGTCGAACAGGTCATCAATACGAGGTAACGGATACCTATTCTTAATGGTGACATGGTTCAACTCCCGATAGTCAATGCAAAGTCGCATACTCCCGTCTTTCTTCTTTACGAATAAAACAGGAGCACCCCAAGGAGACGTACTAGGACGAATAAAACCGATGTCTAACAACTCTTGTAATTGGATCTTTAACTCCTGAAGTTCAATAGGAGCCATTCGATACGGGGTTTTAGAAATGGGCTTTGTACCGGGCTCAAGGTCAATAAAGAATTCAACTTCACGTTCTGGGGGTAGACCGGGAAGTTCTTCGGGAAATACATCAGGAAACTCATTAACAACGGAAATATCATTCAAATCTGATGTATTCTGATTTAGATCAGTGACATGAGCTAAGAAAGCTTGACATCCGTTTTTCAATAAACGAATAGCTTTATGACTTGAAATGATATTGACTAATTTTAGTGGTTTGGTGATTTGGATTCGCACAACAGGTTGATTAGGAATATGAAAACTAACAACCTTACGAAAACAATCAATTTTGGCATGGTAAGTGGTTAACCAGTCAATTCCTAAAATCACGTCAAATGCAAGTATTTTCAAAGATATAAGATCAACAGGTAAGGTAAGGGTACCAATCTGAATCAAGCAAGATTTGTAAACTGTAGATGTAACAAAGGTTTCTCCCAACGGAGTTTCAACAGATAAGTCAAAGTCTAATTTATCAGAAGTCAAGTTCAAACGTTGAGCACAAGCAGGTGAAATAAAGGAATGGGTAGCACCGGTATCTAACAAGGTATAAACTTAGCAAGAGTTTATGATCAGCTTACCCGTAATCACCTCGTGTGGATTCCTCGCGTTTTGGGCTGTAACGACAAACGCTCTTCCAGGAATCACCGACTTTGACTTGTCTGCAACCGCCTTTGGAATCACCACCCCCGCTGAGCTTGGTTTCGCTATAGGACAATCTCGAGCTATATGTCCTTCTTTTCCACAGTTATAGCATCCTTTGAATAGTTGTGGACAGTTTGGGCTGATATGTCCCTCTTTCCCGCATTTATAGCATACGACCGGTGGTCGTTCTCCTCCCCTCGAAACAGTTGATGCTGGTGCTGATGTCGACGTATTCACGTTCTCATTGTTGTACCTTCTCTTCTTGAAATCTCCCCCCGATTCGCTTCTTCTACTATCATGGCCACGATAACCACCGGAGTGGTTACCGCTTCTGTCATACTTTCCTCCTCGCTGGTTGTCATTGCTCCGATGACTACTGCCACCGGTACGACCTTGGTTGTGGTCCCTCGGTTGAACATAATCATTATCTCGTTCCAATAACTGGGCCCTGTTTACTACATCCGAATATAAAGAAAACTTATGAGAAATGAGGTATTGACGTATTTCGGGTTTCAAACCTCTTAGAAACATCCGCGTCATACGTTCCTCATTCTCCACCAAATGAGGTGCAAACCTGGACAGCTCCGCGAACTTAGCCTCGTACTGGGATACCGTCATGTTGTTTTGCTCGAGTCTGATAAACTCTACTTCCTTCATATGACGAATACTTTCAGGAAAGTACTTGTCATTGAACAGTTTATGGAATGCTTCCCAAGACATCTGGAGTGCGGCAGGCTGGGTACGCTTCACAGACTCCCACCAGTAATCTGCCTCTCCACGGAACATAAACGTGGCGAATGGAACCTTCTGTTCCTCCGTGCATCCCAAGACATCAAATATCTTGGTAATTTGTTTAATCCACGTCTCCGCCTTGATCGGATCTGGCTTTCCCAGAAACTCTGGTGGTCCCAATTCTTTGAACTGCTTAGCAGTGACAACTCGCGTTTTGTTATTATCTCCACCTGTAAGTTGCACGCGAGTCTCCCTCGTCTGGTTTTGCATGAACTGCAAAAAATTTCTAAACATCTCATCATTTATCGTTTGACCAGCGTTGTTTTCAGGATGAACATTGCCTTCTTGTTGCACGTTCTCCTGGTTAACGATTAAAGGTGTCTCCACAGTCTCATTCACTTCGTTGTTAACATTCTCAGCTGCCATTCTCAAATACTGCCATAAAACAAGGGTTAATTAAACAAGTCAACATATCACATATTAACCCTATGCTCCGACTGACCAATTAAATACCACATAAGCTTAGGTAGGACACACTAGCGAAGGATTTACTCGTCTCTCCCCTCCTAGTTCTATTCCCCGATCTCTGCCAGAGATCATATCCCTAAGCTCTGATACCAACTGTGACGCCCCCAGAATAGGTCCATTCAATCCAACCCATTCTGAGTCGCCAAATACATGGTACAGAATTCAAATACAAACTTTATATCATACGGTCGTGCAAAATACGACCACACAACTGTGAGTCTTAGTACAAATATGTAGAAAATATTAAGATTCAAACTACGTCCTCATTACAATTATTATCACACTATTTATCAGAAATAGTGAGGACTACTACTGCTCTAACTCGGACCATCACTCTGTCCCCCGACTAGTCCCCGCAACATTCTCATTTCCTGAAGAGGACAACAGATGAAAAGGGTGAGCTCAACTAGCTCAGTAAAGAATATTATGACTAAGATAATGGAAAATAAATTATCGTTAGCCTTCAATAAATCAGATAAAATATAATGGACAACCAATCTAAGATCAATATTCGCAGCGGAAATAACAAATCATTAGAAGAGTTAAGCAGAGAATCAAGTCTACTATCTTCTATGATTTAAAAGTCCATCATCAATATTTTATCCCTGTAACATCAATCAATATACATCTCGAATCAATATTCATCTTTGCACTACAGGCCAAAGATATTCATTTGTATCATCAGTGGTCATATTCATCTCAACACCTGTCATCTTTGCACTACAGGCCAAAGATATTCATCAGGTAATCATTCATCTTTGCTCTACAGGCCAAAGATATTCATCAGGTAATCATTCATCTTTTAGGACTGAGGATGATGAAAAATATTTTAAAGAACGAATCCAGTGAGATAAAAGACAAAGATTAGGGATTCGTCATTTTGTTTATCCAAATCAAAAATACCTCGTAATAATCAATTATGGAGCAAAATTTCAAGAATAGAGCTCAAAACTTGGATACAATCAAAGATAGTAACATTAACAAGCAATTTGGACAAATAGAAGAAAATTTAGTTTTTCCGTGAATAGTGCCGTATACGTGAATAGTGCCGTATACGTGAATAGTAACCCCGACGGAAAAAGTAAGAATTTCAACATAAAATCCATGACAATATTTTTGTATAATGATATTGAAAAGAATAACATTAATTACGAAAGAAATAACATCCCTTACCTCAAAAAGATAGTACCTCTGACTGGAATATCGGATATAATATTGACGGAAACTTGCGCTGAATACTAATACTCAAAGTATAGAAATACTCACAAAAATACGCTCGATATTATAGAGAGAGAAAACTTCGAATTCTGGTGTGATTTTCAATTCTAACCTAAGCACCCTATTTATAGGAAAAGCTTAGGATGCCAAAGGAGACTAAAATAATAAAATAATATTATTTTTTATTCTTAGCCGCCGGCTGCTCCAAAAATTCTGATTTTTCAACAAACCAACAAAAGTGGGGCCCACCTTTTATTAAAAAAATATTTATTTTCCAAAACTTCAATAATTCATAACAAATAGCCCCTTCGTCAGAAAAATACAAATTCTATGTCCTTTCATAGGAAATTTAATTCTCTACAACTTTGCAGAAGGAAGTTTTTCTAAATTCCAAACATAAATTATCCGAAATCCAAAAACAGATGATTTCTCATACCAAAATATTGACAAAAGCTCACCAGCGCCAATTCCTTCTTTAATATCCATAAAATAAATATTTCCTTATCATATAAATCAATAATTAATTATTCACAAATAATATTATAGAACTACAATATTAACAACCAGGTCGTTCCCAGGACAGAGGGGGCCTTCCGATAAGGACTTCTCCTTACTGGCGCGCAATTAAATAACCCCTCCTAGACAGAACTTCCTTAGACATTGTCAATAATGCTATCTAATAATATTATTCAAATAATATGAATTATTGAGTTGATAACGTGAAATACTATGCAACGACAATTATTGAATCAATACTACAAAATATCAACTGTAGCCATTATTGAATCAATCATATAAAAATAGCAACGTAGCAATTATTGAGTCAATAAAATATCAACGCAGCAATTATTGAGTCAATAATATAAAATATCAACGTAGCAATTATTGAGTCAATAATATAAAATATTGAACAGTAATTACTGTAACAATAATTGAGTAATGGCTTCTCACGTAAGACTCAATAATTCGAAATACTGTGCAATACCGTGTGCTACTATGCAACACCGTGTATCACTGTATTTTAACCACCGGGTATTTCAACAGTACTAACGGTAACAACCACGCCGTTATTTTATAAAAAGTTATTTCTGTCGCTTTCTATATCCGACAGTTATTCCGTTGTGGGGTCCACAAATAACTGCGCCGTCGTACGAATATTCCCCGACAACAAGAATATTCCACGACCAAACGAATATTCCCCGACAACAAGAATATTTTATAACCACTTGCTCAGTTTAAAAAATTTGCACATTTCACCCTTAACTTTCACATTTATCAAATCAACACCTTACTATTTCGAAATAATATAAAGAAAATTAAATCTTTATTCATAAAAGTTGGGGTCTTACAGCTATGTTGGGACAACGTTGAGAGAAAGTTTTTCATGCAATCTATTATGCGAGCAAAACATTGACTAATGCACAGCTGAACTACATAACCACTGAAAAGGAACTACTTACGATTGTGTACGCGTTTGATAGGTTACGGTCGTACTTAGTTGGGACTAAGGTGGTGGTGTACACCAATCACTCAGCCATACGATATCTAGTTGCAAAGAAAGATGCAAAGCCGAGACTGATTCGCTGAATCTTGCTCCTTCAAGAATTCGATTTAGAAATTAAAGATAGGAAGGGGACAGAAAATCAAGTGGCTGACCACCTTTCTTGATTAGAGAATCCGAATCATGACAAGACGGACAAAGTATTGATCAATGAACCTTTTCCTGATGAGCAGTTGTTTCTGATTCATGGCGAGTTTCCGTGGTATGCATATTTTTCCAATTATTTGGTGAGAAATATTCTCCCTCCATATTAAAAGAAGAAATTCTTACATGATGTGAAGTGGTATATGTAGGATGAACCGTTTTTGTTCCGACAGTGTGCAGATAGAATGATTCGGTGGTGTATGCCGCAAAGTGAAGTCCAAAGCATCTTATAAGCATGCCACACCTCGTTATATGGGGGACACTTGGAGGTGAAAGAACGGACGCAAAAGTGCTCCAGACAGGTTTTTATTGGCCCACCTTGTTTAAAGACGCACATCAATGTGTGAAAAATTGTGATCGCTGTCAACAGGTGGGCAACATTTCTAAACGGAATGAGATGCCACTCAATCTGATTTTAGAAGTGGAAGTGTTTGATGTATGGAGTATCGATTTCATGGGACCTTTTCCATCCTTATACAACAACCTATATATCCTGTTGGCAGTAGACTACGTATCTAAATGGGTTGAGGCAATCGAGCTACCGACAAATGATGCGAAGGTTGTGTTGAAATTTTTGCAAAAGAATATCTTCACACGATTTGGCACCCCGAGGGAAATCATCAGTGATGAGGGAAGCCACTTCTGCAACAAGTATTTCATGGCACCCCTGACCAAATATGGGGTCAACCACAGAATCACCACTGCCTATCACCCCCAGACGAGTGGCCAAGAAGAAGTATCTAACAGAGAGGTAAAGAGAATCTTGGAGAAAGTAGTAAACCCGAACCGGAAAGATTGGTCTTTGAAATTGGAGGACGCTCTATGGGCGTATCGGACTGCATACATGTTGGGTAAAATCTAGTTATGCATAACACGCAAGTATACGTGGTCAACAAGTAATAAAGTGAAAGTAGAGCATCGTTCCCACGAGGAATTATTTAATAACTATCACCAAGTACTAACCCATAACCAACTTAATCTTATTTAAACGAATGAATTAGTATTTTGAATTAACAATATGTAATTAAACTAACTCTAACTATCCCTAGAATGCAACTAGAATATGAAGACTTGAGACTATAATTTCACCAATTGTTTCATTTAAATCAATACACTTCTCGTTGAATCAAATTAATTATCTCAGATTGTTAATCAAGAACACTAAGGTAAAATATGACCATCTCTCGATGCACCATACCCATATCAACTTAAATCCACAAATGATAGAATTAATATGAACACCCTAATTAATTAATCCACTATATCTCTATGTGAATTACAATTAAAGAGAGTTTAAGCACAAGTTTTTATTAGATTACATGTGGTGTAAAGGTATATCTCTATCCTAAACATAAATCATGAATTCCAATGCCATGCAGAAAATACAATCACATGCTATTATGATCAAATCTAAACCCATAATCCATCTCTCGATTTCATATGAATTATCACGATAATTGATAGCTAGGCAATTAAGCAATTATTCACAAACCATAATAGACAATCCAATCATAATGAATAAGACTAACAAGGAAGCATATCAAAGTAAACTACTCAACAAGATCCATTATAATCTCAAAATAGAGTTTAGCTCATGATTAAGTCAAAATCCATAATCCACAATTGTTTATACATTGAAGGATAAAAAGATAAAAATAAATAGAAGTTAGGAATTGTGATATGCAAATCTGAATTTCTCTTGCTCCACTCTGAATCTCCAATGATCTTCAATTGCTTCAATCTCCAAATCTAATGAAAACTTGGATTTTTACTAATATAGAAGATGATATGAGATGACGTGTGATGATATATCCTCCCTTATATTGAGTCTTACATGTCTTTATATAGTCTAAAACAATCCCTCAATCCAAATCCTATTAGAAGTCTCCCTAAAACTTCTCAAAACTCAAAATTACTATTTTTCTGACGCGTTTTTCGTCGGGGCGTGCTTTTCCTTTATAAAATCGAGCCGGGGCACATTTTGGCAGAGAATCTGCACCGGGGCGCACATTTCCTTCACAAAAATGCGTCGGGGCGCGCTTCTATTTTCTGCTGCAGTGTCATCTGTAGAATAGCCATAACTTTGGATCTTGGAGGAGTTACGGAGCCTGCCACTTGTCAAATCAAAGATATCGACGAGATCTACAACTTTCATTCCTTGAGAATTGAGAAAAAATGGACTGAAGAAGGTCGAAATTGGGCTAGAAGTGACTTCTTTGCAATGGCAACCCAAAATATTGACGTTCAATGTCCGTTGGTACAAAGGTCATAACTCTCGCCTCTGAACTCCGATTGGGATGATTCAAGATGTTCCAAAAAGCTAAGAAGAAGCTCTACAATAAAACCCAAGTTCCAAGCAAAGACCATGAATCCAACTTAGCTCCATTTTTTATGTTTTGACCCCCCGAAGCCGTTTCCTACAACACAAACACAAAAACAAGTAAAAGAACACTAAAAAATACTCAAAGTTAACAAAGAATTAAGCCTTAACGGTGTCCAACTCATAGGTATAAAAACCACTCATCAATACAAGACCCCGATCAGAATGTCTCCATATCAGCTTGTATACAAAAAAACGTGTCACCTTCTAGTGAAACTCAAGCATAAAGCTTATTGGGCCATCAAGAAACTCAACTTTGATCTCATAGCAGCGGGGGAGAAAAGACTTCTACAACTCAACGAGTTAGATGAATTTCGCCTGCAGGCATACGAGAACTCCAAGTTGTACAAAGAAAAGGTCAAGAAATGGCACGATCAGAAGATAGTGGATAAAAAGTTTAAACTGGGCCAAGCAGTATTGTTATTCAACTCTCGGTTGAAACTCTTTCCCAGGAAGTTGAAATCCAAGTGGTCGGGCCCATTCACCATCAAAATAGTGTTTCCACATGGGGCCGTTGAATTATATAGTCGAAATTCATCTGATACATTCAAAGTCAACGGCGAACGCTTAAAGCAATATTGGGGTGGTGATCTTGATCGCCAAGCAACCTCAATTAATCTAGTCGAACCAGTTTAAGAACAGGGAGTAGTCAGGCTGAAAGACTCTAAATCAAGCGCTTGATGGGACACAACCCAATTAATTGGTTATATTACGTTTTTAAAATTTGTTTATTTTCTATTTCATTGAGTAAAGTATTAGTAGAGTAGGATGTGTCTTAGTGTAGGAGTTGTGTCCAGGCCTCGATATCAGTTATGGATACTAATAAGGTTTTTGGTTATAGGATGGCAGTATACATACACATGAGAAAGAAGATGAACAAATGCTATACCATGTGTGCTACAAAGTCAGAAGGATGAAGTGCCAAAATGAAAAAGAAAAAAATTCCTGCAGGAAACATGCCTTCGCCCCGATGAATTAATAACACATGAGAAACTCGCCTAGGCGAGAACCTCTCTGGTGAAACTTGCCCCGGCGAGGATTTTTGAAGAAAAAAATGTGCCTAGGCGTATAGTGCTCTGGTGAATCTCGCCCCGACGAGAGTTCAAGACTAAATCCACCTCGCCTAGGCGCAGGTGATGGTTTTATGTTTTTAAAAACCTTATTCTACAGTTTACAAATTACACTCCTAACACAATTGTGAGACCTCTGCATACCGAAACCAAAGGAGAACCCTATATCTCGCTTATATACTGCCCCAAACACTATCCACTTGCGATTTCAAGGGTTCATCATCAAAGCAAATCTCACTCCTCACCATTTAGGGTTTTGAATTTCACCCATATTCAGTGGATAAAGGAAAACTCCTCACAAGCACATTGCATCCTTGGGATTCATTCATATAAACTTACAGGTAACTTCAATTTTGGGTGATTATAAGAGTTTATTTCAAGTTTCTACACAAGTGGTAGGATAATTCACAATTTGGGGTAAACAATTGATGTTTGGGGGTAAGTTTGACAATCAATCACAGTAAGCACACAAGGTGTTTGATAAAAAGTCTCAACAACCGTCAACCACTCCCTCCCTCAATCACTAGTAGGATTCATACCGTCGGCATCATGACATCCAGAAATCAAAAAAGACAATGCGGTGAGAGTTCAGCCACCCCCGCTCGACAATTTGATAGACATAAATTTTTGAACCCCGAGACGGCGGAGAAATTCAATTATTTATCAACCAAGGCATTGACTCCAGAGCGTGGTTTGACTCCCGATGAGTTTGATGGGGCTATGCTTCAACAAATTCACTAGAGGCGATTGGAAACATTTACGGCACAGCCAGACGCCGCTGTGGTGGCGGTGGTGAAGGAATTCTACGCAAATGCCCCAGACAAGTCACCGTTCTTCGCATTCGTCAGGGGCAAGATGGTACTATTCACTGTACAAGAGATCAACGATTACTACAATTTTCCTTCGTAACTGAGTTGTTCGTTTTCGACCCTCAAAGAAAGCGAGTCAAATTATGATCAGATTCTAACTAAGTTATGCAAGCCCGACGCTACATGGTCATCGAATAGGTCTCACTTTCAGACTGGCCATCTCAGTTTGTATGGGAAGATATGACATGCATTCTTGTGTGAAAAACTGCTACCATCTACACACACAAGCGATGTCACGAAAGAGAAGTCAGTTTTGCTTTATACAATTATCAAAGACCGTTCGATCGATATGGGCCGCATCATTTATCACTTCATTTGGCAAAATCTGCGTGGGCCTCTACAGGGCAGATTGCCTCATCCATCACTCATTTGTGCATAATGTGCCCGGGCAAGGGTACAATGGCGGACAGACGAGCCTATCCAGTAGCCCTTATTGTGCTTAGATTCAAAGATGATTCAGAGGTACTCAGTTTGAAAAGGAGGGCATTCGCACCTACGTGGTTTTGGCTTTACATTTTCTGACTCTGAGGATGATGAGGGGGCAGACGACCAAGATGCAGATTTTGATGTGGAAGGTGAGTAAGAGCATGAACAAGCCAAGACTTCAAACTCATCCCGCACAAAAGCTACTTTCAGCAATCAATTCCGCAATCTGCAGCAGTACTTTGATCAGAGACTACACGGGTTAGCCTCTAGGCAGGATCACATGTTCGCCACCCAGAATGAGTTCAACGCGTCTCTGAAAGCTAATTTTGCCCTCCTTAATCCCACTGGTGAAACTTTTCAATTCCTAGCTCCCCTACCATTACCAGCTTATCCCCCACTACAGCCTGTTGATGATCCAGTTGAAAACCCACCTACCGAGGATCCACCAGTTGAGCATGACGCTTGACCACTCAGGGTAGTCCTCGAACTTTATAATTCTTCATCTGTATACAATGAGGACATTGCATAGTTTAAGTTTGGGGATAGTGTACATTGTAGTTGCATAGTAGTAATTTAGTTAATTGCATATACTAGTTCATTTTGCATATTAGTTTAACTGCATATTAGTTTAGTTGTATATTGTATGCATATGTCACTTAAAAAAAGAAGAAGTACAAATTGAGAAAAATTACAAAAATATTTTCCTTTGCATGTAGGCTTATAGATTGTTGCATGAATTTAAGCAATGGATTGGTGTGAATTTAGCTCGGCCTATGATAAGATTGGTATTGCATGTTAACTCGAACAGTGTGAAGATTGATGATGAGTTCTAATGTTAATCAAGATGAAAATCTGAGCCTTTCTGAAACTTATGTAACTGGTTAGCACGTAAAGTTTAACTATTTTAGTCAACTTAGTTCAAGTGTTCATAATTGGTCTTTGGGGGAAAATCTTAGTTAAATTTTGATGACATTGGTATACTGACAGTAAAGGTTAACAATAAGTAAAAAATCGAGTTAGGGGGAGTCAATGGGGTGAAAGAAAAGAAAAAAAAAAGAAAAGAAAAGAAATTAGAAAATTGAGAAAAGAAAAGAAAAGATGTGAATAAACACATTGACTAGTTTGTTTCTGTGGCCTCTGTTACTTGAATAAGTAAGCCTTTGGGGATGTTTTTACACCTAGCGCCCTAAAACTGTCTGGTTTGGGAGTCGTTGGTTGAAAGTTCGCTAAATGGGTAACATTAAAAAGCCTAAGAGATTCGGACATTGCACAATTGAATGTGAGTGCGGGATGGAGCGTAAAACGCACTCGTGGATGAATAATAATAGAAATAAGCCTCAGTAGAGACCCTGAACTCGGTAATTGCTATGTTTAACCAGATTTTTCATGTTTACAGATTAACTGAAATGGAACTAAAATTTTCCTCATAAAAAGGTTGTTATGTGATAATCTTGAACTGTTGGTGATTAGAATGGTTAACGAGCACACATGCACAACATGGGTGACGACAGGTTTAGATTGACTAATTGGTTAGTGATGAACTGTAATTTGATTTGATATGTTGTTTGAGTATGTTATGATATCTTTGAGGCCTGTGTTGGACATCATACTGATCTATTGCTGGATTCGTAGGCATATTAGGAAGTAGATCATGCATATGCATTCATATAAATAGTTTTGCTTGTTATTTTCAATTTTTTGTTGTTTTTTGCTTGAGGAAAAGTAAAGTCTAAAGTTTGGAGGTATTTGATGAGTGAGTTTTATACTTACGAATTGGATATCATTTAAACCTTAGATATTGCTACTTCGGGTATTTTTAGGTTCCTTTTTACATAGTTGTAGTGATTTATGTGCAGGGATTGGCCGGGAGGACAAGTGCATGGAACTAAGGACTTAAGGGAAAAATTCTGCAGGAACTCAGTAATGCTCGCCGGGGCGTACATTTTGTGTTGTACATCCTCGCCTAGGCGCATGTGCGCTGGGGCGCAGATTTGAAGGTTTAAAACTTCACGAAGTACGCGGCAGAAAAGATATTATTTTCTTGTTTGAATGGGATTCTGCAGAGATTGTGCTGGAGTATTTAGAATGCGATTAGGAGAGTATATAAGGCTAAAAGACGGGCATACATGGGTTATCCTTGGACATTAACAAACCCTAATCTGTGGGAGATCACACGTTGTGAGAATTGAAGCGAGGCTAAGGCACAAAGAACGCAAGGCGAGATTGGAGACGAGTAGCTATACACTTTCAGATTATCTTTTCTCTCTTCATCTATTCTTTGTATTCAGGATGCTAGTAACTTTGTGGATGATGGTTTTTAATTTGTCTATGATGAACTAATTTACTGTTTAAGTCTACAATGGATCTTATTACGTAACTAAGAATTGACATGGTTTCATCTTAGTTTATTGAGACTATATTCAGATTATTTTCTATGGTTTGTGCTTAATTTATGTTATTGCTTGATCACCAATTACGTGTATTCCATATAAATTCGAGAGATGAAATATGGAATTGGAACTAATCATAGTAACGTATGTTTGTGATTTCTGCAGTAAGTTAGAATTCATAATTCATGTGTAGGATAGAGATATCTATACATCATACGTAATCTAAAGAGAACTTGACTTTAAACCTTTTTCAATTATAATTCACATAGAGATATAGTGAGTTAGTTAATTAAGGTGTCTTGCTTAATTCTATCACTTGTGGATTTGAGTGGGTATGGACGTAATGCATTGAGAGATGGTTATATCTACTATTGCGTTCTTGGTTAATAATATGGAATTATTGATTTAAATTGAATGGAAGTATGTCATTCGAAGTGAAACAATAAGTGAAGTTGTAGGCTTAATTTTCTGAAAACTTGTTATATTCTTGGATAGAGTTGGTTATAGTTTAAATAGTAGTTTTTCATAAATATCATCACTTGATCATTAGTTTAATAAAATTGAGAGAATATAAAATTGGTAACTGTAAGGATAAAATTAAGTTATTTTCTCCGTGGGAACGATACTCTACTTCTACTATATTACTTGTTGACCACGTATACTTACTTGTTGTGCGTATTATATTTTACCCAACAATGGCTGTCGACATTGGAAAAAAATCCACGGGTCGGGTCACAACCTGGATCTTTCTCTTTTCCTAAGTTATCTCTACCCTTACTCTTTATTGCGAAAAAAGGTTTTGAAGGGTTTTTTAGGAAAAGGTTAACATGTATCATGTTGACAATTGAACGTTTTACAGAGTCGCCAGATGGTAGATTTGAAATGGTTGTACCAACTCAACCAAGTTTTGTTTGAAAAGAGGCCCAATTGCTGGACATTGTCGAAACTTGATCTTTGAAAACAAAGTTTTGAGTTCGGGGGCTTGGTTAAGTGTGGGAAAGGTGTTAGGCACCCCATAACTCTCGTGTAAGCACGGTACCACATCTTTTTAATATTTCCCTTTTAAATCTGCAATGTGTGTGTGTGAATGCTGGAAAAAATTGGGCCTATGCTTAGATTGGAAGCATGTCTATGCATCATTGAACCTATATACGAAGGGTTTGATTTGATTTATAAAAAGTCTATGATTTGATTTGCAAAAGTGTTTGATTTGATTTGCAAAAGCTTCTTTTTTCGAAAAAATTATTAAAATGATGTTTTAAAAGAAGGTTTTCAAACCCTTACGCTAACATATGAATTAAAGCATATCGATACTTCAGTTTTATCTTTCAACCTTAAGGCTCCATTTGAATGGTGATTGTCGGGCTGCGAAGCATCCTCGACCACAACATATATACAATTGTCGGTCTCCTCATGGGCATGACAACCATCGGAGGGACTCTAACACGATAAACTATATTTTCACTATGTTGAGACCTTAAATTCGGATAACCGTTTTAAGGTCTTTTGTATGTACATTTTTACAAAAAAAAATTGGCAGGATACATTTATAAAATGGAGTTTGTCCATTGTGGGAATCAAATTCTGATCAGTTTCATCTTGAATCCCACGATTCCTAGGCTCACATAGGGAGGCCGATAAACTTGCACAACTCAAATTTGTACAGAAATATATCCTAATATCGCCAGAACCAAGGATTCATCAGTAAATCCTGGTTCGCACCTGGCCGAAGCATCTCGTTCCCACTAGATAGCGATCTAAGGGCCGCGAGGTAGCTTTCATAACTGAAACTAGAAAAAATACTAGATTTAAAGAAATCTCAGCCATTCTAGGTTCCCGGTTCCGTCTGGACTTAAAGCAACACTTTAATCCCGGTTCCCGGTTCCGTTTGAAAGCTAGAGTTGGCGAGATTTAAATAAATCTAGTTCGCCCGCAGAAATGTCAGTGCCGATTCATATCACATGAATATTTAAAGCAACACTTTAATAAAATGAGTAAAGCGATGTATATATAATTATATATATGAAAGCTGTAAAGGGCGATGGGTTTTCACACCGGTGCCCGGACTAGAATTGAAATATATATATATATATATATATATATATATATATATTTATAAAAGCTGTATAAAAGCCACAGAATGATCCAGGCTGGACAGAATTGAAATATATATAGAAAAATAGTAAAGTAAATATATATATTTATAAAAAGCTGTATAAAAGCCACGGAATGATCCAAGCTAGACAGAATTGAAATATATATAAAAATAAGAAAGGGCGGTAGGTTTTCAGTCCGAGGCCCGGACGAAAATATAAATATATATTTATATATAGACAGAAAAATAGTCAAACCAGGACTGGGAAGATACATCAGTAATGGTGAATGGTGCCAAAAATAGTAAAAAGGCCACAAAAAGATCCAGGCCGAACTAGAAACAGCGGACGAAAAGTTTAAACAAAACTTTAAACTTAAAACAATTTTGAAACTTAAAGTAGATGACCGGTGAATCAGTAAAGTAATCTCTTTCTTGTATTTATAAACATTTGGGAAATAATTACATTAATATGGAAATGTTTACTAAGGGAGGCCGAAACCATAAGGGCTTCGACCTTTTTCTATCTAGAGAGAAGGTAGAGAGAAGGGGGAGAGAAAGAGAGAGAACCTCAGGTGAGGCTAAATGGTTTACATTTTTAAGCCTAAGGAAACTCTAACATTTGAGTTCCTTAAATAGAACTAAAGTTACCGGTTTATACTTACCGAAGTAACTTTTACATTTACTTAAAGTTAAAAGTAAAAACATTTAAGTGACGTAAGAAACATTTAACTTAAGTTAAAAACATTTAACTTAGGTTAAAAGTAAATTACTTTTACATTTACTAAAGGTAAAGTAAAAACATTTAACTAAAGTTAAAAACATTTAACTAAAGTTAAAGTAATTACATTTACTTTTACTTAAGTAAATAACTTTTACTAAAGTAAAGTTGTCCTTTACTTTTTGACTTTGTCAGACGCACTGATTGCATCTGACGATGACTGGTGTCGGATGCGTTGATTGCATCTGGTGCATCCGATGACTGTGGGACCCTGGGGGGCCAGCGTCGTCTGACTGTTGACTGTTGAGGTCCGGCTCCTTCCTCGCCGGTGGGTGCTGTTGATCTTCTTCTCAGAGAGATCACCATCCCCTATACTTCGACCCCAAAAAAAAATCCAGGGATTCAATCCTTTTTCCCCCCAAAATTATGTTTAATTTTAAGAAAGGAGAAAAAATTTCACCGAAATTTTGGTCACCGACTGTTGATTTCAAAAAATTTTAGGTAAATTTTTTTAGAAAAACTAAAAATTTAAGCTTTGTATGCGTCCGGTGGCGCATACAAAGCTGAATTACAACTATAGCAAAACTATAAGAAATAATAACAGCAGTTCATAAGTATTAACAAAAGTTTAAATAAAATAAAACTTTTATTGAACTTTGAAATAATTACAAACAATTAACTTGATTACTTACAACAAATTGACTCGATTATAGAAGCTTAACATATCTAAGAGAGAAGGCAAGAGAGTTGAAGATTAGTCAGATGGGAATCTGAGTCTTCTCAAACGCTCTATTGGATTACTAAATCCTGCCTCTAACAAATGACCAAGCCTCTCTTATATAGGAAGAGAAAAGGCGTTACTGATACAACTCGATGATTACAAAACAAAAATGACTATTACATAACAGTAATGCTTTATCAAAAGATGAAAGCATTATTACAACTTTTGACTATTACAAACACTTTTGACTATTACAAACAGCTTTTCACTATTACAGGCGCGTTAAAAATAAAATACAGACTAACTTTTGACTAAAGGGGCCATATGGCCGACAAACAGAACAAGACTCATACAAGACGACAAATGACTCAGCAACTGCTTTCGGCTGCATTAGACAAAGAAGCACGGGCTGCGCGGGCAGGAGCATCTTGCAACGAGGCTGACCAAAGTAACTGTAGGAATTCTAGGCGAATGGGTCCTGAGCATCTTGAAGAGAGATGCTTCCGTACGGATCATTAGGGCTAGAATGTTGACTGGAATGGGACGAAGAGGATGAACAAACAGAAGGAACTGAGTCCTCACTAAGTTTATCCATTCGTTTTTTAATAAGATGAGATAACTGTTTGAGTTCATTATCAGTACAATGCTCAATATCCGCAAAATCTAACTTGGAAGCAGAAGATTTTTTGGATTTTGATTTACTAGAGGAAGATTCCTTGGAAGGAGGAATCGATTGAATAGGAGAAGGATTGGGAAATTCCTTCTGGACTTGACCAACAATGCGATAAGGATCAAACTTATCCCACCATTTAACTGAGAATTCTCTGGTAACATGAGTAATTTGACTAAGATTAGAGCGGGAAACATCCTTTTCGGATGTTAGAACATTATCAGGAGAAAGAGCAACATTAACAACCGGAGAATAAAATCCATAGTTCCATCTAAGAATCCATGGAATTTTATATTTACTAACAAAATGAAGAATTACTGGAATGCAACAATTGGATTGCACCACAGGAACTCTAGAACTGAAAACATTAAGAACAGACTGGAGCTCAATTGGCAAAATTTTATAAATGAGACCAAAACGTTCCCACCATAAAACGAACCAATGAGGAATTTGACTTTTAAATTTGTGATCGAACTGAATAAACCAGGAATGACTAAACGATGGAGTTTGAAACAGAAAAACCCTGTTCCAAGCTTCCATGTAATCATAATAGCAAAACTGGCTATCATGACCTTCTAACTGTCTAAGATCAGATGGATGATTACCCCAGTTTGGCATGGTGATAATCTGCTTAATATATAAGGAATGATAGATGATCTTAGAGGAATCATTTCTATCATAAATAGGTTTAATGACAATTGACTGAGTTTGAAGCAAGACATCCTTATAATACATAAGAGATTTATAAGGAGCCAAAGGAATAAAATGCCAACCAGTTGGGAAAAACTGGGCAGCCAACTTAACTGGATCATCAATTGATTTCATATGTCTTTCAAAATGAAATAAATTGGTGGAATAAATAGGAATGTACTCAGAATGAGTACGCTGACCAGCAGGAGGATTACTGGACGAGGCATAAGGATCAATAACTTGAGCGGGCTGGGCCAAAACCGAGCTAAAGGGCTTTGTACCAGAAATAAGGGGAGTGAACCTATTGACTACAGTAAGAGGGGTAACTGGATGTGGGATTACAGCTCCCATGGGCTTCTGACTAGGGGGGCCTGGGCCTGGAGGGCCAGAAGGCCGAACAATCATATCTTTACCTCTCACACTCATTTTGAACTGGAGGGGTACCTGAATTAATAAATTCCCGAGTTAAAAAATCAGGAATTGAATTATCACAACCTTTAATATAATCAATATCAAAATCAAAAATACTTAGAATAGATTGCCATCTGGCAAAAATATGCTTAGCAGCTATATTTTTAACATCTTTTTCTAAAATATATTTTGCTGATTTACAATCAATACGAACTAAAATTTTTTGATTTAATAAATCATTTTGAAATTTGGTAATACATAAAACTAAGGCCAAGATTTCTTTTTTAATTGTGCTATAATTTAATTGGGCTTGATTCCACGCGCCTGAGTGGAACCGAACAATTTGCTCAGAAGAAGCAGGAGTCAACTTCTGCTTCAAGATACCACCGAAGCCAATTTCGGAGGCGTCAGTTTCAACGATTTTAAAAGCTGATTCATTGGATATGCCAAGGCAAGGAAGGACCTTAACATATTTCTTGACTTGCTGAACGATGGCAGTATGCACATCAGTCCAGGGAGGAGGATTTTTCTGTAAACGAAGAAACAAAGATTTACAGATTTTTCTCAAATTCTGATAAAACTTACCGACGTAATTAAGGGATCCTAAAAAACACTGGAGTTGAGTTTTATCGATAATTTTGTCAGGAAATTTATCGGCGAATTGAATGACTCTTTGAATTGGTCGAACAAGACCGCGGTAAATGTCATGACCTAAGAACTTAACCCGAACTTGGAAACGACTGCATTTGGTTGGTGAAAGAACCAAACCATTGACTTTAATGGCTTTGAAGAACGAGTTCAAATGTTTGAAATGTTCATCAATTGATTTAGAGAAAACAAGGATATCATCAATATACACGATGATAAAATGACTGAAGGGGTTAAGTATTTCATTAAGAATATTTTAAAATTCACTGGGGGCGTTTTTCAGGCCAAAAGCTTGAACAACCCATTCATAGTGACCGAAAGGAGTGGTAAAGGCCGTTTTGTACCTATCACTAGGGTGGATACTGACTTGCCAGAAACCAGACTTGAGGTCGAATTTGCTAAAAATGGTGGCATTACTAAGGCAACTAAGAAGGTCCTCTTTATTGGGAAGGGGATACCTAATCCATTCCAAGACCTTATTAAGCGGTTTGTAATTAATGACTAAACGAGGGACACCTCTTTCCTTTTCTGCTTCATTGTTAACATAAAATGCAGGGCAAGACCAAGGGGATTTACTATGCTTTATCAAACCTTTTGCAAGTAAGTCATTAATCTCTTGCTTGCAAAGTTCCATTTGTTGATGACTCATTTGAATAGGTCTAGCCTTAGTAGGAATTAGATGTTCTTTAAATTCCTTAGTGTAAGGTAGTTTGACTACATGTTTTCTACGATGCCAAAAGGCATTAGGAGAATCGGCACATAAGTTTTTTACCATGAATAAACGAAGTTCTTCTATCTTGTCTTGAATTTTTTCAAGTAGAAGGAGATCTTCAACTTGCTTATACTTAATCTCTTGTTTTAAATATTTTAATTGAGAAGTTTTATAGTTTAACAGGTTGAGTGACTTAGAAATGGACTCATCTTGAATAAATTTCAAGTCTCTCTCTTTAGGCTGAGTGATAAACTCAAAAACTACTTTCTGCCCAAGGTGTTCAGTAGTTAAACCATTATTGCTAGTGGTGAATGGGTATAATAAATATATAAACGGGAGACCTAAAATTATTTTATCAGTCAAGTTACGAATTAAAACAAAGGATGTTTTAAAACACATACTATCCTGGCAAATATAAACTCTAGACAGTTTATATTTTATTTCCATACTACTACCATTGGCAGAATTAAGACGTTCACTGGTTTTCTTATAGAACTTGGTTGGAATTAATCCTTCCTGAATGCAATTTAAATCAGCACCTGTATCAACAAGAGCAGGTAGCTGAATTGCAAAAGTTCCATCAATAACTAGGCGAACAATGATATACCATTTTTGAATAGTTATATCCTTTAACCTTTTTAACGAATTACCTTGAACCATCAGAAGTGATTCATCGTCTTTGACTCCTGAAGTCTCAGGTTGATCTTCGTTATCAGAAGAATCAGAAATATGAAGTTCTGAACCCTTAGAGGCCAGATTAGTCATATCTCTTCTTAAATCAGAAATTTCAGTCTTAAGGCCAGAAATTTCTTTCTTAAGCTTATTGACCTCTTGATTTAACTCCGGGAGAGTAATTTCTTTTTCAACAGTTTTAAACCTCTCTAGGGTTTTATTAAGGCTAATAACAGGCTTTTCCTTGGCTTTCATAACCTTACCCTTTCCCGAATTATTTTTAGAAAACAATTCTTTTAACTGTTTCATGTACTGTAATTTTAAATCTTCATCAGTAAGTTTACTAATTAATTCAATTAACAAAGAGCTCTCTTGATCTTCTTTAGTAAGTACATTAATAGTTTTACAACAATCAGATCTACAATTATCAGTACAAAGGGTGACTTCATTATCTTCACTAGGAGTTTGACTATTATCGTCATTAGCAGAGGAATAAGGAATATCGAAAAGACCATTATCCTTATCAGACTGAGTTCTAATTAACTCAAAAATCTTTTCAGTATCTTCAACAAAAATATTTAACTGACTTAATTTTTGTTTTAACTTACACTCATTCTTATAGTGACCCTTTTTACCACAATTATAACACGTAATTTTACTCTTATCATTAGATTTAGAAGTAGGTTTTTTATTTCGAGTTTTCTTTCGTGACTTGGGTTTTTCATAATAACTATCTTTATTATTAGACTGACTAGAACGCTTCTTATGATGCTTGCGTTTTTTGTGGGTTTCAATTTGCTTTTTCCTATGCTTTCTACGAGAAGGGGAAATAGGTGGCAAACCATATTGTTCACAAAATGTACCAAGTTCATATTTAGCTTTCTTTTTATCTTTAGCGGCTTGTTTAGCAATTTTAAAGTCAATACACATTTTTAAACCTATCTTTTGAATATAACTAATTATGTCACCATAAGTGAGATTATCATAATCAATATAGCCCAAAGTTTTACTAAGTTCTTCACGGACTTTATGAGCAAATAAAGAAGGAAGACCATTAACAAATTTTTCTTTCCAAAAGGGTTTGTTACTATCATTACGAAGCATAACACGTGAAATAAAGACATCTTTATACCACCTAAAATCACTTAAGGTAGGACAAGTGAAATTAATTAACTGATCATGGATCCTCTCAGTGATATTACTAGGGGTTCCAATGAAATGTTTTATTATTGTGAAAATTAACGTGTTAATACCATCTGGAACACCAAAGCCAATATCTTCTCTGAAGATAGGCTGACCATTGTCATCTAACTGGTAAGCATGAATAATAGAATTCCTAGCGTCCTCATCCAGGTGCTTTTCCCACCAAGAGCGAAGAACACCCGTAAAACCATTGGTTAATATTTCAACGATATCAGGTTGAGTAAGATTGTTAAACGCTGTGATATAACTATTGGCTACCAAAGACAAATGGTTCATCTTAGTGAGAATTTGGTGCTCACTGAACCCATCAATATTCCATTCATAAATTTTGTTGGACGAAATAGAAAATTGATTATCAAGGTTTTTTTCTTCGAACTGAAGATTAGGGGGAGTAGGTCTAGTATACCAATTTTTTGTAATACTAGTGTTATTAAAGGTTAACTTATTTAATTGTTCAGTAAGGTCAGGAACAGAAGTGACCTCAAAAATCTCATCTGAGTCACTATTACTTTCATAGTCAGATTCTTGAATCTGATCAATGATGGCTACGGTTCCACTGGCTTCGCCAGAACTCGAGCCAATCTATTTAATAAGTTTATCTATACTTTTAACTAAGTCAGAATCTTTGCTAGGCAATCCCTTTCCATCTCTATTATTAGGGAGAGTTAATAAAGGCTGATCAAGTTTCTTATCAGGGTTTTTAATAAGAGTATTATCAAATTTTTCTTCAATTTTATCAAGTTGTTTGCCTATGGTGGCTAAATACTGATTAGTGAAATTATTTTGTTCAATAATTTTTTTATCATCAGTTTTACCATCAGCAACTTTGAAAGGACTAGCAATAACAGAGGCATTTTTAACTTGTAGAAGAATAGTTTCAAGGGGAGGATGAGAAGCTAAAGTTTTAGATTTATCTTCTTTTACCCATTGAGATTTTGTAAGAACTTTACACTGAGAATGATGCTTATCATACCAATCATAAAATGTAAGGTTCTCTCTAGTAAGCTTAATAAATTTTTTCCAATTATGGACAATTTTATCTCTATCAGGTTTATCGTACATATTTCTGAAAACATGACGTTTTTGTTGATTCGCTTTTGAATTAAAATCAGCAACAAGACTGTCCCAATCCAATTTAGAGACTTTAGTAATGACTCTTAACTGGTGATTAATTGGGGCATCAAAATCAGAGGGAGAAGGTCCGACCGAAACGGTAGGAGACACATCTTCTTGTTCTCCATCAGCCTGAAAGGCAGGAGTATAACAAGGATGACTTGTCTGTCCATGATTCAACACACCTTTCAATTTAACATCAGGAATAGAAAAGTCACTTAAAACTTCAGTGTCTCTTCTGGAGGTAGAAGGGACTGAAGAACTGGTAAATTCTTCAATAATAAAAGGTCTTCTAGTACGTTCAAAACTGATCCGAACCGTACCATCAGAAAATTGTTTAATATTTTCCAGATTTAATAAATTATTATTAACAGGTTTTTGTGGAATTTCTTGGGGAAGAATCCATTGACTAGGTAACGTAACGTCTTTCCAAAGAATAGTTTTTGGTGTTTGAATATTGGCGTTATTAGTGCTACTCTGAATTAAAACAGTATGATTTTTAGGACTTTTACTGAGTGCGTGAATATTTAAATTGGTTTTCATAACCTTATAATAAATTCTATAAATTAAGGCTAAAGGTTGAGATCCCTCCATCATTTGAGTTATCTCGCCAGCAGTTTTAATATTCAAAGTTAAAGCTTTTAATAAATTAATATCAGACAAACTCAAAGGAAGGTCAGGAAAGCAATTAAAATGTATAGGACCATCATGCAAACTAGACTTCATGATTCCAATAATACTAGGAGCATAATTGAGATATCGAGTATCTCTTAAGCATAAAAAGACACTTGAGTTTATTCCTTTAATAGTTAATGGTTTAACTGCAACCTGAACAATACCAATATGAATAAAATTATATCCTTTCTTACGATGTTTATTAATAACTTTAGGAGAAAGAAGACTACAATTTTCATATTCTTTATTAATAGCATAAACTCGTTCAACAGTTTTTACATTGTAATCAGTTTTAAAATTATCAATAAAAGTTGACTGGTAAATCTCCTTAGGAGATACACTAGGTATGTTCCAATTATTGAGGGTTTGATTAATATTTTCATAACTATGTTCTTCTTGGTTAACTATGTTTGGAACAGGAGGAAGAGAAGATCTATTACTAACCGACGAACTAGATCTGAATAATGTACTCATAATTAAAAGTTAAAGTTTTTAACAATTCTATGTTCTTTCATACATACCCCTTTCTTTGCATAACATAAACACATACCCTATCATCTAGTGATTCCCAGAAAGCCTAAACTGCTCACACTCTCGAGACTTACAAAGGCAAGACAGGGACCTATGGCGATGGAGGGTGGTTTATCTTAAGTTAAATGTTTCTTACTTTAGTTAAATGTTTTTACTTTTAACCTTAAGTAAATGTAAAAGTTACTTCGGTAAATATAAACCGGTAACTTTAGTTCTATTTAAGGAACTCAAGTGTTAGAGTTTCCTTAGGCTTAGAAATGTAAACCATTTAGCCTCATCTGAGGTTCTCTCTCCTTCTCTCCCCCTTCTCTCTACCTTCTCTCTAGATAGAAGAATGTCAACTTTAGTTAAATGTTTTTACTTTACCTTTAGTAAATGTAAAAGTAATTTACTTTTAACCTAAGTTAAATGTTTTTAACTTAAGTTAAATGTTTCTTACTTTAGTTAAATGTTTTTACTTTTTACTTTAAGTAAGTAAATGTAAAAGTTACTTCGGTAAATATAAACCGGTAACTTTAGTTCTATTTAAAGGAACTCAAGTGTTAGAGTTTCCTTAGGCTTAGAAATGTAAACCATTTAGCCTCATCTGAGGTTCTCTCTCCTTCTCTCCCCCTTCTCTCTACCTTCTCTCTAGATAGAAGAAGGTCGAAGCCCTTATGGTTTCGGCCTCCCTTAGTAAACATTTCCAGATTAATGTAATCCTTTCCCAAATGTTTATAAATACAAGAAAGAGATTACTTTACCGATTCACTGGTCATCTACTTTAAGTTTCAAAATTATTTTAAGTTTAAAGTTTTATTTAAACTTTTCGTCCGCTGTTAAATGGTATCAGAGCCATGCGGTGTTGTCTCTTGGTGTCACTGTTAGTTCTCCGGTCAAACACAGAGGTCTGAGTTTAAAACCTTCTTTTTACTTCTTCTTTAGACTTCTGTTGCTCCGTCTTTAGAGCACCTAGTTTAAGTCACCTAGTCTCTTTGTATAAACCACCCTGTTTCGCCATAGGTCCCGTCGAGCCGTTGTAAGTCTCAAGAGTGTGAGCAGTTAAGGCAAAAAGGGAATCACTAGATTCTAGGGTATGTGTTTATGTTAAGCAAAGAAAGGGGTATATACTTAAGCGACCTTGGTATGTCTTTAAGTGGAATGTCAACAGATCTAGAGATTAGGTTTGAACAAAGTTAAAACGAAGTAGACTGTTTAGATCGAGTTCATCAGTTAGTCAAGAGTCAGCCGTGTGATCCTTGTATCAGACACAGTCTGATTAGTTTTTCTAAAAATTTTTACATAAATTTTTTTTTTTTTTGAAATCAACGGTCGGTGACTAAAATTTCAGTGAAATTTTTTCTCCTTTCTTAAAATTAAACATAATTTTGGGGGGAAAAAGGATTGAATCCCTGGATTTTTTTTTGGGGTCAAAGTATAGGGGATGGTGATCTCTCTGAGAAGAAGATCAACAGCACCCACCGACGAGGAAGGAGCCGGACCTCAACAGTCAACAGTCAGACGACGCTGGCCCCCCAGGGTTCCACAGTCATTGGATGCTCCAGATGCAATCAGTGCGTCCGACAAAGTCAAAAGCAGCCGAAAGCAAAAGCAGATGCTGCTCCAGTCATCGTCAGATGCAATCAATGCATCTGACAAAGTCAAAAGTAAAGGACAACTTTACCCTGACTATTTTTATTGTCAAAAAGATTTTGAAGGGTTTTTTAGGAAAAGGCCAACATTTATCATGTCGACGATTTGAACGTTTTACAGAGTCGCCAGTTGGTAGATTTGAAATGATTGTACCAACTCAACCGAATTTTATTTGAAAGAGGCCCAATTGCTAGACACTGTCGAAACTTGATCTTTGAAACCGAAGTTTGAGCTCGAGGGCTTGGTTAAGTGTGGGGAAGGTGTTAGGCACCCCACAACTCCCGTGTAAACACGGTACCGCATCTTTTCAATATTTCCCTTTTTAAATCTGCAATGTGTGTGTGAATGCTAGAATAAAATTGGGCATATGTTTGATTGAAAGCATTTCTATGCATCATTGAACCTATATACGAAGGGTTTGATTTGATTTGCAAAAAGTCTTTGATTTGATTTGCAAAAGTGTTTGATTTAATTTGCAAAAACTTCTTTTTTCTGAAAAGATTGTTGAAGTGATGTTTTGAAAGAAAGTTTTCAAACCCTTACGCTAACATAGGAATTGAAGCATATTGATACTTTAGTTTTATCTTTTCAGCCTTAAGGCTCAACTTGAATAGTGCTTGTTGGGCTGCGAAGCATCCTCGACCACAACATATATACAAATGTCGGTCTCCTCATGAGCATGATAGCTATCGGAGGGACTCTGACATGACAAACCATATTTTTACTATGTTGAGACCTTAAATCCGGTTAACCATTTTAAGGGCTTTTTGTATGTACATTTTTATAGAAAAACTGACAGGATACATTTGTAAAGTGGAGTTTGTCCATCGTGGGAATCAGATTCTGATCAATTGGATCATGAATCCCACGATTCCTAGGATCACTAGGGAGGCCAATAAACCTGCACAGTTCAATTTTGTACAAAAATATATCCAAATATCGCCAAAACCAAGGGTTCATCAGTAAATCCTGGCTCGAACATGGCCGAAGCATCTCGTTTCCACTAGATAGCGATCTAAGGGCCGCGAGGTTGCTTTTATAACTTAAAGTAGAAAAATACTAGATTTAAATAAATCTCAGCCGTTCTAGCTTCCTGGTTCTGTCTGGACCTATTTTGAACCGTTTGAAAGCTAGAGTTGGCGAGATTTAAAGAAATCTAGTTCACCCGCAGAAATGTCAGTGTCGATTCATATTAAATGAATATTTAAAGTAACAATTTTAAAAATGAGCAAAGCAATATATATATGATTATATATATGAAAGCTGTAAAGGGCGCTGGGTTTTCACACCAGTGCCCGGACTGAAATTGAAATATATATATATATATATATATATATATATATTTATAAAAGCTGTATAAAAGCCACGAAATGATCCAGGCTGGACAGAATTAAAATATATATAAAAGACAGTAAAAAGGGCGATGGGTTGTCACGCCTGTGCCCGGACTGAAATATAAATATATACAGAAATGTAGTTAACTAGGACTGGGAAGATAACCCAGTATGGTGAATTGTGCAAAAATAGTAAAAAAAGCCACAGGATTATCCAGGCCAAACTGAAATGTAAATATATATATATATAGACAGAAAAGTAGTCAACCAAAATTGGGAAGATAACCTAGTGTGGTGAAGGCTGCTTATATATGCATAAATATATATAAAAGTAGTAAAAAGGCCACAGAATGATCCAGGCCGAACTAAAATGTAAATATATATATATAGAGACAAAAAAGTAGTCGAACAACGACTGGAAAGATAACCCAATGTGGTGAAGGCTGCTTATATATGCATATTTATGTATAAAAGTAGTAAACTACCATGGATTTGATCTTCGGGCTTGACAGAATTGAAAAGTTAGTATATATATACAGTTAAATATATACAAAAAAAGCAAACCTAGACTAGGAAGATAACCCAGTCCGACGAAGTTGATAATAACGAAGATGCAAGTATATAAAAGCTGCTGGAAGCGACGGATCGTCAATCCGAGTTGTGGAAATGCCAAAAAATGCGTTTATATACAAAAATGTACCAAAAGTTGACAAAAACGTCCACGGAACTGAGTTCCGGGCATATTTAGAAAACAAAACTTGATATGCAAGTGTATAAAAGAGCGAAGAAATAATAATAACTTTCTGATCGTAAACATACTCACAATGGTCTGCTACACGGGTTTTTTGCCAAATCGTAGGATTTAAACGTCTAAATCTATCGGTTATTTTTCTGATATGTGGTAGTATGTGGGTATATATACATGTTACAGTGAAAAAATTTGGGTTTGGAAGAAAAAAAATGGCTGGAAAACCAAACAGGCAGGGGTTCACAGCGTTTCTTAATTGTTAAATGAGCTGGGGGTCACCTCATATATATAGGCCAGTGAGCCTCCACTCTACTTGCTGCTGCTGCAGGTAGAGGTGCGGCTCCACGTGGCATGGGCCTTGCTGTGAGTTCCATCATCTCGAAGTATGTGCATTCCGAGCAACGCGAGGTCAGATTCGAAACTTTCTAACTTTTGATCGGAGCGTCCGTTTGAGGCGTGCTATATCTTTCTGGAAATCCCTCACCATGAGTGTCGCAATGATATGGGATAAAACCTTTTTCGAGTCCAAAAGAAGGGTTCATAACCAGGTCTCTGATTCTCCGCAGTTTGTCCGTTGAGCTGTCTTGCGCTGTTTTCACTCGGGATCAATGTTATGGTTCTTTTTAACCTTGATGGCATTAATTCAGCTTGGTTTTGACCGACTCAGTTTTAAGTTGGTAAAATGACCATTTTGCCCCTCTAGGATTTGTTTACTGTGCTAACACAGTCTTCGGCTGTCTTCCCGGGGTTGTTCCCCGAGGTTTGGCTCCTAGCCGATTCTGTTTGTCCTCAGGGTCGTCTATGAGGCTGACTTGATCCTCCAAAGGTTGACTTCGGGGATGATGTGTGGCTTCGGGTTTGTCTCTGAAGGTTGAATTGTCTTCCCAAGGTTATCTCTAGGGCTGAACTGGATCTCCCAGTTGTGACCGGGGCTTAACTGTACCTCTCGAGTTGTGACCAGAGCTGACTTAATATCCCTATATTAAGACTGGGGTTGACTTGACGTCCCGGTATTGAGACCGGGGTTGACCTGATAGCCTGGTATTAAGATCGGGGTTAAACTGATGGCCTGATATTGAGATCGGAGTTGAACTGATGGCCCGGTATTGAGACCGGAGTTGAACTGATGGCTCGATATTAAGATCGGTGTTGAACTGATGGCCCGATATTGAGATTAGGATTGAACTGATGGCCCAGTATTGAGATCGGGGTTGAACTGATGGCCCGATATTGAGATCGGGGTTGAACTGATGGCCCGATATTGAGATCGGGGTTGAACTGATGGCCCGATATTCAGAATGGGGTTGAACTGATGGCCCAGTATTGAGACCGGGGTTGAACTGATGGCCCAGTATTGAGACCGGGGTTGAACTAATGGCCCGGTATTGAGACCGGGGTTGAACTGATGGCCCGGTATTGAGATCGGGGTTGTTTGTTGTCCCGGTATTGGTGACCGGAGTTGAGTTGACATCCTGATATTGGTGATCGGGGCTATTGTTGTCCTGGTATTGGTGATCGGGGTTAAGTTGACATCCCGATATTGGTGATCGGGGCTGAGTTGACGATTTTGCCCTCCTGCAAGGTTAGTACCAGGAATGCAAAAATTTTGAATGTCTACAGATGTCCCTCTTTATCATCTTTATACAATGAAATGGAATGAACATTATAAAGATTTACTAGACACTTGAAATATGACAAAGATATTAATAATGCAAATCGCAATGCCATGAATGTTAAAATGTTTTTGCAAATCGTATTTCGCACTTTGCAAATCGCATATCGCATCTCAAATCGCATATCACATCCTATATCGCATCGTAAATTGCCTACCTTGGTTGGTTATGAATGATGCCTGTGTTGGGGCTAATCTCAATGGTTGACTTTCATCAGTGCTGCTGATGCCTATGCTGGTGTTAACTCCAACGGTTTGATTTATATCGGTGTTGCCGATGCTTGGTTTAATGAAGATAAACTGAACTGGTTTCTATATTTTTGCTAGGGATGACGTCCTTTATGATAGCCTTTGCTGTTACCTTGGTTTTAAGACCAATGGTTTCCCCAATCTGTCGATACTATCAGGGGGCAGATTTTTTCTTGGTTGATATCGTCATACATTTCTAAAGGCTCCTCCGCTGGGGATATATCTCTTTTGCCGAGTTACATAAGTGGGTGCTCTCGATGCCTATCCTGATGATAACTTACACCAGTAGTTTGCAACAGTGCCTACCTTGATGGTAGGGACAATGGTTGATCATTGGACTGTCCTGATGCCTACTCGAACGGTAGCAGACTTTTTCATTGAGTTCGTGTATTTTATGTGTATGCATTTTTAACTCTACTGGGTATGTATGCCTAACTTTTTAATGGAGATGTGCACCGATGTAGCGCTTGTTGCACATGTGTAGACCAGACATGATATGATGATCTTAATTTGTCCTAGATTGATGCATATGCTTAATTAAATTGATGTATAACCATACCTCACCCTTTCTAAAGAGATTTGGATTTTCTTTTCAGGCAGAGATTTTGATAGGCCTAGCAGCTCTAACTCCTGTATGACTTCTTTGGGCATGGCAGATTCAGATGTTCCCTTTCATATGTTGTCTTTGGTGGGGATCTCACAGAGGCTGTTATTTTTTCTGGATCTGGTGCTAGTCCCTCTAGAGGTCCAGACACTGTTGACTTTACTAGTGAGATATCCTGATATATTCGTTGAAGTAGTATTCAACGGCTTACATCACTAGATCCTTCTCAACGCCCCTTCTAAGTATTTGTATAACAGATTCCATCATCTGTCCTCTGTGGGGATGGATTGATATACTGTTTCCGCCATCAGACCATTCCTGATATTTCGCTGGGGTTGTGCCAACGGCTGATCATTGAGTGTGAAAAGGGGCAACCTATTTACTTGCGACCCTGCTGGATTATATCTGGCTTGGCTGATGACCCGGGTGATGCTGACGTTATGGAGGATTTATCACGTTCCTTCCTTGCCCAGAATTGAAATGCAGTGCAGAAGCCTTGATTTGTGAGGACCTGGCGTAGGTTGACATGTTTAATGATGTAGATTCCATTTGCCAGACCTTCTGTCATCGGGCATCTATTTTTTCTGAGTTAAGGACTCTCTTGAGAATTTTTCCCTTTTTGTGGAGGGACAAACATATGTCGCCTTGATTTTTTTCAGGAATTCTCCCTTTTCTTTTGATGAGGAGCCTGGTCCCATCGTAGATCCTTTCCATATCTTGGAATTGGAAATGCCCCAGCCCTTTCGCAGGTTGTTACTGGGGTTCATAGAAGAAACTTGCTTTGTTGACCACATCCTAAGTGAACAATTTCCTGTACATTGAACGAAATGTGCCAAAAGCTTGATGGCTCGGACCGTCGGGATTAGTATGGTCTTGTGAATGAGGCATTTAAAGTTTAAAGTTTATGAAATTGAATGCTTGTATTCAATGAAGTCTTATCTTATTACTAAAGATCTTGAAAGTGAGTATGAAATGAATTTTTTTTTTCTAAGGAAATCGAAATTTTCATTTGACAAGTTATGAAATCGCAAGAAAAATTTTAAGTGTCCATGGTCATTTTTTATGGGTAGGATCAGATTCAAAAGACTTATCTTCCTTTATCAGAGACACCTCATCTTCGCTCTAAACACTGCTCTTTATAGAATTAACATCATATGACATGTGCACTATGAGTGACGTAACCCTTAGCAGGGGTTTCTCTTCTATGACTTTAGATGATCTGTGACTCCCCCAAATCTGGGTACTTCGTTTCCATATGATTTGGTGTTCACTTTCTAATATAACATACATCTACCCAATATATAATGCAAAATAAACTACAACTTAAGTTTAAATAAATAAATCTCCCTTACAACAAGGGTTACAACCTTTTAAAAATAATCCCGGGTTACTCTAAACCTGACATGAAAATAATAAAGTGCGGAAATAAAAATATATCATTCAAGTCTTATTACAATCCTTCTCAATTAAATAAAAACAATTCTTCACTTGCTTTGCTTTTCCTTGCCCTTACTCGTAGACGGAGCATCAGCATTATCAACCTTAACTGAAATTGTTATTTAATGCAAGAGTGAACAAACAATAGCTCACTGGAGTTTAACAATAATAAATACATGAAAGGATATCTTTAAAAAGATCTGAATAACTTAGCTTACTTCAACAATAAAGAATTGAATAATAATTCTCTATCAACATTAAAATTCGAATATAGAATTTATCTGAGGGTCATAAGACCTTTGAACTCTTGTCCTAGGTTATAAATATTTCTATTTAAACCTTTAACAGTCAATAAGACTATGGACCTTAACTCGTACTTAGGGGGATCAGCCCTTTGTACCATGTATTGTGCACAAACATCTTAACGCTATGCGTAGTAACCTCCCCTAATAAAAGGGTTGTTCAACTCAGTAATTTGAATTCAAGTCTGGACCAAAGAAAGTTTGGTTTAGATAAGCTTACAAGGGTAATTTAGAATTCACGTTCATCAACTAATGATTAGTTGAATCGACTTTCAATAACTCATAAATAAAAGAATTATGAATTAACATATGCTTTAGAAGTAAACTTAAAGCATTTAAAATAATAAACTGGATCTTACTTGAACAATAAGTCAAGATCTCTTCGGCTAAGTAAATAATTGTCCAATACAGAAATGAAAAGGATATTCTCAACAATGAATATATGAACTTAAAGAAACTTGTGTAGAAATAGTGAGTTTAGGGTTTAGAAGACTTGCCTTAAGCGCAAGCTATTTAACTCAATCACGTTCTTAACACTTCCTACACATATATGTTTAATCACAATAACCTAAAAAAGTTAACACATAACTAACTCACATAATTGGTCAACCCTCATGGTTGACTCATTCTAATTAAATAACAATTAAGCATCACATATGAATGCTCACATAACTAAATCAATTATATGTTTAACTAAATTATAATTAAACAATTATAATTTAAACACTTAATCTAATTATAATTATCTCTTAAATTATAATCAATTATAATTTTTAATCAATTAAACTATATCATGCATTATAATTACATAAATTATAGTTAATCATGAAATCACCCAATTATAATCTATAATTAAACATGCATTTATAAAATTATAATTACATAAATTATAATTTAAATATATTCAATTGATTAAAATAAATCAACTACTATTCATTATAATTTAACAAAATTATAATTTAAATTAAACATTTATTTTTAATTATAATTATTCAAATTGTAATCACATATCACATTTAAATAATAATTCAAATAATACTTTAAGATTTTTCAAACCTCTTTTCTTTTCTAAATATAAATTTGTCAAATTTATGTTAACAACATGTTGTAGAAATTAGATACATGTTCACTATCATAGACTAATGAAACCAAGTTTAAACTATACACTGCATAACTAGCTAACCTTCACTGCCTCTGATCAGGCAATGGCGCAGCTGCGCAGTCGTAGGCCTTGGCACCGGCGCAGCTGAGCAGGTGACCAGCCTGAGAAAACCCAGTGGCGCAGCTGCGCTGCTTCTAGCTATGCTACCGGCGCAGTTGCGCAGGTACGTAGACAGAAGCAGGCAGTGCAGCCTCCCTGTTTCACCGATTAAACCCAACATGCCATCAAACGGCAATAACAAGCTACTAGAACAATGTATAGCACATACTTGATACAATTCACTCGTATAACATACCTCCAAACACAAAAACCATTTAAACAACAATAATCAAAAGTTTTAGAAATCAAATTTGATATTTTCATAAAACTTATATATTTTATAAAACCATTCACTGTAAATCACTTTCTCAAGCAATTCAACTCTATATACATGCATTATATACGTAATTGAAGATAGCATCAAACAAATTCCTAATAAGCATATTAACACATACTAATTTCATCAAATTTGTACTCTACAATCACCCAAAAAATGAAACTCCATATGAACTCATATTCTTCATTTAAAACTTGTTTTTACAGTACTTTGATTTCTGAAAATCCTCTTATGTCATACAATTACTACAATCAACATATGGATACAATACATATATTAAATTCATGATTTTACAATTTCATGAAATTCACAGAAAACTAAAATTTACAGAAACTCAAAACAAGGAAGAACAACTAATTACAATTCTTTAAAACCATAAGATAGTAATTAACTTTTTGATGATTGGAGAAGAATACAAAGATTAACTCTAGCCTTCACAAGTTTTTTCTTCCTTCTCTTCTCTAACTTCTCTGCTCTCTTCTTCCTTTAGCTTAGACTAACTTAGCGTAAACTAGACTAACGTATAATATAATACGTAGTAATAGATATAGGATTAATTATATAATATAACTGACAAAGTATATTAAGTATAATGTCAGTTACATATTTTGAATTTAAAACTTAAGGTCATGTTTGGCAAACCCTTTATTTAAAAACAAATTATTAGCTAAGGCCTTGTTTGTTTAAAATCATTTAACATCCTTTTTCTTTTATTTTAACAAATCATTTAACACATATTTTAATGTCACCTTTTAATTAATTAAATAATAATCCTCTAATTTAATCAATTAAAATCTAACATCAATTAACCACATAAAAATTTGCCACATAATTATAATTACTAGCTAATTATAATTCATGTAACACTTCATCACATAATTCATCTAATTCAATTATCTCAATTAAATTAGAACTATAATATAGAATTAATATACACATTCATTTAATTAATATATAACACTTAATTAAATCACTCCATAAATCACATAATTTATTTATTTAACTCAATAAATAATTCACATAAAATATTTATTTAACTCAATAAATATTAAAATTATTATATAAAATCTCAATCGTTACAATCTTCCTTCCTTAAAAGAATTCTGTCCCCAGAATCACTCATAAAAAAAAATTTCTCGTTTATTACCCTTAAAAGGATTCTGTCCCCAGAATCGGTACATAAGGGGTTATACAAAACTAAGCAAATAAATGCGGATAAGATTTCATCATAACATCTTTGAGTTCTCACGTAGCTTCTTCAGCACTGTGGTTCCTCCAGATTACCTTAACAGAAGGTATCACATTATTCCTAAGTACTTGTTCCTTTCTATCAACTATTTGAACAGGCACTTCTTCATATGTTAAGTCCTTATCAAATTGTAAAGGTTCATATTCTATTACATGTTTATAATCATGATTGTCAGGTCTTAACACAGAAATATGGAAGACATTGTATATTCTCGAGCTCCGGAGGTAATGCAATCTCGTAAGCTACCTCGCCAACTTTTCGCAACACCTCAAAAGGTCCAATAAATCTGGGACTCAGCTTTCCCTTCTTACCAAAATTGAATCTTCCCCTTCCAGGGAGATACTTTCAGGAACACAAAACTTCCTGGTAAGAATTCTCAGTTTTGTCGATAAAGATCGGCATACTTCTTCTATCTGTCTTGAGCAGCAACTAATCTCGTTCTGATCAGCTTCACAATTTCGGCTGTTTATTATACCAATTCTGGTCCCAACAATTGACGTTCACCGACTTCATCCCAGCACAAAGGAGTTCTACATTTTCTGCCGTATAATGCTTCGTAAGGCGGCATGCCAATACTCGCCTGATGACTATTGTTGTAGGCGAACTCCACCAACGGTAGATGATCCTCCCAACTTCCTTTGAAGTCCATCACACAAGCTCTCAGCATATCCTCAAGCGTTTGAATCTTTCTTTCACTCTGGCCATCAGTTTGAGGATGATACGCTGTACTCATTCGCAATTACGTTCCCAGACATTCTTGCAATCGCTTCCAAAAATTAGACGTAAAACGTGGATCTCTGTTAGACACAATCGGTACCGGAACATCGTGTCGAGAAATGATTTCCTTCACATACAGTTTTGCTAGCTGATCCAAGTTGTACTTAACCCTGATTGGTAAAAAGTGGGCTGACTTCGTCAGTCGATCCACTATAACCCATATCGCATCAAATCCCTTCTGAGTCGCTGAAAGACCTACCACAAAATCCATCGTGATGTGCTCCTACTTCCACTCTGGAATCTCTAACGGTTGTAGCAAACCACTCGGTCTCAGTTGTTCTACTTTAACTTTCTGGCACGTAAAGCATTTCGCAACACATTCAGCAACGTCTCTCTTCATATTCGGCCACCAGAAATGATGCCTGAGATCCTGGTACATCTTTGTACTCCCGGAGTGAATAGAATATCTAGAACTATGAGCTTCGCTCAGAATCTCCTCTTTGACCTCAGGTACTGGCGGTACCCAGATTCTACCTTCAAACCGTAACGACCTTCATTATCGATCTTGAACTTGAACTCTTCGCCATTGGTTATCCTCTTCCATATCTTCTCACATTCTTCATCGTGAAGTTGTGCTTCTTTCACTTTGTCTACTAGAGTAGAACCAGTGGTTACTTGAAACAACATCTCATCCAATTCTTTCGGAAGCTTCACCTCCAACTCCAATCTAGCCATCTGTTCTATTAACCAATCCTGATCAGTTAACATGTTCAGCTTCTCCCGACCTTTCCTGCTCAAAACGTCGGTGACAACGTTAGCTTTACCCGGATGGTAAAGTATCTCGCAATCGTAGTCTTTAATCAGTTCCAACCATCTTCTTTGGCGTATGTTCAAATCCTTCTGGGTAAATATATACTTCAGACTCTTGTGATCTGTGTATATTTCACACTTTTCTCCATATAAGTAGTGCCTCCAAATCTTTAGGGCAAACACTACTGCCGCCAATTCTAGATCATGGGTCGGATACCCCTTCTCATAATCCTTCAGCTGACGTGCGGCATAGGCAATGACTTTGTCGTTCTGCATCAACACACAGCCTAATCCTTTATGTGAGGCATCGCTATATACTACAAAATTCCCTGAACTATCCGGTAAAGACAATATAGGCGTAGTACTCAGTCTCTTCTTCAGCTCTTGAAAACTTTCCTCACATTTCTCCGTCCAAACAAATTTAACCGTTTTACGAGTCAAAGTCATCAAAGGAGTTGCGATTCTAGAAAAGTCTTGGATAAATCTTCGATAATAACCTGCCAATCCCAAGAAACTCCTCACTTCAGACGGCGTCTTCGGCTGATCCCAATTCATTACCGCTTCAACCTTTGACGGATCTACCAAAATACCATCCTTGGCAATTACGTGGCCAAGAAATTGCACACGTTCCAACCAGAATTCACACTTCAAGAATTTAGCGTAAAGCTTCTCTTGTCTCAGGGCTTCTAAGGTTAGTCGTAAGTGTTCAGCATGTTCCTCCTCGGTCTTGGAATAAACCAGGATGTCATCTATGAACACTACCACGAAATTGTCCAGAAATGGCTTGAACACCCTGTTCATTAAGTCCAAATGACATCACCAAGAACTCATAATGACCATATCGAGTCCTAAAAGCCGTCTTCGATATATCTTCTCTTCTCACCTTCAACTGATGATACCCGCTTCTCAAATCAATTTTCAAGAAGTACTTCTCACCCTTCAGCTGATCAAACAAGTCATCAATCCTAGGTAAAGGATACCTATTCTTGATCGTAACTTTGTTCAATTCTCTATAATCAATGCAAAGACGCATCGATCCATCCTTCTTCTTCACAAACAAAACTGGCGCTCCCCACGGTGAAACACTTGGTTGAATATACTTCTTGTCCAGTAATTCTTGTAGTTGAACCATCAGTTCCTTCATCTCAACTGGAGCCATTCTGTACGGAGCCTTCAAAATCGGAGCAGTTCCCGGTGCTAGATCGATCACGAACTCTGTCTCCCTATCTGGCAAAAGTCCTGACAAATCGCTCAAAAAAACGTCCACAAACTCCTTAACTACAGATATCTCCTCCACCTTCAGGCTTTCCTTACGCGTATCTACTATGTAGGCTAGATATCCCACACAGCCTTGCGTCAGAAGTTTCTTGGCTTGCATAACCGTCAGACAACTCGCTTGTCTAGGCGATTTGCTACCATAGAACACTAACTTCGACGGAGTTGTAAGGTTTACCGACTTTTTCTGACAATCGATTATCGCCCCATGGTTGAACAACCAATCCATACCCAGTATGATGTTGAATTCCCCAAGTTTTATCGGAATCAAATCTACTCTCAGCTCCTGACCCTTAATGTCCAGTCTACAGTTCTTATAAACACACCTAACAGGAATAACTTCCCTATTCGTAATCACTATGTTCAAAGGGTAAACTAACTCTTCTACAGGTAAGTCCAGGGTCTTAGCAAAATCATCAGATATGAATGAACAAGTAGCACCCGAATCAAATAATACATATGCATTTATACTATTGACCAGAATAATACCTGACACCACGTCTTTTGATTGCACAGCATCCTTCACCGTCATATTAAATGTCCGTACAGTGGGTCGAATAGCTTGCAATGGTGCAGCGATAGTAACGATACTGCCGCTTCCATTCCCTCCGCTCCCTGTTGACCCTGTCGTCAGCTTCTTAGGGCAGTTGCGAGCCATGTGATCCTTGGATCCACATGTAAAGCAAGCTCCCTTCTTCGGGTTTGGGCAATTAGGTGCAATGTGGCCTTCCTGACCACAGTTGAAGCACACCCGCTTCCCCTTCATGCACACGCCAGTGTGATTCTTATCGTATGTAGCACATTCTTCGAACTTCCTCTTCTGCTGGCTTCCTTGCTGACTCCCAGCAGAGGTGTTGTCATTCCATTTCCTCTTCTGGTTCACAGTGCTGCTACCCCCAATCTTGGTTTCTACCTCATTCTTCTTCTTCTTATCTTGGTTGAACTTCGTCACCGCTTCGCTTCCTCCCTCAGCAAGTGTGGCCTTCTCTAGCACAGCCGCAAATGTGTTCAGCTGGAACATGGAAACCTTGCTGTAGAGCCAGGGCTTCAGTCCCCGTTTAAACCTTCTCACCTTCCTAGCGTCAGTGCTGACCTGGTAAGTAGCAAACCTGGCCAGCTCGTTGAACTTCGCAGCATACTCAGACACCGTCATCCCTCCCTACTTAAGCTCTAGGAATTGGACCTCCATCTGGTCCTGGGAACTCACAGGGAAGTACATTTCGTAGAACATTTCCTTGAAACGTTCCCACGTTATGACTAATTCTCCCTCCCGGGTCTTATTAGCCTACCACTAGAAGCTAGCATCCGACTTCAACATGAAAGCTGTGAATGTTGTCTTCTGGTCTTCACCTACTCGGGCTACGTCAAATACCTTCTCCATTTCCATAACCCACGTCTGAGCCTCAATAGGGTTGGTCGATCCTTTGAATTCAGGTGGTCCTACTGCCTTGAATTCCTTGAACGTAGTACCCTGCACTTGCGGCTGATTCGCAAGAGCTCTTATCAATAGGTTCGCCAACTGCTAAACCGAGTTGGGATTCGTCCCATCGTTATTGTTGTTGTTCGTCGCACATGCATTTTCTGTTAAAAAAATATTATTATTAGATCCTTTATTCAATTTTTAAATATTTAAGTTCATACTTAAACGTTTTAAACAATTCAGTTCACATAGAACACATAGCACGCCAATAAACTTCTTTTATTCATTAGTCGTAGTTTAAAAACATCAATCAGATAGCATTTCTGCCATTTACATCATCCTTCCTGAACTGGAAAAGTTGCAGGATTACATTATTAACTTATCCCATTCTTATCTCAAATTATGGGATTTACTTTATTTACTATAAAAAGCAACACATAAATAAAAGCTCTACTACTACTGCCTAGGCATATTAATACGTCGCACAGCCTCTCTGCGTTCCTCTTCCATTATTCGAAACGCCGTTCTTCGGTCCACCACATACCACGATAAACCTTGGAACTGAGCTGGGTAGTAGAAAATACGGTCTTGAGCTCTTTCTATAGCTGTGTGGAAAGCATACTCTGTTTCCCTCTGCTTGGCCCTCTTGGCTTCGGCTTCCTCTCCAGCTCGATCGGCTCGTTGAATAGCCCTCAAACTTATCTCTTCAGCTCTGGCTCGCTTCCTCGTCTCCTCCTGGATGTCTTGCTTCAACTTTGCCAGTTCAAATTGAGCAGCATCTCTATCAACCTCCATATGTATCAGGTTCCACTGTGCATCTCCTAGGTCAATTGCCATTTCCTCGATCGTCTCGTCTCGCTGCTGGACAGTTTCCTCGAGATCTCCTACTCGTCCATGAAGCTCCACGTTGCTATCGTAGACTGCCTCGTACATCTCAGCACTAGTAGAGTGAGGTGGGAATTCCTCTTCGGCATCCTCTTCCTCCTCTTAAGACTCGTCCTCGTCCTCTTCTTCTGGAATAGGTGTCAGCCCACGCTACCGACCAGCTACGGTGATCACTGGAGATGGCTTTCTCCTAACCAGTTGCTCCCAGACAATATGTATATCACGGGGCTCCTCCTCTCTAGGAACCTGAGGTACATCCTCTCTAGCCTGACTAGGTTCTCCAACGTTTAACATCCTGACAAAAGAATTTTAAAGTTCATTATTACGTGACATCGAATCGACACTCTTCGAATACTAAAACGTAAACACATAGGCACATAAGGTAGTTTATTATCTTTACCTAGCATCACTATCTTTTTGATCTTACCATAAGGCTACTACCTAAGGTTTTTCCCCACCTAAGGTTTCATAACCTACAGCTTTGATACCAACCTGTAACACCCCCAAATATGGGTACTTTGTTTCCACATGATTTGGTGTTCACTTTCTAATATAACATACATCTACCCAATAAATAATGCAAAATAAACTACAACTTAATTTTAAATAAATAAATCTCCCTTACAACAAGGGTTACAACCTTTTTAAAATAATCCCGGGTTACTCTAACCTTGATATGAAAATAATAAAGTGCGGAAATAAAAACATATCATTCAAGTCTTATTGCAATCCTTCTCAATTAAATAAAAACAATTCTTCACTTGCTTTTCTTTCCGTTGCCCTTACTCGTAGACGGAGCATCAACGTTATCAACCTTAACTGAAATTGTTATTTAATGCAAGAGTGAACAAACAACAGCTCACTGGAGTTTAACAATAATAAATACATGAAAGGATATCTTTAAAAAGATCTGAATAACTTAGCTTACTTCAACAATAAAGAATTAAATAGTAATTCTCTATCAACATTAAAATTCGAATATAGAATTTATCTGAGGGTCATAAGACCTTTGAACTCTTGTCCTAGGTTATAAATATTTCTATTTAAACCTTTAACAGTCAATAAGACTATGGACCTTAACTCGTACTTAGGGGGATCAGCCCTTTGTACCATGTATTGTGCACAAACATCTTAACGCTATGCGTAGTAACCTCCCCTAATAAAAGGGTTGTTCAACTCAGTAATTTGAATTCAAGTCCGCACCAAAGAAAGTTTGGTTTGGATAAGCTTACAAGGGTAATTTAGAAATCACGTTCATCAACTAAGGATTAGTTGAATCGACTTTCAATAACTCATAAATAAAAGAATTATGAATTAACATATGCTTTAAAAGTAAACTTAAAGCATTTAAAATAATAAACTGGATCTTACTTGAACAATAAGTCAAGATCTCTTCGGTTAAGTAAATAATTATCCAGTACAGAAATGAAAAGGACATTATCAACAATGAATATATGAACTCAAAGAAACTTGCGTAGAAATAGCGAGTTTAGGGTTTAGAAGACTTGCCTTAAGCGCAAGCTACTTAACTCAATCACGTTCTTAACACTTCCTACACATATATATTTAATCACAATAACCTAAATTAGTTAACACATAACTAACTCACATAATTGGTCAACCCTCATGGTTAACTCATTCTAATTAAATAACAATTAAGCATCACATATGCATGCTCACATAACTAAATCAATTATGTGTTTAACTAAATTATAATTAAACAATTATAATTTAAACACTTAATCTAATTATAATTACTTAAATTATAATTATCTCTTAAATTATAAACAATTATAATTTATAATCAATTAAACTATATCATGCATTATAATTACACAAATTATAGTTAATCATGAAATCACCCAATTATAATCTATAATTAAATATGCATTTAATAAATTATAATTACATAAATTATAATTTAAATTATATTCAATTGTTTAAAATAAATCAACTACTATTCATTATAATTTAACAAAATTATAATTTAAATTCAACATTTACTTTTAATTATAATTATTCAAATTATAATCACATATCACATTTAAATAATAATTCAAATCATACTTTAAGGTTTTTCAAACCTATTTTCTTTTCTAAATATAAATTTGTCAAATTTATGTTAACAACATGTTGTAGAAATTAGATACATGTTCACTATCATAGACTAATGAAACCAAGTTTAAACTATACACTGCACAACTAGCTAACCTTCACTGCCTCTGATCAGGCAACGGCGCAGCTACGCAGCCGTAGGCCTTGGCACCGACGCAGCTGCGCAAGTGACCAGCCTGAGAAAACCCAGTGGCGCAGCTGCGCTGCTTTTGGCTGTGCTACCGGCGCAGCTGTGCAGGTACGCAGACAGAAGCAGGCAGTGCAGCCTCCCTGTTTCACCGATTAATCCCAACATGCCATCAAACGGCAATAACAAGCTACTAGAATAATGTATAGCACATACTTGATACAATACACTCATATAACATACCTCCAAACACAAAAACCATTTAAACAACGATAATCAAAAGTTTTAGAAATCAAATTTGATATTTTCATAAAACTTATATATTTTATAAAACCATTCACTGTAAATCACTTTCTCAAGAAATTCAACTCTATATACATGCATTATATACGTAATTGAAGATAGCATCAAACAAATTTCTAATAAGCATATTAACACATACTAATTTCATCAAATTTTTACTCTACTATCACCCAAAACATGAAACTCCATATGAACTCATATTCTTCATTTAAAACTTGTTTTTACAATACTTTGATTTCTGAAAATCCTCTTATGCCATACAATTATTACAATCAACACATGGATAAAATACATATATTAAATTCATGATTTTACAATTTCATGACATTCACATAAAACTAAATTTTACAGAAACTCAAAACAAGGAAGAACAACTAATTACAATTCTTTAAAACTATAAGATAATAATTACCTTTTTGATGATTGGAAAGAATACAAAGATTAACTCTAGCCTTCACAAGTTTCTTCTTCCTTCTCTTCTCTAACTTCTATGCTCTTATCTCTCTTCTTCCTTTAGCTTAGACTAACTTAGCTTAAACTAGACTAACGTATAATATAATACGTAGTAATAGATATAGGATTAATTATATAATATAACTGACAAAATATATTAAGTATAATGTCAGTTACAAATTCTGAATTTCAAACTTAAGGTCATTTTTGGCAAGCCCTTTATTTAAAAACAGATTATTAGTTAAGGCCTTGTTTGTTTAAAATCATTTAAAATCTTTTTTCTTTTATTTTAACAAATAATTTAACACATATTTTAGTGTCACCTTTTAATTAATTAAATAATAATCCTCTAATTTAATCAATTAAAATCTAACATCAATTAACCACATAAAAATTTGCCACATAATTATAATTACTCGCTAATTATAATTCATGTAATACTTCATCACATAATTCATCTAATGCAATTATCTCAATTAAATTAGAACTATAATATAGAATTAAAATACACATTTATTTAATTAATATATAACACTTAATTAAATCACTCCATAAATCACATAATTTATTTATTTAACTCAATAAATAATTCACATAAAATATTTATTTAACTCAATAAATATTAAAAATTATTATATAAAATCTCAATCGTTACATGATCTCATTTTTATCTTGCAAAAATTTTCTATTTTCCTCGCTTAACTTTGTCTTGTTTTCTCAGGCTTTTAGGGTCACCCATATAACTAGTTTTGGACCAATGACTCCTAAACCAGACGGTTTTATGGCACTAGGTGTTAAGACACCCCTTCGGGTTTACTGGCTCGAGTAACAAATGCCACACTTTGAGACAAGTCAGGCGGTCTACTCTTTTTGATCCTCGCCTGAGCTTGTACAAGATTCATTTTCGTAGGCTCTAAATTACCCGTGTAGCGAGTATTAGGCTAGTGACTCCCAAACCAGATGGCTTTAGGGCACTAGGTGTAGAGACACCCCTCGAGCTTAATTACTCGAGTAACGTAGGCTATAATTCGGATCTGCTCAGGTTTTGCCTACTTCTCCTTGTAATGCTCATTTTCTTAGGCACTGAGTTACCCATGTAACAAGCGTTGGGCCGATGGACTCCGAAACCAGATGGCTTTAGGGCACCAGATGTAAAGACACCCCTCAAGCTTAAAAACTCGAGTAACCCAGACCACGATTCAAGGTATTAGACTGGCTACTAATTGTCATCCTTGTCGCCATAGTTTCATACCCCACAACTAAGAGTCAGGTCAATCGCAAAGTGTAGACATGCATATGAGGTCAAGTTTGCTCTAAAAAGTGCTTTGAACTAGGATGCTATGCCTAATCAAAAGGTTGAATAGTATTAATTCTCTAATCGTTCCAGTGATTCTTGCTCCACGGACGCTTATCAGAATTAATCCAATTCATAACAAGTTAAGAAAAAATCTTCTCATTTTAAAACCTTTTTCTAAGATTCTAATATAAGATTTATCTATTCTTAACATATATATCATTGCCAATGCATGTGACTGGAAATTAAAAGCATATAAAGAGATGAAAGAGTCATACCTTATCAGTGGATCGCAATATTATAATTGGAAAAGACAGATTGATCATACCAAATCACCAATAATGGAAGCTCTAATGATGATAGACCATGTTGATGGTGCCGACTGGTGCATTTTCCTTGGATGGTTGACAAATGCCCCAGTGTTGAGTTGTTGCAATTTCCAAAATTGGTCCAGTCTTATTGTAAGGGCCCCAACATCGAGTTGTCATTGATTCTGAACTTGTCCCATTCTTGTTTGTCATCTGGGATGATTGCTTTGTTGTATGTTTGACTGATGGGCTGATAAGATGCCGAGATCGCAAGAGTTTTTTATTGCATGACCCCCATTGTGAACAGGTAGTGGATTTTAGCTTTAATGCTTGGATGCCTTAGTCATTATTTTTGATTTCTTTAAGCAATTGGATTTGATGACCTTTCTTCTGATGTGGTGAAGGTTTCAGATTAAGGGTGTCAGCTCTTTGAAGGTCCTTGCTGATGATTATGCTTGACATATCGTTGTGTTGTTGTTGTTTCAACTTTGATGATTGATGTCGAGATGCTTTTGGACTCCAATGAATTGGACCTAAGAGCTCAGCTTAGTTGATGGTGTGTTGGCTTTAACCGAATTTTGACTTGATCTGTGAGATTTAATCCGTGGCCTTTTTCTCAAGGAATAGATCATCGGGTATAAGATATACTTTGCCACGACGGTAGCCCATGTGCTTCTGTGGGTCAAAGGAGATTAAGTCTTCTCGCACATCAGGAGTGATGAGTTGCTGACAGGTTGTATCCTATGATGATCACTATTTCATCTTTGTGACGGGTCGTATTGATGTATCGATGTCTCTTCCTTTCGAGGCTTGCTCTAAATTTGATGGAACAACATTGAGGTGCTGTTGGATCCTCTTAACATGGGTCGCTGACTCTGAGGGTTTTTCTTGGATGTAGGCTTTTCAGGTTTAGCCTTCATGAGTTGACACCTACGTTGGAGGAGTATGATAGCCTCATGGGTTTGGCATTAGATCTGCCATGTGCCAGGACAACCATTAGTGACATTAAAAGACCGTTCATTACAATGACCGGTCTGAGACGCAGAGTCGTCACTGAGGAGGTTATTGCCGTACATGTAGTGTCCATGAAATTTTTAATTGATCGCTTTGGTAGGTTGGAAAGCTATGAGCGATTCTCTGGGGATTTTATTATTCTGGCAGATGAGTGGCAGTTTACATGAATGAATGTCCTGTTGATGTGCATCACTGCTTATCTGTACATGCCCCTGTATATGGACCACTTAGATACTAACTTGATGGTAGTGGTTCGTGCCCTCCGATAGGGTTGTACGATTTTGTCGATGATATTAGCCGAGACTCTGAGGTCAACTACTTTCTACAGTACCCATCCAGGGGGATTTTTCAGAGGCAGCGCCTTTCGGCTGTATGTGTGGTTTATGACGCATTTGAGCCCTATTAGCATTTTTTGACATCATGGGTATTGCTTTACCCATGAGATAGCCATGTCTTACTCCTTCCGACAATGGAGTGTTCAGATGCGGCATCATGCTCGGCCTTTTTGTCGGAGATCAAGCATCCCTTTTCAATCTTACCATGCTCAGGGATGAGTTCCCTCTACAGCTTTATCACTCATGCAGTTGGCATGGATTATCTGCCCCTGGCGGGTTTGAGAGGGGTGACCACATATCATCTACCACTTTATGAGGGCTATGGATCAGCGGATATCATCTTCGTCTTTGTCATCAGTTGACCTTACCAGGACTTATGAGTATTGGACTCGTAGGGAGAGGTCTGATTTTTTTACTAGCTATCCAAATTATTCTCCAGAATATTTTGCATGGTTGGAGGCAGATATTGCATTGGTTGCGGTTATCCAGTCAGCTCTGAGCATTGATTCTGATGAAGAGGAGTCTATAGAGGATCCTGATTTTCCCACGGAGGATGAGTTGTTTACCGGCCTGACTGCGGCTTTTAGTTAGTGACCCTCCGAGCATCCCTGCCGGGATAGATTCAGCCATTATTAATTCATTAGCTCGAATGACTTTCGAGGGGGATCAGGCTAGGGCGCTGATGTTGACGGCCCTTTCTAGCTGGGATATAGCTTTGACCGCTAGAGATGAGGCTCGATCTACTAGGGAAGTACCATTTATTGAGAGAGACGAGGCTCGATCTACCGGAGATGCAGCTCTTGAGGAGATAGATAAGGCTCGATCTACCCGTGATGCAGCTTTTGAGGAGATTGAGGAGGCATTAGTTCCCCGTGATGCTGCTTATGTTGAGAGGGACGAGGCTATAGCTGCTCGGGATATCTATACTGTGGACAACACTGCACTTAGATCGTAGCCACATAGCTTGGTCGCAGACATAAGTGCTTTCATAGATGGCCATAGCAGCACTATGTCGATGGCTGTGGATGTTCTTGCTCGTATGGAGACCGAGGGTCAGGAGCTTGCAGCCACCCCTCCATCTTCTGAGAGAGATGCCATGTTAACACTGCTATATCACTTGTCCATGGGTTCATAGATTGTCTATGTTTTTCCACTTCTTTCATGACTTGCTGTTGTTGATGTATCATAAGCTTCTCTTTGATGGATAGATATTGAGATGTCGGAGAGTACCTCAGTAGGGCCTGTTGTCTAGGGAGGCTTGATAGTATTTGGGTTTTATCGGGTTTTGGTGTCTTGGGACTGGTTTTTATTAGCTTTTGTTTTTCTTTGAAATTTATACCACACCATGAAAGCTGCCTACGTACTTCCGGGTTGAAGGAGATCAGGTCATTCGTAGTTTAATTTTTGTGTGAGAGGTTTGAGAAGTGTCTTTTTTTAGTTTGAGTTTGGTTTAATGGGTTTTTGAACTTTTTGTTTTGGTTTGACCGCACCAGAAATGGTTACCTACGTACTCCCGGGTGGAGGGAGATTAGGTCATTCGTAGTTTATGTTTTGGACAAGGCCTGATTGGTTTGATTTTTTTTTTTGATAATTTAATTTTGTGATTTTGTGATTTTGTGATTTTTTTTGAATTTTTGATTATCTACATGCATGGAAAATAAAAAGCATAATGCTAAGAAAGTGATAACGTCCCAGCATATACTGGAACTCGCAACTTTCCTCTGGATCTACGTCTTCTTTGCTAGCTGAGGTCGGATAGTCCAGTCATCAGTGGTTATGTTTCCTTCGAGGCTCATGATAGAGGTTACCTCCTGGTCATGAATATCTTCAATAACGGCCATAACTTGATCGCCTCCTGAATCAACATATCCCTTAAGGAGGCTCAAACTAGACTTGTCGCAGAAAGAGATGAACTCTATATTCCTCGATGGGTTGGCTTCCTCGAGAACTTCACCACCTTTTTCTTCATCTATTCCTTCACCTTTCTCATAGGCTTGAGAGGATTTGAGTATGAAATCACTCTCGCACTGTTGTTGTTTTTCTCGCAAGGAACTTTCCTTTTTGGCTTTTTCCACCCTGGGACGGATCCGTATTTCCTCTTCATCCTCCAGGAGGGTAAAATCAGGAATGTGGTTGCTGACTTTTGGCAACAAGATATTAGATGATGGTGGATAAATTTCTTTGGGGAATTCTCTTGTATCTTCTGTCACTCCCGACATTAGGATCAGTCCACCTTGTGTTCTGCCAAGATTGGTGCTCATAGCCGTCACCTCCTTCGAACTGCCTGTTTCGAGTGGACATCTTAAGCTCTTTATTTCCCTTTCACATTTTCTGGTCATGGGGACTTCTATCTTCAGTTCTCCATTTTCAATGAGATCCTGGATTTTGTGTTTTAGAGACCAGCATTCCTCAGTTGCATGTCCAGGTGAGTTAGAATGGTAGAAACATATTTTGGTGGAATCATAACTTTTTATCTCGGGCTTGGCAGGAGGCAGCAACTCAGTAATCGTTTTCTGCGTAACCAACAATGCTAACACATTTTCCAATGAGCCCCCAAAGGTGTGAATACCCTTCTCCGCCTACTCTCCCCAACTTTTGGTGCCGTAGGATTTCGAGGGTTGGCCAATGTTTGGAATGTTGCTTGATATTTCTTATTTTGGAATTTGTATTCCCCCGTACGATTTTTCCTTTGGCTAAATCTTCTAGTAATTTTATCATTTCCCCTTTCTCGTCTACTCAGCATGCTTTGATCTTCTTCATTTAGCTGGCTGATCTTGATGGGAGATATTCTTACATTCTAAATAACCTCCTCTTTCTCTTGGGTTTTTGATAGTTGAGTGAAAAGCTTCCTCGTATCTTGATGTTGGCGTACTATCAGATTACCCAACAGAGTTACTTGATGCTGGATCGTATCCAATTTTTGCATCACTGTTATACCCTCCTTTGCATTTTCCAGCTATAGGACATTTGTTATGTTCTTTTGGGGGTATTCCTCCATCCTTTGTATGTATTTATGATTTGGATGCATTTCATCTCTTCCTAACCCAATCATGTTTACTCCCTCCGTATCATATGGCATCGGAAGGTTGGTGTTGACATTTGGATGGTCAGGTTGTTGGACCACAATATCGCCTTTTTCGATTAGGTTTTAGATTTTATGCTTCAAGAACCAACAATATTGTGTATCGTGTCCTGGAGATCCTGAATGGTAAGCACATCTCTAGCTAGGATTGTATCTTTTGCTTTTTGGATCCAAAGGTGGAGCCAGTTCGGTAATTTTCTTGTGATCTATTCACATCACCAATATGTTTTCAAGGGAATCACTTAGTGGAGTGGACACCCGATTTTCCGTTCTTTCAAATTTTCTCTTTCTGTCCTGGCATTGGTTGAATGCGGTTTGTTGTTGAAATGACAGATTGCCTTCTTTCTTCTAAATGGGGGGGTTATGGTTGGGTTGCCTAGATTGCCCTTGTACAATGAGGGATACTTCTTCATCGCCTTTCATAGGTATCCTTTTGGGAGCGTTCGCATAGTTGCCAGACTGTATATGCTCGAGGACTACTTTCAAGGCCGTGAGATCTTTAATCTTGCCTACTTTCAGGCCCATCTCTGTCATTTCGCCGTGTTTGATCATCTTTGAAAATGGCTTTCCTATTCCAGCTAGGATCCTCTCATAGTAAGGTGCATCTTGGATGTCTACGAAAGTCATCACCATTTCAGTTTTTGTCATATGCGGGCTGACCTGTGCTGCCTGACGTCTCCATCTTTGGGCGTATTCTCGGAAAGACTCGTTGCTTTGCTTTTTGACTTTGGTCACTTGATATCAATCTAGAGCCATTTGAAACTGGAAGCTGTATTGATTTATAAAGACATGAGCTAGCTCTTCCCAGCTATGGATTTTTGTATTGTCAAGTTAGGCATACCATGTCCTAGCCTCTCCAGTGAGACTCTTTTGAAAAAGCTGCATTCTGAGGCTTTCATTTTTAGCATAAAACTCTAGCTCGCCAATGTATACTTTCAAGTGCGTATATGGATCGCCTGCCCCATTGTACTTTTCAAACTCTGGGACTTGGAATTTGTCAGAATATCTAGCCCCTGGGAATATGCAAAGATCTGAATAGGTGACACTGCCAAGGTTTCCAGTTCCTTTTATTGAACGGATGGTTTCTTCTATTTGTCGGACTTTCCTTTGGATATCGCCAGTTTCCCGATCTTCCCTAAGATTTGTGATTTCAGGGGTTTTGTTGGTTCTTTGACTAGATCGAGGTTCAGGGATCTGTATTTCCCCCTTTTTGTCAGCACTTTGATTGCCACCCTGTAAGGAGGACTCTGTTTGATTGAGCGTTGTCAGACCATGAGTACTTTTACTTCATTCCTTTAGGAGGATAGCCAACTCTGCTATTTGATTCTGAAGTCCCTCAAACTCCTTTCGAGATACGAAACCTGATTCGTGCTGGCCATTTTCAACCATTTCAGTAAATAAGCTTTGTGCCTTTTTAGATTGTGATCTAGTAATGAGACCACTCTCACCTACAAGACGAGTAAGTAGTTTAGTCTTGATAGACACTAACCATATACATGTTATGCAATGTGTCATGTTTATGGATTTTTAAATCTTATTCTGCAAAACAGAGGTCAGTTATTTTGATGACAGGATGACATAACAAGATGTATATAACAAGGAATGTAAAATTTTATGATGATATTTACATTGTGCTCCTTTACATTGGAATTGGAAACTTGACATTGAATTGAAAGAGGAAGGCATGAAGAAGCTTCCCATCGAATTCGGTTAATCAGAGGCTGACCTATCTTAGGTTACTCTCGCGGCTTTTTGGCATGAAGGTCCCTAGGTCATCACAATCTAATAGAGGGGAAATTAATCCGATCTTTCAATTGGAGCGAATCTGGGTGGTGCATTTTCATGAGCCCCAGAGACTTAGCCGTCCCCAGAGACATTACTTATCACCGATTGGTTTGCCTCCCGGAGGAGGAATCACACAACATACATTCACATACATGGTGTCTCACTGTTATGCATATGATGACATTGGTGCGAAGCACTAATATAGGTGCGAAGCACTAAAAAAGCAGGAAAGCATTCATTCACATTCATTCAATGTAAAGACGTAGCATTCATGCATTCATTCATTATAAAGAAGCAACATTCACACATACACAGATATGAGAGTGAAATTTTTGAAAAGATTTTGAACGCGACCTAAGCCCTCTACTGTAATCCCCAGCGGAGTCACCATATGTTGACGTCGGGAAAAAATCCGCGGGTCGGGTCACAACCCGGATCTTTCTCTCTTCCTAAGTTATCTCTACCCTGACTCTTTTTATTGTGAAAAAGCTTTTGAAGGGTTGTTTAGGAAAAGGCCAGCATGTATCATGTCAATGATTTGAACGTTTGAAAGAGTCGTCAGTTGGTAGATTTGAAATGGTTGACCAACTCAACCGAGTTTTATTTAAAAGAGGCCCAATTGCTAGACACTTTCGAAACTTGATCTTTGAAATCGAAGTTTGAGCTTGGGGGCTTGGTTAAGTGTGGGAAAGGTGTTAGGCACCCCACAACTCCCGTGTAAACACAGTACCACATATTTTCAATATTTCCCTTTTTAAATCTGCAATGTGTGTGTGAATGCTAGAAGAAAATTGGGCCTATGTTTGATTGAAAGCATGTCTATGCATCATTGAACCTATATACGAAGGGTTTAATTTGATTTGCAAAAAGTCTTTGATTTGATTAGCAAAAGTGTTTGATTTGATTTGAAAAAACTTCTTTTTTTCGAAAAGATTGTCGAAGTGATGTTTTGAAAGAAGGTTTTCAAACCCTTACGCTAACATAGGAATTGAAGCATATTGATACTTTAGTTTTATCTTTTCAGCCTTAAGGCTCAATTTGAATGGTGATTGTCGGGCTGCGAAGCATCCTCGACCACAACATATATACATGTCGGTCTCTTCATGGGCAGCCATCAGAGGGACTCTGACACGACAAACCATATTTTCACTATGTTGAGACCTTAAATTCGGATAACTGTTTTAAGGTCTTTTTGTATGTATATTTTTACAGAAAAACTGGCAGGGTACATTTGTAAAGTGGAGTTTGTCCATCGTGGGAATCAGATTCTGATTAATTGGATCATGAATTCCACGATTCCTAGGCTCACATAGGGAGGCCAATAAACCTACACAGTTCAATTTTGTATAGAAATATATCCAAATATCGCCAGAACTAAGGATTCATCAGTAAATCATGGCTCGCACAAAGCCGAAGCATCTCGTTCCCACTAGATAGCGATCTAAGAGCCGCGAGGTTGCTTTTATAACTGAAAGTAGAAAAATACTAGATTTAAATAAATCTCAGCCATTCTAGCTTCCCGGTTCTGTCTGAACCTATTTTGAGCCATTTGAAAGCTAGAGTTGGCGAGATTTAAAGAAATCTAGTTAGCCTGCAGAAATGTCAGTGCCAAGTCATATCAAATGAATATTTAAAGCAACAATTTAAAACATGAGCAAAGCAATATATATATATATATATATATATATATGATTATATATATGAAAGCTGTAAAGGGCGATGGGTTTTCACACCGGTGCCCGGACTGAAATTGAAATATATATATATATATATATATATATATATATATTATAAAAGCTGTATAAAAGTCACGAAATGATCCAGGCTGGACAGAATTGAAATATATATAAAAGACAGTAAAAATGGCGATGGGATTTCACGCCTGTGCCCGGACTAAAATATAAATATATACAGAAACATAGTCAACCAGGACTGGGAAGATAACCCAGTATGGTGAATGGTGCAAAAATAGTAAAAAAAGCCACAGAATTATCCAGGCCAAACTGGAATGTAAATATATAGATATAGACAGAAAAGTAGTCTACCAAAATTGGGAAGATATCCCAGTGTGGTGAAGGCTGCTTATATATGCATAAATATATATAATAGCAGTAAAAAGGCCACAGAATGATCCAGGCCGAACTGAAATGTAAATATATATATATATAGACAGAAAAGTAGTCAAACAATGACTGGGAAGATAACCGAGTGTGATGAAGGCTGCTTATATATGTATATTTATATATAAAAGTAGTAACCTACCGCAGATTTGATATCCGGACTTGATAGAATTGAAAAGTTAGTATATATACAATTCAATATATACAAAAAAAAAAAGTTAAACCCGGACTGGGAAGATAACCCAGTCCAGAGAAGTTGCTAATAACGAAGATGCAAGTATATAAAAGCTATTGGAAGCGACGGATCATCAATCCGAGTTGTGGAAATGCCAGAAAATGCGTTTATGTACAAAAATGTACCAAAAGTTAACAAAAACGGCCACAGAACTGAGATCCGGGCATATTTAGAAAACAAAACTTGATATGCAAGTGTATAAAAGTGCGAAGAAGTAATAATAACTTTCTGAACGTAAAAATACTCATAATGGACTGCTACACGGGCTTTTTGCCAAATTATAGGTTTAAACATCCAAATCTACCGGTTATTTTCTGATATGTGGTAGTATGTGGGTATATCTACGTTTTAGAGTGAAAAACTTTGGGTTTGGAAGACAAGAAAATGGCTTGAAAATCAAACGGGCAGGAGTTCAGAGCGTTTTTGAATTGTTAAATGAGCTGGGGGTCACCTCATATATATAGGCCAGGTAGCCTCCACTCTACCTGTTGATACCTCAGGTAGAGGTGTGGCTCCATATAGCGTGGGCCCCGCAGAGAGTTCTGTCGTCTCGAAGTACGTGCACTCCGAGCAACGCGAGGTCAGATTCAAAACTTTCTAACTATTAATCAGAGCGTAAGTTTGAGGTGTGCTATATCTTTTCGGAAAGCCCTCGCCATGAGTGTTGTAATGATATGGGATAAAACCTTTTTCGAGTCCAAAAGACGGGTTCATAACTAGGTCTTCAATTCCCCGCAATTTATCCGTTGAGCTGTCTTGTGATGTTTTCACTCGGGATCAATGTTATGGTTCTTTCTGACCTTGATGGCATCAATTCAGCTTGGTTTTAACTGAATCAATTTTAAGTTGGTAAAATAACAATTTTGCACCTCCAGAGTTTATTTACTGTGCTGGCACGGTCTTCGGCTGTCTTCCCGAGGTTGTTCCCCGAGGTTTGGCTCTCAGTCGATTCTGTTTGTCCTCAGGGTTGTCTATGAGGCTGACTTGGTCCTCCCAAGGTTAACTCCGGGGATGATGTGAGGCTTCAGGTTTGTCTCTGAAGGTTAAATTGGCTTCCAGGGTTATCTCTGGGGCTGAATTGGATCTCCCAGTTATGACCGGGGATTAATTGTTCCTCTCGGGTTGTGACTAGAGCTGACTTGATATCCCGGTATTAAGACTGGGGTTGGCCTGACGTCCCGGTATTGAGATCGGGGTTGACCTGATTGCCCGATATTGAGACCAGGGTTGAACTGATGGCCTGGTATTAAGACTGGGGTTGAACTGATGGCCCGGTATTGAGACCGGGGTTGAACTGATGGCCCGGTATTGAGATTGGGATTGAACTGATGGCCCGATATTGAGATCGGGATTGAACTGATGGCCCGATATTGAGACCGGGGTTGAACTGATGGCCCGGTATTGAGACCGGGGTTGAACTGATGGCCTGGTATTGAGACCGAGGTTGAACTGATGGCCCGATATTGAGACCGGGGTTGTTTGTTGTCCCGGTATTGGTGACCGGAGTTGAGTTGACATCCCAATACTGGTGATCGGGGCTGTGGTTGTCCTGATATTGGTGACCGGGGTTGAGTTGACATTCCGATATTGGTGATCGGGGCTGAGTTAACGGTTTTTCCCTCTAGCAGGGTTAGTACCAGGAATGCAAAAATTTTGAGTGTCTACAAGAAATAAAAAGGCCACAGAATGATCCAGGCCGAACTGGAATATAAATATATATATATAGACATAAAACTAGTCAACCAAGACCGGGAAGATAACCCAGTGTGGTGAATGTTGCTTATATATGCATAAATATATATATAAGAAGTAAACTACCATGGATTTGACATCCGGGCTTGACAAAATTGAGAAGTTAGTACATATACAGCTGAATATATACAAAAAAGCCAAACCCAGACTGGGAAGATAACCCAGTCTGGCGAAGTTGCTCAATACGAAGATGCAAGTATTTAAAAGCTGTTGGAAGTGACGGATCGTCAATTCGAGTTGTAGAAATGCTAGAAAATGCGTTTAGGTACTAAAATGTACCAAAAGTTAACAAAAACGGCCACGGAACTGAGTTCCGGGCATATTTAGAAAATGAAAATTGATATGCAAGTGTATAACAGTGCGAAGAAGTAATAATAACTTTTTGATCGTAAAAATACTCACAATGGGCTGCTACACGGGCTTTTTGCCAAATCGTAGGCTTTAAACGTCCAAATCTACCTGTTATTTTTTGATATGTGGTAGTATGTGGGTATATCTACGTGTTATAGTGAAAAAATTTGGGTTTGGAAGACAAAAAAATAGTTGGAAAACCAAACAGGCAGAGGTTCGGAGCATTTCTGAATTATTAAATGAGCTAGGGGTGCACTCATATATATAGACCAGGTGGAATTAGCTTTATCTGCGGCTGCCTCCACTCTACCTGTGGCTCCACGTGGCAGGTAGAGGTGGTGGGCCCTGTTGCATCGAAGTGCGTTCACTCTAAGTAATTTGATGTCAGATTCAAAACTTTTTAACTTTTGATCGGAGAGTCCGTTTGAGGCGTGCTATATCTTTTCGGAAAGCCCTCGCCGAGAGAGTCGCAATGACATGGGATAAAACCTTTTCTGAGTCCAAAAATACGGGTTTATTACCAGGTCTTCATTTCCCCGCAGTTTGTCCGTTGAGCCGTCTTGCGCTATTTTCACTTGGGATCAATGTCATGGTTCTTTCTGACCTTAGTGGCATCAATTTGGCTTACGTTTGATCGAATCGACTTTAAGTTGGTAGAATAAATATTTTTCCCCTCCCAGGGTTGTTTACTGTGCAGGCACGGCTTCGGCTGTCTTCCTGGGGTTGTTTCCCGAGGTTTGGCTCCCAGCTGATTCTGTTTGTCCTTAGGGTTGTCTCCGAGACTAACTCGGTCCTCCAAAGTTTAACTCCGGGGATGATGTGATACTTCGGGTTTGTCTCTGAAGGTTGAATTGGCTTCCGAGGGTTATCTCTAGGGCTGAACTGGATCTCCCGGTTGTGACCGGGGCTTAACTGTACCTCCCGGGTTGCGACCAGGGCTAAATTGATATCCCGATATTAAGACCAGGGATGGCCCAGTATTGTGACCGGGGTTAACCTAAGGGCCCGGTACTAAGACTGGGGTTGACCTGATGGCCCGGTATTGAGACCGGGATTGAACTGATGGCCCGGTATTGAGATCGGGGTTGAACTGATGGCCCGATATTGAGACCGGGGTGGAATTGATGGCCCAGTATTGAGACCGGGGTTGAACTGATGGCCCGATATTGAGACCGGGGTTGAACTGATGGCCCGATATGGAGACCGGGGTTGAACTGATGGCCCGATATTGAGACCGGGGTTGAACTGATGGCCCAGTATTGAGACCGGGGATGTAGTTGTCCCGGTATTAGTGACCGGAGTTGAGTTGACATCCCGATATTGGTGATCGGGGCTATGGTTGTCCCGGTATTGGTGACCGGGGTTGAGTTGACATCCTGATATTGGTGATCGGGGATTTAGTTGTCCCGGTATTAGTGACCGGGGTTGAGTTGACATCCCAATATTGGTGATCGGGGCTGAGTTGACGGTTTTGCCCTTCTATAAGGTTAGTACCAGGAATGCAAAAATTTTGAGTGTCTACAGATGCCCCTTTTTATCATGTTTATGCAATGCAATGGAATGAACATAATAAAGATTTACTAGACACTTGAAATATGACAAGATATTAATGATGCAAATTGCAATGCAATGATTGTTAAAATGTTTTTGCAAATCGCATTTCGCACTTCTCAAATCGCGTATCGCATCGTAAATCGCATTGCCTCGCAAATCTCTTACCCTTACCGGTACATGCGTTGGGGCTGATCTCAATGGTTGACTTTCATCAGTGCTGCTGATGTCTATGCTGGTGTTGACTCCAACGGTTTGATTTGTAGCGCCCCCAAATCCGGGTCCCCAGAACCTCGAACCTGGTACGTTACGGTACTTCATCATCATGCATATTCTATAAACTAATGCAGAACAAATAAACATAAATTATTTATTTCACATGATTCTATAACATTTCCCAAGGTCTATTAACCTTAACTGAATACATACCTTTAATAATTAAAAAGGTTTACATAAGATAACTAAATAGTTATTCGTGCATAACAATATATTATTATACTTTGATCTTGTCCTTTGTCTTTCTTTAAGCCTTCGTCTTAATCTGAAATTTATTATCATAATATAGCAAGGGTGAGGAACAATTTTTCCCAGCAAGTTTAAGTTCAATGAAGATATATCATGATTGAAAGAAAGAATAAGCTTTCAAGTTTTCAACAATATAATAATTGGTGAAAGAGCATGAATCAACATGTCAATAACTGAATGACTGAATCAATAATGTTTAATGTCACAAGAACCATGAACAACTTTAACTGAACCTTAGGGTAATGAAGGTGATCAGCCTTTCATACTTGATGAACGTATGCAACATGCACTAAGTGCGAATCAATAATCAGTATGGACGTGAATAATCATCAATAATCATTCACTAACATTCTTTGAAATATAACTCGAGTTTGAGTTAGGGAACTTGCTCAATAAAAGAGTATAGGAACTTGCTCAATAAAAGAGTATAGGAACTTGCCTGTATCGTCGATTACTGCTACGCAATCTAATTTAATCTCTTTATTGAAAAGACCTATCAGTTATAAGATTGATCTTTAAATTAGTATAACATGCTTATCTTATAATACTATTACTTTAAAAGTAAACTATCTAACACTTAACCACATAGTTAAATATTAGATAACACTTTATCATCATACATATTCACAAGTCTAAACCTAGCACACATCGAGTCTTTAATGGCATTCAATATAGTATACTGAGTGGTTTTCCACAAACAACCAACAAATTAGTTTTTATCTCGTCTACACTGTTTTCATAGTGAGTTAGATCGGTTACTAATTCGTATATACCTTCCCCATATGAAGGAATCGTTTAGCCCAGCTACTATACATCAACCATTAAATGGTACGATTGCACTACCTTAGACTTAACACTTATTTTATCATAAAACTTGTGAATTAACACTTAATCTTTTTATTTTATAAGTCCCTCATAATCTAGTAAGCCAAATACCTAATCCAGCAACCTAGATTCAAATAACTTGTTCTTTCCCAACACAACGAAACTGACATAACTAATCCAGCAACCTAGATTCAAACTAAATTTCAATTTAGTAAACTATTTTCCAATCCAGCAGACTGGATTCAACTGACCTCCAATCCAGCAAGCCTGGATTCAAACTGACATCCAATCCAGCAAGCCTAGATTCAACTAACATCTAATCCAGCAAGCCTGGATTCAACTTACATCCAATACAGCAAGCCTGGATTCAAATAACCTCTAATCCAGCAAGCCTGGATTAAACTTACATCCAATACAAGAAGCCTGGATTGACAAAACATACTTATCCAATAACCTGGATTATCTAAATAGACCAATCCAACATTCTGAATTATCCAAACAGACAATTCCAGCAACTTGTTGGCCAATCCAGCAAACCAGATTGTAATCCAGTGTTGGTCCGATTAGATGATGACACAATTAACGCGCAAGTATACGCGGCCAACGAGTAATAAAGAGTGAGTAAAGATATCGTTCCCACGAGGAATTAACAGATAAAAGGTCGCCAAAGCATTTGCACATAATCATTTCAGTCTTATTTAAACGGGTGGTAAAGAGAAGGAATTAAAACTACTTTAAACTAGGCAAGGAAGTAAACTTAAACTACTTAATCCAAGAGTAAAATCAGATAATGAAGATAAGAGATTCCAATTTCCCCTAATGATTCGTCTAAGTCGACACACTTCCAATTAGGTCAAATTAATCATTAAAGTTGTTAGCCGAGAACACGAAGCTAAGAGAAGGCCATCTTTTGATGCACCTAATCGATATCACGTGCAATCCACAGATGATAGAATGCACAAGAACACCCACATTATCTAAACCCCTATCTGTCTATGGAGTTTACAAATAAATAGGGTTTAAGGTCAAGTCCTCTATTGTCTACGAGCGGCACTTCGGTATATGTCTATCCTAAGCACAAATCATACGTCCAACGCCATGTGAACGTATAATCGCCCGCTGTTATGATTAGATCTAAACCCACATTTCGTCTTTCAATCCCATGTGGGTTATCACAGTAATTGGTCATGACTAAATTAAGCAATGAAAGCATACATCGCAATAGACAAACATATAGTAATCAAATAACACCATCATGGAAGGAATATCAAATTAAACTACTCATTAGGTTCCATTGAAATCTCAAAATATGATTTAAGTCATAGACAACTCGAATATATTATCCACAAGTAGATTATACATTATCCAAATACAAATTGAATACAAGGAGAGTGAAGAGATAGAAATTGCAAATCTTTGTTCTTTCTCCAAGTGTGGATCTTCAATGTCAATCTCTTGCTTCAATCTTCTTCTCTAATCTAACCCTAGAATCTAACTAACTTACTAAACCCTAATCTATCACTAATCTACTCCTAATCTATACAAGAAATATAAGGAAAATGGAAGAACAAGCTAGGGCTAGGGCTTAAGGCCAATATTTGATGCTTTTTCTTGCCCAAAACGAGCCCCCTTATATCCCACTCAAAAGCCAAGTCCCGTTCAATTGAAAAGTCAAGTCTGGCACAGCTGGAGACTGGCACGGCCGCGCCTCAAAAATGCACTAGAATCCGCGCGCCCGCGCCAAGGCTTTTCTGCTGCAGAGTCCTCTGGTAAAATGGCCATAACTTTTGATCCGGGAGGAGTTACAAAGACTGCCACCTATCAAATCGAAGCTATCGAAGAGCACTACAACTTTCATTCTTTAAGTATTGAGAAATAATGGATGGATTAAGGCTGAAATTGAGCTCCAAGTGACAGTTGTGCAATAGAAACCCAAAATCGTGGAGTTTAACGTCCGCTGGTATACGGGGCATAACTCTCGCCTCCGAACTCCGATTGGGATGATTCAAGATGTTCCAGAAAGCCTAGAAGACGCTCTACAATATGAACTAAGCTCCAATCCAAGAACATAAAATGAACATAAAACCCCCCAAATGATATCCGGATTGTATTTCCTTCCCATTTTTGCTTCACATGCCATTCTTGCTCCTTTTGGCCTCTAGACTCGTGGCATCACCTTCATTGCTTCCTCACCTATGCTATCTTCATTCTTTAAGCCCATTTCAGTGTTTTGCCCCATTTAAGCGTTCTTTTGCCCTTTTAAGCTCAATTTGCACCCGGAGAGTTTATAAACCTGAAAATCACAAAACAAAGCAAAAACACATAAAACACATAACGATACTTGAGTTTAAGCAACAGAATGAGTTGGTTACTATCCGAATAAGTGGTCATAAAAGAAACTTATCAAATACCCCCAAACTTAAACATTGCTTGCCCTCAAGCAACCAAAAAAAACTAAACAAAAGATGCAATGCAGTATCTATAATGTATGCAACCTACGCTATCATGAATGCGAATCCAAGTTCCCAGCCAGTATTGAACTTTCAAAGCAATGCCTCAGAAAACCACAAGATAGTCGAACAGATAAGCTACCCAAAACAAGACCATAAGGCATATTCTGCAAATCCAAAACTGTCAGCACTGATGTATTGTGCGTTGTATGCCTAGCAACCATTAGATATGCATTTAGACAAATAATTCACATACTATGCTTCTTAGGGGAAAAATAAGATTTAACTTAAGAAAGACAGCAAATCATATAAGTTCTAACTAAACCATTTATTACTAGAGTTAAGAGTCAACAGGGGGTTTTCATTAAGCTTTTATTACTCACGAGGGCGTATTCGCACTTTCCCGTGTACACATTCGACTGTGCAATGCCTAGTCCTCTTAGGCTTTTCAATGATATTCATGTAGCGAGCTTTCGACCAACGACTCCCAGACCAGACGACCTTAGGGCGCTGGGTGTAGAAACACCCCGAGAGAATACTTGCTCGAATATCAAAGGCCACAGAACTCGACGTAGCTAATGTGTTTATTCTATTTTTTTCTTTTTCAATGCATTTTCTTTTATTTTCTTTTTCTTTTTCTTTTCCTGCAAGGGAGTGCGTCTTACGCTCCATCTCCCCGCATATATCATGCATGGCCCCTGTTTCCCCCAAACTTAAGCTTTTAACAGTCTAGTTATTATTATATGCGAACTGAAACTCTTTCGTTAAAACACAAATTTACCACCAGAAGACAAGTATGTGAACATTTAAACTTAGCATGTTATGATGGTTACTCTATCGTGCTTACTAGTTACACAGTATCTGACAGGTAAGGATTTACATATATGACCATGAAATCAAGCTTAAGTCTCAAATTAGTTCAACAATCAAGTGATTTCAGTTTCTTCACAGGCAACATACATAACTAACCAACTGAAAACGGGATTCATGCAGTATGCTATAACATAGAATGCAAAAACAAAAGAAAAATTTTAAAATTTTCACAAATTTTAACTATTTACAACCTACATGCACTATATGAACTAACTTACATGCAATGAACTATTTATATGCAAAACATGAAATGAATTACCTATATGCAAAATAAACACCAATACCCCCAAACTTAAACTGTTCAATATCCTCATTGAAGGTAAAGGTAAAAAGAAAGAAACTCCCCTATTTGGCTTCTTATACTGCATGAAATGAAGTGGCGCCCTCTCAGAAGTTTTCCTGTCTCATCTCTGCTCTTGGTAAAATAAACTCCGCTCAACACTATACTCAACGAACCAACCCAGCTCCATATCAATCTTACTCTGCTAGAGATTCCACACTCAATGTCTCAATTGATCAGGTTGAGAGGATGAGGTGGATGGGAATTGGTACTTTGGATTGAAGAGGTAGGAGGTTTTCAAAACTAAGGCTTGTAGTCGGGGGGATTGCATTAAGGAACTGAGAGTTTGGGATTAAAAGGACTGAGACTTGGGGGCTGCTAATAATTGACATGAAGTGGTACCCCCCAAAATCTGCAGGATATTTCCCAAGACAGGCCCAGTTTATGTGTGGCGCGGCCGTGCGTGGTAATGCCTTGGATTGGGCGCAGCCGCGCAAACCATTAGATTTTGTTGCTGTAGATTTTTGGCATGAACTGGGTTGGCTTTTGCTTTTCATTCATTCTGAGCAGCCCTGAAATACGCAGACAATACTTATTAAGCCCTCCTAGACTAACAAAAGTATATAAAATCTATTTACATCAAGAGAATGAACATGGAAAGATATATGCATTTATATTCCCAAAAATTCTCCAAAGGCGTATATGCAATGCAAGAGCGTCAAAAGTATGCTATAAGCTCTGTAATCCCAAAAATATACGCATTCATGCCTAAGTTTAAAAATGTAGGCAATGAACTCCTAATTCCTACAGTATGCAAAAATTTAAACTAAATATTAACTAATAAGAATTAAACGAGGGGGAGGAAAATGTGATAGAAAGCATGTAAATGGAAAATTAAACAAAGAGATAAAGAGAGGGATGATGGGAAGTAGGTAATGGAGAATTAAACAAAGAGAGAGAGAAATGATGGGGTGCCTCCCATCTAGCGCTTGATTTATAGTCCTCTAGCTCGACTGTGTCTGCCCACTGCTACCCAACTCCCCGACGATACTGGAGAACCCCTCCATCCATCAGAATAGTTGTGTGACTTTGGCGGCTTCCCAGTAGGAGCGGATGCAGATTTAAACTACCTAGCATTAGATAAGTAAAAGAATTCCCCGTCCTGAAGGTTGGGGAGCTAGGCAAGGGTTCCGTTATGTAGGTGAAATGATCGGGGCATGGAGGTATAGACCACACAACGGACTCTTCTTCTATTTTCTTTTCTTCTGACCACCATGGTTTGAAGTTCACGGACTCTCTCATGTCATAGAGATCCGTATCTGTAATGTGGCTACCAAGGGGGCAAGGGTGTGCAAACTTGACTGGCTTGTTCCACTCAGGCGGAGGAGGCTCGTGGGGGATTGTCACTGTTGGTTCACATTCATACTCCATAGCCCCAATTGGCTCCTCGATATCCATTACCTTTCGCTCATCCAGTTCCAAGGGCACCTCAGGCTCTTCATCAGTATATGCATCCATCTCATAGCACCAATCTTTTTGAGGGTCATAACTCACGGCTTCAGTCATTGGAGGTACAAAATCTTGCACTGTTGTCTCTTGTTCACATACCTCCTCCTTTCTTAATACCGTGCTAATCTGCTCCACCCAAATCTGAAGATCCTCAATCGATTGCTCTTGCTCAATCAAGGTCTCCTCTGTCGAAGCTATGGAATTCCCCCACATAATTTCCAATCCTTCCTTTTTTGTTTCAGCCTCGGGCTCCATGTACTGATGCTCATTGGTAGGAGTGTTGTGGATTAGGGCCATCTGATTTTGGAAGTTCTGGCTTGATTGCTCTTGGCTCCTAAGCCTCTCCTCTTGGCTTTCTAAGCTTTTATACATGAATTCCATTGGAGACTGTTCTCCTTGTAAACATGGGGATTGATATGGGGGTTCTGGTGCATAAGTTGTACTTGGCTCATATTATTCTTGATAGCTTACAGTATGATTTTGCATCCCTTGTTCATCCTCTATCATCACGGCCTTGCTAATCTTCTCTGCCCAGTTCTGAATACTCTTGAATGACTTCTGTTGCTCATTCAAGATGTCCTTTAGTGATTCTATGCCACTTCCTTCCTCCAAGCTTGCATTTTCTGTGTCACCCTCAAAATTGTGTTGAGGCTCGTAAACTAGAGTCTGGAAGGTGCATTCTGGGGCGTATGCGGGATTTGGATCCCAGTGTTGGTCATGATAGTAGTCTGATGAAGGGTTTAGGTGATACCCCCAATCTTGTTGATAAGTGGGATAAGGTTCGGTGTAGGAATAACCACCCTCATACTGCTCCTGTCCATAACTGATAGGCTCCTGATGGCTCGCGTAGCTCCCAGCACCGTGGTCATAGGTCACTACTGTCTCTCGATTCTGCTAAGTTGAGACAGTATCCAGCTTCCTCGAGAGAACCTCTAGCTGTGCTGAAAGTGTTGCAATTGGGTTGACGCCATCAGTGTATGCCTCCCTTGGTTGCTCTTGCCTTGTACCATTCCATGGATAGAAATTTAAGTCCACTGTACCTGAAAAGAGAATATGAGAAGAGAATTAAACAAAATAAAAAAACTATTTAAAGTAAGACTAATTTGATTTAAACTAATGTTGGCAAACAGTTATCCAAATAATTCCCCGGTAACGGCGCCAAAAACTTGTTGGTCCGATTAGATGATGACACAATTAACGCGCAAGTATACGCGGCCAACGAGTAATAAAGAGTGAGTAAAGATATCGTTCCCATGAGGAATTAACAGATAAAAGGTCGCCAAAGCATTTGCACATAATCATTTCAGTCTTATTTAAACGGGTGGTAAAGAGAAGGAATTAAAACTACTTTAAAATAGGTAAGGAAGTAAACTTAAACTACGTAATCCTAGAGTAAAATCAGATAATGAAGATAAGAGATTCCAATTTCCGCTAATGATTCGTTTAAGTTGACACATTTCCAATTAGGTCAAATTAATCATTAAAGTTGTTAGCCGAGAACACGAAGGTAAGAGAAGGCTATCTTTGGATGCACCTAATCCATATCACGTGCAATCCACAGATGATAGAATGCACGTGAACACCCACATTATCTAAACCCCTATATGTCTATGGTGTTTACAAATATATAGGGTTTAAGGTCAAGTCCTTTATTGACTACGAGCGGCACTTCGGTATATGTCTATCCTAAGCACAAATTATACGTCCAACGCCATGTGAACGTACAATCGGCCGCTATTACAATTAGATCTAAACCCACACTTCGTCTTTCAATCCCATGTGGGTTATCACAGTAATTGGTCATGACACAATTAAGCAATGAAAGCATACATCGCAATAGACAAACACATAGTAATCAAATAAGACCATCATGGAAGGAATATCAAATTAAACTACTCATTAGGTTCCATTGAAATCTCAAAATATAATTTAAGTCATAGACAACTCGAATATATTATCCACAAGTAGATTATACATTATCCAAATACAAATTGAATACAAGGAGAGTGAAGAGATAGAAATTGCAAATCTTTGTTCTTTCTCCAAGTGTGGATCTTCAATGTCAATCTCTTGCTTCAATCTTCTTCTCTAATCTAAGCCTAGAATCTAACTAACTTACTAAATCCTAATCTATCACTAATCTACTCCTAATCTATACAAGAAATGTAAGGGAAATGGAAGAACAAGCTAGGGCTAGGGGCTTAAGGCCAATATTTGATGCTCTTTCTTGCCCAAAATGAGCCCCCTTATATCCCACTCAAAAGCCAAGTCCCATTCAATTGAAAAGTCAAGTCTAGCACAACTGGAGACTGGCGCGGCCACGCCCAAAAATGCACTAGAATCAGGGCGCCCACGCCAAGGCTTTTCTACTGCAGAGTCTTCTGGTAAAACGGCCATAACTTTTGATCCGGGAGAAGTTACGAGGCCTGCCACCTGTCAAATCGAAGCTATCGAAGAGCTCTACAACTTTCATTCTTTGAGCATTGAGAAATAATGGATGGATGAAGGCTGAAATTGAGCTACAAGTGATAGTTGTGCAATAGAAACTCAAAACTGTGGAGTTTAACGTCAGTTGGTATACGGGGCATAACTCTCGCCTCCGAACTCCGATTGGGATGATTTAAGATGTTCTGGAAAGCCTAGAAGATGCTCTATAATATAAACTAAGCTAAAATCCAAGAACATGAAATGAACATAAAATCCCCCAAACGATGTCCGGATTGCATTTTCTTCCCATTTTTGCTTCACATGCCATTCTTGCTCCTTTTGGCCTCTAGACTCGTGGCATCACCTTCATTGCTTCCTCACCCATGCTATCTTCATGCTTTAAGCCCATTTTAGTGCTTTGCCCAATTTAAGCATTCTTTTGCCCTTTTAAGCTCAATTTGCATCCGGAGAGTTTATAAACCTGAAAATAACAAAACAAAGCAAAAACACATAAAACGCATAACGATGCTTGAGTTTAAGCAACAGAATGAGTTGGTTACTATCCGAATAAGTGGTCATAAAAGCCACTTATCATCTAGCAAATTGGATTCCAATCCAGCAAAATGGATTCTCCTTTTTTTAACCTAATTATCTTATTATTTTTTTATCTTTTGGCCACACACATATACATATATTCCATACACAAAAATAAATTTTCAATTTTCTTTAGTATTTTTCAAAAATCCATTTCTAGTTAATTCATTAAGAAATTAACTACCTCATGTTTAACTCCAGAAATTTCCAACTTTTGGCGGGATCTTACACGTATTAATGTTAACTTGCAGTTTAAATTTCGTGGCCATCAGAGTTATAGAACTCCGGTTATAGCGATTTTCGTCTAAAAAATCTAAATATTGAAATGGTCATAACTTGGACAATTTAAGTCAGAATGAGCTCATTTTTAGACACAAGCTACTTTATAACATATATTTTAATGTCTCAAAATATTGGAATTTATTTCATAATTTAAGTGGACGAAACTACCCCTGGAAAATTTGGACAGCAAGCTTTTTATCATTTTCAGTTTTTTCCAACTTTGCTAACAACTGTCCAGACGGAAATCTACAAAGAATTTTTTAGTGATTGAACTTGGATCTATTAGAAGACTCATAGATCTAACTCCAAAAATTGACCACACTCAAAAATTCAAAATTGAATGAGAGTTATGATCGTTTGAATTTCAAGTTCCGTTTTCTCACAAATCTGATTTTTCCATCCTTAGAGATTTTTAAGAAAACTTCTAGATCTCTTGATCAATCACACAATACTCATCATAAATTATCATAATACCTCATAAAATTCCTTAAACACAAGGATCTACCATGATCCTTTATTAATTTCATCAAACCCAAACACATCATACTTTAGGCTAGGAAAATTAGAGTTTTCTAACTTTTAAAGCATAGTTTTCTTTTTCTTGCTTTTGATCTAACTTTTGATCATCAAAAGTGATAGATCTACACATAACACACTCAATAATATGTAGATCTATGGTTTTAGAGTTTTGAAACTTTAGATCCACGTTTTGATTCTAAATAACAAACATAAATTATATAAGATATTTAGGATTTATACCTTGCTTGCATGCTTCCTTCTCCTCTCTTGTTTCCCTCCCATGGAGGTCCTTTCTCTCTCCTCTCCTCCCTCTCATGGCTGCCGAACTCACCCTTCTTTCCTCTCTCTATCTCATGTTTTTTTTTTCTTTTCTTCTTTCCTTTCTATTTCTCTCTTTCTTTTCCTTTTTTTTATCTTCTTATCTTTCTTTCTTCCTATCTTTACTTTCTTCTCTTTCCTTATCTTTACAAAGTCTATCCACTATCCATCTCTCTCTCCCTAATCATTACAAGAGATAAGACCACATGATGGCTTGTTTATTAGTGTGACACTTGAAAAGTAAAGATAAGAATAAATAAAAATGTAATCATTACATTTCATTTCCTTATCTCCTCTCCATATGGGCCGGCCATGTGGCCCTTTATTGTCCCCATTTTATTTTCTTTTTAATGTCATATAATGCTTTATTATTTCCAAAATGACCCTTTTTAATTGGGCTAAAAGTCTTGAGCTTTCATTAAATCATTTAGGCTTGCACCTTTTTCCTTGTTTTACTTACAAACAAAAATGAATTTGGGCTTCCACCCATAATTAAATTGGACTATTATTAAACTTGTCCCATACATGATATATTGGGCTAAAATAATAATTTAATTACTATTAAATCAATTTATCTACAAGTCTCATACTTAATTAAATAATTGGGCTCCTTAAATAATATAACCTCCTTAGTCCATTAAATCTTAATTCACTTGAACTCTATTTAAATTCTTGGGCTATGATATTATTATAGTCCAATACTTTTAATTCTATTTTACCTTAATTATTTAATTAAGGTTTTCATTTCCCACCTTTGAAAATAAATTCCTTACTCATGCCTATTTGATTTCATAACCCAATTAGACTTGGTTTACTTAGGTTATAAAAATTAATTATTTGAGATGTATAAAATAAATCTCTTAGGGTTAGTATATATTTTTATATACTAACATTCTCCCATATTATAACCCCTTAGGTTATTTAATTATCATACCTAGTATATATATTAGGTTACATAACTTTATTCTTAATTCTCTTTTATATACAAAATAAATGTATACACATTATATAATGTATATTTATTTAATCACATACATAGTTCACATAAATCACAACGTATTCCACTTTTAACTCCAATTTTGACTTCTCCATAAAAGTCAACTATTGACTTTGACCAAAAAGTCAACCCTTACACATTTTATGTTTATTGTCATTTCTAACTAAACTTGACGTTCTGGACCCAATCGAGCAGTCCGTGCCTCGAAATTCTATCTCTAACTCAAATTTTGAGTTTTAACTTACTCTATTTTTATTGCTAATCATATTAGCTAAAAACTTTATACTTATTCACCTTCTTATTTGCCAATCAAGGCCAACATTCAAACTATGTTAATTACTAACATAGTTTTATTTTGATTCTCATATCCCTACCGTAATTCATCAGTCTTCTTGCTAAAATATATAGCACATTACTAAGTATATATATATATATATATATATATATATATTTCTATACATATACTCATCTTTCTTCAAGTACATATAGATCCATTTCTAGGATTTGAAATTTTATAACCCATATTTTCTCTATTCTCGTTCAAATAGTAAATCATATAGGTTTTACTTAAAATTTTTAAATAAATCCTCAAATTTTCATCTAGGTTTTATTCTTTAACCTTTATTTTAATCATTTAAGATTTTATAAATTTTCGGGTTGTCACATTCACCCCTTCTTCTATGTATTTCGTCCTCATAATTACTGTCTACTAATCCCTACTACTTTTATTCATCAAAACTAGGTTTTCAACTTGGCCTTTATCTAATTTCATACTCAATTTAATGATTACATATTGCTTCCTTCTCTGAGGAGCTCTACTACCATCACATTCTTCCATGACTTCTCTCTAAGGAGTTAAAACTTTTCATATAGGGCTGAGGGGTCATATAGACCATGAACTCTCAGGTTTAACGGTATTCACCGTAACTAAATCTAAAACATGATGTGGTAGGTATGTTTACAATCACAAAGAATGTAAACTACCGATGCTAGTACTTTAGGTAATTTGCCTATCGTACGCTTACGTTATGTATAACGTATTAATCTTGTTAGCGACTATTTGCGCTACTAGATTAGATTATTTTATCCAATCGGCATATCCCTTTTATTCGGGGTTGTTCACCTCAGACTTAGCATAAGAGTCCTTACCAAAACAATTTGGCTCGGGATAAATTCTCAAAGAGATACTTGAATTTTTATAAATATTTGTCTAGCTGAATCAATTAGCTTATACGTATACCAATAATTCGAATATCAATCGAAACATGTATCTGGCCAAATCCAATTGGCACTTAACTTTTCTTTAAAATTATGAAAATCATTTTATGACATCATAATACCGCACTATATTTACAGTCCGTTTAAGGATTTTGTCATTTTATGACTTTGTCATACTACATCGTACCATAGTGGGTTGACGATCCTTAGATCACATCCAACACTAGGTAATTCTGCATTGATAACTCCATCATTTTATCATCTCTGCACCAGGTTTAATGATGCATTAATGATACATAAAATACAATTTGATAAATTTCAAATCATTTTCGTCTAGCCAAAACAATTAGCATAGACTTTTCTTTTAAACAGTTCAAAACCATTAAAAATCATTTTTAATGTTATCATATCACAACCGGTAAAGATGTGTTAGTGGTACGAAGCCCATTTTTACACAATTGTAACCATGTGCTACTGATAACAAAAATTCATTTATATTTTTAAAGGCACATCAGTGCAAATTTAGCTTGATTTCAAAAATTTGAAATCTAGCATAGCTAGAAGATTTGAAATACCTATGCTTCCATCATCTACATCAATTCTTCTAATGATCAATTGCTTAATAATTCTATCTATTAAAAATCCTCAATCTTTCATTCACAATTTTCCTATACCCCCGTATAGTTCATCAAACATACCATACATTATGAGTTTAGGAACTTACCACAATTATATGGGTTTAGGAACTTATCCTAGTCAAACCAAAGTCGTCCATTCGCTGAGGGGTTCCACCATACGATTCTGAGTCACGAACTTACCATACGTATGAGTTTAAAGAACTCGCACCTAATCTTATATTCTCTACCTATCTGTTATACACATGAGAAAAGAATCACCTTCTCATCATACATATAGTGAATAGCGCGACACCGACATTTCAATTATTTTCAAAATGAAAAACTAAGTAGTCGTTAGACCAAGCACAAAATCCCCGCCCATACAAAGGTTTGTATAACTCAGCTATCACATGAGTCCTCAATCGAAATCCCACATAATCTTAATCTCCTCTTTGCTCAATACGAATTTCATTTAATCCGTATCTAATCATTTTCAACTCTTTTGAGTTTAACTCGTACTATTTCATAGTACCATATTCGTATAGTGATTCTGCTATAAAGTCTTCAATCAATAGATTGATCATCTGTCCTCCTATGACCTCATCAGATCACGTTGTGATCTCTTCTTATAATCGTGTTATATTACGATTCTTTACTATCTTAGGATCGTTTTATTTTACGATCTTTTTTCCCTTTAATCAAATTATATTATGATTTTACACTTTTAGTTTTTTAGACTCTATCTATTCATTACTACTGATCATCTTTATTATCAGAGTTAGGTAGCTCTGGATCTTTATTACTTGTCATGATTCTTCTTTGAATCTTATTGACTTATTAATACCTTGCCCAAATTAATCTCTTAGGACTTAAACTCTATTTGAGTTTATTCCTATTCTTCATATCTGCGTTAAAACCTAATGTAACACTATCTAAGGTTTATAACCTACAGCTCTGATACCAAATGTAGAGCCCCCAAATCCGGGTCCCCAGAACCTCGAACCTGGTACGTTACGGTACTTCATCATCATACATATTCTATAAACTAATGCGGAATAAATAAACATAAATTATTTATTTCACATGATTCTATAACATTTCCCAAAGTCTATTAACCTTAACTGAATACATACCTTTAATAATTAAAAAGGTTTACATAAGATAACTAAATAGTTATTCATGCATAACAATATATTATTATACTTTGATCTTGTCTTTGTCCTTCTTCAAGCCTTCGTCTTAATCTGAAATTTATTAACATGATATAGCAAGGGTGAGCAACAATTTTGCCCAGCAAGTTTAAGTTCAATGAAGATATATCATGATTGAAAGAAAGAATAAGCTTTCAAGTTTTCAACAATATAATAATTTGTGAAAGAGCATGAATTAACATGTCAATAACTAAATGACTGGATCAATAATGTTTAATGTTACAAGGACCATGAACAACTTTAACTGAACCTTAGGGTAATGAAGGTGATCAGCCTTTCATACTTGATGAACATATGCAACATGCACTAAGTGTGAATCAATAATCAGTATGGATGTGAATAATCATCAATAATCATTCACTAACATGCTTTGAAATATAACTCGAGTTTGAGTTAGGGAACTTGCTCAATAAAAGAGTATAGGAACTTGCTCAATAAAAGAGTATAGGAACTTGCCTGTATCGTCGATTACTGCTACGCAATCTAATTTAATCTCTTTATTGAAAAGACCTATCAGTTATAAGATTGATCTTTAAATTAGTATAACATGCTTATCTCATAATACTATTACTTTAAAAGTAAACTATCTAACACTTAACCACATAGTCAAATATTAGATAACACTTTATCATCATACATATTCACAAGTCTAAACTTAGCACACATCGAGTCTTTAATAGCATTCAATATAGTATTCTGAGTGGTTTTCCACAAACAACCAACAAATTAGTTTCTGTCTCATCTACACTGTTTTCACAATGAGTTAGATCGGTTACTAATTTGTATATACCTTCCCCATATGAAGGAATCGTTTAGCTCAGCTACTATACATCAACCATTAAATGGTACGATTGCACTACCTTAGACTTAATACTTATTTTATCATATAACTTGTGAATTAATACTTAATCTTTTTATTTTATAAGTCCTTCATAATCTAGTAAGCCGAATACCTAATCCAGAAACCTAGATTCAAATAACTTATTGTTTCCCAACACAACAAAACTGACATAACTAATCCAGCAACCTAGATTCAAACTGAATTTCAATTTAGTAAACTATTTTCCAATCCAGCAGGCTGGATTCAACTGACCTCCAATCCAGCAAGCCTGGATTCAAACTGACATCCAATCTAGCAAGGCTGGATTCAACAAACATCTAATCCAGCAAGCCTGGATTCAACTTACATCCAATACAACAAGCTTGGATTCAACTAACCTCTAATCCAGCAAGCCTGGATTCAACTTACATCCAATACAGCAAGTTTGGATTGACAAAACATACTTATCCAGTAACCTGGATTATCTAAACAAACCAATCCAGCATCCTGAATTATCCAAACAGACAATTCCAGCTACTTGTTGGCCAATCCAACAAACCAGATTGTAATCCAGCAAATTGAATTTCAATCCAGCAAACTGGATTCCTCTTTTTTTAACCTAATTATCTTATTATTTTTTTATCTTTTGGCCACACACATATACATATATTCCATACACAAAAATAATTTTTCAATTTCCTTTAGTATTTTTCAAAAATCCATTTCTAGTTAATTCCTTAATAAATTAACTACCTCACACTTAACTCCAGAAATTTCCAACTCTTGGCAAGATCTTACACATATTAATGTGAACTTTCAGTTTAAATTTCGTGGCCATCGGAGTTATAGAACTCCGATTATAGCGATTTTTGTCCGAAAAATCCAAATATTAAAATGGTCATAACTTGGTCAATTTAAGTAGGAATGAGCTCATTTTTGGACACAAACTACTTTATAAAATATATTTTAATGTACCAAAAGATTGGAATTTATTTCATAATTTAAGTAGACGAAAATGCCCTTGGAAAATTTGGACAGCAAGCTTTTTGTCATTTTTAGTTTTTTCCTACTTTTCTAAAAACTGTCCAGACGGAAATCTACAAAGAATTTTTCAGTGATTCCACTTGGATCTGTTAGAAGGCTCATAGATCTAACTCCAAAAATTGACCACACTCAAAAATTCAAAATATAATGAGAGTTATGATTGTTTGAATTTCATGTTCTATTTTTTCACAAATCTGATTTTTCCATCCTTAGAGATTTTTAAGAAAACTTCTAGATCTCTTGATCAATCACACAATACTCATTATAAATCATCATAATACCTCATAAACTTCCTTAAACACAAGGATCTACCATGATCCTTTATTAATTTCATCAAACTTTCATCAAACCCAAACACATCATACTTTAGGCTAGAAAAATTAGAGTTTTCTAACTTTTAAAGCATAGTTTCCTTTTTCTTGCTTTTGATCATCAAAAGTGATATATCTACACATAACACACTCAATAATATGTAGATCTATGATTTTTGAGTTTTGAAACTTTAGATCCAAGTTTTGATTCTAAATAATCAAACATAAATTATATAAGATATTTGGGATTTATACCTTGCTTGCATGCTTCCTTCTCCTCTCTTGTTTCCTTCCCATGGAGGTCCTTTCTCTCTCCTCTCCTCCCTCTCATGGCTGTCGAGCTCACCCTTCTTTCCTCTCTCTATCTCACGTTTTTTTTTCTTTTCTTCTTTCCTTTCTATTTCTCTCTATTTCTTTCCCCTTTTCCTTATCTTCTTATCTTTCTTTCTTCCTATCTTTACTTTCTTCTCTTTCCTTATCTTTACAAAGTCTATCCACTATCCATCTCTCTCTCCCTAATCATTACAAGAGATAAGACCACATAGTGGCTTGTTTATTAGTGTGACACTTGGAAAGTAAAGATAAGAATAAATAAAAATGTAACCATTAAATCTCATCTCCTTATCTCCTCTCCATATGGGCCGGCCATGTGGCCCTTTATTGTCCCCATTTTGTTTTCTTTTTAATGTCATATAATGCTTTATTATTTCCAAAATGACCCTTTTTAATTGGGCTAAAAGTCTTGAGCTTTCATTAAATCATTTGGGCTTGCACCTTTTCCCTTGTTTTACTTACTAACAAAAATGAATTTGGGCTTCCACCCATAATTAAATTGGGTCATTATTAAACTTGTTCCATACATGATATATTGGACTAAATTAATAATTTAATTACTATTAAGTCAATTTATCTACAAGTCTCATACTTAATTAAATAATTGGGCTCGTTAAATAATATAACCTCCTTAGCCCATTAAATCTTAATTCACTTGAACTCTATTTAAATTCTTGGGCTATGATATTATTATAGTCCAATACTTTTAATTCTATTCTACCCTAATCATTTAATTAAGGTTTTCATTTCCCATCTTTGAAAATAAATTCCTTACTTATGCCTCTTTGATTTCATAACCCAATTAGACTTGGTTTACTTAGGTTATAAAAATTAATTATTTGAGATGTATAAAATAAATCTCTTAGGGTTAGTATATATTTTTATATACTAACATTCTCCCATATTATAACCCCTTAGGTTATTTAATTATCATACCTAATATATATATTAGGTTACATAACTTTATTCTTAATTCTCTTTTATATACAAAATAAATGTATACACATTATATAATGTATATTTATTTAATCACATACATAGTTCACATAAATCACAACGTATTCCAGTTCTAACTCCAATTTTAACTTTTCTCCATAAAAGTCAACTATTGACTTTGACCAAAAAGTCAACCCTTACACATTTTGTGTTTATTGTCCTTTCTAACTAAACTTGATGTTCTGGACGCAACCGAGCAGTCTGTGCCTCAAAATTCTATCTCTAACTCAAATTTTGAGTTTTAACTTACTCCATTTTTATTGCTAATCATATTAGCTAAAAACTTTATACCTATTCACATTTTTATTTGCCAATCAAGGCCAACATTCAAAGCTAATTACTAACATAGTTTTATCTTGATTCTCATATCCCTACCGTAATTCATCATTCTTCTTGCGAAAATATATAGCACATTACTAAGTATATATATATATATATATATATATATATATATATATATATATATATATTTCTATACATATACTCATCTTTCTTCAAGTACATATAGATCCATTTAGAATTTGTAACCCACATTTTCTCTATTCTCATTCAAATAGTAAACCATATAGGTTTTACTTAAAAATTTTAAAAAAAATCCTCAAATTTCCATCTAGGTTTTATTCTTTAACCTTTATTTTAATCATTTAAGATTTTATAATATTTTGGGTTGTCACATGATTTTTATCGGTGTTGCCGATGCTTTGTTTGATGAAGATAAACTGAACTATTTTCTACATTTCTGCTGGGGATGACGTTCTTTAAGATAGCCTTTGTTGTTACCTTGGTTTTAAAACCAATGGTTTCCCCAATCTGTCGATACTATCAGGGGGCAGATTTTCTCTTGGCTGATGCCGTTAAACATTTTTGAAGGCTCCTCCGCTAGGGATATATCTCTTTTGCCGAGTTACCTCAGTGGGTGCTCCCGATGCCTATCCTGATGATAACTTACACCGGTAGTTTGCAACAGTGCCTACCCTAATGGTAGGGACAATGGTTGATCATTGGACTGTCCTGATGCCTACTCGAACGGTAGAAGACTTTTTCATCGAGTTTGTGTATTTAACTCTACTAGGTATGTATGCCTAACTTCTTAATGGAGATGTGCGCTGATGTAGCGCTTGTTGCGCATGTGCAAACCAGACATGATATGATGATCTTAATTTGTCCTAGATTGATGAATATGCTTGATTGACTTGATATAGAACCATACCTCATTCTTTCTAAGGTGAATTGAAGTTTCTTTTCAGTCATGGATTTAGTAGGCTTATCAGCTCTACCTCCTGTATGACTTCTTTTGGCATGGCAGATTCAGATGTTCCCCTTTCATATTTCGTCTTTGGTGGGGATCTCGTTGAGGCTGCTATTTTTCTAGATTTGGATCTGGTGCTGGTCCCTCTGGCTGTCCAAACACTAATGGCTTTATTATGAGATATCTCGATATCTTCGCTGAAGTAGTGTTCCACGGCCTACATCACCGGATCCTTCTTCTATGCTACGCTGGATTGACGCCCACGGTTTGATCATTGATTATGAAAAAGGGCGAACTCTTTACTTTGCGACCTTACTGGATTAGATCTGGCTTGGCTGATGACCCGAGTGATGCTGACGTCCTAGAGGATGTAGCCCGTTCCTTCATTGCCCAGAGTTGAAATGCAGTGCAGAGGCCTTGAGTTGTGAGGACTTGGCACAGGTTGACATGTTTAATGATGTAGATTTCATTTGTCAGACCTTTTGTCATCGGGCATCTATTTTTTCCGAGTTAAGGACTCTCTTGAGAATTTTTCCCTTCTTGTGGAGGGATAAGCTTATGTCGCCTTGATTTCTTTCAGGAATTCTCCCTTTTCTTTTTATGAGAAGCCTGGTCCCGCCTTAGATCCTTTTTATTTCTCTGAATCGGAAATGCCCCAGCTCTTTCGCAGGTTGTTACTAGGGTTCACAGAAGAAACTTGCTTTGTTGACCACATCCTAAGTGAGCAATTTCCTGTACATTGAACGAAATGTGCCAAAAGTTTGATTACTCGGGTCGTCGGGATTAGTATGATCTTATGAATGAGGCATTTGAAGTTTAAAGTTTATGAAATTGAATGCTTGTATTCAATGCACTCTTATCTTATTGCTAAAGATCTTGAAAGGGAGTATGAAAATGAATTTTTTTCCTAAGGAAATCAAAATTTTCATTTGAAAAGTTATGAAATCGCAAGAAAACTTTTAAGCGTCCATGGTCATTTTTCATGGGTAGGATCAGATTCAAAAGACTCATTTCCCTTCATCAAAGACACCTCATCTTCGCTCTAGACACTGCTCCACAAAATTAAATATCATATGACATGTGCACTATGAGTGACGCAACCCTTAGCAGGGGTTTCTCTTCTAGGACTTTAGATGACCTCATTTCTATCTTGCAAAACTTTCTGCTTCCCTCACTTAAATTTATCTTATTTTCTTAGGCTATTCAGGGTTACCCATGTAACGAGTTTTGGACCAATGACTCCTAAACCGGACGGTTTTAGGGCACTAGGTGTTAAAACACCCCTTCGGGTTTACTGGCCCGAGTAACAAAGGCCACACTTTGAGACAAGTCAGGCGGTATACTCTTTTTGATCCTCGCCTGAGCTTACACAAGATTTGTTTTCTTAGGCTCTAAATTACCCATGTAGCGAGTGTTGGGCCGATGACTCCCAAACCGGACGGCTTTAGGGCACCAGGTGTAGAGACACCCCTCGTGCTTAATTACTCGAGTAACCTAGGCCACGATTCAGATCTGCTCAGGTTTTTCCTTCTTCTTCTTGTAATGCTTGTTTTCTTAGGCACTTAGTTACCCATAGAACGAGCGTTGGGCCGGTGGCTCCTAAACCAGATGGCTTTAGGGCACCAGGTGTAAAGACACCCTTCAGGCTTAATAACTCGAGTAACCCAGGCCACGATTCGAGACATTAGGCTGGCTAGTAATCGACATCCTTGTCGTCATAGTTTCATACCCCACAGCTAAAAGTTAGGGCGATCGCAAAGTGCAGACATACACATGAGGTCAAGTTTGATCTAAAAAGCGCTTTAAACTAGGATATCGTGCCTAATCAAAAGGTTGAATTATCTTAATTCTCTAATCGTTCCCTGGATTCTTGCTCCAAGGACGCTTATCGGAATTAATCCAATTCATAACAAGTTAAGCAAAAATCTCATTCCTTTTCAAATCTTTTCTAAGATTCTAGCGCAAGATTTATCTATATTTAACGTGTATTCCCTTGCTAATGCATGTAACTGAAAGTTGAAAACACATAAAGAGATGAAAGTGGATCGTAGTATTTTAAGAAAATTTGAAAAAAATTGATTGATCATACCGGATTGCCAATAACGGAAGCTTTGATGATGACAGACCATGCTGATGGTACCGACTGGTGCATTTTAATTGGATGGTTGATAAATGCCCCAGTGTTGAGTTGTCGCAATTTTTAAAATTGCCCCAGTCTTATTGTAAGGGTCCCAACATCGGGTTGTCGCCTATTCTGAAATTGCCCCAGTCTTACTTGTCACCTAGGGTGATTGCTTTGCTGTATGTTTGACAGATGGGCGAATAAGACGCTGAGATCGTAAGAGTATTTTACATCATAACCCACATGGTGAACAGGTAGTGGATAGGGGCCTTGATGTTTGGATGCCCCAATCATTGATTCTGACTTGTGGGCGCAATTGACTTTGATGGTTGATATCAAAAGGCCTACGGATTCCGCTGAATTGGACTCAATAGCTGGTGATGGTTGGTGATATAATGGCTTCAACAGGATTTGGTTTGATCTGTGAGGTTTAGTCCGTGGCCGTTTACTCAGGAAACAAGTCATCTGGTATGAGATAGACTTTGCCACTACGGTGTGGGTCAAAGGAGATCAAGTCTTCTTGCACATCAGGAGTGATGAGTTGCTGACAGGTTGCATCTTACGATGATTGGCATATCATCCTTGTAACTGGTCGTCTTGATGTATCGATGTCTCTTCCGTTCACGACTTGCTCCGGATTTAATGGAACAACATTGAGGTGCCGTTGGGTCCTCTCAACATGGGTCGCTGACTCTGAGAGTTTTTCTTGGATGTAAGCTTTTCAGGTTTGGCCTTCATGAGTTTACTCTTACGCTGGAGGAGTATGATAGCCTCACGGGTTTGGCATTAGATCTGCCATATGCCAGGACAGCCATTAGTGACATTAGAAGACCGTTCATGACAGTAACCAGTCTGAGATGCAAATTCATCACTGAGGAGGTTATTGTCGGACATATAGTGTCCATGGACTTTTTGATTGATCGCTTTTGTGGGTTGGACAGCTACGAGCGATTCTCTGGGGATTTTTTTATTCCGGCAGATGAGTGGCAGTTTACACGAGTGGATGCTCTATTGATGTGCGTCACAATTTATTTGTATATGCCACTATATATGAACCACTTGGATATTGGCTTGATGGTAGTTGTTCGTGCTCTCAGACATTGTTGTACTTTTTTATCGATGATATTAGTAAAGACTCTGAGGTCGGCTACTTTCTGCAGTACCCATCTAGGGGATTTTTCAGAGGCAGCGCCGTTCTTCTGTATGTATGGTTCATGACGCATTTTGATTTTGACTTTACCCATGAGATAGCCATGTCTTACTCCTTCCAGCCAGCGGAGTGTTTAGGTGTGGCGATATGGTCGGCCTTTCTGTCAAAGATCGAGCATCCCTTTTCGATCTTGCCATGCTTAGGGCTTAGCTCCCCCCACAGCTTCATCACTCATGCAGATGGCATGGATTATTTGCCTCTAGTGGGTTTGAGAGGGGTGACCACTTACCATCCATTGGTAGTCATGGGTCAGTTTGATCAGTTCCAGAGCCTCCACCATTTTGAGGGGGCTATAGATCGTCGGATATCAGCTTTATCTTTGTCGTCGGCTGACCTCATCAGGACTTATGAGTGTTGGACTCGTAGTGAGAGGTCTGACTTTTCTACTAGCCATCCAAATTGTTACCCAAAATAATCTACATGGTTGGAGGCAGGTATTGTATTGGCTGCATGCAGGTATCTTTGAACACTTTAGACTTAAAATAATTTCTTTGAGGGGTTTGTTATTATTAGTCTCATCTTGTTTAGCTCGCATGCACATATATATATAAAATACTTGTCATTTTATTAAAACATGCGAAGCATGTTTGCATAAAATATAATATATATAATACTAGCATGTAGATATAGAATACTATATTCTACCCGGATTGCTTATGGACTTTTATTCTAGTTTGGTTCACTAGAGCCACCAAGTGAACCAAAAGGTCAAACTTAGAAGTAAAAGAATTAAAGTTAAACGTAACTATTACATTTAAACCCGAGCTCCATTACAAACGAGTCTTTACGTGCTCCTTACTCCTTGGTCTCCAATTCTTCAAGATAATTCTAACTAGTCCTATTATATAAACTATTTAATTTAAATAGAAACATTGATCAGCAGTCAAGGGAAAGTACATAGAAGGGAGATAAAATTTTACATCAAGAAAAATTAGAGAAGGCGAGGTACGCAAACCCCATTTAATAAAATCCATACATTCAAGCATCCAACTAAAATAAAATCCAATCACATTGATCAATAGTCCATAATTAACCCCATTTATTATCATACACATCAACATATGCATCAATAAATAAACATTCATCTCATGAATCATTCCATATATGCATCAATGTCATTTAATGGACAAAATTTTGCAAAATTTTAGTTTTGAAATAAAATAAACTCTTTTATTTTAATCAAAAACTAAATCCAAATTAAATTCCTTTAATTTTTCGCATTCTGAAATCATATTTCAGATAAAATAAACATCTTTATTTTAAACTTTTATTAATTAAATAAACCATTTACTTTAATTGATCAAAATTAAGTTTTAAAAATCTGCAGAGTGGCGCCCCTGCGCCCAAAATGAACTAGGACGCGACGCTGTCGCGCTGTTTATCGGTTTTAGTTTTGCAGACAGGCGCGACGCTCTTGTATTCCACATGCGACATGTGTGCCACCAAATCCCTGCTCATGGTGTGTCGGGTCTGTCCCTGCTCCGTCGGGTAGTGGTATACACCATCAATTACTCTCTCTATGGTTGTGCAAAAAATATAGCCCATTTTATTCATCTTCCTCTTCTTACATCTCACCTCATCCTCTAAATCTTCTGCTCTATCATTATCTCCTTCCCACTCCTCAAAGTGGATCCTCACCATCACTTCTAGCTAGAGCTGAGTGCAAAGAGCCTCCTTCTCAGCTTTCTAACTCAACTCCCTCTGTTTAAACTCCTCCAGTTTTCCTGCCAAGTCCACATTCCTAGATATCGAATGGTGGAAAAGAGTTCCCATCTGAATTCCTGCTTCATTACGATAGGCAATCTCCACCTCCATATCTTGCATCTCCAACTTCCTCTGATGATCTGCCTCCCTCAGTTGCTGCAACTCAGTCTCTCTCTCCTGAGCCTCAACCTCTAGCTCTTGAACTCGATAGTCTAATTCCAAGATCTTCTCCTCATACTCTCCTAACATCCTATCCTCGAATGTAGCCTTGTCAGAATCTTCCATGGGCTCGTCCTCCATGGGTTCCTCCTCGGGATCCGACTCCACCTCTATCGCATCCTCGTTGTCAAACTCGGATGGTGCTACTGCCTGCACAGGTTTGGCTACCCAAGGAGCCTCATACACTACGTGTATATCACGTGGCTCCTCCTCTACTACTCTAGTGGGTCCTCCCAAGTCTGTCATCCTACAACCACAAACATAAGACAAACAAACAACAAACTCCATTATAATTTTAAATAAAACATAAGTTCATTGTATAGAATGAAAATATATTTCATAATACCCTAAGTCTCTAGGAAAACTCTACCTGAGTTTTATCTCCTTTTATCTTCTAAGTTTCTCTAAGGTTATAGTCTAAGGATTCTAGCCCCTAAGGTATATAACCTAATGCTCTGATACCAACCTGTGACGCCCCAAATTTGGACACTCATATCTCAAATTCGGTGCATCACGTACTAATTCTAATAACATACTAAAATCTCATGCAACGGAGTAATAGAATAATTTATATTGATTTAATATAAATATTCGCATCCCAAGGTCTCGTGACCGTTACTACATCATTTCAATAATTAAACTTAAAACATAACTTAAACATAATTTAATCATCCCTTAGTACATTATCATAATATTAATAATAGTTCTCCTAATCTTAAAGGACTAAAGCTATTCTGAAGCCTTGCTCTTTCCTTTGTCCTTCCCTAAGGTACCGCCTTGCTCTACTTTAACTATAATGTTTTTAGGGAAGCAAGAATGAGCAACAAAATTGCCCAACAAGTAATATAGCAATAAGGGTGAACAATATGAAGTTCGAATCTCAAGAGTATAAAAGTAAATGATAGTTCAAAAATAATAAGAAGTATCAATAGTTCTCAATGAATGTCACCATGGACTGAAAGATATCAACAAGATTCAAGGTTTAATCATTTCAAGGTTCAAGAATAATGAACACTGAGCAGTCGCTAAGGACTATGAACTCCTACTAGAATTAACAGTATTATGCTAAAAATCCAATATAAACAAGTACAACAGGTGATCAGCCTATAGTACCCTACATTATGCATAACATTTAAACATGCTAGTATATGCGCACGTAGGTTCCCCGACAGTTATATAATTTTCCCTTCAATGAGGGTTGTTCATCTCAGTAGATTTATAAGAGTCCACACTAAGACAATTGGTTTGGATAGCTTCTAACACATGAAAATAGTCTAGCTAAATCAAATGGCTTAGCGACTTTTATAATGCATTTAGGAACGATAAGTTTAATATTTGTAACCACATCAAGACATAAAATTGATTTCCGAATAAATATAATTATTTGCTCGATATAAACATGGTCGATATAACAACGATTCGGACTTACACAATATGTAAGGTTAAAAAGATTAGGGAACTTGCATTTAATATCAAAATCAAATGAAGTTAGGAAACTTGTCTTTTGCGTAGATTACAAACCTAAAGCTTAATATCACCGCAAGGTCTTATAGTATCCTATATATATATATATTAGCTATGCAACTCAATACATAAACCAACGATCCTACACGTACTCCATTACGTACTTTAAACACACACATTACATAATTAGATTATACGTTACTACATAGTCAAATAACATCACTTTGTAATCGTCGTTGACTTAGCGTTTTGAAAGTTTTAGAAACACTTATCGAATCTTGGTTACCTATAGTCAACATATATATTAACATTAAAACATCCCCTTAAACATGTATTACAGTTTTAGGACATCAATATAAGCATGCATCAAGTTTCAGAGTACAAATAACATGAACTGATCACACTGCAGGGCGGCGCGGCCGCGCTGGATTTAGACTAGGGAGTGGCGCGGCCGCGCTGCTCTCTGTCCAACCCAGAGACAACTTTGAGCCTGCATGAACCTAGCTCACCTACTAGCATACTTAGGAATCAACACATAAAATATTCATATATTAAGGGGATCTTTCTTCAAGTTTGCATTCAAATCATTTAGTTTCATTTTTATTTCAATCAACAAGATTTCAACAACAATCAAAGGATCAAGGATATAAGTCCTTAAAACTTATCTTGTTACCCATACGCCTTTAATACGCATGCCCACATGTATACCGCTTGTTCACATCTAGGTTGAATATCTTAAGACTCGAAATGTCATTTTACATCATGTTTAACAAGTCTAACTCATGCTTAACTAGATGGTGAACGTATCGATCATGTCTAGATGCATAAAATATCTTATCATGATAGTCATAAAGTTTAAAAATACAACAAAGGATAGTTATCAACAAAGTTAGTTTTCAAACTCTTAAACTTTTCTTGAAAATCTCATGTTAAATCAACTAAATATGCAAGACACTTTGGGTTCATATATCATACTATCATATACCAAACCAAGCCATATAAGCATGCTCAAACTCAGAACTTAAAGTATACCAAGTCCGTCAAGTTTCATTTCCAAACGTTATGTTTCTTTTAGAATTTAAGCTCACGTAATTCATATCATGCAAAGGGGCTTTGGATCACATGTGATACTCATTCATATACATTTATAAGTTACTTATATTAGCATGTCAGGGGCATTTATAGGCATAATCAAGTCAAACTAACATGCTCAACATAATAGAAAACACAAAAATTGGATTCCATAACTGCTAGGCGACACGCCCATGCTGTGTTTGCACTGGGTACAGACACAGGCTTGGCCTCTGCTTCTGCAGAACTTAAAAACCCACAACAAGAAATACTTCATTAAACATGCTTGCATTCAATCACATTGTTTCCAACCATGCATAAAACTTAACTAACAACATGTTAACAACTTTCAAGCCAATTCACAAAGATTTCAGTATAATTAAAGATATTTACCAACTTGGAAATTAAGGACATAGAACATGATTATTACCTTTGAAGCTTGCAATTGCTAAACTTGCTTTCAAATTTTCAGATAGTTCTCTCAATTAGCAACTCACTCTCTAATGCACTTCTCAGAAAATTTTAGCAGTGAATATAGAAGGGAAGAGCTTCAATTTATAGAAAAGCAAAAACCCATACAAAACCATTGTCCTAGAGTTCTAAACTAGCAGGAAGAAGAAGATGGTGGACAACAAAGATTTGTTAGAATAGTTTCCCAATCACTATTGAGACCACTCCCTCCTTCATCATTTGAATGCCTGATAATTTGCAAGGAGGAAAAGGCTAAGCTTAGGCCAATGGCCTATTACGTGTGAATGAAGAAAAAGGGTCACTGAATATGGGACACTCTTCTAAAACTCAGCATTTGTAAAATGATTACATAGTTTTAATTCCTTTTGGGTTTACAAATATAATTTTAATGAGGTAATATTATTACATCGTGGTAAGTTGGGGATATAAATACACAAAATTATATAATCTATGTACATTGGGTTAGTCCAGATAATACTGAAATATAATTTAGCTGAGTACTATCAACCCATAATTTTCATAAAACTTTATTTTTTCAATTACACAAAATTATTGAAATAATTATTTAATAATAAATATTTATTTATTCAAATTTAATTTCTCTCATAACATTAAAGTACACATTTTATTTACCTACCACACATCATGTTGTCACATAAGCTCATTTATGTAACTTAGTAGAATTATATGATTCACCTAATTTTATCATATAGTTTTATATATTATGTAATCACATTGTAATGTCACACATTATTTTATATTAAATAGATGTAGCCACTTTATAACATATGATCACACATTACATATTATTGTACATAGCAATAATTTAATAATACTAAATATTAGTCTATCATATCATTTACTCATTAATATGCTATTACTCATAACAATAATTAATTTAAGAATATAATATAGATTAATCTTTCCACTCATTAAATCATTCCTTCATTAATTTAATTAATGAATTTCTTAGTCTTCTATTATGCCACATTAGGCAATTCCCATAAACTTTAAATTAAGCTTTTCATTAAAACCTCCATATTCCTCAATTATTATAAATTCAATTTAATTTAATTGAGTTATCCCATCTCATGCCACATAAACATTTATATTAGAATAAATATTCACACATTTATTAATATCAATATTAATATTATTTATAAAATTCACGGGTATTACATTATCTCCATATGTAACTTATTACACCCAAGCATACCATTTGATATTCCCTAAGGGTCTTAAGGAATAAGTCAAAGTATAATTCATTACACACAAGATACTATGATAATCTCAAGTCCAAGGATCACTTGTACTACTATCACATTAGGAATTCCTATTGACAGACAAGTAAAATTCCATTAGGTATTCCTTAGCGAGTCACGTTCAGTGAACTTATTCTCCAATAAGTACCTACATACTTGCTTTAGTGTCTCCACACAAATGATCATGAGATCAATCATCCTCATCCAATGAGCAAGCAACATATGTACCAATCTATCCGAATTTACTAATCACCTTTTTAGTAATCCAACGATTGGGAACTATTTTAGTTTTAAACTTTTTAAGAATTTAGATCTCATTAGCATGATCAACATCATGATTCTAAAAGCATTGCATAAAACTGGGTTATTTACATATTATAAAAATAGCATCATGTAGATAATTAAATGTCTTTAATAAATGAATACTTTTATTAATAAATTAATAAGATTGTTACAAAGTATATTCTTTATCATCATACATGATTGGCTTGTATGCATACTACTTTCAATAATAGGGTTGTTCATCTCAGTTTGACATAAGAGTCTGCACCAAAGAAAGTTTGGTTTGGATAAACTTCAACAGTAGTTCTAGAATTTAGAACGCTTATCAACTATGGACTAGTCAAATCAAAGAGGGTTAGCTAGCCATTCCAGGTTTCAATACAGTAATGTAAACGATATTTAAATTGAAGATTGAATCTCAGATGTATACAACTGAATAAACATTGAATAACCGGGGTATTACTTCAAACGAATTAGAACATCTCATTCAGAATTATAAACTTGAATAAACAAGAGTAAGAAACTTGCTCAATATAAAAATAGGATTTATTAACTTGCTCAATGAAAGTTTAGAGTTATAGAACTTGCGTAACGATAACAAGTCAATGATAGGAAATTTGCCTCGTGCGTAGATTATACGTTTACGATTCACGTTCATTTATTAATCCTACATACCATTTAAAGTCACAATACTAATTAATTATAATACATCTAGCATTATAAGTATATTCTCTTTTAACTTAACTCTGATTATGATTACATTAATCACATTTACAACCCTTAACTCTTAAACACATTATTAGACTTCACGATTAACGAGTTTAAGTACGCATTTGACTCATCAAATAATCACGTAAAACCATTATTGGCATGTTACTAATCTGTTTTATCATCTCATTATATGATTAATACATTTTCATGTTCATTAGATTAGGTTTAAATTATATTTTCTATACTTGAGCACTTAAATAAACTTTTCTGAGCAAAACTGCCAAGTGGCGCTGCGGCGCCGCCCCATAGCACATAATCAGGCACTGCGGCGCGGCCAGAAGGCCTGGCGACCGACGCTGCGGTGCGCCGAATAGCCTGCTAAGAGGCGATGTAGCGCTACGTAGCAGTTTTAATTCCTGCAGTTCGCGAAGGACACAGAACAGAGCCAAAATAGGCCCAAAAACTTCTCTCAAACAACAAATTAATCATAACCATAAGTTCTAAAATTTACAGAAATATATTACAACAATCATATTATGATTTTAACAACTTACCAACTTAAACAACTAAATTTGAACTCATAAATTTCTTGCTCTTGCTTAAAAATTAACTTTTGACGTATTTAACAAAATTGAACATTATGAATCCGTTTCACAACCAAATCAGTCCATATAAATTTCATTCTTTCTGTTTCTTAACATATTAACACAAACAATGATCAATTTACAGATTAACATATAATTTAAAGATCAATTTTCATACATATAAGCTATATTAATATAATTTTCTCTATAAACTCAAAACTCCATTTTTTTATCATAATTTAATGGATTTGATTACTCTAAATCACATACAAATTATATAGAAACAGATTATGCATACTAATAAACATTTATAATCAATTTCTTAACAAATTAGGCATCAAAATCCATTTACAGAGAACTAAAATCAATTTTTATGAAAAAATCTCAAGAACATAAATTAAAGCTTGAGATTAAGAAATTACCCTTGATTTCTTGGTTAGATTAAGTAAGATGATAGAAACTCTTCTTGATTCTCCAATCTTCTTCTTAAATCTCAATTTCTCTCAAGTTTTTTTCTCTCTGAGTTTTTTAGCTTTAGCCTTAGAAAATAGAATTACGTAAAAATACAAGACTGATATAATGCGTATAACTGATATACGTGGGTATCAGTTATGCGCATTATGGCTTAGCAGTTACCCATGTTCCTAAGGCCTTGTTTGGCTAACCTTTAAAAAGGCTCCTTTCGATTTATTTTAATTAACTCACTTATTATATAGTTTATTTGTCACACCTTAATTAATCAAATTATATTATTTAAATTAAATTAAATTAAAGCCAATATTACTCATTAAATCAATTTATCACATAACTAAAATTCTTATTTATTAATTATAACAACTCAATAAATCTCTAATTAATTATTAAATTAATTAGAACAATATTATAATTATTAAATCACTCATTTAATTTAATTATCCCAATTAAATTAGAACTTTGAACTATAAAATTATTACACATTAATTTAATTAATATAACATATTTAATTAAATTAATCTACAATAATTCCATTAAATATTTATTTAACTCAATAAATAAATTAATAAAAATATTAATTTAATTTAATAAATATTTAAAATAAATTATAAAAATATCGTTTGTCACATAAGTGCCATGTTGGACTTAACTTAGATAATTTTGGTTCGAATGTATCACCACTTGATCAAAATAATCTAAAAGGCATAAAAAGAGTTACATGATGATGTAATTGACAATAGTTGTCTACCTATTTATTTATATATCGTTTGTTGTGTCACCACAAGGCTATATATATTTGAAATGAGATCTTTATTCTCACTAGCTAATATTTAAATAGATTTATCGAACTATATTTTATGAGGGTAATATAGTTTGATGGAAATAGTGGGAGATACCAATTTAAAATAAGACCTAATTTATTTTGATAATTAATTAAATGAATGTATGCTAAAATGTTGTTTTATTTCGCATACAGAATTTAAAAAATGTCACACTCACTATTACTGTGTAGCATACTTGATGCTAACAAGTTGACCAGACCAAATTACACAGGCTGGTTAAGAAATTTGAGAATTATTCTCACTGTTGAAAAGCTTTCTTATATCCAAGATTCATCTGTCCCTGCAAAAGTTGTAGAAACGCATCTGAGGAAGAGATTGCTACTTTTAGAAAGTGGCAAGATGATGCATCCATTGCACAGTGCATCATGCTCGCATCCATGAGTAACGAGCTACAGCGTCAACACGAGAAAATGGATGCATATTTTATTTTGCTACAGCTAAAAGAATTATATGTTGAGCAATGCAGGACTGCTAGGTATCAGATATCTAGAGAGCTCTTCCGATCTCGCATTTTCGAGGGCACTACAGTTGAGACTCGTTGTCTAAAGTTGATTAATCTGATTGAACAACTAGAACAATTGGGGCTCACCATGGATGGGGAGTTAAGTCAAGATTGAAAGTAGTATGCATCCAAGCCAGTTATGTTTGATGATAAAACATCTACTTTGGAGACGATCTTATTTATTTATTAATAAAAGTATTCACTTATTAAAGGCATTTAATTATCTACATAATGTTATTTTTATAATATGTAAAAAACTCATAGTTTTAAGCAATGCTTTTAGAATCATGATGTTGATCATGCTAATGAGATCTAAATTCTTAGAAAGCTTAAAACTAAAATAGTTCCCAATCGTTGGATTACTAAAAAGGGGATTAGTAAATCCGGATAGATTGGTACATATGTTGCTTGCTCAGTGGATGAGGATGATTGATCCCATGATCATTTGTGTGGAGACATTAAAGCAAGTTTGTAGGTGCTTATTGGAGAATAAGTTCACTGAACGTGACTCGCTATGGAATACCTAATGGAGTTTTACTTGCTTGTCAATAGGAATTTCTAATGTGATAGTAGTACAAGTGATCCTTGGACTTGAGATCATCATAGTATCTTGTATGTAATGAATTATACTTTGACTTATTCCTTAAAAACCCTTAGGGTATATCGAAGGGTATGCTTAGGTATAATGAGTTACATATGGAGATAATGAATGGTCAATAAAGAATCTACCACTTCTAATAAAAGAAAAGATATGTCCTAGTGATTCGTAAAATGACAACCCAGTAGTCCTTGGTGTAACGATTGAGATTTTACATATTAAATTTTAAATATTTATTGAGTAAATAAATATTTTATGTGATTTATTTATTGAATTAAATAAATAAATTATGTGATTTTGTAAAATGATTTAATTAAGAGTTATATATTAATTAAAAGAATATTTAATATTTAATTTAATTAATGTATATTGATTTTATAGTATAATTTTAATTTAATTGAGATAATTAAATTTGATGATTTATGTGGTGAGTGTTGCATAAAATTATAATTAGCGAGTAATTATAATTGTTATGTGATTAATTGATGTTAGATTTTTATTAATTAAATTAGAATGTAAAGATTTAATTAATTAAAGTGTAACATTAAAGTATGTGTTAAAAAAATATTTATTAAATAAAATAGTTTTAAAAGATCTTTGCCAAACGAGGCCCTTGCACCTCTTTTAATCTTATTTTTTCAAACAAGACCTTAAGCTCGAAAAGTTAGTTTTTTAAAATAGTGTGGTTTTACCCAAATATAGCCTTATGGCTATTCAATTTCAAATTTTTGTAACTTATGTAATTATTAGTAGTTAATATAGAAATTAGTATAATACTTATTAATATTATAGGTTACATATATATGATATATGTATATGCATATTATATCTATAATATAATACACATTATAAGATTAGTCAGTTAGTTTTAGAAGAACAAAGAAAGAAAAACAAAGAAGAGAGTTAGAGAGAATACTAAGAGAAGAAGGAGAGGAAGAAGAGAAAAGAAAAAGAAGCTTTGAGAAAGCAAAAACAAAGCAAGCCCCATCATCATCTCCATCTCTTCTCTTAATCCAAACTAGAAAGGGTATAATCCTAGAACTCCATGAATTTTATTATGTTCTTCAATATTTTAATAGTTTAAAACTTCTCTGTAGAAGCTTTTTGAGTAAATTATTTGATCATGATGTATATATGTGATGTATATATATATATATATATATATATATATATATATATATACTGATGATTATATATGAGTTATATTGTTGTTTCAGCAATTCAATTCATGTAATTTCATTAAACAAGAAGAAATCATGTATACAGTATTTTACTGAGAACTAATTTTGAAGAATAGCCTTTTAAACTATCAAAATTGGTATGTGTTTGACAATTATTGTTTAAATTGATATGGGATATGTTAATATGTTAAAATTAGAGTTATTGTAATTGGAATTACATGAATTGATTGAAAAACGAATTCGTAATAGCAATTTTTGTCAAGAAAGTTTGATATTGTAGTTTTCTTCAAAAATCATAAAAAATTTAGTTTTGATTATGTGTTGTAAGGATTTTATATGTTATAATCATGTTAAAGAGTCCAAAATATTGTTGTTATCAAGTTTCATGTTAATCATGTTGAGAAAAATCGAATTCAGTGTGAAGAAATAAGCCAAATTGACTTATTTCTCTGCCAATTCGTGAACTGGCACTTCCACCAAAAGTGGGACCCGCACCAACGGGGCTTATTGCCTTGGGGGACCCGTCCCAGTGGGTTAAACTGCTGTCCGGGTTTTTGTTTTGTGTTTCGTTGAGTTTTCGTGCAATGTTTCTTTAGCTAGCTTATTTTCATGACTTGTTAAGTGTAATAGGTAATGAGATAACCTACTTTTGATGTGTTTAAGATAATTTGAAGCCTTATATGAATGTGTTACATGTGTATGAGTGTATTACTTTCATAAGATATACATAATGATCTAAAGCGTTATAAGCTTGTGAAATGTATGTCGTGAATATAGACTCACGTATGTGACTAGTTAGCAACCTATGTTGTAAACAACATTGTGAGTTGAACTTAAGTACGAAGTTCAACGGTTGGAACGTTATAGTTAGGTACTGATAGATGTTTTGAACATAATGTAATGTGTATGGTAATTATGAAAGTGATTATAATTATTAAAGTGTAGCTTGCGCTCGAGGCAAGTTCTCTAATCCTTATTCTTTTACGTTAAGCAAGTTCTCTAATCCTTATTCTTTTACGTTAAGCAAGTCTCTATTTCTAAACTTGTTATTTATTTTGTGCAAGCTTTCTAAACCATTCTTGTACGCTATGCAAGCTTTATCATTGTATCTTTTCATTGTGCAAGTTCTCTAACCCTTGCTCAATATATCACGAAAGTTTATTTTTGTTTCTTAACTTGTTATGTATTGTGCAAGTTATACTGTATTCAAATATTCGTAAAGTATAAGTATTGAAGTATTATTTAAGTAATGTAATCTTGACTTAATTGTTCAAGCAAGATCTATGAGATCTATCGAATGCTTTAAGTTATTTCCAAAGCATGCCTAGTTATCATAAAATATATTGTTGTATCTTACATTTGATTCATAATTCTTATATTATCGAACTGTTAAAGCATTGTGAGTCGATTCAACTACTTCTAGTTGATGATAGTTGAAACTCCAAAGTTCCTCTATCTATCCAAACCAAACTTTCTTTGGTGCGGACTTGTATTCAAATACTGAGAATGAACAACCCTATTTATTAGGGGACATTTATGCGAAAGCGTTAAGATGGTTGTGCACAATACATGGTACGAAGGGCTGATCCCCTTAAGTACGAGTTAAAGGTCCATAGTCTTAATGACAGTTAAAGGTTTTAAATAGAAATATTTATAACCTAGGACATAGTTCAAGGTCGTATAACCCTTAGATAAATTCTATTCTCGAATTTTAAATATGATGAAATAATTATTATTCAATTCTTTATTTTGATAAAAGTAAAGTCATTCAAACCTTTCAAAGTTATTCAGTTATGTCATATCACTGTTGTATTTCAAGTGAGCTTTTGTTTGCTCACTCTTTCATATTTTATAACCCCTTGCAGTTAAGGCCGAGAATGTTGACGTATCGTCAACAAGTAAAGAAAAAGAAAAGATGAGCAAGTGAAGACTTGTTGTCTTCAATATCTGATTGTAATAAGACTTAGTTAATAATCTTTTATTTTCGCATTTATTTGATTGATGTTAAGGTTTAGTTAAACCTGGGATTTTATATTGGATAAGTTGTAATCCTTTGTCAAGGAAGATTCTATTTAAGTATTTATGAAGGTTGTAATTTACTTTGCAATTCTTTATTATTGGGTAGATGTATGATTTATTTTGAAAGTGAACACCAAATCTTGTGGAAACGAAGTACCCGAATTTGGGGGTGTCATAGGTTGGTATCAAAGCTTTAGGTTATGAACCTTTGGTGGGAAAAACCTTAGGTAGTAGCCTTATAGGAAGATCGAAAAGATAGTGGTGATAGGTAAAGATAATAAACTACCTTATGTGCTATGTGTTTACGTTATAGTATTCGAAGAGTGACGGTTCAATATCACGTAATAATAAACTTTAAAATTCTTTTGTCAGGATGACGAACGTTGGAGAATCCAGTCAGGCTAGAGAGGATATACCTCAGGTGCCTAGAGAGGAGGAGCCCCGAGACATCCATGTTGTCTGGGAGCAGCTAGTTAGGAGAGAGCCATCTCCAGTGATCACCGTAGCTGGTCGGGAGCATGAGCTGACACCTATTCCAGAGGAAGAGGACTAGGATGAGTTAGAGGAGTCAGAGGAGGAAGAGGATCCCGAAGAGGAATTCCCACCTCACTCTGTTAGTGCAGAGATGTATGAGGCAGTCTACGACAGTAACGTGGAGCTACATGGTCGAGTCAAAGAGCTCGAAGAAACCATCTAGCAGCGGGACGAGACTATCGAAGAGATGGATAGTGAGCTAGGAGAAGCGCATTGAAAGCTAATTCACATAGAGAATGATAGAGACGAGGCTCGAGCCGAGATAACAAAGCTGAGACAAGACATCCAGGAGCAGTCGATGAAGCGTGTCAGAGCTGAGGAGAAAATCTTGAGGGCTACTCAACGAGCCGATCGAGCTGAATACGAGGCTGAAGCCAAGAGGGCCAAGCTGAGGGAAACAGAATACGCATTCCATACTGCTATAGATAGAGCACAAGATCATGTCTTCTATTACCCAGCTCAGTTCCAAGGTTTACCATGGTACGTGGTGGACCGAAGGACAGCGTTTCGGGTGATGGAGGAAGAACGCAGAGAGGCTGTGCGACGTCTTAACATGCCTAGATAGTAGAGTCCTTAATTATGAGTTTCTTTTTATAATAAATGTAAATCCCATAATTTGAGATAAGAATGGGATGAGATAATAATGTAATCTTGCAACTTGTTCCAGTTCAGGAAAGACGATGTAAATAGCAGAGATGTTATCTATTATATGTTTTTAAAATTTACGAGTAATAAAAAAAAGTTTATTGATGTGTTATGTGTTCTATGTGAACTGAGTTATTTAAACGTCTAAATATGAACTTGAATACTTAAGAATTAAATAAAGGATTTAATAATAATATTTTCTTAATAGAAAATGCCTCCTAGAAGAAGATCTACACGTCAAAACCCCGAGGGTTCGACGAACAACAACAACAATAACGATGGAACAAACCCCAACTCGGTTTAGCAGTTAGTGAACCTACTGACGGGGGCACTTGCAAATCAGCCGCAAGCGCAGGGTACTACTTTTAAAGAGTTTAAGGCAGTAGGACCACCTAAGTTCAAGGGATCGACAAACCCTATAGATGCCCAAACGTGGGTAATGGAAATGGAGAAGGTCTTCAAAGTTGCTAAAGTCGGTGAAGACCAGAAGATGGCATTCGCGATTTCATGTTGAAGTCGGATGCTAGTTTTTGGTGGCAAGCCAACAAAACCAAAGAGGGAGAAGAAACAATACCGTGGGAGCATTTCAAAGAGATGTTATTTGAAATGTACTTTCCCGTGAGCTCACAGGACCAGATGGAGGTCCAGTTTCTAGAGCTTAAGCAGGGGGGAATGACGGTGTCGGAATACGCTGCAAAGTTTAACGAGTTGGCCAGGTTCGCTACTTATCAGGTCAGTACGGACGCTAGGAAGGCGAGGAGGTTTGAGCGGGGACTGAAACCCTGGCTCTACAGCAAGGTCTCTATGTTCCAGCTGGACACGTTTGCAGCCGTGCTGGAGAAGGCCATTCTCGCTGAAGGAGGGAGCGACGCCGTGATTAAATTCAACCAAGACAAGAAGAAGAAGAAGATTGAGACAAAAAAGAAGGCTGGTGGAAGCGGGACTATCCATCAGAAAAGGAAGTGGAATGACAATCTGCTGGGAGTCAGTAAGGAGGCCAGCAGAAGAGGAAGCTCGAAGCATGTGCTAGATGCAGAAAGACTCACACTGGAGTGTGCATGAAAGGGAAACGGGTGTGCTACAACTGTGGTCAGGAAGGCCACATCGTGCCGAATTTCCCAAACCCGAAGAAGGGAGCTTGCTATACATGTGGATCTAAGGATCACAATGCTCGTAATTGCCCGAAGAAGCCAGCGGCGGGGTCAACAGGGAATGGAGGAAATGGCAACACTCTGACTATCGATGGACCATCGCCACTGCAAGCCGTTCGACCCACTGCCCGCACATTCAACATAACGGTGCAGGACGCTGTGCAGTCAAAAGATGTGGTGGCAGGTATTATTCCGGTCAATAGTATAAATGCATATGTATTATTTGATTCAGGTGCTACTTGTTCATTCATATCTGATGATTTTGCTAAGACCCTAGACTTACCTATAGAGGAGTTAGCTTACCCCTTGAACATAGAAATTGCGAATGGGAGGTTATTCCTGTTAGGTTTGTATACAAGAATTGTAGATTGGACATTAAGGGTCAGGAGCTGAGGGTAGATTTGATTCCGATAAAACTTGGGGAATTCGATGTCATATTAGGGATGGACTGGTTGTTCAACCATGGGGCTATAATCGACTGTCAGAAGAAGTCGGTAAACCTTACGACTCCGTCAAAAGTAGTGTTCTATGGTAGTAAATAGCCTAGACAAGCGAGTTATCTGACAATTATGCAAGCCAAGAAACTTTTGACGCAAGGCTGTGTAGGATATCTAGCCTACATAGTAGATACACGTAAGGAGAGCCCAAAGTTAGAAGAGATACCAGTGGTTAGGGAGTTTGTGGACGTGTTTTCGGACGATTTAGCAGGACTTCCACCAGATAGGGAGATGGAGTTCGTGATCGACTTAGCACCAGGAACTGCTCCAATTTAGAAGGCTCCGTACCGAATGGCTCCAATCGAGATGAAGGAACTGATGGTTCAACTTCAAGAATTATTGGACAAGAAGTATATTCAGCCGAGCATTTCGTCGTGGGGAGCGCCAGTTTTATTCGTGAAAAAGAAGGATGGATCGATGCGTCTTTACATTGACTATAGGGAATTGAACAAATTTTACGATCAAGAATAGGTATCCTTTACCTAGGATCGATGGCTTGTTCGATCAACTGAAGGGGGCTAGATACTTCTCAAAAATTTATTTGAGAAGTGAGTATCATCAGTTGAAGATGAGGAGAGAAGATATACCGAAAATGTCTTTCAGAACTCGGTATGGACATTAAAAAGTTCTTAGCGATGTTATTTGGTCTAACCAATGCCCCAGCTGCATTTATGGATTTAATGAACAGGGTGTTTAAGCCATTCCTGGATAAGTTCATGGTGGTGTTCATAGATGACATCCTATTTTACTCCAAAACCAAGGAGGAACACACTGAACACTTAAGGCTGACCTTAGAATCGCTGAGACGAGAGAAGCTTTATGCAAAATTCTCGAAGTGCGAATTTTGGTTGGAACGTGTGCAATTTCTTAGCCACGTGATTGACAAAGAGGGGATTTCGGTAGATCAGTCGAAGGTTGAAGCGGTAATAAATTGGGATCAGCCGAAGACGCCGTCTGAAGTTAGGAGTTTCTTGGGATTGGCAGGTTATTACAGAAGATTTATCTAAGACTTTTCCAAGATTGCAACTTCGTTGACGAATTTGACTAGTAAAACAGTTAAGTTTGTTTGGACGGAAAAGTGTGAGGAAAGTATTCATGAGTTGAAGAGGAGGTTGAGTACTGCACTTGTTTTGTCTTTACCGGATAGTATGGGAAATTTTATGGTATATAGTGATGCCTCACATAAGGGATTAGGCTGTGTGTTGATGCAGATCGGCAAAGTCATTACCTATGCGTCACGACAGCTGAAGGATTATGAGAAGGGGTATCCGACCCATGACTTAGAATTGGCGGCAGTAGTGTTTGCTCTGAAGATATGGAGGCACTACTTATATAAAGAGAAGTGTGAGATATACACAGATTATAAGAGTCTGAAGTATATCTTCACCTAGAAGGATTTGAACATGCGCCAAAGGAGATGGTTGGAACTAATCAAGGACTACGACTGCGAGATTCTTTACCATCCGGGTAAAGCTAAAGTCGTCGCCGATGCTTTGAGCAGAAAAGGTCGGGAGAAGCTGAATATGTTAACTGATCAGGATCAGTTGATAGAACAGATGACTAGATTAGAACTAGAAGTGAAGTTTTCAAAGGTTTTGGATGAGAAGTTATTTCAAGTAACTACTGGTTCTACTCTGGTAGACAAAGTGAAAGACGCATAACTTCACGACGAAGAATGCGAGAAGATTCGAAAGAGAATAGCCGATGGTGAAAAGTTTAAGTTCAAGATCGATAATAAAGGTCTGCTACGATTTGAAGGAAGAATCTGTACCGCCAGTACCAGAAGTCAAAGACGAGATTTTGGGTGAATCTCACAGCTCGAGATATTTGATTCACCCTAGAAGTACGAAGATGTACCATGATCTTAGGCACCATCTCTGGTGGCCGAATATGAAGAGGGATATTGCTGAATGCGTTTCAAAATGTCTAACTTGCCAGAAAGTCAAAGCAGAACACTAAAGACCTAGCGGGTTGCTACAACTGTTGGAAATTCTAGAGTGGAAGTGGGAGCATATCACGATGGATTTTGTGGTTGGTCTTCCAGCGACTCGGAAGGAATTTGATGCGATATGGGTGATAGTGGATCGACTGACGAAGTCAGGCCACTTTCTACCAATCAGGATTAAGTACAACTTAGAACAATTGGCGAAGATGTACATCAAGGAGGTTATTTCTCGACACGGTATTCTGGTGTCAATTGTGTCCGACAGAGATTTGCGTTTTACGTCGAATTTCTGGAAGCGTTTGCAAGAGTGTCTGGGAACACAATTGCGAATGAGTACAACATACCATCCTCAGACCGACGGCCAGAGCGAGAGAACGATTCAGACGCTAGAGGATATGCTGAGAGCTTGAGTTATGGACTTCAAGGGAAGCTGGGATGATCATCTACCGTTGGTGGAGTTCTCCTACAACAATAGTTACCACGCGAGTATCTGCATACCGCCTTACGAATCGTTATACGACAGGAAATGCAGAACTCTTTTGTGCTGGGATGAAGTCGGTGAACGTCAGCTATTGGGACCAAAATTGGTGCAACAAACTGCTGAAATTGTAAAGCTGATCAGAACAAGATTGGTTGCTGCTCAAGACAGGCAAAAGAAGTATGCCGATCAACATCTATAGAATCAAGAATTCTTACCAGGAAGCTTCGTTTTCCTGAAGGTATCTCTCTCGAAGGGGAAGATTCGATTTGGCAAGAAGGGGAAGTTGAGTCCCCGATTTATTGAGCCTTTTGAGGTACTACGAAAAGTTGGCGAAGTAGCTTACGAGGTGGCGTTACCTCCGGAGCTGGATAATATACACAACGTATTTTATATTTCCGTGTTACGACCTTACAAACACGACTATAAACATGTAATAGAATACGAGCCTTTACAGTTTGATAAAGACTTGACATATGAAGAAGTATCTATTCAAATAGTTGATAGGAAGGAACAAGTACTTAGAAATAAAGTAATACCTTCTGTTAAGGTAATTTGGAGGAACCACAGTGCTGAAGAAGCCACGTGGGAACTCGAAAATGTAATGAGAAAATCGTATCCTCAATTATTTGCTTAATTAATTTGTGTAACCCCTTATGTATCGATTCTGGGGACAGAATCCTTTTAAGGGGGGAAAAATGTAATAGATGAGATTTTTTTATTATGTGTGATTCTGGGGACATAATCCTCTTAAGGAGGGAAGATTGTAACGATTGAGATTTTACATATTAAATTTTAAATATTTATTGAGTAAATAAATATTTTATGTGATTTATTTATTGAATTAAATAAATAAACAATGTGATTTTGTGGAATGATTTAATTAAGAGTTATATATTAATTAAAGAAATATTTAATATTTAATTTAATTGATGTATATTGATTTTATAGTTTAATTCTAATTTAATTGAGATAATTAAATTAGATTATTTATGTGGTGAGTGTTGCATGAAATTATAATTAGCGAATAATTATAATTATTATGTGATTAATTAATGTTAGATTTTTATTAATTAAATTAGAATATAAAGATTTAATTAATTAAAGTGTAACATTAAAGTATGTGTTAAAAAAAGATTTATTAAATAAAAGAGTTTTAAAAGATCTTTGCCAAACGAGGCCCTTGCACCTCTTCTAATATTATTTTTCCAAACAAGGCCTTAAGCTCAAAATGTTAGTTTTTTAAATAGTGTGGTTTTACCCAAACATGGCCTTATGGCTATTCAATTTCAAATTTTTGTAACTTATTTAATTATTAGTAGTTAATATAGTAATTAGTATAATACTTATTAATATTATATGTTACATATATATGATATATGTATATGTATATTATATCTATAATATAATACACGTTAAAAGATTAGTCAGTTAGTTTTAGAAAAACAAAGAAAGAAAAACAGAGAAAAGAGTAAGAGAGAAAACTCAGAGAAGAAGGAGAGGAAGAAGAGAAAAGAAAAAGAAGCTTTGAAAAAGCAAAAAGAAAGCAAGCCCCATCATCATCTCCATCTCTTCTCTTAATCCAAACTAGAAAATGTATAATCCTAGAACTCCATGAATTTTATTATGTTCTTCAATATTTTAATAGTTTAAAACTTCTCTGTAAAAGCCTTTTGAGTAAATTATTTGATCATGATGTATATATGTGATGTATATATATATATTGATGATTATATATGAGTTATATTGTTGTTTTAGCAATTCAATTCATGTAATTTCGTTAAACAAGAAGAAATCATGTATACAGTATTTTACTGAGAACTGATTTTGAAGAATAGCCTTTTAAACTATTGAAATTGGTATGTGTTTGTCAATTATTGTTTAAATTGATCATGGGATATGTTAATATGTTAAAATTAGAGTTATTGCAATTGGAATTACATGAATTGATTGAAAAACAAATCCGTAATAGCAATTTTTGTCAAGAACGTTTGATATTGTAGTTTTATTCAAAAATCATAAAAAAAAACTTGGTTTAAATTATGTGTTGTAAGGATTTTATATGTTATAATCATGTTAAAGAGTCCAAAATATTGTTGTTATCAAGTTTCATGTTAATCATGTTGAGAAAAATAGAATTCGGTGTGAAGAAATAAGCCAAATTGGCTTATTTCTCTGCCAATTCATGAACTGGCACTTCCACCAGAAATGGGACCCGCACCAGCGGGGCTTATTGCCTTGGGGGACCCGCCCCAGCTAGTTAAACGGCTATCCGAGTTTTTGTTTTGTGTTTCGTTGAGTTTTCGTGCGATATTTGTTTAGCTAACGTATTTTCATGACTTGTTAAGTGTAATAGATAATGAGATAACCTACTTTTGATGTGTTTAAGATAATTTGAAGCCTTATATGAATGTGTTACATGTGTATGGGTGTATTACTTTCTTAAGGTACACATAATGATCTAAAGCGTTATAAGCTTCTGAAATGTATGTCGTGAATATAGACTCACGTATGTGACTAGTTAGCAACCTATGTTGTAAACAACGTTGTGAGTTGAACTTGAGTATGAAGTTCAACGGTTGGAACGTTATAGTTAGGTATTGATAGATGTTTTGAACATAATGTAATGTGTAGGGTAATTGTGAAAGTGATTATAAATATTAAAGTGTAGTTTGCGCTCGACGTAAGTTCTCTAATCCTTATTCTTTTACGTTAAGCAAGTTCTCTAATCCTTATTCTTTTACGTTAAGCAAGTCTCTATTTCTAAACTTGTTATTTATTTTATACAAGCTTTCTAAACCATTCTTGTACGCTATGCAAGCTTTATCATTGTATCTTTTCATTGTGCAAGTTCTCTAACCCTTGCTCAATATATCATGAAAGTTCATTTCCGTTTCTTAACTTGTTATGTATTATACAAGTTATACTTTATTCAAATATTCGTAAATCATAAGTATTGAAGTATTATTTAAGTAATGTGATCTTGACTAAGTTGTTCAAGCAAGATCTATGTGATCTATCGAATGCTTTAAGTTATTTCCAAAGCATGCCTAGTTATCATGAAATCTATTGTTGTATCTTACATTTGATTCACAATTCTTATATTATCGAACTGCTAAAGCATTGTGAGTCGATTCAACTACTCCTAGTTGATCATAGTTGAAACTCCAAAGTTCCTTTATCTATCCAAACCAAACTTTCTTTGGTGCGAACTTGTATTCAAATACTGAGAATGAACAACCCAATTTATTAGGGGACATTTATGCGAAAACGTTAAGATGGTTGTGCACAATACATGGTACGAAGGGCTGATTCCCTTAAGTATGAGTTAAAGGTCTATAGTCTCAATGACTGTTAAAGGTTTTAAATTGAAATATTTATAACCTAGGACATAGTTCAAGGTCGTATGACCCTCAGATAAATTCTATACTCGAATTTTAAATATGATGAAAGAATTATTATTCAATTCTTTATTTTGATGAAAGTAAAGTCATTCAAACCTTTCGAAGTTATTCAGTTATGTCATATCACTGTTGTATTTCAAGTGAGCTTTTATTTGCTCACTCTTGCATATTTTATAACCCCTTGCAGTTAAGGCCGAGAATGTTGACGTACCGTCAACAAGTAAAGGAAAAAGAAAGATGAGGAAGTGAAGACTTGTTGTCTTCAATATCTGATTGTAATAAGACTTAGTTAATGATGTTTAATTTTCGCATTTATTTGATTGATGTTAAGGTTTAGTTAACCCTGGAATTTTATATTGGATAAGTTGTAATCCTTTGTTAAGGAAGATTCTATTTAAGTATTTATGAAGGTTGTAATTTACTTTGCAATTCTTTATTATTGGGTAGATGTATGATTTATTTAGAAAGTTAACACCAAATCTTGTGGAAACGATGTACCCGGATTAGGGTGTCAAACTTGGTCAAGGCAGAATGAAATTAGAAAAGAGTTTCTAATTTGCATTATTTGGAGTTGTGCATTTTCTAATTGAAATGCATATAATTAAATAAAATAAGAGTTGACAGTAATTCCATGTCTTATATTTAATTGGGGCATTATATGGTGGAAGGATTGAATTGTACGATAACTATTAACTCACATGTTCTTTTTTTTTATTAATGTTGAAATCTATATTGTCTGGAAAGTCGTTGATCGCTAGAGAGGCTTATCCCTATTTTAGAATAAATATTATTTATTTAAATAGATTATTAGTTTAATTTATTTATTTAAATAAGATTAGAATTGTTCTAATTGATTTATTCACAACTGGTTTAATTTGAAGAACCTAAAGGGTCACACCATAAAAGGAAGAATAATTATTTAAGAAGGTAATGGAATAATCGTAATAATGCATTAAGTGTGATTAATTTAATCTATGGTGATAGAATAAATTAAAAAGCTTAATGTTTATTAATTAATATTTTGAAAATATTAAATATAAATTAATAAGAGAAGTCTTATTAATATTATTAAAATTATTATTATTTTAATTTCTAAAGGAGTTTAGGAATTTATTTAATATTAGTACTCTCATTTATTTTTAATAAGATTAGGAGGTAAATTAATTAAATGAATTTATTTAATTATTCCCAATGTAGTGGAAAGCCTAAATTAATTAAAGGAGTTTAATTAATTAAATGATACCCCATGTCTAATATAATTTGAAGGGTTGACCAATATCTATATAAGAGGAGTCTTATAATAGATATCAGTTGATGTAATTCCAATTGTTGGAGAGTACTTCTTTTCTATAGTGGATATAAACCTAGAGTTTAGCCAACCACTCTCCTTCTTGATAATTCCTCTTCCTTGGTGGATTACCTCTAAAGGCTGAACACTTGGGTGGCTAACGTTGATCATAAGAATGAATCTAACCCCAAAATTCAAGGAGATCACGAAGAACAAGGAGTTAAACTCGTACTTGTGGAAGCTTCGTTCTACAAGGGTATGATTCCATAACTCCTTATTTATCGTTTTAAATTAATAATTTACATAAAGAATGATCCGGATAATGGTTTTGTAGAAATTTTTAAACTCTGATATACCATGCTTCTGCTAATTTTTTTAATTTGATTTCACCCACGATTTTGTACAAACCCAACAGTGGCATCAGTATCAAACTTTTATGCTATTATTAATTATTTTTTATTCCATATATATAAATGGGTGTGTATTTAGATTAACTTATTGGGCATAGTATAAAATTATTTTTTTATGAAGAAAAAAAAAGACAATTCACAACTGTGAAGAAGAAAAATGGCGGAATTTTTTTTTGCCGAATCAGTAGATCCGAGTGATTCAAAAGGCTGTTACGTTTTTTTCTTTCAGCAAAAGGCTTTCACATTAACATATTATATATATATATATATATATATATATATATATATAGTATATGTGAAATAGGATTCCTGATGGATGGTTTTAAAAAGGTGATCTAATGTTAAGATTCACTTTATAGCCACGGTTTGGTTTTCTTTTTTAAAAAAGAAAAAAAAGGATCCTGAATGGTTTACATTATATATATAAGTTTCACTTTATATATATATATTTATATAAAATATAATGTAATGAGATAAGTTATATATATATATATATATATATATATATATATATATATATATATATATATATATATATATATACGGTTATATATATAATGGACAATGATCCATAGCATGTATTTGTTATGTATCAAAAATAGGCAAATATCATCTTCACCGTCCGTTCCAATGAGCAATGGCTTAGATTAAAAAATTGAATTCGTCGTCCGCTAGAATATCTAGCGGACTGGATTAAAGAAATTTTAGGCTCATTTATACCCCCATCAAGGCTAAGTCAAGTACGAATTCATCAGCAACATGCCATGCCAACGAATACTAAACCATCAGCAACATATGCCAACTGCAACAACATAACTACAAATCAAACACAAATACATCCTGCCCATAATGAAAAATCAAAGCATAACCCGTAAACGGCCCTAAAGGAACAACACTCCTCGATAAATCATGTGGCTGCAAGTCATACCTCTGCAGCTAAGTTAGTGGTGAAGGAACAGAGTTGTTTTGATGGGTTTGCTGGGAGGAGAGAGAAAGTAATAAACATTGGCCACTAGAGTATAAACAAAACCCCTAATCTATTATTAAATGATTGATCAAGAACCCTAAGATTTTGAGGAGATAGGATAAACGGGTTGTTTAATTCGTGAATAGAGCTAGGGTTTGTGGAGAGAGGATTGGGGATCCATGTATTGGTGGTAAGATGAAGATGAAGAAGATGAAATATAACCCGTTAAATTCATGCGTTCTTCTTTAATACAATTTGGGTTTGTTTTGGAGTTTTCGGGGAGTGCGTTTTGATGGAAGTTGGTGCAGGTTAGCAAATCAGATGAGAAAATAAGGGAGGGATCGTAGAGAATGAGTAAGCATGCGCAAGGGTGGAGGTTCTACGCACCTAGCCACAGTCTTATGCTTTGTTGTGGGACATGGTATGGTGAATCAAAACCTTTAACCATGAGAACTTTTTAATTCATCATCAAAGAGAAATCAAGCACCTGAACATTAGTGGTTTCTCTTCCCTTGACATAATGTGGGGGTATAATTGTCCAAATTGTAGCAAATTGTGCAATTAGATAGTCCGCTAGAACTACTAGAGAACACGGAAATTTTCTTTTTAATCTAAGCCATTGCTCATTAGAACGGATGGTAGAAATGGTATTTGCCCATTTTTCATTCATAGCAAATACATGCTATGGATCATTATCCATTTAATATATATATATATATATATATATATATATATATAATATTCTTAATAATTTTATAATTAAAATAAAGAGTTTATTTTAATCTTGAAATTAGATTTTATACAATTTAAAATTGCTCATTAAATGATACTCATATATATATATAGAATATTTTAATTCATGAGATGAATATTTATTTATTGATGCATATGTTGATATGTATGATAATAAATAGAATTGATTGTGGGACCATTGACCAATGTGATTGAATTTTATTTTCAGTTGAATGCTTGAATGAATGAGTTTTATTAAATGGGGTCTGCGTACCTCGTCTTCTTTGATTTTTTTTGTTGATGTAAAATTCTATCTCCCTCCTGTGTACCTCCCCTTGACTACTGATCAAGGTTTCTATTTAAATTAAATAGTTTAATGTAATAGAAATAGTTAGAATTATCTTGAATAAATTGGAGACCAATGAGCAATGAACGCGTGAAGACCCGTTTGTATGGATCCTGGGTTTAAATATAATAGTTACGTTTAAATTTATATTCTTGCACTCCTAGGTTTGACCTTTTGGTTCACTTGGTGGCTCTAGTGAGCCAAACTAGAAGAAAAGTTCATAATCAATCCGGGTAGAATATAGTATTCTATATGTGCATGCTATTATTATATATATATATATATATATATTATATTTTATGCAAATATGCTTCGCATGTTTTAATAAAATGACGATAATTATATATATATATATATATATATATGTGTGTGTGTGTGTGTGTGTGTGTATGTGTGTGTGTGTGCATGTGCGCTAAATAAAATGAGACAAATAATAACAAACCCCTCAAAGAAATTATATTAAGTCTAAAGCGTTCAAAGATATTTGGAATATCGAACGTCGCCTTCTAGCATGATAAATTAATAGAGTATTAAATATTTAATACGAGTTTGTTGTGCACACACAAGGCGAGTATTGCGTATTTAAGATATTAGTTTAATCACATTTGATGCTTATAAAGAAAATTGAACAATATTGTTTTGTTGTGCACACACAAGGACAATATTTTTCTTTTTTGAATATATGGAGTGCTAGGTTGGACTTAATTTAAATCATTTTAGTTCGGATGTGTACACACTTGACCATTATAATCTAAGAGGCAGAATACAAGGAGTCACATGTTGATGTGATTGACAAGAGTTGTTTACCTATTTATTTATATATCATTTGTTGTGCACACACAAGGCTATATACATTTGAAATGGGATCCTTAATCTCACTAGCAAATCTTTAATTAGATTTAGCCGAACTATATAAGTGAGGGTAATATAGTTTGAAGAAAATAGTGGGAGATACCAATTTAAAATAAGACCTAATTTATTTTGGTATATAAAATTAATTAAATGAATGTTTGCTAAAATGTTGTCTTTTCACATACAGTAATTTAAAAATGTCGAAATCACTAATTTCACTACGTAGTATACTTGATGCTAATAAACTAACCGGGCCGAATTACACGGACTAGTTAAGGAATCTGAGAATAGTTCTCACTGCTGAAAAGATTTTTTATGTCCTAAATTCACCTGTCCCTGGAACTGTTCCAGATTCAGCCTCTTAGGAAGAGATTGCCACCATAACAAAGTGACAAGATGATGCATCTATGGCTCAATGCATCATGCTCGCATCCATGAATAACGAGCTTCAGCGTCAGCATGAAAACATGGATGCTCCTACTATATTGCTTCACCTCAAGGAGTTGTATGGTGAATAAAGTAGGACTGAAAAATATGAGATATCTAAGGAGCTCTTCCGATCACGGATGACCGAGTGCACTGCCGTAGAGACTCATGTCCTAAGGGTGATCAATCTGATTGAACGACTTGGACAGCTTGGGTTCGTCATGGAGGGGGAGTTGAGTCCAGACTTGGTCTTGTAGTCACTCCTTGAGACCTTCTCGCAGTTCGTTGTTAATTTTCACATGAATAAGTTAGAAGTCAGCTTGTCTGAAATACTTAACATGTTGAAAACTGCAGAGGGTCACTTCCCATCCAAGAAGAACCATGTCTTAATGGTGGATTCTTCCAAGAAAAGGAAGAGGCCCAAGGTATCTTCTGAAAAAAAAGAAATCTAAGAGGGCTAAGGGCAAGGCGAACGTGGATAAAAAAATCCGATCCAACAAGCAAAGGAATGTGCTTCCATTGCAACGAGCCAGATCATTGGAAAAGGAACTGCAAAAAGTTTTTGCCAAAGAAGAAGCTTGGAGAAGCTTCGACTTCCAATCAAGGTTTGTTCATGATTGAAATTAATTTTTCAAAAAGTCAAAATTTTACTTGGGTATTGGATACCGGCTGTGGTTCTCACATATATAATACTGTGCAAGGACTGGTCAGAAGTAGAAAGTTGAACAAGGATAAGGTTGTCATACGAGTGGGAAATGGAGCAAAGGTTGCTGCATTAACTGTAGGCACTTATTGTTTAGCACTGCCTACGGGCAAGTCCATTTATTTAAATAATTGTTATTTTATTCCAAATATCATTAGAAACACTTTTTCTATTTTCGTATTAAATATAGATAGATTTGACATTATAATAAAGAACAACAGTTGTTTTATTTTTAAAAATAATGTTTTATATGGAATGGACTTTACATACTTGACTTACATGAAAATATGCTTCAAATAGAACAAACTAGGAAAAGAAAAACAAGAGATGATGTTAATTATACCTATATGTGGCACTGTAGACTCGGTCATATCAATAAAACGAGATTATCCAAGTTGCATAAAGATGGGCTCTTAGAGCTATCCGATTATGAATCATATCCAACTTGTGAATCTTGTCTCATGGGTAAAATAACTAAATTTCCTTTTAGTGAAAAAGGAGAAAGAGTTATAGAGTTGTTAGCATTGGTTCACATAACTTTTGTGGACCTATGACAACGAATGCACAGGGTGGGTATTTTTATTTTATTACTTTCACTGATGCTCACTCAAGATTTGGATATGTGTATTTAATGAAATACAAATCTGAATCATTTGAAAAGTTCAAATTGTTCAGAAGTGAAGTAGAGAAACAAACGGGTAAGAGTATTAAGATTCTTAGATCAGATCGAGGTGGAGAATACTTAAGCGGTGAGTTTCTCAATTGTCTCAAAGATAATGGTATAATCTCACAATGGACTCTACCAGGTACACCACAGTTGAATGGAGTATCTGAAAGGAGAAATCGAACATTGTTGGACATGGTTTGTTCCATGATGATTTTTTATCGATCTTCCTATTTCCTTCTGGGGTTATGCCCTAGAATCGGCTGCATATCTACTAAATAAGGTCTCCTTGAAATTCGTCCCCAAGACTCCATATGAGATGTGGACAGGGAGGAAACCTGGTCTGAAGCATATTAAGATTTGGTGATGTCCAGCTTATGTGAAAAGGTTTTAAAATGATAAGCTTGGGATAAGATCTGATAAGTGCACATTTGTGGGATATCCTAAAGAGAGTTTGGGATACTATTTCTACAATCCTACTTAGCAAAAGGTGTTTGTTGCGAAACACGCTGCCTTCTTGGAAAAGGAATTTATCCTTGAAGGAGCTAGTGGGAGGAAAATAGATTTTGAAAAAATTCAAGAACCACAAACCACTACAAATCAAGTGGATGAACCTATCCAAGTAGAGACACTTTATGTACAACACCCTATTCATAAATCTGAAAGAGTATGAAGATACCTGAAAGGTATGGATTCTTCATAGAGGATGACGATGAGGTATACGTCATGAATGATGATGATCCATTGAATTATGAACAGGCTATGAGTAATAAAGACTCAGAGAAATGATAGATAACCATAAAATCTAAAATAGATTTTTGAAGTAATGCTCAAGTCCATTTGGATTTTACTTGTGATTGCAGCTTATTATTACTAGATCTGGCAAAATGGACGTGGAGGCGCCCTTTCTCAAATATAAATTATTAGAGGAGAATGTATGTATGATACAACCAGATAGATTTGTTTCAATGGTTGAAGCAAATCATGTATATGAGCTACAATAATCCTTTTATGGATTAAAGAAAGCTTCTCGTAGATGGAACATCCGTTTTGATAAGACAATCAAAGAGTTTGATTTTATCAAAAACGAGGATGAACCAAGTGTGTACAAGAAGGTTAGTGGGAGAGCTGTTTCATTCCTTGTATTATATGTTGATGATATACTACTGATATTCCTATGCTATAATCGATCAAAATAAAGTTGTCTAAACATTCCTCCATGAATGATTTGGGTAGAATATTCTACATTGGGGATATAAATCTGTATAGATAGATTTAAAAGGATGTACGGCTTAACCCAAGGAACGTATATTCATTAGATGCTAAAGACGTTTAGCATGGCAAACTCCAAAAGTGTCTCATGATGATGAGCCATGAAGTGTATCTCTCTAAAATTGTCCTCAATAAAAGAGAGATCGCATGAGTTACTATCATGTATGCAATGAAATATACGAGACTTGATGTTGATCAGTTATATTCTGGAGAAGATCACTGTAAGACAGTGATAAACATCTTAAAGTACTTAATTGACACTAAGGATGTCATCATGACACATGATGTGTCTGAATTAAACTAGAGGACTAAACAGACTCAAGTTTTCAGACTGATCAAGACGACAACAAATCCTTTTTTGGGTAAGTCGTTACCTTAAAAGGTGGTGTAGTGAATTGGAAAGGTTCCAAACAGCAAAAGGTTGTTGGTTTAGTGACAAAGACAAAGTATATAACTGCAAGTGAAGTTGCAAATTGATGTTTCGGATGAAAAGTTCATTACAGAACTAGGAATAGTTCCTAAGTCTCATCTTGAATCCAAACATGTGTTGCGGCACTTTGATTAAAGAAATCATTGAAAGAAGAGACGTCACCCTGGAGCGTGTAGACTCTCAAAATAACATTGCAGATCTATTTACTAAAGCTTTAACACAACAGCAGTTTGATCGTCACTTAGAGAAGATGGGTATGAGATACCATAGCGATTGGCTTTAGTGCAAGTGGGAGATTGAAAGTAGTATGCATACAAGCCAATCATATATGATGATAAAGCATCTACTTTAGAGACGATCTTATTTATTTATTAATAAAAGTATTCACTTATTAAAGGCATTTAATTATCTACATTATGCTATTTTTATAATATGTAAATAACCCATAGTTTTAAGCAATGCTTTTAGAATCATGATGTTGATCATGCAAATGAGATCTAAATTCTTAGAAAGCTAAAAACTAAAATAGTTCTCAATCGTTGGATTACTAAAAAGGGTATTAGTAAATCCGGATAGATTGGTACATATGTTGCTTGCTCATTGGATGAGGATGATTGATCTCATGATCATTTGTGTGGAGACACTAAAGCAAGTATGTAGGTGCTTATTGGAGAGTAAGTTCACTGAACGTGACTCGCTATGGAATACCTAATGGAGTTTTACTTACCTGTCAATAGGAATTCCTACTGTGATAGTAGTACAAGTGATCCTTGGACTTGAGATCATCATAGTATCTTGTATGTAATGAATTATAGTTTGACTTATTCCTTAAAAACCCTTAGGGTATATGAAATGGTATGCTTGGGTATAATGAGTTACATATGGAGATAATGAATGGTTAATAAAGAACCTACCACTTCTAGTAAAAGAAGAGATATGTCCTATGTGATTCGTTAAATGACAACCCAGTAGTCCTTGGTCAAGGCAGAATGAAATTAGAAAAGAGTTTCTAATTTGCATTATTTGGAGTTGTGCATTTTCTAATCGAAATACATATAATTAAATAAAATAAGACTTGACAGTAATTCCATGTCTTATATTTAATTGGGATATTGTATGGTGGAAGGATTGAATTGTACGGTAACTATTAACTCACAGGTTCTTTTATGATTAATGTTGAAATCTATATTATCTGAAAAGTCGTTGATCGCTAGGGAGGCTTATCCCTATTGTAGAATAAATATTATTTATTTAAATAGATTATTAGTTTAATTTATTTATTTAAATAAGATTAGAATTGTTCTAATTGATTTATTCACAACCGGTTTAATATGGAGAACCGAAAGGGTCACACCATAAAAAGAAGAATAATTATTTAAGAAAGTAATGACATAATCGTAATAATGCATTAAGTGTAATTAATTTAATCTATGGTGATAGAATAAATTAAATAGCTTAATGTTTATTATTTAATATTTTAGAAATATTAAATATAAATTAATAACAGGAGTCTTATTATTATTATTATTTTAATTTCTAAAGGAGTTTAGGAATTAATTTAATATTAGTACTCTCATTTATTCCTAATAAGATTAGGAGGTAAATTAATTAAATGAATTTAATTAATTATTCCCAATGTTGTGGGAAGCCTAAATTAATTAAAGGAGTTTAATTAATTAAATGAAACCCCATGTCTAATAGGATTAGAAGGGTTGACCAATATCTATATAAGAGGAGTCTTATAATAGATATCAGTTGATGCAATTCTAATTGTTGGAGAGTACTTCTTTTCTATAGTGGATAGAAACCTAGGGTTTAGCCAACCACCCTCCTTCTTGATAATTTCTCTTCCTTGGTGGATCACCTCTAGAGGCCAAACACTTGGGTGGCTAACGTTGATCATAGAAAGGAATCTAACCCGAAAATTCAAGGAGATCACGAAGAACAAAAATTCAAGGAGATCACGAAGAACAAAGAGTTGAACTCGTACCTGTGGAAGCTTCGTTCTACAAGGGTATGATTTCATACCTTCTTATTTATCGTTTTAAATTAATAATTTGCATAAAGGATGATCCAGGTAATGGTTTTGTAGAAATTTTTAAACTCTGATATACCATGCTTCCGCTAATTTTTGCAATTTGATTGCGCCCACGATTTTGTACAAACTCAATAAAGATTTGATCTTATAGTCATTCTCGGACACCTTCTCACAATTTGTTGTTAATTTTCACATGAATAAGTTGGACGTCAGCTTGCATGAGTTACTTAATATGTTAAAAACTGCTGAAGGTCACTTCTCATCCAAGCAGGATCATGTCTTAATGGTAGATGATTCTTCCAAGAAAAGAAAGACGACCAAGGTATCTTCTGAAAAGAAGAAAAATAAGAAGGCTAAGGGAAAGGCAAAGAAAAAAGAAAATAAGAAACCTGATCCAGACAGCAAAAGAATATGCTTTCATTGCAACAAGCTGGGTCACTGGAAGAGGAACTGTGATAAGTAATTTACGGAACAAAAGCAGAAGAGGCTTAGAGAAGCTTTAGGTTTGTTCATGATTGAAATTCTTTTTTCTCAAAGTCAAAATTCTATTTGGGTATTGGATACCGGATGTACTTCTCACATATATAATACTATGCAGGGAATGGTCAAAAGTAGAAAGCTAAACAAGGATGAAGTCGTTCTACGAGTGGGAAATGGAGCAAAGGTTGTTGCATTAACTATAAGTACTTATTGTTTAGCACTGCCTTCAGGCAAGTCTATTTATTTAAATTATATTTTATTATGTTCCAACACTTATTGGAAACATTATTTCGATTTCTGTATTGGATATGAAAGGTTTTAATATTATAATAAAGAACAATAGTTGTTCTATTTATAATATGAATGTTTTATATTGTGTTGGTAATTTATTGAATGGACTTTACGTGATTGACTTAAATGAAAATACACTTACAATTTAACAAACTAATAAAAGGAAAAGAGACGATGTTAATTATACCTTTATGTGGCACTGTAGACTCGGTCATATCAATGAAACAAGATTATCCAAGTTGCATAAGGATGAGCTCTTAGAGCTATTTGATTATGAATCATATCCAACTTATGAATCTTGTCTCATGGGTAAAATAACTAAATTACCTTTTAGTGGAAAAGGAGAAAGAGTTACAGAGTTTTAGCATTAGTATATACAGATGTATGTGGACCTATGACAATGAATGCACAAGGAGGTATTCTTATTTCATTACTTTCACTGATGATCATTCAAGATATGGATATATGTATTTAATAAAATATAAATCCGAATCGTTTGAAAAGTTCAAAGAATTCAGAAGTGAAGGAGAGAAACAAACCAACAAGAGTATTAAGATTCTTTGATTGGATCGAGGTGGTGAATACTTAGCGGTGAGTTTCTCAATTGTCTCAAAGAAATTGGTATAATCTCGCAATGGACTCCACCAGGAACACCATAGTTGAATGGTGTATCTGAAAGGGGAAATTGAATATTGTTGGACATGGTTCGTTCCATGATGAGTTTTACCGATCTCCAAGTAGCATTTTGGGGCTATACCCTAGAAACGGTTGCATACCTACTTAACAAGGTACCTACCAAATCCGTCCCAAAGACTCTATATGAGTTATGGACAGGGAGGAAACCAAATCTTAAGCATGTTAAGACTTGGGGTTGTCCAACTTATATAAAAAATTTTGAAAATGATAAGCTGAAGACAGATCTGAAAAAAGTAGATTTATGGGATACTCTAAATAAACTCCAGGGTATTACTTCTATCATCCTACTGATCAAAATGTGTTTGTTGCGAAACATGCTGCCTTCTTGAAAAAGGAGTTTATCCTTGAAGCGGTCAGTGGGAGTAAGATATACCTTGAAGAAGTTCAAGACCCAAAAATTACAACAGATCAAAGTCAAGCACTTGACCAAGTAGAAGAACACTTGTACAACACTCTATTCAAAAATCTGGAAGGATACCGAAGATACCTGATTGGTATGGATTCGTCATAGTGGATGATGATGAGGTACACATCATGAATGATGATGATCCATTGAAATATGAACAGGCTATGAGTGAAAAAAACTTAGAGAAATGGCAAGAAGCCATAAAATCCGAGATGGACTCCATGTATGAAAACCAAGTATGGACTTTGGTTTCAGCACCTAAGGGCATTAAGCCTATTGGGTGAAAATGGGTCTTTAAGAGAAAGACTGGAGCGGATGGCAAGGTAGAGACCTATAAGGCCAGACTGGTTGCCAAAGGTTTCAAATAAAGGCAAGGAATTAACTATGATGAAACCTTCTCACCAGTAGCTATGCTCAAGTCCATTTGGATTTTGCCTGCGATTGTAGCTTATAAGGACTACGAAATCTGGAAAATGGATGTGAAAATGACCTTCCTTAATGGAAAACCTGAGGAAGATGTGTATATGACACAGCCAGAGGGTTTTGTTTCAACGGTTGGAATAAATCAAGTCTATAAGCTACAACGATCCATTTATGAATTGAAACAAGCTTCTCGAAGGTGGAACATCTATTTTGATGAGGCAATCAAAGAGTTTGATTTTATCAAAAATGAGGATGAACTATGTGTGTACAAGAAGGTTAGTGGGAGCGCTGTATCACTCATAGTACTATATGTTGATGATATATTACTGATAGAGAATGACATTCCGATGCTATAATCAATTAAAATCTGGTTATCTAAACATTTCTCCATGAAGGACTTGGGAGAAGCATCCTATATTTTGGGGATAAAGATCTATAGAGATAGATCTAAAAGAATGCTTGGCTTGTCCCAAGGAATGTACATTGACACGATGCTAAAGAGGTTTAGCATAGAAGATTCCAAGAGAGGTCTCATGCCGATGAACTATGGAATACATCTCTCTAAGAAATAGGCCCCAAAGACACTTGAGGAGAGAGACCATATGAGTAAAATACCTTATGCTTCAGCAATAGGATCTATCATATACGGTATGATATGTACTATCATGCACTCAGTGTAACTAGCAGATATCAGTCGAATCCAGGAGAAGAGCACTGGAAGGCAGTGAAAAATATCCTAAAGTACTTAAGAAGAACTAAGGATGTATTTCTTATCTACGGTGGGTCTGAATTGAAACTAGAGGGCTATAAAGACTCAAGTTTCCAAATTGATCGAGATGATAGTAAATCCATTTCAGGGTATATGTTTACCTTAAACGGTGGAAGAGTTCCAAGCACCAAACAGTTGCTGATTCAGTGACAGAGAAAGAGTACATAGCTGCAAGTGAAGCTGCAAAGGAAGATGTTTGGATAAAAAAATTCATAACTGAACTTGGCATGGTTCCTAGCATTAGAGGAGCAGTTCCTTTATTCTGTGACAACACCGGAGCTGTTGCACACGCCAAGGGACCCAGGTCTCATCAGAAATCCAAACATATGTTGCGACGGTTTCATTTGATTAGAGAGATCATTCAAGGAGGAGATGTTAACCTAGAACGTGTGGGCACTCAAAACAACATTGCAGATCCATTTACTAAAACTTTAACACAACAACAGTTTGATCGTCACTTAGAGAAGATGGATATTAGATACCATGTCAATTGGCTTTAGTGCAAGTGGGAGATTGAAACTAGTATGCACACAAGCCAATCATGTATGATGATAAAACATATACTTTGTAACAATCTTATTAATTTATTCACAACCGATTTAATATGGAGAACCTAAAGGGTCACCTCATAAAAGGATGAATATTTAATAAAGAAGTAAATGACACAATCGTAATAATAAGTTAAGTGTATTTAATTTAATTAAATTAAAGAGTATTTAATTTAAGAAGCGAATGGATGAATATGTATGATGATAAAGCATATACTTTGTAACAATCTTATTCATTTATTAATAAAAGGATTGTTTATTTAAAGACGTTTATATTATCTACATAATGTTGTTATATTTAAATGTGATAAACCTATAGTTTTAAACAATGCTTTTAGAATTATGATGATTATCATGCTAATGAGATCTAAATTCTTAGATATCTTAAAACTAAAATAGTTCCCAATCGATGGATTACAAAATAGGGGATTAATGAATTGAATAGATGGTACATACGTTGCTTGCTCTTTGGAATAGAATTATCGATCTCATGATCATTTATGTGGAGACACTAAAGCAAGTATGAATGTATTTATTGGAGAATAAGTACACTGAACGTGGCTCTATAAAAATACCTAATGGAGTTTTACTCGCCTATCAATAGAAATTTCTTTAGTGATAGTAATATAAATAATCCTTAGACTTGAGATCATCATAATATCTTATGTATGATAAGTTATACTTTGACATAACCTTTAAGACCCTGAGGGTATATCAAATGGTATGTTTGCGTATAATTAATTATACAAAAAGATAATGAAAGATCAATAAAGGATCTACCACTTCTAGTAAAAGAAGTTAATGTCATATGTGATTCAATAAATGATAACTCAGTAGTCCTTGGCCAAGGCAGAATAAAATTAAAAAGTAGTTTCTAATTTGCATTAACGGAGTTTGTGCATTTAGGATCGAAATACATACAATTAAATAAAATAAAATTTGATAGTAAATCTATGTCTTGTATTTAATTTGGACATTATATGGTAGAAGGAATGAATTGTACGGTAACTATTTACTCAAAGGTTCTTTTATGATTAATTTTGAAATCTATATTATCTGAAAAGTCGTTGAGCGCTAAGGGGCTTACCTTTATTATAGAATAAATATTTATTTAAATAAATTAATAGTTAATTTATTTATTTAAATAAAATTATAATTATTCTAATTAATTTATTCACAACCGGTTTAATATGGAGAACCTAAAGGGTCACACCATAAAAGGATGAATATTTAATTAAAAAATAAATGGCACAATCGTAATAATAAGTTAAGTGTATTTAATTTAATTAAATTAAAGTGTATTTAATTTAATTTAATTTAAGAAGCAAATGGATGAATATGTATGATGATAAAGTATATACTTTGTACCAATCTTATTCATTTATTAATAAAAGAATTATCTATTTAAAGGCGTTTATATTATCTACATAATGTTGTTATATTTAAATGTGATAAATCCATAGTTTGAAGCAATGATTTTAGAATCATGATGATGATCATGCTAATGAGATCTAAATTCTTAGATAGCTTAAAACTAAAATAGTTCTCAATCGATGGATTACTAAATAAGGGATTAGTGAATCCTGACATATGGTACATACGTTGCTTGCTCTTTGGAATAGAATTATCGATCTCATGATCATTTGTGTGGAGATACTAAACCAAGTATGTAGGTGCTTATTGGAGAATAAATACACTGAACGTGACTCGATAAACATACATAATGGAGTTTTACTCGCCTATCAATAGGAATTATTTTAGTGATAGTAGTATAAGTAATCTTTAGACTTGAGATCATCATAGTATCTTATGTATGATGAGTTATACTTTGACATGACCTTTAAAACCCTAAGGGTATATCAAATGGTATGTTTGGGTATAATTAATTATACACGAAGATAATGAATGATCAATAAAGGATCTATCACTTCTAGTAAAAGAAGTGAATGTCGTATGTGATTCGATAAATGACAACTCAGTAGTCCTTGGCCAAGGAAAAATGAAATTAGAAAGTAGTTTCTAATTTGCATTAACGGAGTTTGTGCATTTAGAATCGAAATACATATAATTAAATAAAATAAGACTTGATAGTAAATCCATGTCTTATATTTAATTTGGACATTGTATGGTAAAAGGAATGAATTGTACGGTAACTATTTACTCAAATGTTCTTTTATGAATAATGTTGAAATCTATATTATTTGGAAAGTTGTTGAGCGCTAAAGGGGCTTACCCTAATTATAGAATAAATATTTATTTAATTGAATTAATAGTTAATTTATTTATTTAAATAAAATTATAATTAATTTAATTAATTTATTCACAAGCGATTTAATATGGAGAACCTAAAGGGTCACACCATAAAAGGATGAATATTTATTTAGGAAGCAAATGGCATAATCGTAATAATAAGTTAAGTGTATTTACTTTAATTAAATTAAATTCAAGTGTATTTAATTTAATTTAATTTAAGAAACAAACGGATGAATATGTATGATGATAAAGCATATACTTTGTAACAATCTTATTCATTTATTAATAAAAGCATTGTTTATTTAAAGGCGTTTATATTATCTACGTAATATTGTTATATTTAAATGTGATAAACCCATAGTTTTAAGCAATGCTTTTAAAATTATGATGATGATCATGCTAATGAGATCTAAATTCTTAAATAGCTAAAAACTAAAATAGTTCTCAATCGATAGATTACTAAGTAGAGATTAGTGAATCCGAATGGATGGTACATACGTTGCTTGCTCTTTGGAATAGAATTATCGATCTCATGATCGTTTGTGTGGAGACACTAAAGCAAGTATGTCGGTGCTTATTAGAGAATAAGTACACTGAACGTGGCTCTATAAAAATACCTAATGGAGTTTTACTCGCCTATCAATAGAAATTCCTTTAGTGATAGTAGTACAAATAATCCTTAGACTTGAGATCATCATAGTATCTTATGTATGATGAGTTATACTTTGACATGACCTTTAAGACCTTGAGGGTATATCAAATGGTATGTTTGCGTGTAATTAATTATACATGAAGATAATGAATGATCAACAAAGGATCTACCACTTCTACTAAAAGAAGTGAATATCATATATGATTCAATAAATGACAACTAAGTAGTCTTTGGCCAAGGCAGAATGAAATTAGAAAGTAGTTTCTAATTTGTATTAACGGAGTTTATGCATTTAGGATCGGAATACATATAATTAAATAAAATAAGACTTGATAGTAAATCTATGTCTTATATTTAATTTGGACATTGTATGATAGAAGGAATGAATTGTACGATAACTATTTACTCAAAGGTTCTTTTATGATTAATGTTGAAATCTATATTATCTGGAAAGTCGTTGAGCGCTAAGGGGGCTTACCTTTATTACAGAATAAATATTTATTTAAGTGAATTAATAGTTAATTTATTTATTTAAATAAAATTATAATTATTCTAATTAATTTATTCACAACCGGTTCAATATGGAGAACCTAAAGGGCCACACCATAAAAGGATGAATATTTAATAAAGAAGTAAATGGCACAATCGTAATAATAAGTTAAGTGTATTTAATTTAATTAAATTAAAGAGTATTTAATTTAATTTAATTTAAGAAGAAAATGGATGAATATGCATGATGATAAAGTATATACTTTGTAACAATTCTATTCATTTATTAATAAAAGAATTGTTTATTTAAAGACGTTTATATTATCTACATAATGTTGTTATATTTAAATGTGATAAACCCAAAGTTTTAAACAATGTTTTTAGAATTATGATGATTATCATGCTAATGAGATCTAAATTTTTAGATAGCTTAAAATTAAAATAGTTCCTAATCGATGGATTACTAAATAGGGGATTAGTGAATCGAATAGATGGTACATACATTGCTTGCTCTTTGGAATATATAATTATCGAACTCATGATCATTTGTGTGGAGACACTAAAGCAAGTATGTATGTGTTTATTGGAGAATAAGTACACTGAACGTGGCTCAATAAAAATACCTAATGGAGTTTTACTAGCCTATCAATAGAAATTTCTTGAGTGATAGTAATATAAATAATCCTTAGACTTGAGATCATCATAGTATCTTATGTATGATGAGTTATACTTTGACATGACCTTTAAAATCTTAAGGGTATATCAAATGGTATGTTTGGTTATAATTAATTATACACGAAGATAATTAATGATCAATAAAGGATCTACCACTTCTAGTAAAAGAAGTGAATGTCATATGTAATTCGATAAATGACAACTCAGTAGTCCTTGGCCAAGGCAAAATGAAATTAGAAAGTAGTTTCTAATTTGCATTAACGGAGTTTGTGCATTTAGGATCGGAATACATATAATTAAATAAAATAAGTCTTGATAGTAAATCTATGTCTTATATTTAATTTGGACATTGTATGGTAGAAGGAATGAATTGTACGGTAACTATTTACTCAAATGTTCTTTTATGATTAATGTTGAAATCTATATTATCTGAAAAGTCGTTGAGCGCTAAGGGGCTTACCTTTATTATAGAATAAATATTTATTTAAATGAATTAATAGTTAATTTATTTATTTAAATAAAATTAGAATTATTCTAATTAATTTATTCATAACCGGTTTAATATGGAGAGCCTAAAGGGTCACACCATAAAAGGATGAATATTTAATTAAGAAGTAAATGGCACAATCGTAATAATAAGTTAATTGTATTTAATTTAATTAAATTAAAGTGTATTTAATTTAAGAAGCAAATGCATGAATATGTATGATGATAAAGCATATACTTTGTAACAATTTTATTCATTTATTAAAAAAAGAATTGTCTATTTAAAGGCGCTTATATTATCTACATAATATTATTATATTTAAATGTGATAAATCCATAGTTTTAAGCAATTCTTTTAGAATCATGATGATGATCATGCTAATGAGATCTAAATTCTTAGATAGCTTAAAACTAAAATAGTTCTCAATCGATGGATTACTAAATAAGGGATTAGTGAATCCGGAGATGGTACATACGTTGCTCGCTCTTTGGAATAGAATTATCAATCTCATGATCATTTATGTGGAGACACTAAACCAAGTATGTAGGTGCTTAATGGAGAATAAATATACTGAACGTGACTCTATAAAAATATATAATGGAGTTTTACTCGCCTATCAATATGAATTCTTTTAGTGATAGTAGTACAAGTAATCCTTAGACTTGAGATCATCATAGTATTTTATGTATGATGAGCTATACTTTGACATGACCTTTAAAACCCTAAGGGTATATCAAATGGTATGTTTGGGTATAATTAATTATACACGAAGATAATGAATGATCAATAAAGGATCTACCACTTCTAGTAAAAGAAGTGAATGTCATATGTGATTCGATAAATGACAACTCAGTAGTCCTTGGCCAAGGCAAAATGAAATTAGAAAGTAGTTTCTAATTTGCATTAACGGAGTTTGTGCATTTAGGATCGGAATACATATAATTAAATAAAATAAGACTTGATAGTAAATCTATGTCTTATATTTAATTTGGACATTGTATGTTAGAAGGAATGAATTGTACGGTAACTATTTACTCAAAAGTTCTTTTATAATTAATGTTGAAATCTATATTATTTGGAAAGTCGTTGTGCACTAAGGGGGCTTACTCTTATTATAGAATAAATATTTATTTAAATGAATTAATAGTTAATTTATTTATTTAAATAAAATTAGAATTGTTCTAATTAATTTATTCACAAGCGATTTAATATGGAGAACCTAAAGGGTCACACCATAAAAGGATGAATATTTATTTAGGAAGCAAATGACATAATCGTAATAATAAGTTAGTGTATTTAATTTAATTTAATTAAATTAAAGTGTATTTAATTTAAGAAACAAATGGATGAATATGTATGATGGTAAAGCATATACTTTGTAACAATCTTATTCATTTATTAATAAAAGGATTATTTATTTAAAGGCGTTTATATTATCTACATAATGTTGTTATATTTAAATGTGATAAACCCATAGTTTTAAGCAATGCTTTTAGAATAATGATGATGATCATGCTAATCAGATCTAAATTCTTAGATAGCTTAAAACTAAAATAGGTCTTAATCGATGGATTACTAAATAGGGGATTAGTGAATCCGGATAGATGGTACATACGTTGATTGCTCTTTGGAATAGAATTATCGATCTCATGGTCATTTGTGTGGAGATAATAAAACAAGTATGTAGGTGCCTATTGGAGAATAAGTACACTGAACATGGCTCGATAAAAATACCTAATGGAGTTTTACTCGCATATCAATAGGAATTTCTTTAGTAATAGTAGTATAAGTAATCCTTAGACTTCAGATCATTATAGTATCTTATGTATGATGAGTTATACTTTGACATGACCTTTAAGACCCTGAGGGTATATCAAATGGTATGTTTGGGTATAATTAATTATACATGAAGATAATGAATGATCAATAAAAGATCTATCACTTCTAGTAAAAGAAGTGAATGTCATATGTGATTCAATAAATGACAACTCAGTAGTCCTTGTCCTAGGTAGAATGAAATTAGAAAGTAGTTTCTAATTTGCATTATCGGAGTTTGTGCATTTAGGATCGGAATACATATAATTAAATAAAATAAGTCTTGATAGTAATCCATGTCTTATATTTAATTTGGACATTGTATGGTAGAAGGAATGAATTGTACGATAACTATTTACTCAAAGGTTCTTTTATGATTAATATTGAAATCTATATTATCTAGAAAGTCGTTGAGCGCTAAGGGGGGGCTTACCCTTATTATAGAACAAATATTTATTTAAATAATTTAATAGTTAATTTATTTATTTAAATAAAATTATAATTATTCAAATTAATTTATTCACAACCGGTTTAATATGGAGAACCTAAAGGGTCACTCTATAAAAGGATGAATATTTATTTAGGAAGCAAATGGCATAATCGTTATAATAAGTTAAGTGTATTTAATTTAATCTATGGTGATAGAATAAATTAAATAGCTTAATATTTAATATTTTTGAAATATTAAATATAAATTAATAAGAGAAGTCTTATTATTATTATTGTTATTATTATTATTTTTTTAATTACTAAAGGAGTTTGGGAATTAAATAATAAAAGTACTCTCCTATATTACTAATAAGATTAGGAGGTTAATTAATTAAATGAGTTAATTAATTGCTCCTAATAAGATTAGAAAACCTAATTAATTAAAAGATTTTAATTAATTAATATGAAACCCTAATCCTATAATGTTTAGGAGGGTTGCCTACATCTATAAATAAGAGGAGTCTTATTTTGATTAAAGACTAATGCTTTTTTCAAGTTGTTGGGAGAGCACACCTTTTCTAGAGAGAAAAAAGTAGAGTTTTGCCAATAACCCACCTTCTTAATACTTGTTCATCCTTGGTGGATCACCTCTAGATGCCAAACACTTGGGTGACTGACATTGATCAATGGAAGGAATCACTCCTGGTAGATTCAAGTCGAACAAGGAAATAATTGGAGTTGAACTCATACATTAGGAAACACGAATCTTAAAGGGTATGATTCGTTCTTCATCGCTTTAGATTAAATTAATAATTGCGCATAAAGTATGATCCGGTTTCATGGTTTGTTGTAAAATTTTAAAACTCTATTTTTACACTTCCGCTGCTATGTATGTAAATGTTGCATGCTATTTTGATCTTACAAACCTAAAACTTGTTACTTTCTAAAAGTAACAATCTCTTCCTCAGAGGCTGTTTCTGCAACTTTTGCAGGGACAGACAAATATTGGACATAAAAAAGTTTTTCAGCAGTGAAAACAATTCTCAAATTTCTTAATCAGTCTGCGTAATTCGGTCCGATCAACTTATTAGCATCAAGTATGCTACATAGTGATAGTGAGTGTGACTTTTTTTAAATTCTGAATGTGAAATAAAATAACATTTTAGCATACATTCATTTAATTAATTACCAAAATAAATTAGTTCTTATTTTAAATTGGTATCTCCCACTATTTTTATCAAACTATATTACCCTCATACTATATAGTTCGACAAATTTAATTAAAGATTTGCTAGTGAGAATAAGGATATAGTCTTGTGGTGACACAACAAACGATATATAAATAAATAAATAGACAATTATTGTCAATTACATCACCATGTAACTCCTTATTTTGCCTCTTAGATTATTTTGATCAAGTGGTGACACATCCGAATCAAAATTATCCAAGTTAAGTCCAACCTAGCACTTTCAAATATTCAAATAGAAAAATACCGTCCTTGTGGTGACACAACAAAACAGCATTGCTCAATTTCTTTATATGCATCAAATGTGATAAATCAACATCTTAAATATTTAATACTTGTCTTGTGGTGACACAACAAACTCATATTAAATATTTAATACTCTATTAAATTTATCATGCTAGAAAGCGAGATATTCCAAATATATTTGAACGCTTAGGACTTAATAAAATTCTTTGAGGGATTTATTATTATTTGTCTCATCTTGTTTAGCGCGCATTTTGATCAAGTGGTGACATATCCGAATCAAAATTATCCAAGTTAAGTCCAACCTAGAACTTTCAAATATTCAAATAGAAAAATATCGTCCTTGTGGTGACACAACAAAACAGCATTGTTCAATTTCTTTATATGCATCAAATGTGATAAATTAACATCTTAAATATTTAATACTTGTCTTGTGGTGACACAACAAACTCATATTAAATATTTAATACTCTATTAAATTTATTATGCTAGAAAGCGACGTTCGATATTCCAAATATCTTTGAACGCTTAGGACTTAATAAAATTCTTCGAGGGATTTGTTATTATTTGTCTCATCTTGTTTAGCGCGCGCGCACACACACACACACACACACACACACACACACATATATATAGTATAAGCATACATTTAAAAGACTATAGGGCAAATGTTCAAAAATGCCCCTGACATTTATCCCGAGGTCTACCGAGCACCCTATACTTTTTTTTTCCAAAAATGCCCATAACGTTAAATTTTTTGGGCCGACTGTGCCGCTGGCCCGAACGGAGTTGCCACATAGACTAACATTCTCATACGTGGCCTTAGTTTGCTGACGAGGCTTTAAACAAAGACAGAACAAAGCTTTGGCATATGTTGCTGACTTGGCTTCAAACGCAGACAAAAGCTCTGTCTGTTTTCCAAAAGGGGCAAATAGACTTTTTTTGCCCTAATCGACATCTCTTGCCATAGAGAAGAAGAGAGGATAAATAGGAGAGAAGAAGAGACAAAGACGAAGATGAAGCCCTAATCCTGCCATTTCTTTTCTTTAGTCGTAGAGAGGAGAAGAAAACATAGCCCTAATCGTCATCTCCATCATTTTTGAAATTGATTGAAGAATCGTCATGGCTCACTATTCGTCGTCATCTTCATCCTTTACTCGAAGACTCACCATTGATGTTGATTATGAAGCTATGTCGTTGTGTTATTGTGGATTAAGAGCTCCTATGTGGACCTCATGGAGCAAAACAAATCCTGGAAGGAGGTTTTTCTTATGCTCAAAATTCAGAGTAAGATCTTATAATTTAGTTTGATTTAGTGTTTGGAAAACGTTTTTACCTACAATAATTTCTTAAAATTTTAATTTTTTGGTTTCAGGAAAGAGGATGCAGGTTCTTTGTATGACATGATCCACAAATGTGTGATAGGGCAAAGGTTGTCATAAATGATTTGAAGAGGGAGAACAAGATTTTGCTGAATAAGGAGATGAATAAATTTTCTCAAGTTGACGGGGCATCTGAATTGAAAGAATTGGTTCAGGAGCTAAAGAATTTGAAGTCAAATGGACATGAATCTTCTGTGAATCAAATTAAAGAAGTAGATTATTTGAATATGAAGTGCATTGCTATGTTATTTTTAGTTACAACTATCTGCATTTCTGTTATGCTTCTTAGGTAGAAAAATGGTGTTAGATGAATTGGTAGTGTGGAGAATTGTAACGTAATGTAGTTTGAAATGTGAAGTTAACTCAATGTATTTGGTGAATTGTGTTAATGGAAGTCCTTATTTGAGCACTGCTTGGTTAATTGGTAGTTTTTTGTGTTAATGAGTTGTGCAAGTCCTTGGTGAATGGAAGTCATTGTTTGAGAAGTTAGGTGAATGACTTGCAATGTTTTTTTACATTAATGTCAAATAATTGTTAAATCATATTGGTTTATCTGTTAGTATATTTTAATATGTTACATGATCACATGTCAAAATTACATCAGGTAAAGCATTGTTGATATAAGTTCCCATGATAAAATGGCAGTGTAAATACTACAAGACAATGAGAGTAACAATAGGTTGCCATTGTCCTTGACCTGATGGTTAGAAATATTGAGGTACAATGGAGTTTAACACATTAATCAAATAATCTTGTTGTCAATGAGTTGAGCAAGTTTAATATATTGAACAAAACACAAATACCAAAAGATAGTGCCAAATTAAATTTCCAAAATATAGACTTCAAAAGCATGTCCATTACATTAACTTTTAACTGAGCATAAACACTTTAACATTGTCCAAAATATATTGCTCAGTTCCAAAAGCATAATTAGAAGAAGTACAATTACAAAGTAGAATCTAATAGCCACCAAAGTTTAATGGACAATTTCCCAAAAAAACACAACTATTAGAAGTTCAGTTATCTCCACTACCATTAGGAGGAATTCCTTGTGACTTGCTTGCATTGATGCTCCTACCAATCCTCTCCTCCCTATCTTTCATAAGTTGTGTGGTAGTGATGCAGCTTCTACCTCTCCATTGCAGTCCTAGAGGTTTGAAAGGCATGTTGGACATGTTTACAAGGCCACAATCACCTCTGTGGTTTATTTTTCTACTGCCAACTGAAGATGATGCTTTGTTTGTAGCTTTGTTTTCTCTTAGTTGAGATTCATTTGGGATTGAAAATCTGCTGTTAGGGTCAACAATAGGTGGCTGTGTCTGACTTCCTTCAGTGAGAATTATTGAAGATGTGGCACTCTGCATGTATACAAAACAACATCATTCTTTGCCACTCTAACCTTGCACATCATATTATGTCAATTAGAATGAAACACATATTCATTACCTTGTATGTTACCCCACCAGTGTTGTCATCATATAACAACCCAAATCCTTCACCTTGACTGGATTGCTTCCTGGAATGAGCTCTTGCAGCAGCTCGAACTTGTAATTTTGAAGGCCTTGGCCTTGAAATAGGAGGTGCATGACTGGCTGACTGTGAATTAAACCCTAGGCAGATCATAAGATAACTAATTCATATCATACCTGAAAGATTTAGAAAGGTACAGAACAACTTGAGCCAACTCTACGATTATAGAGTGCCAAACCAAAACCAACTATACGATTGTAGAGTGCCAAAGCCAACTCTACGATTGTAGAGTGCCAAACTAAAACCAACTCTACGATTTTAGAGTTCCAAAGCCAACTCTATGATTTAACAATACATGGGTCAGCTTGAAAAGGAGGTGAGACTGATGGGCCACCTTGTGCCTGTGTGTGCACTATAGATCCAGTTTAGGACTGAGCAGGGACTGAACTTCCTGTTTATGATTGGTTTTCATTGCTAGGGGTATACTGAGCTGGTACTGACCTTCCTCTTTCTGATTGGCTTTGATTCTGATATAGAGCAAATGTGGTCACAAATACACTATTATGAAACATAGTTAACTTAGACACATAATTTACTTAGATACATAATTAACTTAGAGACATTACCTTCGAACATCTTGCTTTGTTGTGTCCTTATTGCTTACACAGACTGCATGTAACTATTTTACCTTTCCTAGATAGTTTTGTCACTTTATTTGTAGGCCTGACCTCAATTTCCTCTCTTCTTCTCTTAATCTTAGGCCTTCCCCTGTTCTTTTCAACCTTTAGTGGCTCAACATGTTTATATTTATCCATTTGATAGAATTTCTTCCCTCTCACTGGCATAATCTTGTACTTGTAAGCAGCTTGGTATACATCTTTGTGATACTACTTTGCAATATTGGTCATTGGGTCCTGTTTGCTGCGAACTAGAGCACATATAGCATGTTGGCAAGGGATTCCAGTGAGATCCCATGCCCTACATGTGCAAGAGTTCTTGTCCAAGAACACAATGTAGGTGTCCTCACCCTCCCTGATTTCATAACCTGTGTCTCCATTATAGACCACATTACATCCAACTGCCATGCCTTTATTTGACTGAAATATCTCATTACTATAAGGACTAAAATCATTGATCCACTTCTCACATGCTCCACCAAGAGTTCCCAACCTGTCCATGATTTTTACCCTAATCCATTCCATCATATAGTCCTAATGGGCTTGTGCCTAGCTTTAAGAATCCAGGAATTAAAACTTTTCAATATGTTGTTATCTACTACCCATGATTTGGTTTTACTACTAAAGTAGGCTCTGCACCATGTATGAGGTGGATAATTCATGAGATCCATTGCTCCTTTTGAACTCATCTCACCAAGGGTCTTCATATTATCCTTATTCTTCCTCAAAGGTAGACCAGGCTGCTTTCCAAAATTTCTTCTTCAACTCTCCACCCCAGTGTTTCTTACACCAATTTGCATATATATGACGAGCACACCATCTGTGCTCAGCCTCAGGCAGTACATCAATAACAACTTGTATTAAACCCTACATTAAAACATTAAAAGTTACACAAAGCTATAAATTAAAAAAATCTACATTTACTTAGATACACAAAATAATCTAACATAAATAAACATTAAAGTCATAAACATTAAAACATTCATACCTTTTGCATATCAGATATGAAGGTGTACTGATTGCCATCTGCCAAATTAAGATGTTCTTGCAACAAAGTCAGAAACCAAGTCCAGTTGACCTTAGTTTCACTCTTTACACACGCCCAAGCTATGGAAAAATTCTGCTCATCCCCATCTCTTCCTAGAGCTACAAGCAATTCCCCCTTATATTGTGTCTTCAAAAAACACCCATCAAGGCCAATATTAGGCGTACATCCTTCCTTCCAACCTCTCTTGTGTTGGTTCCCAGTAGGCACACAATAGATCTAGAAGGGGGGTTGAATAGATCCTTTTTGATTTCAAATACACTTCCAGTTTATTTTGTATTGCTAATGAATTAGCATATAACAAACATAAGAATCTTTTCAAGCACAACGTAATAAGTAAAAGATCCCCTTCATTGATATATTCATAAATATTGTTACACATTGTTCTTGGAGTAAGTTTAGTTGTAAATAGTTATTACATCTATAGCAGTTATAGCAGTTAAGTACATAATGTAAATGACAGAAAGTAAATGACTGAATGTAAAAGACACAAGGGATTTTAAGTGGTTCAGAGACTCAAGCTCCTAATCCACTCTTCTGCTTCACTAGCAGGAATTTCACTAAGGAAAGGTGATAAGTGCATAATATTCTATGATTATTATTCCTTTATGTTTAGTTTTATTGCATGCTTGGTTGTTAACAAGGGCTTAATAGGTTGTCTATGGGTTTCAGGTCAAAATGGAGATGAAACGAGAAAAATGGGAAGACTGTTGGATTTTAATGCTGAGTTGGATTCATAGTCTTGGCTTCGGACTTGGAGTTTATTATAGACCTATTTCTTAGCTTTTCGTAACATCTTGAATCGTCCCAATCGAAGTTCATATGAAAGAGTTATGACCTTTTTACCAAGCGGAAGTTGAAACTTAAGAGTTTGGAAGTGGCAAATTACACAGCATCCACTTGAAGCCTAATTTCGACAATGTTCTAATCCGAATCTGTCAATTCTCAAAGAACAAAAGTTGTAGATCTCATCGACAGCTTCGATTTGAAAGGTTTCAGGCCCCGTAACTCCTCCCGGATCAGAAGTTATGATAGTTTTACCAAAGGACGTTGTAGCAAAAAATAAGTGCAGTGCTGACCGCGCTAAGGCAGCGCTGACCGCGCCAAAGAACAGATTTGTTGGCACTTTCTGGTACCCAAGCGCTGGGCAGCACTGGCAGCTCTAGGCGGCGGGGAAAACTCGTTTTAAGGCCTTTTGAGCAAAATTTGACTGGGAATAGGATTTGGACTTACCTAATTGTACTAGGGTTTGTCTAGGCTATAAATATGAGTAGTTTTCCTAGGTTTAGGGGATCTATTCTCTTGTATCTTCTTCTACTCTTTCAATTTAGATCTAGGAATTCTTGAAGAGATGAACTAATTCTCCAATTCAATTCTGAAAGGAGGTGAACCTTACTATCAATTACTGGTTTGATCAATATATTATTTGTTCTTTCATGAGATTTATTCTATCTATCTACATAAACTTTCATGTATGCTAGATTAAGTCATATATTAAGAAAACGATGTATGTCTAATCCACGTAGCAATTAATGGTATTTTATTGTGGTCAAGCTTTGAAATATTGTTAAGATTTTCAGAAGACAAGTTAAATAGTTCTTGATTGTGTAATTATTGCTTGGAATAATCTAATTTTCATGCTTAATGCTTCTATCATATTAAATCTAGGTTGATAGTTCTAGGTTGTATGTTAGTTAGAATCTTTTGTTGGCGATCGTCGCATTAGATTTACACGTAAGGAGAATTTCGGGTAATTTGTGATCGCGGTTATCTAGGGTTATTAATCTCGTTGGAAGATAAATATTATAAACTCTTGGTTAAATCATAATTGTGAAAAGAGGATACTGAACTGAAGAATTGAATACGTTCACCAATTGATATTTTATTTATCACTTTAGTTAATTATATTTCTCAAAATAAACCCCCAATCTATTGGAAATACTTGGATAATTAAAATACAATTCACTCTCTATGGGATCGATCCTTGCTTATTGCTATACTGATTCTTGAATTCGTAAAACCTTAGTAAGGTAAATTTAATAGTGCTAACGACAGCTACCAAAAGGGCAGCACCCCGAGTTACTAAGATTCCTTTAAGGCTAGCAGCCTTGGAACTTTAGTTCACTACGAACTCTTCAAGCCCAGCAGGCTTGGAACTCCTCTAGTTCACTAAGAACTCTTCAAGGTCAGCAGCCTTGGAACTCTAGTTCTCTATGAACTCTTCAAGGCCAGCAGCCTGGGAACTTCATTTAGTCCCTCTGGACAGGGACCCCTCAGGCATTGGCTGCTTGTTGTTGTTATAGAAGTTATTGTTGGTGCTTGGCTGCTAAGATGACTTGAAGCTTTATCATCTCTTATACATAGCAGCTTGGCGTGGTCCTCTTTGCAATCTGCGTAGAGTCTGGACCACCTTTTCTCTAGTGCGGCTGATCTTCTATCTATTTAGCTCATCTTCATCTGATGTCAGATATGCACCATCACCACTCGGGTTTGCTAAGGCTTGACATTAATGGTCAACTTCTTATGGTCCTTAGCATTCTCTGAACCTTTCTTGAATGATATGCAGATATGGTTCTGCATCTTTTCTTCTTCAGCTTTTGGTTCTTCATGGTGATTCGTAGAGTGGCTCTTGGAATCTTCCTTCTGCTCTGCCACTTTTCTGAATGCTATCTTCTTGGCCTTCTCGGCTCTCAGCTTAGCTGCCATTTTCAATGGCATCCTCATCGTTGTTGAGTGAAGCCTTAGTCTGTTGAAGACCTTCTTCAAATCTGCTTCACTTCCACTTTTGTAGTCTCACTACCACTGAGACTTGTTCTGTTCAGCTCTGGTGGAACTCGTAGAGTCAACAACATAGCATTCCAATGACTCAACTATTCTACAACTCAGCAACACTTGATCTTTGAAGCTTCATCTGTTAAATACCATTCCATGATCTTTCCATTGGAAAATAGCCGTTGGAAGCTATTTGAATTGGTTTGCAGATCTCGAGTTATTTGGTGCAGACTGCTGATGTGACGTGACAGCTCCTTTATGACTTTACTGACACAGCAGTCTGCTACTTCACCTACCGCCTCAAAGATGTCACTTTTTCGTGTCAGGCTAGTAGTCACCTTTATTTTTCCTTTCTGATTCCTTGATTCGAATCTACAGGAGTTGTCCTTCTGCATCGATGCTCTCAATCGGCAACGTTCGAATATCAATCTTCAGATTAAATCATTGCCAATGCTTCAATCTTTAGATGGCCTAACTCTACCATTCTAATGCAGATGTTCTTGAACCTTGATCGTAGTGTGTCTTGTTGAATGTTGCTCATTGACTGGTTAGAGACAACACTACGATTTTGAAGAGTGTTCTTTATATCTGCAATGTAGAACACCTCTTCCTTCACTTGTGCAGTGCTTTAGCACTTCTGCTTGCCTTGACTGATCTCAGGAACTGATAGCTTGACTTATTGCTCTGGCCTCTTCTTAATAGCAAGACACATCAAATTTGTGGCATGCCCAGCTCTCTTTCTCCTTGTGATCTCCCGTTCACCTATCGTCAATGGTCTGACCCATGCTTAATCATTTTTGCCTTGTTCTTCATAAGCTGGCCAGTATCTCTATGTAAACTGCATCAGTTCCTGCTTCGTTTGGCAAACACTACGATCCTGGTTAATCCCAAGATCGTTGTCTTCTGTTCTCTTGATAGCTATTGCACTTGCTGATTTTTTTAGTCAGTCACTATATCTGAAGTCTTCTTCTGATTTGCTTGTGGAAGACTTCATCTTGAATGGTTTCATAACTCAATCAGGATGTTGATTGAGTTGGTGCTTAGATCTTCTGTTTACTTGCATGCCATTCGTTGAGTGCTCTCTGGTTTCCTTCAGGTGGAATATATCTCTGCAGCTCAGACCAGAGGCTTCATCTTTTGATTCTTTGAGAGTGCTCATCTGTTGAGAATCGTGTTGACACTACGATTCTTCCTTGGCATTGTGAGCATCTTTGTTGAAGCCTTAGTTCTGCAGACTACGATCTTGCTTTAGTTCTGCAGACACTACGACTCCGAGATCAGATCTTGATAGACTACGATTTCTGCATTCATGCTTGCTGTCCTCGTCTGATCTGGCTCGACTACAATCTCTTCCTCTGATATGATCAGTAGACTCCAATACTTCAAGTGTGGCCTACGATTCTTGACTTAGCTTTGGCAGGCGCTCGATCGGCTCATAGACAGGCTATCTCTACGATTCTGAACATGACTTCCTCAGCAGACTACGGCTCTGAGAAAGTTCTCCTCGACACACTACGATCTTGCCTCGTCTCTCCTGGCAGACTACGAACTCTGAGATCTACTATCCTTGCAGACTACGATTCTGCCTTGATAGTTCTCGAGTCTTCCTTGTCTCTCCTGGAAGACTACGATGACTGGTGCAGTGCTCGACGATCAGACAAGCCTATCTATTACATAATATAAGATTAACCTAACAAGCTTGATCTTTCTATTTATAGTCCTTGTACATTATTTCTTTTTAAGGATTTTACAAAGCTGTTTTGTTTATGTAGGATCAACCTAACATATTTGATCAATTCATTCTAAGTCCTTGTATATATATTCCTATTATCTATCAAAGGACTTTACAGCTTTCATCAATGTAAGCATACTTGCATATTCATTCATTGAGAGCATAATCAAATCTTATATAAATAGGAATACCATTCTCATGAATATTCCTAACAATCTCCCCCAATTTGATTATGACAAAAACAATTAGTGCATATACATGAGATGAATGAATCTTAATATACAGTGAGCAGCTATATTTCTAAAATAGATAATCATAAATGTCATTGATGATAATATAAAATTTATACCCTATATGACACTCTACACCCTGGATCCAGAACATACTTAAGTAGATAGAAATGTACCTTCTCTGCTTCATTTTCTACTCCATGTATGTTTCTCGGATGTTTGTTGATCATCTATTCAGCTACTCATCTTTCTTTTCTTCTTTTTCTTCTTTCCTCTTCTCCCCCTCAGATGCATGCTCTTCTTCTTTGTCTGGCTCCCCCTCAGACTTTGTCTCCATGAGGTCATCATCCTTTGGCTCCCCCTCAGATGATGACTCTTCTTTTGCTACTGCTTTCTTCTTCTTCCTCTTCTTGTCCTTCTTCCTCTCTGCTCTAATGCTGCTTCTACTCTTACTCTTCTCTTCTGCCTTCATTCTTCTCTCCTTGCTCTTTCTTGACTGTCTATTTTTTTTTTCTCCCCCTTTTTGTCATTAATCACGTGGGAAAGCTGTTAGACATTTTCCATAAGCTGCTCCATCAGGTACGATGAGTTGCCAACCTCATTCTTAAGTTCTTGTTGGCTTAGCTCTAGCTGTAGGGAGAGAGTCTGATTTAAAGAGTCAATCTTGTCAAAGAGAGACAGGATTTGATCTTTATTAGCCTTCTGAGCTCTTAGAGCTTCTTCCTTTTGATCACTCATAGTCTTCAGATAGATTTGAACTCTCTCTTTTAACTTGAGAGATACATCTGATATCATGGCCTGAAGTATGTTGTGAGATTCACTGTCTCCTTCTTCTGACAGGATCTTAGCTTCTGCAGCAGTAAGAGATATCTTCTCAACCAATTCTTTTGAGTTCTTCTAAAGCTCTTGCTCTTGAGGAGATCTGTCATCAAGTTGTTCATCCTCCGTCTGAACAGCTGTTTGGTCAGCCTCCTGCTGAGCATCAGGTTGGACTCTACGATTCTTACCCCTGGACAGTCTTTCAAAGGTAGTGAGAATCGTGTAGATCGTTGAGTACCAATCGTTGTTAAAAGATGGAGGACTATCAGTCAACACTGCTGGATCAACGTAGAGCTTTTCAAACTCAGTTTGATCATCTTCATTGGTAGAGTGAGTTGACTCTATGTTTTTAGACTTGGGCATGATCTTTCTACCATCTGAATCTTCTCGAAATCATAGGGAATGTAATGGTTTCCAGCATGTTGATAGCTTTTAAAGTGAGACTGGTCCTTGATCTTCTGAGTTGCAAACTTCTTTACCCTTGGAAAATTCTGTGCCACCAGCTCCAGGTTAGGGAGGTGAGAGAAGCACCATGAGAAGTAGCTGATGTCTCCAGTGAGGGATTCCTTTACCCATGGCATATGAGGATAGAACCATCTTATCGCATGGTCTTTGATTTCAGGATCATGTATCACGGTTGAAGTGTCCAGCTTCATAGCTTCACAATTGTTGAGCATATATGCTGCAGTCATCTTCACCACATTCAATCTCTCATTTCCAAGATTAACCCATTTTCCTGAAAGTACATCTAGTGGTTTTTCATCAACTTCCACCACGATTCTTCTCTTGTGATGAATAGGATAAGGGATGTGAAATTCTTTTGGTATTTTATCCTTAGAATTGGAACTTTCTTCATTTTCGTCATGTCCTGAGCTGGAGTCAGACTGGTGCTGACTTTCTTCAACCGACTCATCAGTTTGTTTCAGCATTTGATCGTCATCTTCATCAGATTCAGCAGAGCTTTCTTTTGCAGACTCACTAGTCACTTCTAGCTCTGCAGTTTTCATTTTCTTGCTTCTAACTTTTGTAGACATTTTCATTCCTTCACTTTCAGCACCTTCTTCCTTTGACCCAGCCTCATCATCACTGAGTTCAATGATTACTGTAGAAGAATTTCTTTTCTTTCCTAGAATAGCTTGAGCACGTAATCTGTTGCTCTTCCTCCTTTTTGGGGGTTCAACTTCAGGAGAATCAGATCTTTCTTCATCTACAGATTTTGAAGTCTCTGAGTCATCAGACAGACTTCCTTGAGGTTCAATAGCAGGAGGGACAGTTGTTTTTTCTTCAGACTCTATTTCTTTTGAACCATCATAAGGGCTCCTTGGTACTTCAGCACTAGGAGATCTAACTGTTTCAGGATTAGATTCTCCTTTATCAGCAGAATGGCTACTCTGAGGGTTAGCTACTTCTTTAATAGGTTCAGCTTTCTTCTTCTTGGATTCAACTTCTTTTTCATCAGTGGACTTGCTCTTTCAAGATTCATCCTTGAAGCTCTCAGTTCCCTTTTCATCTTCTGACTATGAGTTTTCTTCTTCAGTAGATATACTTCTTTGGAGAACTGACTTTGGCTTCTGTACCACCTTAGCTTTCTTCTTCGAGGGATTTACAGTCTTGGATTCTGGGATAATTGCATCCTCAGAGAGTGATAGCTCCTCTTCTCACATGGCACTTACTTTCCTCTTCTTCGAAGTACTCTTGCTGCTGCTGCCACGTGTTATCAGCCTTTTGTTCTCCATTGGGTTCTTCTTCCAGTTAGTAAACAGCTGAGGGGTCATCACTTTATGGCTATTTAGGATTGCACCTTCATCATCCTTAATCCTATTCTTCAGCTTCTTCTTCAGAATGATACTCAAGAACCTTCCATGGAAAACCTTTGTGAGCGGTTTCTCTGTTAACTTCTTCTTCTATGCCTTGTCCAGCCATTTGGACATTAGGTCGAGCAGGACAGCTCTAAAATTGATTCGCTTCTTTAGTACTATTGCAGACATGATCTTCAACTGTTGATCACCCACAGTGTCATGTGCAGTGTCCTTGCATAGTATATGTCGACGTTGGAAAATTTAAGAATCCCGCGGGTCGGTTCGTAACCCGGGTTTCCTCAAATCGATCTTCCTAAGTTCTCTCTGCCCTTATTCTTTTTATTTAGGAAAAAGGTTTTGAAGGATTTTTTAGGAAAGAGGCCAACATATATTTATGTCGACGATTTGAATGTTTAATAGAGTCGCCAGTTCGTAGATTTGAGAATGGTTGTACCAACTCAACCGAATTTAATTTGAAAAGAGGCCCAATTACTGGACACTGTCGAAACTTGATCTTCGAAATCAGAGTTTTGAGTTCGGGGGCTTGGTTAAGTGTGGGGAAGGTGTTAGGCACCCCACGACTCGCGTGTAAACACGGTACCGCATCTTTTCAATATTTTTCTTAAAACTGTGAATGCGTGATTGAATACTGTTTAAAAATTGGACCTATTGATTTGATTGATTTGAAAGTAATGATTCGCTTCGTTGAACCTATATATACGAAGGGTTTGATTTTATTTTGAAAATCAGTCTTTGATTTGATTTGCAAAAGCATTTTGATTAGATTTGCAAAATCTTTGAAATTGAATTGACAGTGATGTTTTGAAAGCTGTTTATCAAACCCCTACGCTGACATAGAAATTGAAGCCTTTTGATACTTCCAAATTTTATCTTTTATAGCCTTAAAGCTTTATGCAAATGGTGATTTGCCGGGTTGCGAAGCATCCTCGACCACAAAAATATACTAGTGTCGGTCTCCTCATATGCATGAAAACCATCGGAGGGACGCTGACACGACAACTGATATTTTTTCATTATATTGAGACCTTAAATTCGAATAACCATTTTAAGGTCTGTGTATGTACATTTTACAGAAAAACTGGCAGGGTACATTTGTAAACTGGAGTTTGTCCATCGTGGAAATCAGATCCCGGTCGATTTGATCGTGAATCCCACGATTCCTAGGCTCACATATGAGTAGCCAATAAACCTGCACAGTTCAAATTGGCACAGAAATAGACATATATACATCATCACGTCGCAATAGAACCAAGGATTCATCAATAAATCCTGGTTGCGAATAGCCAAAGCGTCTCGTTCCCACTAGATAGCGATCTAAGGGATGCGAGTTTGCTTTCAAAGCTAAAACTATAAAAATAACTAGATTTAAAGAAATCTCAGCCATCATAACTTCCAGGTTCTATCGGGACCTGTTTGAACGGTTGAAAGCTAGAATTGGCGAGATTTGGATAAATCTAGTCCGCCCGCAGATATGTCAGTGCAGATTCATATACAAATGAATGTTAAATGCAGCAGTTGAATAAATTGAGTAAAGCAATATATATATAATTATATATATACAAAAGCTATAAAAGGGTGATGGGTTTTCACTCGCAAGCCCGGACTTGAATTAAAATATATATATATTTATAAAAAACTGTAAACAGCCATGAAATAATCCTGGCTGTGACAGAAAATATATAAATATATAGAAAAATAGTAAAAAGGGCGATGGGTTTTCACGCCGGTACCCGTACTAGAATTGAAATTGACAGAAAAGTAGTCTACCAGTGACTGGGGAGAGCACCCAGTATGGCGAAGTGTACAAAAGCAGTAAAATGGCCACGAAGTAATCCAGGTCGGACCGAAAATATATAAATACATATATATTGACAGAAATATAGTCAACCATGACTGATATAAGTACCATTGATGGTGAAATTTGCTTATATATGCGTAAATATATATAAAAGCGATAAACTGCCACGGATTTAACATCTGGGCTTGACAGAATTGAAATGTTAGTACATTTGCAGTTAAATATATACAAAAAAATGCCAAACCCGAACAGGAAAAACAACCCAGTCCAGCGGAGTTGCCAAAAATGTGTGTGCTAGTGCATTGAAGCTGCTGGAGCTGACAGATAGTCAATCCGAGTTGTAGAAAAGCAAAAAACTGCGTTTATGTATGGAAATGTACCAAATTTTGACGAAAACGGCCACTGAACTAAGTTTCGGGTATATTTAGAAGATGAAACTTCGTGTGTAAGTGGAAAACAGTGCAAAGGAGTAGTATTGACTTTCTGATCGTAAAAATACTTACAATGGATTGTAATACAGGCTTTTTGCCAAATTGTGGCTTTAAACGTCAAAATCTACCAGTGGTTTTTTGATATTTGGTAGTATATGGGTTTGTCTACGTGTTGGAGTAAAAAAATTTGGGTTTGGAAGAGGTGTAAAAGTCAGAAAATCAGACAGGCAGAGCTTCACTGTGTTTCTTCTATTCTTCAAATGAAGGGGGGGTGCACGTTTATTTATAGGCCAGCGAGCCTTAGCTCTACCTGCGGCTGTGGCAGGTAGAGGTGCGGCTCCCCAGATGGGGCCTGCGGTGCCGAGTTCTATTATCTCAAAGTACGTGCACTTCGGACAACGCGCAGTTGAAGTCGGAACTTTCAAACTTTTGATCGAAGCGTCAGTTTGAGGCATGCGATACCTTTTCGGAAAGCCCTCGCCAAGAGTGTCGCAATGACATGGGATAAAACATTTTTTGGGTCTGAGAAGATGAGTTCATAACCAGGTCTTTGATTCCCCGCAGTTTGTCCGTTGAGCTGTCTTGTGTTGTGGCACTCGGGATCGTTGTTGTGGTTCATTTTGACTTCGATGGCATCAATTCAGCTTGAGTTTGACCGAATCGACTGAGAGTTGCTAAAATGACTATTTTTCCCTTCCCGGGGTGGTCCTTGGTGGATATGGCTTCCTAGGGTTATCTCTGGGGCTGAATTGCACTACCCGGATTGACGCCGGGGCTGACATGGACTTCCCGGGCTAAGACCGAGGATGACTTAACACGTCCTAAGTTGATGTCAAGGTTGAACTGTACCTCCCGGGTTGATGTCGGGGCTGACTTGAAGGCCTGATATTGAGATCGGGGTTTGACTTAACTGCCCCATCAGATATCGGGGTTGATTTGACGGTCTGATCGGAGATCGGGGTTGATTTGATAGCTCGATATTGAGATCGGGGTTGATCTGATGGTCCGATTGATGATCCGAGCTGGATAGATGGTCCGATGGGAGATCGGAGCTGGATTGAGGGTTCGATTGACAATCGGAGCTGGATAGACAGTTCGATTGGATATCAGAGATGTATAGACAGCCAGATTGGAGATCGGAGCTGGATAGACGGTCCGATTGGAGATCGGAGCTGGATAGACGGTCCGATTGGAGATCGAAGCTTGATAGACGGTCTGATGGGAGATCAGAGCTGGATTAAGCGATTGACAATCGAAGCTGGATAGACAATCCGATTGGATATCGGAGCTGGATAGATGGTCCGATTGGAGATCGGAGCTAGATAGACGATCCGATTGGAGATCGAAGCTGGATAGACGGTTTGATTGGAGATCGGAGACGGATAGACGGTCCGATTGGAGATCAGAGCTGGATTGATGGTCTGATTGGAGATCGGAGCTAAATTAAGGTCCGATTTATAATCGGAGTTGGATAGACGGTTCGATTGGAGATCGGAGTTGGATTGACTGTTTAATTAGAGATCGGAGCTGGATAGACGGTCCGATTAGAGATCAGAGCTGGATAGACGTCCGATTGGAGATCAGAGCTGGATAGACTGTCCGATTGGAGATCGGAGCTGGATAGACGGTCCAATTGGAGATCAAAACTGGATAGACTGTTCGATTGGAGATCAGAGCTGGATAAACTGTTCGATTAGAGATCGGAGCTGGATAGATGGTTTGATTAGAGATCGAAGCTGGATAAACGGTCCAATTGGAGTTAGGATTTGGCTGAATTATCGATATTGGGGATCGAATTTAGCTGGAGTACCAATATTGGGGATCAGATTTAGGTTACAGATATTGGGGATCAGATTTAGGTTTAAGGACCGACATTGGCAGCCGGTTTAAGTTAAAGGACCGGCATTGGCGGTCGAATTTAGATTGAAGGACCGATATTGGTGGCTGAATTTGAATTACTTGACGATTTTGCCCTCCTACAGTGTTAGTATTGGGGCAAGGAAAATTTCGAGTGTCTACAGATGCCCCTCTTTATCATGTCCATGCCATGTAATGGAATGGATAGGATAAAGACTAGTAGACACTGGAAATAAAAAGTGCCAGAGCTGCTTCGAAGGCTGGGAGTCTTTGAGTGGAATGAGGCTTCTGTTAGCTACCTACGTTATCACTCTACTGGGGATAACGTTGTCATGTACAACCATTGATGTTGTTGGGAAGTTACCGCGAACTAATTTTGTCATTTCCTGCTGGGGATGACATCATTCACGATAACTTCTTTGATTCTGATGGGGATGAGGTTGTCAAAAATGAGATATCACAGATTGTCCACTTCTGGATCTGCTAGGGATGACGTTCTCCGCTATAGCTCTGTAGATTCTGATTGAGGTTGATCTGATTGATACTACCTTAATGATCCCTTTGAGGATGTGTATAACAGATTCCATCATTTGTGATGGATTATTATAATTGCTTCCATCACCGGATCCCTTCTGTTGCTTGGCTGGGGTTGAGCCGACAGTTAAAACGTCATTGGGGTTGAGCCAATGGTTGAATTGCATTTCGATCAGTACTCGAACTTCGCTGGGGTTGAGCCAATGGCTGAAACTACTTTGGTAAGAACCAAAACTTCACTGGGGCTGAGCCAACGGCTGAAACTTCTTCGGTCAGTACCCGAACTTCGCTGGGGCTGAGCCAACGGCTGAACCTGCTTTGGTAAGTACCCAAACTTCGCTGGGGCTGAGCCAACGGCTCAAACTACTTCGGTCAATACCCAAACTTTGCTAGGGCTAAGCCAATGGCTGAAACTGCTTCGGTTAGTACCCGAACTTTGCTGGGCATGAGCCAATGGCTAAAACTGCTTCAGTCAGTACCCGAACTTCGTTGGGGCTGAGCCAATGGCTGAAACTACTTTGGTCAGTACTTGAACTTCTCTAGGGCTGAGCCAACGACTGAAACTGCTTTGATCAGTACCCGAACTTCGCTGGGGCTGAGCCAACGGCTTAAACTGCTTCTGTAAGTACCCGAACTTCGCTGGGGCTGAACGAACGGCTGAAACTGCTTTGGTCAGTACCTGAACTTTGCTGGGGCTGAGCCAACAGCTGAAACTTCTTCGGTCAGTACCCGAACTTCGCTGGGGCTGAGCCAATGGCTGAAACTGCTTTGGTCAGTACATGAACTTTGCTGGGGCTGAGCCAATGGCTGAAACTGCTTTGGTCAGTACCTGAACTTTGCTCGGGCTGAGCCAACGACTAAAATTGCTTTGGTCAGTACCCGAACTTTGCTGGGCTTGAGCCAACGGCTGAAACTGCTTCGGTCAGTACCCGAACTTCGAAAAATAATAGTTTTCAGCAGTTTTGCGTAATTCTTGCGTAATTTTTTGCAGTTTGATTTGTTGATCCCTGGACATGGCTCCGGGATGAATACCAAGGGTGTTTGTGGAATTTCCCTTTCCATCAGAATTACTCTGCTTAAACGCAGGATTTCTGGCCAAACCGCTCAATTGCGTAGCGATTTCTCTTCAAACTTGACTTGGCAGCCCATTTAAACTCCGTTTTAACTTGAACCGAACCTGGCCCGGGGGAAGTGGGACCCACTTGGGCTGCCGCAGGTGGAGTTGCGGCTACCTGTCTTATTTAATGTGCTGCGGGATTTTCATTTTGCAAGCTTCCCGGTTTGAGTTTCGAAAGGATGTCGATCTTCTTTTTCAGATCTATGGAGCTGGGACATCTATTTTCTGAATCCTTCAGTTCCTACGCGTTTAGCGCAGCGCAGGTAACATTTTACATGCTTTTTTCACAGTTTTTGACCATTAAAAGCATGCGAACCGCCTAGGGAGCTTTCATACGCAATGTATGAAAAATGTATGCTTATATGACCTGTAAATTTTTTTTGACTACATATGTTTGCATATCTTACTGTAATGCACGTTTGGACGTAAGAAAATTCAGGTTCTAAGATAGTCAATTTTCTCACTTTTTGATCAGTTAAATCATCCTTTTTGAGACCTAGTAAGCCTGGATTTTCAACTAAAAATGTCCGTGGTAATTTGGCTACCATGTGGGTTTGATTTTTGATTTTTTTTCATAAATATGAACTATTTCTATTTTTAGGTAGGTGTGCTACTGAATGGCCACCTAGGCATGCCTGTGTGCATGTGGACAGTCCATTTTACCAAGGAGACTCTGGCAAAAAAATTTCCAAAATCTTAAGCTTTAAAAAAACATGCATTTTTGACTCTGTGGGGAAATTTTTACTGACCTATGCAGGTTTTGAGTTTCTAGGTTTTGAAAACATGCAGTTTTGACTTTACTGGGTATTTTTGACTGACCCATGCATGTCTTAGGACCTAGAGATATATGCTGGACTGATTGAAAATGATAAGCCACAGGTTTTAGGTTTACCGCACCCTTTTTGAATTGATTTGGAGAGTTGTTGCCGTAGACGGATCGTGATAGACCCAGCAGTTCCAGTAGGGTCTCCTCGGGTATTAGACGTAGAAGGGCTTCTGATGTGCCACAGCCACGTCCGGCTCAGACGCCTCGTAGACTGGTAGAGGGATGGATTTGTCCTGCACAGGACGAGTAGCCATTGGATATTGATGATGAGGAGGCTTCGTTTATGGTTCCTGCTCCCGCTCAGGCTCCACATGCGGAGGTCCCAGGCATTATTGTGCCTACTCAGGAGCTACTGGGCTATTTGAGTCGCTATCCTTTGAGATATCTTCATGCCAACGAGGTGTCTTGAACTCCTTCTTCTCTTTGGATTCTTTTATTCTTTTTTGCCATTCTTCGGGTACAGGTTTTTGACTAGGGTTTATTTTTGATACAGGTTCTCGGCTTTACGCAGCCTCGAGGGAACTGGCTTAGCGTGCACTCCCTGTATCAAACTTTGCTTGAGGATTATAGGGAGATTGTAGATGGCTGGGGATTTCAGGCCTTTTTCTCGATTCTTCCCCGCCGTTACCCCTGGTGGTATATGAGGGCTTTGTCTGAGCGTTGGTTCCACAAGACTCATTCCCTTCATTTGCTGGATTGCGAGGTGATGATGACTCCTATGGACTGGAGATTTATCATTGGCATTGAGTTTGAGGGCGAGTCAGTGCCTATCATGACTGACATTTTGCCCGCTATTGTTCGGTCCCTGCTGGGAGTCCCGACGACGGCATTCAAGGGTCGGGCAGTCCGATCTGGTCCCTTGAGTATAGATGCCCAGGATGGGACTTTGCAGTTGCCTTAGCCTGATGACCAGAGGGCTAGCGATCGCATTCTGAGGCAATTCTTTTTGTCAATCATTAGGGGTTATTTCATGGCAGACAACTCGTCTACTGTGTCCTTCGCTTTGATCAGAGCCACTCGACATGTAGAGCGCCTCGGTGACTATGATTGGGGCTCCTATACCTTTGCCTATTTTCTCTGAGGCATACACATGCTTTCGGAGGGTAGGTTAGGATTTTACCCATTCCTGCTAGTGACATCTTTCTGTACCTTTTTGATTTCAGCATTTTTGTCAGTCTTGATCACTGAGGACTTTTGATATTTGCATGATCAACTTTGGGCATTTGAGAGGCTTCCTTGCCTACGACCCGCTACTGCTCTAGGTCTGGAGACCTATCCTTAAGGACGGATGGCATCACTCCACTTTGATGGAGGTCCCTGTTGCTGAGGGATTTACTCATGCCCGTCTTCAGTTGGAGCTTTTGACAGCGGGTTTGATCACCTGGGTGCCGTACACATCCGAGCACTTGATCGTCGGATTCGAGGGAGGTATCCCTACTGGCCAGGAGTTTGACTTATCGACCCGCAGGGTACCGTTGTTGACTGAGGGAGGCTGGGAGTTTTATGTTAGAGAGCATGCTATTAGGGCATCATAGGGCAGATCCGTATTCCCATTATTCCTCCAGCCTGGCATCATTGGCCATTGACTGTGCCTTTGATAGACATCCCTTTGGAGGGCATTGATGGATTTACCCTATCAGAGGGTCCGTACAGCTAAGAGGCATTTGGCAGATGGTGGAGCTCTCGTACTATTGGAGCTCAGACCAGTGCTACCCATTTTATGGCAGACATGGTGCCAAGATCCGTGATGATGATGGATTGGATAGCTTGCCTCAGGGAGCTAACTCATGCAGACTAGATAGCAGATCTGACCAGAGAGTTGGAGCAGGCTCGTTTCTTTATCAGGCACCTTGGCCTAGATCCGTTAGAGGCATCTTCTTTTGACCCATCCATCTCAGGAGTAGGTCCCTCTTAAGGTCCATTTAGCAGCAGTTATACAGGGGCAGATCCTCCCTTATACAGCCTAGATATGCCTGATCCTAGCAACTTTGTGCAGACAGAGGAGATGGAGCAAGTTGATCGATTCGACACTGATGTCTACGACTTCCTCTGATAGCTATTGGAGCTATACTTTTCTGGTCAGCCACTGTTTTGGCTATTCAGCGTTTGTGCCATCATTTTGATAGACCACTGTAGTAGTTGGGTGGTGGTGCCCCATTTTTCCTGTATTCTTACTTTCACTTTGTATCAGGATACAGGGATGTTGTATGCAGTATATAGCTTTTTGTAGATATTCTTGCCATATCTTATCCTCTGCATCATGTTTATATTACTATCATCATGCATGCATTATGTCATGTGTATGCATTCAGACAGCTGTGTTTTGACTTGATCTCTGGAAGTGCTACAGATGATGTCGTCTACAGTCAGCCGAATTGAGCATTTACTACCATCTGCGGCGGCAGCATCATTAAGGTCCTGGTATGATAGTTTGCCCTTTCCGGCCAGGGGGACTGTGGACCAGATGTTGGGGCATTCATTGGCCTTTGCTGATTTTTACATTCCGGTCGGATTCGTTGAGGGCCTTCTACCCTGCTGGATTACCGACAGGCAGGTGTTCCGCTTCAGATAGCGTGAGCTGACGTCGACTCTAGAGGAGTACTAGAGATTTACTGGCTTGGATTTAGAGTTGTTGTGAGCTCGAACAACGATTAGTGATATGAGGAGGCCGTTTATCAGGCTGTCCGATCTCCGTCAGAATGTAGTCATGGATGAGATCGTTTTGGGGCACGTGATCTCTATGGACTATTCAAGATGACCTTTAAGTGAGACTCGTTTAGAGCACAGATGTTGGCTGCCTTGTCTGGCAGAGATTTAGCTTTTACTTAGAGAGATGGTCTTAGGGCTGCTTTGGATGCTAGATTGATTGAGCGGGAGGAGCTTCGCTCTGCTCTGGACACTGCAGTTGTAGAACGAGACGAGATCCGCTCGACTAGGGATGCAGCATATGTTGAGATTGAGGAGAATTTGATTGCTCGAGACGCAGTTTTTGTCGAGAGATATGAGGCTATAGCTTCTCATGATTTCCACATTGCTGATAGTACTGCTCTTCAATCTTACACCCATGGTTTGGTCACCGAGATGAATGCTTATATTGATGACCACAATGCCACCTTACAGATGACTGTGGATGTTCTGGGCCGTATAAAGGCTGAGTGGACTGCACTTACGGCTGCTCCACCATCTTCGGAGAGAGATGCCATGCTGGCATTGTTGACCCGCTTGTCCCTGGGTCCATAGACTAGCTTTATTTTTCCTACACAGACTAGATCAGCCATTTTGTCATGTACAGGGCATTATGTATATAAAGGAGTTTTATATATCAGAGAAATATATTTTTGATGCACTTCCCTGACTGGAGATGCATTGTCATTGCTGAGTGATTACCACTTCTTTCATGACTCGCAGTTGTTGATGTCTCTTAAGCTTCTCCTTGATGGATTGACAGTTGAGATGTCAAGTAGTATCTCAGATAGGCCTGTTGACTAGGATAGGATTGATAGAATTTAGCTTTTATTTATTTTTGGTGTCTTGGAACTGGTCTTTTATATATATATATATATATATATATATTGTTCTTCTTGAAGGTCAAATTGCGCCTTAGATGGCTACCTACGTACTCCCAGGTTGAGGGAGATCAGGTCATTCGTAGTTCCTGCTAGTTTGGTTGGAGTGGTTTGAAAAGAGTTTATCTTGGATTTTGAATATGGTTTGATGAGTTTTTATTTGGTTTGACCACACCAGAAATAGCTGCCTACGTACTCCCGGGTTGAGGGAGATCAGGTCATTCGTAGTTCCGGCTTTCTAGTGAAAAACTGAACCTGATTTGATTTGTAGGACCTGAATGCGGGTATGCATGTGCTTCAGACGTAATACCTTTTCACGGTGTCTGAATTGATAATTTGGGGAAACTCGATCCCATCTATCTCTTGCAGTTTGATAGCACCCCAAGTCAACACTTCTTTGAAAATGAAAGGGCCTTCCTAGTTTGGGGCAAATTTTCCTTTGGCTTCATCCTGATTGGCCAGGATTTTCTTTAGCACCAAGTTATTTTCTCTGAATTGCCGAATTTGGACCTTTTTGTTATAGGATCTGGCAATCCTTTGCTGGTATAACTGTCCATGGAAAATGGCCGTAGCTCTCTTTTCATCTATCAGAGACAGCTGATGATACCGATCTTGCAACCATTGATCTTCATATATTTAAGCGTCGATCAACATTCGCAAAGATTCTATCTCTACTTCTATGGGAAGGACTGCTTCCATACCATAGACCAACGAGTAGGGGGTAGCCCCAGTAGATGTGCGCATTGACGTCCTGTATGCTAACAGAGTTAGAGGCAGCAGGTCAGGCCAGTCCTTGTGATTGGGGGACATTTTTTGCATGATTTTTTTGATGTTTTTGTTGGCTGCTTCAACAGTACTGTTCATTTTGGGCCGATAGATGACGGAATTGAGATGTTTGATGTGGAACTTACTGCATAGATGTAATACCCGAGAATTTCCTAATATTATTAAATAAATATATTAATGGAAATGAGAATTTATTAGAATATAAATGATTTTGTGTTATGAGAATGATTAATTCAATTATATTAAATTGAATAATTATAATAATTGAGAAATTGATGGAGTTTGCGATAAACTCGTTGATAGCCTTGTGTGGCACAGTGACGTAATATAAAAATAATTATATTAATTTAAGCAAACAATTAATCTATATTAATTGTTATTGTAGAATATTAATTAATTGTTATCATAGAATATTAATTAATTGTTGTGGAATATTAACTATAATTGATTAATAATATGTGATTATCATTATTGCAAGAAATATAATAATAATAATAATGAGCAACGCGTTTATAAATATAATAAGATTTATATTAAAGTAATAATTAATCATATAAGGGTTAATTAAATTGTTATGGAGATTAACAATTATATTGATTGATAAAGGATGTGTGTATATTATTAATTAATATTTAATTAATAAGATGAGTAATTCTATGTGCAAGCATACGAATTAAATGTGTAACTTATATTAGCTAACTATGTATTATGTGAAGTGTAATATGACACTATTATATGGTAAGACTTATTGAATTATGGGAGTTACATGATAATGCCTATGCGACATGTGAGTATACAGTAAAAGAATATGACATGGATTATATATGTGTAAATTAATTGTACCACATTGCCATGTTAAAAGTGCATTGTGACTTAAAAGTATATATTATATAATCTTAAGTGGACTTGTATAATATAAGTATGTGTGTATAGTTTAAGTATATAAATAATTAATAAAGTTCCTTCATTCATTGAATAAGGCAAGATGTGTTGTGACATTAAAATAGCCTATGTGACAATATGTATGTAAGTATACATTAAAATAGTGTATCATGAATATAAATAATAATTGATGATTATTTATATATATAATGGAATAATAAAACTTAATAAAGGAGATAATGTGATGTGATTATATCCGAGTAAATTATATCCGGTATTAATAAATGTACATGGATGATATGTATGTTACATTGCCATATCACATCTACTACCTTGAAATATTAAGCACGTGACTTACATTATAATGTTAATTATAATCTAAATATATAGGATGAATATATATATATGTAATAGCCTAAGTGTATGATATATGTATATACGGCCTTAGTGTTAATACACTTCATGTTGCAAAATGCTGAGATTTGCTTTGCTTGTCCCATAATGAGAGACACATTTTCTCATTCACGTGTAACACATAAAGGCTAGAAGCTATTCCTTCTTCTTCTCCCCAAACTCAGCAACTGGCATTTCATAGCTTCATAGCAAATAATGAGCAAGGATGAGGGAATCATGATTGATTTCAACAACCAATTACCTACTCTCTATTAACCATCATGCAAATCTACATTCTCGTTGGTTTAATATGAAGAGCAATAGCAATGTCTGGACATTCATTGCTCTATATATACAAGCTTTTCCCCTTCAATTTTATTTGCTGAGAGTTTGTTCAAGTATCAGATTACATTGTGAGTGATAGCAAGGTAGTTTACAGAGAGTTGGAAATTCAAATTGGAACTAGTTTACTCCATAACAGAGGTATAAATCCTCTTCGTGTCTTCATTTTCATTTTCTATCAAAAAAACTCCATTGTTGTTCTCTGAGTTTTCTTGAAATTCTTGATCATGAGAAATTGAAATATAATTGAATTATAGAAAGCCTGTGTAGTGTAGTATGGACTTATATGCATGTTGAAATTTCAATATAGCTTCCTTGATTCTTCATTTTCATTTTATGTTTCTATTTCTGAAATATATTTTGTAAAAATGTTCAATTCTTGAGTTGAGTTGGAATTCACAAAATTGATGGTTTAATAATGTTAGTGAGTTGTTATATAGTCTTATAATGTGATAAGGAAGCAATGTGGTTAATTAGAAATTGAATTCGTTGGGAATTTCTGTGTTTGGGTTTTGAAACTGCCGTGTTCTGGAACTGTCTGCCGCTGGCTGGGAGCCGGCGCAGCTGCGCCAGTTTTACACTGGGCAGCTGCGCCAGCAGCCTGCAGCAGTTCCCTGCTTTCTGCTCGCTTTCTGCTACGTTATAGTTTCTTTCATTGATTTAAATGAACATGTTAGCATGAGTATTACCTATACATGAGTATATTAACATGATGTGCACGTGTGTTGCTATAATGTCATGCAAGATTAATGGAATGACTAATAGCGTTGAAATAAATCTCAAGTTTCCTAAACAAACTTTAACATATATAGACCATAAATACATTCTAACTTTTGAGACATGCTAGTATGACTTAGAAACACATGAAGTGCATGTTAGCTTATCTATATTGGTTTCGTGATATAATATGAACATGTGAACCTAACTAGTGCACTTTCCTAACGAAAATCAATGTTTTGAAAAGAAACTTTGACATGCTATGACCATGTTGATATTCTGATCTTATAAGCATGTTTATATGGCCGTGAAATGCATGTCGGACATGATAACATATGTATGTAGATAGCATGAACATGTTAGGCCTTATTAGCAAGCTTTACTAATGAAAATATGAGCTTTGAACGTGAACTTTGATATGTTATGTCGAGAGTTAGAATCTGATAATTTTGAACGTGGTTGATGGTAATCTTAGACTCACTAATGTATCATACATGTACCTACCATGCTAGATATCGTGAAATCAAGATAGGCCTAAGTGAAGCATGTTTTCAAACTAATAACTACGATAGTTACATGAATACTCATAAGCATGCTTGGAATGAGTTATATACTCGCCTCATATGTTTAAAATAAACATGATAGCTAAGGTGATATCACATGTCAATGATTGAATCCGATTTTTGACGGTTAACTTATAAGTAATGCTATAACTCGCTAATTTGAATATGTTTACTATTTGTGGTAGTCTCACATGATAGTAATGATGTATGAAAATGATTAACTAGAGAAAAGAGAAAAGTTCAGGATAGAAATTATATTAATATAATACTATATAACTGTGTCGCTAAGACAAAACTTAGCTTATGTGATTATCGTATGTACGAGATGAGATATAATGTTAAACTATATGACTAATGAATATTATATATACATAACTATATTACGATAGGATTCAAAAAGTGTTGATTAAATTACGGGGATAAACTACGCTGAAGGCAAGTTTCCTAACTTACACTTTTTTACGGTGCAAGTATTCTATCCTTGTATATTGCGAACTAGTTTCTTTACTTAATCGTTTGAATTGAATTAGCATAATTGAACTCTTATTTCATTAAAGCTATTATTCATGTGGAACTTAGTATTGTTCCTGAATATTGTGAAAGTGTCTATGCCATTTGATTCGGCTAGACTTATATTATTGAAAAGCGACCCAAACCAATTGATTGGTGAGGGATCTTGTATTTGACTAAGAAGAACAACCTTCTTTGAAGGGAATATATAATTATCGGAGAACTGACGTGCACACTTGAGTATGATTGATTGTTATGCAGAATGATGGTACTTTAGGCTGATTACCTGTTGTACTTGTTTTTTATTAGATTTTCAGTTTATTACTGTTAATTCTAGTAGAAGTTCACGGTCCTTAGTGACTGCTTAGTATTCAGTTATTTGAAATCTTAAATTGATTTATTATTGAATCACATTGATAGTCTTCTGTCCTTAGCGACTGTTATTGAAAACTGTTGATATTCTTGTTATCCTTGGATTATCAAACCTTGCTATACCCTTTTCAAGAATTGAGAATTATATTACAAACCCTTATTGTATATTACTTGCTGAGCAATTTGTGCTCATTCTTGCTTTTCCCTAAAATATTTCAGTTAAGGTAGAGCATGGCGAACCTTCGGGCGTTGATAAGGGCAAGAGCAAGGCTAACAACTAGCTTGTCTTTTTTATGTTTTTAAATATTTTAATGTTGTATTAAGATGATGTAGCAAGACTGGATTTGACTATGTTTAAGCTTAAGTTAGATTATGTAATAAGTCGTTAATTGATATTATTATATAATCTATTAAGTACTGTAGGTTGCGAGACTTGGGGGAATAATTATAATAAATCATTGTAAATTATTCTAGATTAAACTTTCCGCTGTGATTGTGTGATTTTTAGTTATTATTATTGTGATGTATTACCATGAGCACGTGACGAACCGAATTCGAGCGACTAAGTGGCGGTCCCAAATTTGGGGGCGTCACAATAGATCCACCATCATTTGATTGTTTAGGTTTTTGGCGTTGTCTGATACGATCACCTCCGGTTGTCCATATCGACAGACGACATTATTTTTGATGAAACTGATGATGACCTCTTTTGTGACTTTGGGAAAAGAGGCTGCTTTGACCCATTTGTTGAAGTAATCAATCATAGTGAAGATGAATCGATGACCATTGCTGGGTTTGGGTTCCACTGGACCTATTACGTCCATTCCCCACATAGAGAAAGACCATGGTGAACTCATGTTATGCAACTCATTTGGAGGAGCATGAATGGCATTTCCATGTATTTGGCATTGAAAGCATCTCTTGACGTGATCATCGCAATCAGTTTTGAGCGAGATCCAGTAATGTCTTGTTTTGATTATCTTCTTGGCCAGCAGATGGCCGCTCATGTGTGGACCACAGACTCCGCCATGGACATCATCCATTAGTCTTTGGGCTTGCTCATTGTCGAGGCATCTTAATAGGCCTATTCCAGCATCCCTTTTATAAAGTGCGTCTCCGCTCAGATAGAACTTCATGGCCATTCTGAGAATCTGTTTCCACTATAATTGGCTTGCACCAACAGGTGTGGATCCATCATGGAGATATTCCTTGATGTCTTGAAACCAAGGCTGCTTGACAGGAAGTATTTCATCTGATACTTCTCCCACATAATTCCCATATGTCAGGGCTTTATGAATCGTGAACTGATTGTTGGGAAATCCACTCTTATCGGACATGCGAATTAATGAAGCTAACGTTGCTAATGCATTAGCGAAGTTATTCCGACCCCGAGGAATGTGAACTAAGGTTATTGCTTCGAATTCCCAAGATATTTTGAGGACTTGACGATGGTAGGACAGTAAATGCAGTTCTTTGGTAACATACGCGCCGGTAGTTTGTCAGATGACCAGCTCAGAATCTCCGAAGACGAGTAGGTGTTTGATAGACATGGATTGGGCTAGCTTCAACCCCATGATACAGCCTTCATACTCGCCCATGTTGTTGGTGTTTCCAAATTAAAGTTTGGTACCCACAGGATATTGATCACCTGTACCAGAGATGAGGACTGCCCCATCTCCAACACCTTCCATGTTTACCGCTCCGTCGAAATACATTTTCCATGGTTGGACTATATTTTTAGACTGGAGTTGTTGAATTATCATGATCCCATCATCCGGGAAATATGTCTCTAGGGGCTCGAACCCTCCTGAAGGTTCTTCTGCTAATTGATCTGCAATGCCTTGACCCTTGATTGACTTCTGAGTTACGTAGACAATGTCGAATTGCTATAGGATCAACTGCCATTTGGACAGTAGTCAATTCAGCATTGGTTTGTTGAATACATATTTGAGCGGATCCATACGGGATATGAGGTAGGTCGTGTGCCCATGCAAATAGTGTTGCAACCTCATGGCGGCCCATGCTAATGCACAATATGTCCTTTTGATCAGGGTGTATTTCTGTTCCCCACTGCTGAATCTTTTACTAATGTAGTAGATGACTATTTTCTTGCTACTATCATCCTTCTGTCCTAACATACAGCCCATTGCATTGGCATTGATGGACAAGTACATGAACAAAGGGACTCCTTCCCTTGGGGGTATCAGAACAGGAGCTTCAGTCAGCTATTTTTTGATGGCAAGGAAGGCTTGTTGACAATCCTCATTCCACGTGGTGGAGGAATTCTTCCTTAACAGCTTGAAGATGGGCTCACAAGTTGCTGTGAGCTAGAAAATGAATCTACTTCTAAAGTTGATCCTTCCCAGGAATCCACGTATCTCTTTCTGTGTACGAGGTACGGGCATTTTAGTAATAGCTTTGATTTTGGCGGGGTTGAGTTCAATGCCTCGATTGCTCACCAAGAATGCTAAAAGTTTGCCTGCTTTGATGCCAAAAGCACATTTAGCGGGATTTAGCTTGAGGTTGTACTTTTGTAACCTGTTGAACAGCTTCCTGAGATGGTCTATGTGATCATCCTCCCTCTGAGATTTGATGATGATGTCGTCAACATAGACTTCTATTTCTTTGTGCATCATATCATGAAAGAAGGCCATCATGGCTCGCTGATATGTTTCTCCGGCATTGATGAGGCGGAAGGATAGTCGTCGATAGCAGAAAGTTCCCCAGGGAGTGATAAAGGCTATTTTCTCCTGGTCTTCCTCAGTAACCATGATTTAATGGTAACCGGCAAAGCAATCCACGAAGGAATATATGCCATACAACGCATTATTGTCAATTAGAATGTGGATGAAAGGTACTGGGAAGTTGTCCTTGAGGCAGGCTTTGTTCAAATCTTGGTAATCCACGCATACTCGTACCTTCCCTCCTAGTTTAGGTACGGGGACTATGTTTGATAGCCATTCGGAGTAGGTTGATACCATAATGATCCCGACTTTGAATTGCTTAACAACTTCTTCTTTGACTTTGAGACTCCACTCAGGTTTCAATCGCTTGAGTTTTTGTTTGACTGGTTTGAACCCTTCTTTGATGGGCATTCGATGGATGACAATGTCCGTGGATAGACCGATCATGTCTTCATGTGACCATGAAAACACTTCCTAGTACTGTGTTAGGAGTTTGATCAGGTCGGCTTTTTGATTTGGTGTGAGGTCTAAACCTATTTGTATTTCTTTGATGTTTTTGGAGGTTCCTATGTTGATGGTGAGGGTTTGGTCGAGGTTTGGTTTGGGTTTATCTTCGACCCATTCCGTGATCTCCTCTGGTACCTCATAGTCATCTTCGTCCTCTTGATCAATATCCATCAAGTCGAAGTTCAATTCTACATCCAAATCGGAGTCATCTTGACAGGTTGGCATCTCATCAGCAGAGACACACACATCCAATGCTTGGGTCTTGAAAACAAAAATGCTTTCATTAATATATGCAACTGCTTAAATACACATGGCATTTGCAAAGCATGACAAAAGTTACTGCTCCAGTTGTGCAATCAAAAGTAAGCCGTAAATGAAAGTATGATTAAGGGCAGATGTACTCTCTACCCCTTTACCCTTTTTGACTTAGGCAAGGGACACTGTTCCAGTTGCCCAGTGTTAGATTCTCATGAATTGGGAGAATCGAAGAATTGTGCTCGTCCACCTCCTCCTGGATGATGATTGAGATATCCTTGAGAATAAGGCCAAGGCTTTTCTGTGGATTGTTCCTCTTCTTAATATGAGGAATTTGGACATGGTCGTTGTCACTGTCGAGGAGTTCGTCATTCATACCCTCGTAGTTGAGAATGACTCTCATATTAGCGAATGGGTCTCGTCCTTCGTTCAGGATCTTTTCTTTTCCCTTTTCGCTGTTTGCCTCAAGCTTGAGGGCTTTTCTTTCATGGGCAGGTATGATTGGAGGAAATAGTATGGCTGATACCGCAGTAGGGACTTTCCTCATAGGTTTCACCCATCCGGCATTTGTGAGGTTTGGGAGCAAAATTGTGGAGGCATGAGCCTTGGGATGTTTGTGTGGATTCCGGTGGCTTGACCTGGATGAATATCCTAATCCTGCTCTTCCCATCTGACATGGGATTTGGACTGGCATCTTGATACCTTTCTTATCGTTTCCCAACCCTTCTCCAGGTTGGAAACCCGAAGATACCATTTCTTGGCCTACGGTCATTACTTCAGTGGAGACTTTAGGCTTGATGGCTGGTGCCCCGATTTGTAGATATTGAGTATCGCTCACCTTGAGAGCTTGAAAACTTGCAGGTTCAATCCCCGCGTCCAGGCTAATCACTGGCATGTCCCCATGTATGTAGGTAGGGTATTCTGGTTTGGCATTGACTGTGATGAGGCTGCCGTTAATGATGTACTTGAGTTGCTGATGGAGGGTGGATGGCACTGCCCCTGCCATGTGGATCCATGGTCTGCCCAGCAGCAAATTGTATCCAGTGGCGATGTTGAGCACCTGGAAGGATACGTAGAAGGTGTGTGGACGAATTTCTAGAGGAAGCTCGATTTCCCCCATAGCCTGTTGGCGAGATCCATCGAAAGCCCAGATGACCACATGACTGGCTTTGATCCGGTTTGGATTGATCTTCATTATTTCCAACGTGTCGTATGGACAAATATTGAGGGAAGATCCTCCATCAATAAGCACTCCTCCGATCACATATCCGGAGGACATTATGGCTATATGCAGGGACTTTTGGTGGCCCCTTCCCTCTGCCGGAATATCATCGTCTGTGAAGGAAATCACATTGCTATTGAACATGTGTTCTACCACGTGACAAAATTTCTGTGTCTACCGTTTGTGGCAGATGGGCTTCTTCTAGTACCTTCACTAGAATGTTACAATGGTCTTCTGATGATAAGACCAGGTCGAGGATAGACACTTGCATGGGTGCGTTTTTCAAGCTTTGCACTATCTTGATTTCATTGTGTCCCATTTTGTTGAGGAACTCTTTGATCTTTTCTTCAGCCACCTTTTCTTTTGCTTTGGTAACTGGTTTAAGCACCCGCTGAGGCAGGTACAATGGATTATCCTTTGATATGATGGAAATGTTATTTGAAGTAGAGCTTTCAATGTCCCCGTAGTTCCATGGGACCTTCTTCAGACTGATGATTGGATATTGAGGTCTGAGGGGCAAGATTAGAGGCTGAGGTGCAGCCACCTTCACAGGATTTTGGACTTCTTGGACCCCTTCCCTGTCAGTACCAGGGGTGTGAGGATTGATTCCTTATCGCAAAATACGACAACCACTGTGTCCTGGTACCATGCATTGGGGATCCAGAGGCTATTTTTGTCTGAAATGTCAAGGATTTGATCTCCTCTGATTAGGTCACCTTTCTCAATCAGGTCTTGAATTAGATTACGAAGTGCCCAGCCTTCTTCTGTATCATGGCCGGGAGAGTTGGAATGATACTGACATATTTGGTCAGGTTTGAATTTTCTGGATTGAGGGTTTAATGGGGGTGCAACCATCCCCTCGCTGATCATCATTTGGAGGATTTCTTCCATTGACTGATTTAGATTAGTGAAGCTCCTTTAAAACAAGAATTTTCTACCTTCTCGGGTATACTCATTTTTTACCATTGGTTGTTCGTGCAATTGGCAATGATCCCTATTAGGGATGGAATTGACTTTCGCCGGAGGAGAATGACTGCCAATGGATTGATAAATTTGCTTCAGCATCTTCCTGGTGAGTTGATGCTGGTAGATGACCAGTTTCGCCAACTGCTCGATTTGTTCCTAGAGAGACTTGATATCTTGCTCCATCAGGAATCGCTTCTCAAAAGTTTCTAAACTCTCTGGGCTGCTGAGATTGGATTGACTTGGTTCCCCAACGTAGCGGAGGTACTTAGATCCTTCTCCATTTGAGGTACTGATCATGTTGACATTTTCCTCTTTGTGCTGTGGGAGAGGATTGTCTTGGACATAGGGTTGGTCAGGCTTTGTTACCACAATTTCCCCGCTGTCAATCAAGTCTTGAATTTTTTGCTTGAGAGATCAACAGTCTTTGGTGTCATGGCCTGGAGATCCAGAATGATAAGCACATTTCTTGTTAGGGTCGAAATTCTTTTCGTTAGTGTTGGTTGGTGGAAGGAGTTGAGCAATCCTCTTCTGAGCTATCAGAAGTTTGAACACATTCTCGAGGGAATCCCCTAGTGGGGTGAAATTTCTTTGACGCCTGACTTCCATGTTTTTCTGGAATTGAGGGTTTGCAGGCTGTGCTGAAGCTTGGAAAGGGGTATAGTTCCTCCTTGGAACGGGTATGTGGTTTGATTCGCCCATTGAATTTTGTCCTTATAAGACCAAGGAGACTTCTTCGTCTTTCTTTTTATGTACCCTCCAGGGATTCCTCCCATAATTTTCGGATTGGATATGTTCGGCGACAGCTTCGAGGGTGGTTAGATCTTTCATCTTCCCGCATTTGAGCCCCATTTTAGCCATCTCTCCATGCTTGTTCATTTCAGAGAATGGTTTTCCTATTCCAGCTAGGACCCTCTCATAATAAGGCGCTTCTTGGATATCGATGAAGGTTATGACTATTTCAGATTCAGTCATGGCTGGGGTAACTTATGCTGCGACCTGTCTCCATTGCTGGGCATATTCTCTAAATGATTCAGTGTTCATTTTCTTGATTTTGGTTATTTGATATCTGTCGGGAGCTAGCTGTGATTGAAAACTGTACTTGCTGAGGAAGACATGGGCCAGTTCTTCCCAACTATGAATTTTGGAGTTGTCCAAGCGGGCATACCAAGCTCTGGCTTCTCCGGTTAGACTCTTCTGGAATAGTTGCATTCGAAGCTTCTCATCCTCAGCATAGGATCCGAGTTCTCCGATGAAGACTTTCAGGTGTGTGTAAAGATCCCCCATTTGGTCATATTTCTCAAAATTAGGGACTTGAAATTTTTCAGGATAACGAGCTCCGGGGAATATGCAAAGGTCATCGTAATTGACACTGTCGAATGCTCCAATTCCTTTGATAGATCGAAGGGTTTCTTTCATCTGTAGCATTTTCTTGAGAATGTCACTAGCTTCCTGCTTTTTGACGAGGGGAGTGATCTCAGGAGTTTTGTTGGTGGTATCCTAGTTTTGTGGTCCAGGAATCTGAGTTTCGGCCTTTTTTGCATCTTGACCGCCAGCACCACTACCAGATGCTCCTGGTTCGGAATGAGCTTGAGATTGTTTCTCTTTAAAGGCCTTACTCTGTTCTCGCAGAAAACCGGCTAGCTCGGCTATCTAATTTTTCAGTCCTTCGAATTCTTCCCTGGAGACAGGGATGGATTCTGGTGGAGCACTTGAAGCCATGTCCGCGGATGGACTGAGTGCTTTCTTGAATTTAGATCTGGTGACAGGACCAATTTTTACACCTACAACAAAATATAGGCGTGTTAATTTCCAGAGGTAGGTAAGGATTGGATGCATGATGTGTTTTTTAGTGTTTATACTGCAAAACCGAGGTTAGTTGTTTTGATGGCAGGATGACATGTATTTGACAAGGAAAGCAAATCTTTCATTATTGATATTTATATTGAGCTCCTCAGTAATTGGAGACTTGACATGGAATTAAAAGAGGAATGTATGAAGAAGCTTCCTTCTGAATTTGGTTAATCAGAGGCTGACTTATCTTAGGTTGCTCTCGCGGCTTTTGTTTTAGCGTGAAGGCTCCCAGATCATCGCAATCTACTAGAAGGGAAGTTAATCCGATCATTCAACTGGAGCGAATCTGAGTGGTGTATTTTTATGAGGCACCCCTAGAGACTTAATCGTCCCAGAGTCATTACTGAACATCGACCGGGTTATCCTCCTTGTGAGAGGGACACACAACATACATTCTCATACAACGTACCTTACCGTTTATGCATGCAATGACAGTTCGTGCGAAGCACTAATATTGGTGCGAAACACTAAAGAAGGAAAGCATTCATTCACATTCACTCAATGTAAAGACGCAGCATTCACTCATCCATTGACTGTGGAGACGCAGGATTTCACGTATTCCATAGTTTTGAAAGGGAAATGTTTGAAAAGATTAGAAAGTGGCCTAAGCCCTCTACTGTCCCTAGCAGAGTCGCCACCTGTCAACGTTGGAAAATTTAAGAATCCCGCGGGTCGGTTCGTAACCCAGGTTTCCTCAAATCGATCTTTCTAAGTTCTCTCTACCCTTATTCTTTTTATTTAGGAAAAAGTTTTGAAGTGATTTTTAGGAAAGAGGCCAACATGTAATTATGTCGACGATTTGAATGTTTAACAGAGTCGCCAGTTGGTAGATTTGAGAATGGTTGTACCAACTCAACTGAATTTTATTTGAAAAGAGGCCCAATTGCTGGACACTATCGAAACTTGATCTTTGAAATCGGAGTTTTGAGTTCGGGGGCTTGGTTAAGTGTGGGGAAGGTGTTATGTGACACCCCCAAATCCAGGTCCTCTGAACCCGGTCCAGTCACCACGAAATAATACTAACATCCACCTTTAAGTAACATACGATAACTAAAATGCGGAATATAATAAACGTACGTCGTTCATTCAAAAGGTGTTACTAGTCCCAAGATTCGATAACCTTAATACATCAATACAAACGTACCCTAGAATAAACATTAGGGGGTTCATATTACATTAACAGTAATTAAACAAATCATAAAGACAAAGTCTGCTCCTTGCAAACCATCCTATATGTTTCCTTTACCCTTGTCCTTCCCTGAGGGCTCGGGCTTAACTGCAATATAAGTCATGATATAGCAAGAATGAGCAACAAGTTGGCTCAGCAAGTTTAAATACAATAATAAAGGATATATCATGATGAATGGAAAAATATCTGACAATGATTTCAACAAAATGAATATCTTAAAGATTCAACAATATGAATGTTAGAATGATTCAATAATCTGAATGATTCAATACTATGAATATCTATATGATTCAACGATATGAATATCTGTAAGGTTCAACAACCTACATGATTCAACACTATGAATATCTGAAAGATTCAATAATATGACTATTAAAAGCAAAGATAATAATTTCCTTTAGAATGACTGATATTCGAGTAGACTTTGAACTATAACTTTCCAATGGGTTCAATAGCTAATTGACCCTTTTTGGATTACTGGCTTCTAGCTACAGAAACTTAGTACCTCGAGGAGATCAGCCTCGGGTACAACGTGAATATGCATAACACTTATATCTACTTACTCGTATCATATATATTAGATACCTGGGCACACTCCTACACATGAGGGCTGTTCTGTTCCGTCTAAGAATCCTTACCATCAATTGGTTTGGATAGCTTTAAAGAAAACTTCATACACTACTCTGACAGAGCAAAGGTTCAGACTCTTACTAACATAGTTCAAGAAATTTAGAACCTTGAATAATGTACAAGTCCAAGACTGTACGAGCTCAAATGCACTAGGTGCGGACATCAATAATATCAATGTGGAATAATTGATAAGTAATTAAACCACTAAATAACATGCTTGGAAATAAAGTTCAAGCAATTAAGTAAACAACTTTTGATTGAACAATAACCTACTCAATACAATATGAGAAGGATAGAGAACTTGCACAAAGTGAAGTTTAGAATTTGCACAATATATGAATTTGTGTAAGTTCGGGGAACTTGCACAATACTCAACGTGTGAAGTTCGGGGAACTTGCACAATACTCAACGTGTGAAGTTTGGGGAACTTGCACGATAATAGATTTCTTGCATAAAATAAATGCATAGGCTTAGACACTTACAACATCAAAGAGTGAAATTCGGGGAATTTCACCATAATAGATCCCTTGCATAAAGTAAATGCATAGGTTAGGACATTTGCTTACAACGTTCTTTGAGTAAAGTAAACACAAAGATAAGATACTTGCACAATATACGAGTTTGTATAAGTTTAGAGAACTTGAATAATAAAGAAATGAAGTTCGGGAACTTGCAAAATAACCAAAGCGTGAAGTTCGGGGAACTTTCACAATAACCAAAGTGTGAAGTTCGGGGAACTTTCACAATACTCAAAATGTGAAGTTCGGGGAACTTTCACAATACTCAAAGTGTGAAGTTCGAGGAACTTGCACAATACAATAATAACCTGCTCAATACAATATGAGAAGAATAGGAAACTTTCACCAAAAACAAGTGAAGTTTAGAAACTCGCTTACACGGTTCATTGAATAAGGTAGTACAAGAATTTAGAATACTTGCACAATAGGGTCCAGATACTTGTACAATAAATAAGTATAAGTCAAGAAAAACTTGCTCAAATAAAAGAGTAGTTCAGGAACACTTGCAATATAATAATACCCTGCTCAATATAAATTTGACTAAAGTTAGGGAGACTTGCAAATAATACAAGAACGTGTTCAAAAGAACTTGCACAATCAAATAGTGAAGTTCGGGAACTTGCCTATTTGCTCAGCTACAAATAATTCTAGCTTTAATAAAACTCGTTGAAATGACCTAACATTAACAAGTCGGCCTTTCAATTAGCATATATAAACTAATATAAGCTCACACATACAAGGATCTAGTCATTATATAATTCTATCATATAGTTCACGTAAGTCAACCTAATCTGGTCTTAGATTTAATAACTTTAGATTACTAGTTCATAAGCATCAACATAGGCTTGAAACACATAGCATTCCATTTTAATCATGCAATATAGTTTAAGATATACATATTGTAAGGTTCCATTCATAATTCTATAATTTAGCATGCACATGTGAAATTTGTATATAAACAAATGAGGTTCATGTCAATACGTCTATAGTCATGATGAAATCTTAATACTTATGCTTATATGCTCACAACATGTCTCACATGGTATTTAACTTTCAAATCTTAAGTTCTCCTTCAAAAGTATACTAAGTCCACAAAGATCGTTTTAGTATAATCAAACTGTTTTGTAACTATGACTCACTTGCATTAGAAACACATACCAAAGCCACATTAATGCTCTCATATCACAAGACAAAATTATTGGTCAAGTTTACTTTGAAAGTTCTTAAGTTTTCCTTGAAAACTCCTTAAATCCATCAATCTCGAATGCTAGTGTGTACAACACTTTAAATGTGCATTTCATATCAATGTAAACATACTATTATGCTCATAATATCAAAATATACACATGCTACTTATATGACAAAGTTCGCATTCAAAACTATAAGCTTCATTTTCAAAACATAAGTTTTCCTTTGTAAACCTTTGAGTCTTTCAAACACGTATGCTAGTGCATTTAAGACTCTAATCATGCATTCTAGGTTCATATTAACATGCTTTCCAAATTAGAATGTATATACAATACTTTCATGCTAACGTTCACCTTTGAAACTTATATGTTTCATTAGAAATGTTCAATAATGGGGTTCACATGCTCATATTCTATTATGAAACCCGTATACCTAAGTCAACATGTCTCCAATACAATTCTAAGTCATGCTATCATACTTGCAAGGTTAAAATACTATCATGAAAAGTATACATATCGAGTTTGTTTCCATATTCGAAGTTAGTTTATGAAACGCTAAGTTTATTTCAAACTATAATTACTTGTGCAACTATTAGTGAAACATGCTTACATTGCCTCAATACATCCATATATATATATATATATATATCACTCACGCTAGTATGCTTAATCCAAACTAGTACCATAAGTTAGCATGAACAGATTACAAAAAGGAAAAATTTTTTGCAGACAGGCACTGGCGCAGCTGCGCAGGCTGGCGGCCAGGCCTGAAGCTTTGCAGTTTCGGCAGTGAGCTAGCCCAAATCAAAAATTTTCCAACCAAAATCGTTCTAGACAATTTCTAACATAATTCTAACATGTATAATAACTTATATACCCCCTAACAATCATGTTCCAATCAACTTAACAATCAATCCATGCTCAATTGAAATCAAAATCTAGAAATCTCATAAACAGAACAATTGAAGAACATGAATGGAATTTTACAGAGATTGAAGAATAAGAAGGTAAGTGATTATACCTCTATAAATGAACTGAACTTGCTGCTATACTAATTCACCCTCACTGATATCTCTCAAACCAACTTACACATATGAAAAATCCTAGCAATGTGAAAATGAGAAGGAGAATAGCTTCTTATATAGGCAAATGGATATCTAGTTCTTAACTTTGCTCACTAAATTAAACTAACGAATTACATGATTGTATATTGGTTGATGAATGGTAGTTGAGAAACACTGTGTTGCCCACTCCCTTTGAAATCATTGGCTATTTTTTTGTGGAAATTGAGAAGAGTTATAGGGTAGCTAGCTAGCTCTTCACGTGGGAAGAATGAGATGGGCACATATATGGGACAAGGAATCCTCAGCAATATACAAAGTGTAATACAACACTAAAGTCATATAATATATATACACATAGTATAAACTTAGGCTATATGTATTCATTCTAAATACATTTAAGTCCCAATGTTACTCTAAATAAGAAATCAATAATATCATATATCACATAGGTACATATATACCAATATATAATCCATGTATATTTTCCTACTAACACCAAATATAATATAATTGTGTATTGCTCATTATTCAATACCATAACTGTTATTATTATAATAACTTAATGAAATCATTATCAATTAATAATGTTATTGATATAATATTAATTAATAGAGTATACATATTAATGTCTTTCCACACATATCATGTCACATAAGCCATATTATGGTGTAACTCTAATAATGCCATTAGTCTTACTATATAGTCTATACATATAATATAGAGACATATTATTGTATCACCTTGTACTATATATAATATATGGTTAACTACCATATAATAAAGGTTTAATATATCGCATGTTTGTACAAAATAATTAATATATTATTATATCTATTAATCTCTTACTCATTAATTATTATTTATTCATAATAATAATTAATCAACACATTAACAATTAATTACTCCCAATTGAAATTAATCAAACACGATTAAATCTCTACATTATATTCAAGAAATTTGAATATATAATTTACTAACACTTTTTATCAATTCTCTGATATAAAAGTCTCAGGGTTAATCTACTAATTTAAATAACCATTAGTGATTCCCTTTAAATAAATCCTAGCATTTATTCGCATAGGTTAATTCACATAAGCACATAACCACATAAGGTTTAAATAAGTTTGAAAAATTAACTCTTAAAAATTTTAAATCACATATAAAATTAGTAAGGAGCTTAAAATTCCTGGTTGTTACATCCCTCCCCCCTTATAAAAATTTCGTCCTCGAAATTGTAAAAAATAAGGTTACTCCAATAAAAATGGATAATTCGCTCTTATCACTTAGATAATCTCTACTGCCTGCTGTACCACTTCTGGTCCCAACAGTCAACGTTCACCTACTTCGTCTCAACACAACGGTGCTCGACACTTTCCTTCCATAAAATGCTTCTAGCAAAATCTCTTCTCTTAGTTCTAGTACTAACGGTACCCAAATTTGTCATTCAAATCATAGCAGTTCAGTGCTATCAATCTTAAATTTCAACTCATCACCTTTAGCTAATCGCTTCATGATGTTATCACAAACTTCGTCTTTCTCTTGTGCCTCCTTAAACTTTTCTAATGAGGTCGGGCTTACTGACGATGTACATAATTTCTCGTTGATCTCCATCGGATACTTAACCTCTAAGTCTAGTCGTTCAAAAACTCTCACTAATTCTTCTGAATGGTCAACCTCGATAACTTCCCTCTACTTTTCCTATCCAAGGCATCTGCCACTACATTTGTTTTTCCTGGATGGTATAGAATTTCACAATCATAATCTTTGATCAATTTTAGCCATCGGCGCTGCCTCATGTTTAATTCCTTTTGTGTGAAGATATACTTCAGACTATGTATATCTCACTTTTCTCGCCATACCAATAATGCTTCCAAAACTCCAAGGCAAAAACTACTACTGCTAAATCTCGTTTGGGAAGACATCCACGAATTCCCTTCAAATCGGTATAACAGTTCCTATGAATGTATTCTACGGGGATAACTTCCTTGTTTGCTACTGCTACGCCCATAGGGTGTTTTAATTTCTCACGGGTAAGTCTAACTGTTTAGTAAAAAAAAATTCAGAAACAAAAGAGCAGGTGGCACCCCAATCGAATAACACATATGCATCTATATCATTGATCGGGATGATACCTGACTCCACCGCATCCTGTATGGTTATGTTGGCTTGACTGACTGGCCCTCCGATGCTCAGTCCATTGTTGTTGTTATTATGGTTTTCGCTAACTGCATCACCCTTTTTCTTCGGGCAGTCCTTGATTTGATGGTCTGTGGCTTTACACGCGAAACATCTTCCTTTTGGCTTATTCAGACACTGAGGAGCCACGTGCCCCGGTTGTCTACAATGATAACATGTGTTCTTGCCCTTCATGCATTCCCCCGAGTGGTTCCTTCCACAGTTGTTGCACTTTAAACTTTTCTTAGCCTTTCCCCCGGATTTGCCACTTCCGAATGATTGGCTCTCCATCCATTTATGCTTATTGGGGTTGTTGCCTCCGCCGCTTCCCCCCTTCTGTCCTTCCTGATCGGTCTTCTTAACTTGCTTAAATTGCGCTATGGCTTTATTACCTCCTTCGGCAATGATAGCCCTTTCTAAAAGATCAGAAAAGGTCTTAATCTTCAATACATCTACTACCTTCTGCACCCATGGTTTCAATCCTAATTCAAATCTCTCTGTTTTCCTGGCCTCCGTATCCACCTGATGCGAGGTGAATTGAGCCCACTCTTTAAATCTTTCCGCGTTCTCTGCGACTGACATACCTCCTTGTCTCAGCTCCAGAAACAAAACTTCCATATCTTGTTGCATACTCTCCAAAAAGTAGTTCTTAAATCTGTCCCACATAATAACTCCTTCGCCTGCTGGTTCTTTATTAGGTTCCCACCAATTATTAGCTTCGCCCTTCATCATGAATGTGGCAAAACTCGTCTTCTGTGCATCGGCCACCTGTGCGACCTCAAACACCTTATCCATTTCTTCTATCCATGTCTGGGCTTCAATTGGGTCCAAGGTTTCCCGAAATTTTGGTGGTCCTGCCAATTTAAAGTCCTTAAAGCTAGCCAAGTAATGTCTTGGCTGCTCAGCTGCTGGTGGGGTTACGTTCTGCATTGCTTCTGTTAATAGGTTAACGAAGCTCTACATTGGGTCGACATTTCCCCCTCCACCATTTCTAATAGATCCTTCCTCCCTTTGGTTCCGCAAAAATCCCCTAGGCGGCATGATCCTGAGGACAGGAAAAAAATATAAGGCTTTATGTGATATGCTATCCATATTAGCATTAAGAAGTTAGGACGTCTATCAATCATAGCTGATTTAAATAAACAATTTCAGTATCACAATAAGACTCGATGGATATTCTCAATCCATCACCTACAAACTCTACTTGAGTTTTCTACTAAGGTTATAACTTAGGTTTCGCATTCCTAACGTTTATAACCTAAAGCTTTGATACCAACCCGTGACACCCCCGAATCCGGGTCCTCTGACCCCGGTCCGGTCGCCACGAAACAATACTAACATCCACCTTTAAGTAACATACGATAACTAAAATGCGGAATATAATAAACGTACGTCGTTCATTCAAAAGGTGTTACTAATCCAAAGATTCGATAACCTTAATACATCAATACAAACATACCCTAGAATAAACATTAGGGTTCATATTATATTAACAGTAATTAAACAAATCATAAAGACAAAGTCTGCACCTTGCAAACCATCCTATATCTTTCCTTTACCCTTGTCCTTCCCTGAGGGCTCGGGCTTAACTGCAATATAAGTCATGATATAGCAAGAATGAGCAACAAGTTTGCTCAGCAAGTTTAAATACAACAATAAAGGATATATCATGATGAATAGAAAAATATCTGGCAATGATTTCAACAAAATGAATATCTTAAAGATTCAACAATATGAATGTTAGAATGATTCAACAATCCGAATGATTCAATACTATGAATATCTATATGATTCAACGATATGAATATCTATAAGGTTCAACAACCTACATGATTCAACACTATGAATATCTGAAAGATTCAATATTATGACTATTAAAAGGAAAGATAATAATTGCCTTTAGAATGACTGATAGTCGAGTAGACTTTGAACTATAACTTTCCAATGGGTTCAATAGCTAATTGACCCTTTTTGGATTACTGGCTTCTGGCTACAGAAACTTAGTACCTCGAGGAGATTAGCCTCGGGTACAACGTGAATATGCATAACACTTATATCTGCTTACTCGTATCATATATATTAGATACCTGGGTACACTCCTACATATGAGGGGTGTTCTGTTCCGTCTAAGAATCCTTACCATCAATTGGTTTGGATAGCTTTAAAGAAAACTTCATACACTAGTCTGACCGAGCAAAGGTTTAGACTCTTACTAACATAGTTCAAGAAATTTAGAACATTGAATAATGTACAAGTCCAAGACTGTACGAGCTCAAATGCACTAGGTGCGGACATCAATAATATTAATGTGGAATAATTGATAAATAATTAAACCACTAAATAACATGCTTGGAAATAAAGTTCAAGCAATTAAGTAAACAACTTTCGATTCAACAATAACCTACTCAATATAATATGAGAAGGATAGAGAACTTGCACAAAGTGAAGTTTAGAATTTGCATAATATATGAATTTGTGTAAGTTCGAGGAACTTGCACAATACTCAACGTGTGAAGTTCGGGGAACTTGCACAATACTCAACGTGTGAAGTTTGGGGAACTTGCACGATAATAGATTTCTTGCATAAAAGAAAAGCATAGGCTTAGACACTTACAACATCAAAGAGTGAAATTCGGGGAATTTCACCATAATAGATCCCTTGCATAAAGTAAATGCATAGGTTAGGACATTTGCTTACAACGTTCTTTGAGTAAAGTAAACACAAAGATAAGATACTTGCACAATATACGAGTTTGTATAAGTTTAGAGAACTTGCATAATAAAGAAATGAAGTTCGGGAACTTGCAAAATAACCAAAGTGTGAAGTTCGGGGAACTTTCACAATAACCAAAGTGTGAAGTTCGGGGAACTTTCACAATACTCAAAATGTGAAGTTCAGGAAACTTTCAGAATAACCAAAGTGTGAAGTTCGGGGAACTTTCACAATACTCAAAGTGTGAAGTTCGGGGAACTTGCACAATACAATAATAACCTGTTCAATACAATATGAGAAGAATAGGAAACTTTCACCAAAAACAAGTGAAGTTTAGAAACTCGCTTACACGGTTCATTGAATAAGGTAGTACAAGAATTTAGAATACTTGCACAATAGGGTCCGGATACTTGTACAATAAATAAGTATAAGTCAAGAAAAACTTGATAGTAGTGTGCATACAAGCCAATCATGTATGATGATAAAGCACGTACTTTGTAAACAATCTTATTTATTTATTAATAAAATATTTATTTATTAAAGGCATTTAATTATCTACATGGTGCTGTTTTTATAATATGTAAATAACCCATAGTTTTAAGCAATGCTTTTAGAATCATGATGATGATCATGCTAATGAGATCTAAATTCTTAGAAAGCTCTAAAACTAAAATAGTTCCCAATCGTGGGATTACTAAAAAGGGGATTAGTAAATCCGAATAGATTGGTACATATATTGCTTGCTCATTGGATGAGGATGATTGATCTCATGATCATTTGTGTGGAGACACTAAAGCAAGTATGTAGGTGCTTATTAGAGAATAAGTTCACTGAACGTGACTCGCTATGGAATACCTAATGGAGTTTTACTTGCCTATCAATAGGAATTCCTAATGTGATAGTAGTACAAGTGATCCTTGGACTTGAGATCATCATAGTATCTTGTATGTAATGAATTATACTTTGACTTATTCCTTAAAGTCCTTTAGGGTATATAAAAGGGTATGCTTAGGTATAATGAGTTACATATGGAGATAATGAATGATCAATAAAGAATATACCACCTCTAGTAAAAGAGGAGATATGTCCTATGTGATTCGTTAAATGACAACCCAGGAATCCTTGGCCAATGTAAAATGAAATTAGAAAGGAGTATTAATTTGCATTATTTGGAGTTGTGCATTTTCTAATCGAAATACATATAATTAAATAAAATAAGACTTGATAGTAAATTCATGTCTTATATTTAATTGGGACATTATATGGTGGAAGGATTGAATTGTATGATAACTATTTACTCATAGGTTCTTTTATGATTAATGTTGAAATCTATATTATCTAGAAAGTCGTTGAACGCTAGGGAGGCTTATCCCTATTGTAGAATAAATATTATTTATTTAAATAGATTATTAGTTTAATTTATTTATTTAAATACGATTAGAATTATTCTAATTGATTTATTCACAACCGGTTTAATATAGAGAACCTAAAGGGTCACACCATAAAAGGAAGAATAATTATTTAAGAAGGTAATGGTATAATCGTAATAATGCATTAAGTATAATTAATTTAATCTATAGTGATAGAATAAATTAAATAGCTTAATGTTTATTATTTAATATTTTGAAAATATTAAATATAAATTAATAAGAGGAGTCTTATTAATATTATTACAATTATTATTATTTTAATTTTTAAAGGAGTTTAGTAATTAATTTAATATTAGTACTCTCATTTATTCCTAATAAGATTAGGAGACAAATTAATTAAATGAATTTAATTAATTATTCCCATGTGGTGGGAAGCCTAAATTAATTAAAGGAGTTTAATTAATTAAAAGAAATCCCATGTCTAATAGGATTAGAAGGGTTGACCAATATTTATATAAGATGAGTCTTATAATAGATATTGATTGATAAATTCTAATTGTTGGAGAGTACTCCTTTTTTATAGAGGATAGAAAACTAAGGTTTAGCCAAACACACTCCTTCTTGATAATTCCAATTCCTTGGTGAATCACCTCTAGAGGCCAAACACTTGGGTGGCTAACGTTGATCAAAGGAAAGAATCTAACCTGAAAATTCAAGGAGATCACGAAGAAGAAGGAGTTGAACTAGTACCTGTGGAAGCTTCGTTCTACAAGGGTATGATTCCATAACTTCTTATTTATCGTTTTAAATTAATAATTTGCATAAAGGATGATCCGGGTAATGGTTTTGTAGAAATTTTTTAAACTCTGATATACCATGCTTCCGCTAATTTTTGCAATTTGATTGCGTCACGATTTCGTACAAACCCAACAGTGGCATCAGAGTCAAACCTTTATGCAATTATTAATTTATTTTTGATTTCATATACATATGGGTATATATTTAAAATAATTTATTGGGCATAATTTTATTGTATAAAATTATTTTTTTTAAGAAAAAAAAATGACGTTTTTTTTTTGGGATGAATCACAATTTTTTTTTTTTGGGTGCTAAACTTGAATTCTGCAAAGAAAATGTGTTGTCTCTTTCTTACTCCAAAAAGAAGGTGACCCATCAGGAAATGACTCTTTTAATAAACCTGCAAGACTCTTTTAATAAAAGAAGGTGACTTCTTTTTAAAAAATAAATATGAATTTATATTATATATATATATATATATAACCTGATTCGTTATATAAATATATATATATATATATATATATATATATGATATATATATATATCATATATTTATATATTATATTCTAAATAATTTTATAATTAAAATAAAGAGTTTATTTTAATATTGAAATTGGATTTCATGCAATTTAAAATTGCCCATTAAATGATACTGATATATATATGGAATGTTTTAATTCATAAGATGAATATTTATTTATTGATATATATGGTGATATGTATGATAATAAATGGGGATTGATTATGGACTATTTGACCAATGTGATTGAATTTTATTTTAGTTGAATGCTTGAATGAATGGGTTTTATTAAATGGGATCTGTGTACCTCGTCTTCTCTAAAAAAAATTTCTTGATGTAAAATTATATCTCTCTCCTATGTACTTCCCCTTGACTGCTGATCAAGGTTTCTATTTAAATTAAATAGTTTAATGTAATAGAAATAGTTAAAATTATCTTTAAAAATTGGAGACCAAGGAGCAAGGAGCGCGTGAAGACCCGTTTGTATGGAGCCCGGGTTTAAATGTAATAGTTATATTTAAATTTAAATTCTTGCACTCCTAGGTTTGACCTTTTGGTTCACTTGGTGGCTCTAGTGAACCAAACTAGAATAAAAGTCCATAATCAATCCGGGTAGAATATAATATTCTATATTGCATGCTAAATATTATATATATTATATTTTATACAAACATGCTTCGCATGTTTAATAAAATGACGCGTATTATATATATATATATATATATATATATATATATATATATGTGCATGCGCGCTAAACAAGATGAGACAAATAATAACAAACCCCTCAAAGAAATAATATTAAGTCCGAAGCGTTCAAATGATATTTGGAATATCGAACGTCGCCTTCTAGCATGATAAATTAATAGAGTATTAAATATTTAATATGAGCTTGTTGTGCTATCCACAAGGCGAGTATTGCATATTTAAGATGTTAATTGATCACATTTGATGCTTATCAAGAAAATTGAACAATCTAGTCTTGTTGTGCTATCCACAAGGACGAACATTTTTCTTTTTTGAATTTATGGAAGTGCTAGGCTGGACTTAACTTAAATCATTATAGTTCGGATGTGCACACACTTGACCATTATGATTTAAGAGGCAAAATAAAAGGAGTTATATAGTGATGTAATTGACAAGAGTTGTCTACCTATTTATTTGTATATCGCTTGTTGTGCTATCCACAAGGTTATATACATTTGAAATGGGATCCTTATTCTCACTAGCAAATCTTTAATTAGATGTTGCCGAACTATATAAGTGAGGGTAATATAGTTTGATAAAAATAGTGGGAGATACCAATTTAAAATAAAGACCTAAATTTATTTTGGTATGCAAAATTAATAAAATGAATGTTTGCTAAAATGTTGTTTTTCACATGCAGAATTTTAAAAATGTCAAAATCACTAATTTCACTATGAAGCATACTTGATGCTAATAAGCTTACCGGGCTGAATTATACGGTCTGGCTAAGAAATCTGAGAATAGTTCTCACTGCTGAAAAGATTTCTTATGTCCTAAACTCACCTGTCCCTAGAACTGTTCCAGAAACAGCCTCTGAGGAAGAGATTGCCACCATTGTAAAGTGGCAAGATGATGCATCTGTGGCTCAATGCATCATGCTCGCATCCATGAATAACGAGCTTCAGCGTCAGCACGAAAACATGGATGCTCCTACTATGTTGATTCACCTCAAGGAGTTGTATGGTGAACAAAGTAGGACTGCTAGATATGAGATATCTAAGGAGCTCTTCCGATCTCGGATGACCAAGTGCAAAGTGAACATAAAGGACAAAAGAAATCTGATCCAGCTAGCAAAGGAATGTGCTTCCATTGCAACGAGCCAGGTCATTGGAAGAGGAACTGCAAGAAGTTTCTGGCAAAGAAGAAGCTTGGAGAAGCTTCGACTTCCAATCAAGGTTTGTTCATGATTGAAATTAATTTTTTAGAAAGTCAAAATTCTACTTGGGTATTGGATACCTGCTGTGGTTCTCACATATGTAATAATGTGAAGGGACTAGTCAGAAGTAGAAAGCTGAACAATGATGAGGTAATCATACGAGTGGGGAATGGAGCAAAGGTTGCTGCATTAGCTGTATGAACTTATTATTTAGCAATGCCTTCGGACAAGTCCATTTATCTTAATAATTGTTATTATGTTCTGAATATTATTAAAAACATTATTTCAATTTCTGTATTGGATATAGAAGGATTTAACGTTGTTATAAAGAACAATAGTTGTTCTATTTATAAAGATAATGTTTTATATAGTGTTGGAAATTTGCGAAATGGACTTTATACACTTGACTTACAAGAAAATATTTTTCAAATTGAACAAACTAAAAAAAGTAAAAGAGATTATATTAATTATACCTACATGTGGCACTGTAGACTCGGTCATATCAATGAAACAAGATTATCCAAGTTGCATAAAGATGGGCTCCTTGAGTTATCTGATTATTAATCATATCTAACTTGTGAATCTTGTCTCATGGGTAAAATGACTAAATCTCCTTTTAGTGGAAAAGGAGAAAGAGTTACAGAGTTGTTGGCATTGATTCACACAGATGTTTGTGGACCTATGACAACAAGTGCACGGGGTGGGTATTCTTATTTTATTACTTTCACTGATGATCACTCAAGATTTGGATATGTGTATTTAATGAAATACAAGTCAGAATCATTTGAAAAGTTCAAAGAGTTAGAAGTGAAGTAGAGAAATAAACGGGCAAGAGTATAAAGATACTTCGATCAGATCGAGGTGGAGAATACTTAAGCGGTGAGTTTCTCAATTGTCTCAAAGAAAATGGTATAATCTCACAATGGACTCCTCCAGGTACACCACAGTTAAATGGAGTATCTGAAATGAGAAATCGAACACTGTTTGACGTGATTCGATCCATGATGAGTTTTACCGACCTTCCAATTTCCTTCTGGGGATATGCCCTAGAAACAGCTGCATACCTACTTAACAAGGTACCTACCAAATCCGCCCCAAAGACTCCATATGAGATGTGGAAGGGGAGGAAACCAAATCTTAAGCATGTTAAGACTTGGGGTTGCCCAGCTTATGTCAAAAAGTTTGAAAATGATAAGCTATAGACTAAATCCGATAAGTGTAGATTTGTGGGATACCCTAAAGAAACTTTAGGGTATTATTTCTATCATCCAACTGATCAAAAGGTGTTTGTTGCGAAACATGCTGCCTTCTTGGAAAAGGAGTTTATCCATGAAGGGGTCAGTGGGAGTAAGATATATCTTGAAGAAGTTCAATAACCACAAATTATCACGGATCAAAGTTAGGTACCTGACCAAGTAGAAGAACCTACTATACTACTCCCTGTTCGTAAATCTGGAAGAGTACCGAAGATACCTGAGAGGTATGGATTCGTTATAGAGGATGACGATGAGGTACACATCATGAATGATGATGATCCATTGAATTACGAACAGGCTATGAGTAATAAAGACTCAGGAAAATGGCTTGAAGCTATGAAATCCGAAATAGACTCCATGTATGAAAACAAAGTATGGACTTTGGTTTCACCACCTGAAGGCATTAAGCCTATTGGGTGTAAATGGGTCTTTAAAAGAAAGACTGGAGCGGACGGCAAGGTAGAGACCTATAAGGCCCGATTAGTTGTGAAAGGTTTCAAACAAAGACAAGGAGTTGACTATGATGAAACCTTTTCACCAGTAGCTATGCTCAAGTCCATTCGGATTTTGCTTGCGATTGCAGCTTATAACGACTATGAGATCTGGCAGATGGACGTGAAAACGGCCTTCCTCAATGCGAAACTTGAGGAGGATGTGTTTATGACACAGCCAGAGGGATTTGTTTCAAAGGTTGTAACAAATCAAGTCTGTAAGCTGCAACGATCCATTTATAGATTGAAGCAAGCTTCTCGTAGATGGAACATTCGTTTTGATGAGACAATCAAAGAGTTTGATTTTATCAAAAATGACGATGAGCCATGTGTGTACAAGAAGGTTAGTGGGAGCGCAGTTTCATTCCTTGTATTATATGTTGATGATATATTACTGATAGGGAATGACATTCCTATGCTACAATCGATTAAAATCTGGTTATCTAAACACTTCTCCATGAAGGACTTGGGATAAACATCCTATATTTTGGGGATAAAGATCTATAGAGATAGATCTAAAAGGATGCTTGGTTTATCCCAAGGAACGTACATTGATGCAATGCTAAAGAGATTTAGCATGGAAGATTCCAAAAGAGGACTCATGCTGATGAGCCATGGAATACATCTCTCCAAGAAACAGGCCCTAAAGACACCTGAGGAGAGAGCCCGTATGAGTAAGATCCCTTATGCTTCTGCAATAGGATCTATTATGTACGGTATGATATGTACTAGATCGGATGTTACTCATGCAACTAGTGTAACGAGCAGATACCAGTCGAATCCAGGAGAAGAGCACTGGAAGGCAGTGAAGAATATCCTAAAATACTTGAGAAGGACTAAGGATATTTTTCTTGTCTACGGTGGGTCTGAATTAAAACTCGAGTGCTTCACAGACTCAAGTTTTCAAACGGACCAAGATGACAGTAAATCTGTTTCGGGTTATGTTTTTACCTTGAACGGAGGCGCAGTGAGTTGGAAGAGTTCCAAGCAGCAAACAGTTGCTGATTCAGTGACAGAGGCAGAGTATATAGCTGCAAGTGAAGCTGCAAAGGAAGCTGTTTGGATGAAGAAGTTTATAACTGAACTTGGTATGGTTCCTAGCATTGGAGAAGCAGTTCCCGTTTACTGTGACAACACAGGAGCAGTTGCACAGGCTAAGGAACCAAGTTCTCATCAAAAATCTAAACACGTGTTGCGGCGATTTCACTTGATCAGGGAGATCATTGAAAGAGGAGACGTCACCTTGGAGCATGTAGACTCTCAAGACAACATTGCAGATCCATTTACTAAAGCTATAACACAACAGCAGTTTGATCGTCACTTAGAGAAGATGGGTATGAGATACCATGGCGATTGGCTTTAGTGCAAGTGGGAGATTGATAGTAGTGTGCATACAAGCCAATCATGTATGATGATAAAGCACGTACTTTGTAAACAATCTTATTTATTTATTAATAAAATATTCATTTATTAAAGACATTTAATTATCTACATGGTGCTGTTTTTATAATATGTAAATAACCCATAGTTTTAAGCAATGCTTTTAGAATCATGATGATGATCATGCTAATGAGATCTAAATTCTTAGAAAGCTCTAAAACTAAAATAGTTCCCAATCGTGGGATTACTAAAAAGGGGATTAGTAAATCCGGATAGATTGGTACATATATTGCTTGCTCATTGGATGAGGATGATTGATCTCATGATCATTTGTGTGGAGACACTAAAGCAAGTATGTAGGTGCTTATTGGAGAATAAGTTCACTGAACGTGACTCGCTATGGAATACCTAATGGTGTTTTACTTGCCTGTCAATAGAAATTCCTAATGTGATAGTAGTACAAGTGATCCTTGGACTTGAGATCATCATAGTATCTTGTATGTAATGAATTATACTTTGACTTATTCCTTAAAGTCCTTTAGGGTATATAAAAGGGTATGCTTGGGTATAATGAGTTACATATGGAGATAATGAATGATCAATAAAGAATCTACCACCTCTAGTAAAAGAGGAGATATGTCCTATGTGATTCGTTAAATGACAACCCCGGAATCCTTGGCCAAGGTAAAATAAAATTAGAAAGGAGTTTCTAATTTGCATTATTTGGAGTTGTGCATTTTCTAATCGAAATACATATAATTAAATAAAATAAGACTTGATAGTAAATTCATGTCTTATATTTAATTGGGACATTGTATGGTGGAAGGATTGAATTGTATAATAACTATTTACTCATAGGTTCTTTTATGATTAATGTTGAAATCTAAATTATCTGAAAAGTCGTTGATCGCTAGGGAGGCTTATCCCTATTGTAGAATAAATATTATTTATTTAAATAGATTATTAGTTTAATTTATTTATTTAAATAAGATTAAAATTGTTCTAATTGATTTATTCACAACCGGTTTAATATAGAGAACCTAAAGGGTCACACCATAAAAGGAAGAATAATTATTTAAGAAGGTAATGGCATAATCGTAATATCGCATTAAGTATAATTAATTTAATCTATAGTGATAGAATAAATTAAATAGCTTAATGTTTATTATTTAATATTTTGGAAATATTAAATATAAATTAATAAGAGGAGTCTTATTAATATTATTACAATTATTATTATTTTAATTTCTAAAGGAGTTTAGTAATTAATTTAATATTAGTACTCTCATTTATTCCTAATAAGATTAGGAGACAAATTAATTAAATGAATTTAATTAATTATTCCCATGTGGTGGGAAGCCTAAATTAATTAAAGGAGTTTAATTAATTAAAAGAAATCCCATGTCTAATAGGATTAGAAGGGTTGACCAATATCTATATAAGATGAGTCTTATAATAGATATTGATTGATAAATTCCAATTGTTGGAGAGTACTCCTTTTCTATAGAGGATAGAAAACTAAGGTTTAGCCAAACACCCTCCTTCTTGATAATTCATATTCCTTGGTGGATCACCTCTAGAGGCCAAACACTTGGTGGCTAACGTTGATCAAAGGAAGGAATCTAACCCGAAAATTCAAGGAGATCACGAAGAACAAGGAGTTGAACTAGTACCTGTGGAAGCTTCGTTCTACAAGGGTATGATTCCATAACTTCTTATTTATCGTTTTAAATTAATAATTTGCATAAAGGATGATCCGGGTAATGATTTTGTAGAAATTTTTTAAACTCTGATATACCATGCTTCCGCTAATTTTTGCAATTTGATTGCGTCACGATTTCGTACAAACCCAACAAAATTTGCTCAAATAAAAGAGTAGTTCAGGAACACTTGCAATATGATAATACCCTACTCAATATAAATTTGTGTAAAGTTAGGGAGACTTGCAAATAATACAAGAACGGGTTCAAAAGAACTTACACAATCAAAGAGTGAAGTTTGGGAACTTGTTTGTTTGCTCAGCTACAAACAATTCTAGCTTTAATAAAACTCGTTGAAACGACCTAACATTAATAAGTCGGCCTTTCAATTAGCATATATAAACTAATATAAGCTCACACATACAAGGATCTAGTCATTATATAATTCTATCATATAGTTCACGTAAGTCAACCTAATCTGGTCTTAGATTTAATAACTTTAGATTACTAGTTCATAAGCATCAACAAAGGCTTGAAACACATAGCGTTCCATTTTAATCATGCAATATAGTTTAAGATATTCATATTGTAAGGTTCCGTTCATAATTCTATAATTTAGCATGCACATGTGAAATTTGTATATAAACAAGTGAGGTTCATGTCAATACCTCTATAGTCATGATGAAATCTTAATACTTATGCTTATATGCTCACAACATGTCTCACATGGTATTTAACTTTCAAATCCTAAGTTCGCCTTCAAAAGTATACTAAGTCCATAAAGATCATTTTAGTATAATCAAACTGTTTTGTAACTATGACTCACTTGCATTAGAAACACATACCAAAGCCACATTAATGCTCTCATATCACAAGACAAAATTATTGGTCAAGTTTACTTTGAAAGTTCTCAAATTTTCCTTGAAAACTCCTTAAATCCATCAATCTCGAATGCTAGTGTGTACAACACTTTAAACGTGCATTTCATATCAATGTAAACATTCTATTATGCTCATAATATCAAAATATACACATGCTACTTATATGACAAAGTTCGCATTCAAAACTATAAGCTTCATTTTCAAAACATAAGTTTTCCTTTGTAAACCTTTGAGTCTTTCAAACATGTATGCTAGTGCGTTTAATACTCTAATCATGCATTCTAGGTTCATATTAACATGCTTGACAAATTAGAATTTATATACAATACTTTCACGCTAACGTTCACCTTTGAAACTTATATGTTTCGTTAGAAATGTTCAATAGTGGGGTTCACATGCTCATATTCTATTATGAAACCCGTATACCTAAGTCAATATGTCTCCCATACAATTCTAAGTCATGCTATCATGCTTGCAAGGTCAGAATACTATCATGGCAAGTATACATATCGAGTTTGTTTCCATATTCGAAGTTAGTTTATGAAACGCTAAGTTTATTTCAAACTATAATTACTTGTGCAACTATTAGTGAAACATGCTTACATTGCCTCAATACATCCATATATATATATCACTCACGCTAGTATGCTTAATCCAAACTAGTACCATAAGTTAGCATGAACAGATTGCAAAAAGGAAAAAATTTCTGCTGACAGGCACTGGTGCAGCTGCGCCGCTGGCCAGTGTAATACTGGCGCAGCTGCACAAGCTGGCGGCCAGGCCTGAAGCTATGCAGTGTCGGCAGTGAGCTAACCCAAATCAAAAATTTTCCAACCAAAATCGTTCTAGAAAATTTCTAACATAATTCTAACATGTATAATAACTTATATACCCCCTAACAATCATATTCCAATCAACTTAACAATCAATCCATGCTCAATTGAAATCAAAATCTAGAAATCTCATAAGCAGAACAATTGAAGAACATGAATGGAATTTTACAGAGATTGAAGAATAAGAAGGTAAGTGATTATACCTCTGTAAATGAACTGAACTTGCTGCTATACTAATTCACCCTCACTGATATCTCTCTAAACAACTTACACATATATGAAAAATCCTAGCAATGTGAAAATGAGAAGGAGAATAGCTTCTTATGTAGGCAAATGGATATCTAGTTCTTAACTTTGCTCACTAAATTAAACTAACGAATTACATGATTGTATATTGGTTGATGAATGGTAGTTGAGAAACACTGTGTTGCCCACTCCCTTTGAAATCATTGGCTATTTTTTTGTGGAAATTGAGAAGAGTTATAGGGTAGCTAGCTAGCTCTTCACGTGGGAAGAATGAGATGGGCACATATATGGGACAAGCAATCCTCAGCCATATACAAAGTGTAATACAACACTAAAGTCATATAATATATATACACATAGTATAAACTTAGGCTATATGTATTCATTCTAAATACATTTAAGTCCCAATGTTACTCAAAATAAGAAATCAATAATATCATATATCACATAGGTACATATATACCAATATATAATCCATGTATATTTTCTTACTAACACCAGATATAATATAATTGTGTATTGCTCATTATTCAATACCATAACTGTTATTATTATAATAACTTAATGAAATCATTATCAATTAATAATGTTATTGATATAATATTAAGTAATAGAGTATACATATTAATGTCTTTCCACACATATCATGTCACATAAGCCATATTATGGTGTAACTCTAATAATGCCATTAGTCTTACTATATAGTCTATACATATAATATAGAGACATATTATTGTATCACCTTGTACTATATATAATATATGGTTAACTACCATATAATAAAGGTTTAATATATTGCATGTTTGTACAAAACAATTAATATATTATTATATCTATTAATCTCTTACTCATTAATTATTATTTATTCATAATAATAATTAATCAACACATTAACAATTAATTACTCTCAATTGAAATTAATCAAACACGATTAAATCTCTACATTATATTCAAGAAATTTGAATATATAATTTACTAACACTTTTTATCAATTCTCTGATATAAAAGTCTCAGGGTTAATCTACTAATTTAAATAACCATTAGTGATTCCCTTTAAATAAATCCTAGCATTTATTCGCATAGGTTAATTCACATAAGCACATAACCACATAAGGTTTAAATAAGTTTAAAAAATTAACTCTTAAAAATTTTAAATCACATATAAAATTAATAAGGAGCTTAAAATTCCTAGTCGTTACATGTTAGGCACCCCACGACTCCCGTGTAAACACGATACCTCATCTTTTCAATATTTCCCTTAAAACTGTGAATGCGTGAGTGAATGCTGTTTGAAAATTAGGCCTATTGATTTGATTGATTTGAAAGTAATGCTTGACTTCGTTGAACCTATATACGAAGGGTTTGATTTGATTTTGAAAATCAGTCTTTGATTTGATTTGCAAAAGCATTTTGATTAGATTTGCAAAATCTTTGAAATTGAATTGACAGTGATGTTTTGAAAGCTGTTTATCAAACCCCTACGCTGACATAGGAATTGAAGCCTTTTGATACTTCCAAATTTTATCTTTTATAGCCTTAAGGCTGCATGCAAATGGTGATTTGTTGGGCTGGGAAGCATCCTCGACCACAAAAATATACTAGTGTCGGTCTCCTCATTGGTATGAAAACCATCGGAGGAACGCTGACACGACAATTGACATTTTTTCATTATATTGAGACCATAAATCTAGATAACCATTTTAAGGTCTGTGTATGTACATTTTACAGAAAACCTGGCAGGGTACATCTGTAAACAGGAGTTTGTCCATCGTGGAAATCAGATCCCAATCGATTTAATCGTGAATCCCACGATTCCTAGGCTCACATATGAGTAGCCAATAAACCTGCACAGTTTAAATTGGCAAAGAAATGGACATATATACATCATCATATCGCAATAGAACCAAGGATTCATTAATAAATCCTGGCTACGAATGGCCAAAGCGTCTCGTTCCCACTAGATAGCGATCTAAGGGACGCGAGTTTGCTTTCAAAGTTGAAACTATAAAAATAACTAGATTTAAAAAAATCTCAGCCATCATAGCTTCCAGGTTCTATCGGGACCTGTTTGAACTGTTGAAAGATAGAATTGGCGAGATTTGGATAAATCTAGTCCGTCCGCAGATATGTCAGTATAGATTCATATACAAATAAATGTTAAATGCAGCAGTTGAATAAACTGAGTAAAGCAATATATATAATTATATATATATAAAAGCTATAAAAGGGCGATGGGTTTTCACTCGTACGCTCGAACTTGAATTGAAATATATATATTTATAAAAAACTGTAAACAACCACGAAATAATCTAGGTTGTGACAGAAAATATATAAATATATAGAAAAACAGTAAAAAGGGCGATGGATTTTCACGCCGGTACCCATATTGGAATTGAAATTGACAGAAAAGTAGTCAACCAGTGACTGGGGAGAGCACCCAGTATTGCGAAGTGTGCAAAAGCAGTAAAATGGCCACGAAGTAATCCAGGCCGGACCAAAAATATATAAATACATATATATTGACAGAAATATAGTCAACCAGGACTGATATGAGTACCAGTGATGGTGAAATCGCTTATATATGCGTAAATATATATAAAAATGGTAAACTACCATGAATTTGATATTAGGGCTTGACAGAATTGAAATGTTAGTACATTTACAGTTAAATATATATAAAAAAGGGCCAAACCCGGACTGAGAAAACAACCCATTCTGACGGAGTTGCCAAAAATGTGTGCTAGTGCACTGAAGCTGCTGGAGCTGACGGATCGTCAATCCGAGTTGTAGAAATGCAAAAAACTGCATTTATGTACAGAAATGTACCAAATTTAGACGAAAACGGCCACAGAACTAAGTTCCGGGCATATTTAGAAGATGAAAATTCGTGTATGAGTGGAAAACAGTGCAAAGTAATAGTATTGACTTTTCGATCGTAAAAATACTTACAATGGACTACAATACGGGCTTTTTACCAAATTGTAGGCTTTAAACGTCCAAATCTACCAGTGGTTTTTTTATATGTGGTAGTATATGGGTTTGTCTACGTCTTGGAGTAAAAATATTTGGGTTTGGAAGAGGTATAAAAGTCAGAAAATCAGACGGGCAGAGCTTCGCTGTGTTTCTTTTATTCTTCAAATGAAGGGGGTGCACGTTTATTTATAGACCAGGGAGCCTTAGCTATACCTGCGGCTGTTGCAGGTAGAGGTGTGGCTCCCCAGGTGGGGCCCACAGTATTGGGTTCCATCATCTCGAAGTACGTGCACTCCGAACAATGCGCAGTTAAAGTCAGAACTTTCAAACTTTTGATCTGAGTGTCCGTTTGAGGCGTGCGATACCTTTTCGAAAAGCCCTCGCCGAGAGTGTCACAATGATATGGGATAAAACATTTTTTGGGTCCAAGAAGATGGGTTCATAACCAAGTCTTCGATTCCCCGCAGTTTGTCGGTTGAGCTGTCTTGCGTTGTGGCACTCGGAATCGTTGTTGTGGTTTATTCTGACTTTGATGGCATCAATTCGGCTTGAGTTTGACTGAATCGACTGAGAGTTAATAAAATGACCATTTTGCCCCTCCTGGGATGGTCCTTGGTGGATCTGGCTTCCCAAGGTTATCTCTAGGGCTGAATTGTACTTTTCGGATTGGCGCCGGGTCTGACTTATACTTCCCGGGATGAGACCGGTAATGACTTGACACGTCCTAGGTCAAGGTTGAACTGTACCTCCTGGGTTGATGCCGGGGCTGACTTGAAGGCCCGATATTGAGATTAGGGTTTCACTTGACGACCCGATCGGATATCGGGGTTGATTTGACGATCTGATAGAAGATCAGGGTTGATTTGATAGCCCAATATTGAGATTGGGGTTGATCTAACGGTCCAATTGACGATCAAAGCTGGATAGGCGGTCCGATGGGAGATCGGAGCTGGATTGAGGGTTCGATTGACAATCGGAGCTGGATAGACGGTTCGATTGGAGATCGAAGCTGGATAGACAGTCCGATTGGCGATCGGAGCTGGATAGACGGTTCGATTGGAGATCGAGCTGGATTAAGGGTTCGATTGACAATCAAAGCTGGATAGACTGTTCGATTAGAGATCGGATCTAGATTGACGGTCCGATTAGAGATCAGAGCTGGATAGACTGTCCGATTGGAGATCAGAGCTGGATAGACTATCCAATTGGAGATCGGAGCTGGATAGACAGTCATACTGGAGATTGAAGCTAGATAGACGGTCCGATTAGAGATCGGAGCTGGATAGACTGTCCGATTAGAGATTGGATTTTGTTGAATTATCGATATTGGGTATCGAATTTGGCTGGAGTACCGATATTGGGGATCAAATTTAGGTTACCGATATTGGGGATCGGATTTGATAGTAGTGTGCATACAAGCCAATCATGTATGATGATAAAACACGTACTTTGTAAATAATCTTATTTATTTATTAATAAAATATTCATTTATTAAAGGCATTTAATTATCTACATGGTGTTGTTTTTATAATATGTAACTAACCCATAGTTTTAAGCAATGCTTTTAGAATCATGATGATGATCATGCTAATGAGATCTAAATTCTTAGAAAGCTCTAAAACTAAAATAGTCCCCAATCATGGGATTACTAAAAAGGGGATTAGTAAATCCGGATAGATTGGTACATATGTTGCTTGCTCATTGGATGAGGATGATTGATCTCATGATCATTTGTGTGGAGACACTAAAGCAAGTATGTAGGTGCTTATTGGGGAATAAGTTCACTGAACGTGACTCGCTATGGAATACCTAATGGAGTTTTACTCGCCTGTCAATAGGAATTCCTAATGTGATAGTAGTACAAGTGATCCTTGGACTTGAGATCATCATAGTATCTTGTATGTAATGAATTATACTTTGACTTATTCCTTAAATTCCTGTAGGGTATATAAAAGGGTATGCTTGGGTATAATGAGTTACATATGGAGATAATGAATGATCAATAAAGAATCTACCACCTCTAGTAAAAGAGGAGATATATCCTATGTGATTCGTTAAATGACAACCCAGGAATCCTTGGTCAAGGTAAAATGAAATTAGAAAGGAGTTTCTAATTTGCATTATTTGGAGTTGTGCATTTTCTAATCGAAATACATATAATTAAATAAAATAATACTTGACAGTAAATTCATGTCTTATATTTAATTGGGACATTGTATGGTAGAAGGATTGAATTGTATGATAACTATTTACTCACAGGTTCTTTTATGATTAATGTTGAAATCTATATTATCTGAAAAGTCGTTGATCGCTAGGGAGGCTTATCCCTATTGTAGAATAAATATTATTTATTTAAATAGATTATTAGTTTAATTTATTTATTTAAATAAGATTAGAATTGTTCTAATTGATTTATTCACAACCGGTTTAATATAGAGAACCTAAAGGGTCACACCATAAAAGGAAGAATAATTATTTAAGAAGGTAATGACATAATCGTAATAATGCTTTAAGTGTAATTCATTTAATCTATAGTGATAGAATAAATTAAATAGCTTAATGTTTATTATTTAATATTTTGGAAATATTAAATATAAATTAATAAGAGGAGTCTTATTAATATTATTACAATTATTATTATTTTAATTTCTAAAAGAGTTTAGTAATTAATTTAATATTAGTACTCTCATTTATTCCTAATAAGATTAGTAGACAAATTAATTAAATGAATTTAATTAATTATTTCCCATGTGTTGGGAAGCCTAAATTAATTAAAGGAGTTTAATAGATATCAGTTGAGGCAATTCCAATTGTTGGAGAGTACTCCTTTTCTATAGAGGATAGAAAACTAAGCCAACCACCCTCCTTCTTGATAATTCATCTTCCTTGGTGGATCACCTCTAGAGGCCAAACACTTGGGTGGCTAACGTTGATCAAAGGAAGGAATCTAACCCGAAAATTCAAGGAGATCACGAAGAACAAGGAGTTGAACTCGTACCTGTGGAAGCTTCGTTTTACAAGGGTATGATTCCATAACTTCTTATTTATCGTTTTAAATTAATAATTTGCATAAAGGATGATCCGGGTAATGGTTTTGTAGAAATATTTTAAACTCTGATATACCATGCTTCCACTAATTTTTGCAATTTGATTGCATCACGATTTCATACAAACCCAACAGTGGCATCAGAGCTAAACCTTTATGCAATTATTAATTTATTTTTGATTTCATATACATATGGGTATGTATTTAAAATAATTTATTGGGCATAATGTTATTGTATAAAATTATTTTTTTAAGAAAAAAAATGACGTTTTTTTTTGGACGAATCATAATTTTTATTTTGGGGTGCTAATCTTGAATTCTGCAAAGAAAAGGTGTTGTCTCTTTCTTACTCCAAAAAGAAGGTGACCCATCAGGAAAGGACTCTTTTAATAAACCTGCAGGACTCTTTTAATAAAAGAAGGTGACTTCTTTTTAAAAAATAAATGTGAATTTATATTATATTATATATATATATATATATATATATATATATATAACCTGATTCGTTATATAAATATATATAATATATACGGTAATATCAAATATATATATATATATATATATATGATATATTTATATATTATATTCTAAATAATTTTATAATTAAAATAAAGAGTTTATTTTAATCTTGAAATTGGATTTCATGCAATTTAAAATTGCCCATTAAATGATACTCATATATATATGGAATGTTTTAATTCATGAGATAAATATTTATTTATTGATATATATGGTGATATGTATGATAATAAATGGGGATTGATTATGGACTATTTGACCAATGTGATTGGATTTTATTTTAGTTGAATGTTTGAATGAATGGGTTTTATTAAATGGGGTCTGTGTACCTCGTCTTCTTTAATTTTTTTTCTTGATGTAAAATTATATCTCCCTCCTATGTACTTCCCCTTGACTGCTGATCAAGGTTTCTATTTAAATTAAATAGTTTAATGTAATAGAAATAGTTATAATTATCTTGAAGAAATTGGAGACCAAGGAGCAAGGAGCGCGTGAAGACCCGTTTGTATGGAGCCCGGTTTAAATGTAATAGTTATATTTAAATTTAAATTCTTGCACTCCTAAGTTTGACCTTTTGGTTCACTTGGTGGCTCTAGTGAACCAAACTAGAATAAAAGTCCATAATCAATCCGGGTAGAATATAGTATTCTATATTGCATGCTAAATATTATATATATTATATTTTATGCAAATATGCTTCGCATGGTTAATAAAATGACGCGTATTTTATAATATATATGTGTGCATGCGCGCTAAACAAGATGAGACAAATAATAACAAACCCCTCAAAGAAATAATATTAAGTCCAAAGCGTTCAAATGATATTTGGAATATCGAACGTCGTCTTCTAGCATGATAAATTAATAGAGTATTAAATATTTAATATGAGCTTGTTGTGCTATCCACAAGGCGAGTATTGCATATTTAAGGTGTTAATTAATCACATTTGATGCTTATCAAGAAAATTGAACGATCTAGTCTTGTTGTGCTATCCACAAGGACGAACATTTTTCTTTTTTGAATTTATGGAAGTGCTAGGCTGGACTTAACTTAAATCATTTTAGTTCGGATGTGCACACACTTGACCATTATGATTTAAGAGGCAAAATAAAAGGAGTTATATAGTGATGTAATTGACAAGAGTTGTCTACCTATTTATTTGTATATCGCTTGTTGTGCTATCAACAAGGTTATATACATTTGAAATGGGATCCTTATTCTCACTAGCAAATCTTTAATTAGATGTTGCCGAACTATATAAGTGAGGGTAATATAGTTGGATAAAAATAGTGGGAGATACCAATTTAAAATAAAGACCTAAATTTATTTTGGTATGCAAAATTAATAAAATGAATGTTTGCTAAAATGTTATTTTTCACATGCAGAATTTTAAAAATGTTAAAATCACTAATTTCACTGCGAAGCATACTTGATGCTAATAAGCTTACCGGGCCGAATTATACGGACTGGCTAAGAAATCTGAGAATAGTTCTCACTGCTGAAAAGATTTCTTATGTCCTAAACTCACCTGTCCCTGGAACTGTTCCAGAAACAGCCTCTGAGGAAGAGATTGCCACCATTGTAAAGTGGCAAGATGATGCATCTGTGGCTCAATGCATCATGCTCGCATCCATGAATAACGAGCTTCAGCGTCAGCATGAAAACATGGATGCTCCTACTATGTTGATTCACCTCAAGGAGTTGTATGGTGAACAAAGTAGGACTGCTAGATATGAGATATCTAAGGAGCTCTTCCGATCTCGGATGACCAAGGGCAAAGTGAACATAAAGGAACAAAAGAAATCTGATCCAGCTAGCAAAGGAATGTGCTTCGATTGCAACGAGATGGGTCATTGGAAGAGGAACTGCAAGAAGTTTCTGGCAAAGAAGAAGCTTGGAGAAGCTTCGACTTCCAATCAAGGTTTGTTCATGATTGAAATTAATTTTTCAGAAAGTCAAAATTCTACTTGGATATTGGATACCGGCTGTGGTTCTCACATATGTAATAATGTGAAGGGACTAGTCAGAAGTAGAAAGCTGAACAATGATGAGGTGATCCAACGAGTGGGGAATGGAGCAAAGGTTGCTGCATTAGCTGTAGGAACTTATTATTTAGCAATGCCTTCGGGCAAGTACATTTATCTTAATAATTGTTATTATGTTCCGAATATTATTAAAAATATTATTTCAATTTCTGTATTGGATATAGAAGGATTTAACGTTGTTATAAAGAACAATAGTTGTTCTATTTATAAAGATGATGTTTTATATGGTGTTAGAAATTTGCGAAATGGACTTTATACACTTTACTTACAAGAAAATATTTTTCAAATTGAACAAACTAAGAAAAAGAAAAGAGATGATATTAATTATACCTACATGTGGCACTGTAGACTCGGTCATATCAATGAAACAAGATTATTCAAGTTGCATAAAGATGGGCTCCTTGAGTTATCTGATTATGAATCATATCCAACTTGTGAATCTTGTCTCATGGGTAAAATGACTAAATCTCCTTTTAGTGGAAAAGGAGAAAGAGTTACAGAGTTGTTGGCATTGATTCACACAGACGTTTGTGGACCTATGACAACAAGTGCACGGGGTGGGTATTCTTATTTTATTACTTTCACTGATGATCACTCAAGATTTGGATATGTATAATTAATGAAATACAAGTCAGAATCATTTGAAAAGTTTAAAAAGTTCAGAAGTGAAGTAGAGAAACAAACGGGCAAGAGTATAAAGATACTTCGATCAGATCGAGGTGGAGAATACTTAAGCAGTGAGTTTCTCAATTATCTCAAAGAAAATGGTATAATCTCACAATGGACTCCTCTAGGTACACCACAGTTAAATGGAGTATCTGAAAGGAGAAATCGAACACTGTTGGACATGGTTCGATCCATGATGAGTTTTACCGACCTTCCAATTTCTTTCTGGGGATATACCCTAGAAACAGCTGCATACCTACTTAACAAGGTACCTACCAAATCCGCCCCAAAGACTCCATATGAGATGTGGAATGGGAGGAAACCAAATCTTAAGCATGTTAAGACTTGGGGTTGCCCTACTTATGTCAAAAAGTTTGAAATGTTAAGCTACAGACTAAATCCGATAAGTGTAGATTTGTGGGATACCCTAAAAAAACTTTAGGGTATTATTTCTATCATCCAACTGATCAAAAGGTGTTTGTTGCGAAACATGCTGCCTTCTTGGAAAAGGAGTTTATCCATGAAGGGGTCAGTGAGAGTAAGATATATCTTGAAGAAGTCCAAGAACCACAAATTACCATGGATCAAAGTCAGGTACCTGACCAAGTCGAAGAACCTACTATACCACACCCTGTTCGTAAATCTGAAAGAGTAACGAAGATACCTGAGAGGTATGGATTCGTTATAGAGGATGACGATGAGGTACACATCATGAATGATGATGATCCATTGAATTACGAACAGGATATAAGTAATAAAGACTCAGGAAAATGGCTTGAAGCTATGAAATCCGAAATAGACTCCGTGTATGAAAACAAAGTATGGACTTTGGTTTCACCACCTGAAGGCATTAAGCCTATTGGGTGTAAATGGGTCTTTAAAAAGACTGGAGAGGACGGCAAAGTAGAGACCTATAAGGCCCGACTGGTTGCAAAAGGTTTCAAACAAAGACAAGGAGTTGACTATGATGAAACCTTTTCACCAGTAACTATGCTCAAGTCCATTCGGATTTTGCTTGCGATTGCAGCTTATAATGACTATGAGATCTGGCAGATGGACGTGAAAACGGCCTTCCTCAATGGGAAACTTGAGGAGGATGTGTATATGACACAGTCAGAGGGATTTGTTTCAAAGGTTGGAACAAATCAAGTCTGTAAGCTGCAACGATCCATTTATGGATTGAAGCAAGCTTCTCGTAGATGGAACATTCGTTTTGATGAGACAATCAAAGAGTTTGATTTTATCAAAAACGACGATGAACCATGTGTGTACAAGAAGGTTAGTGGGAGGGCAGTTTCATTCCTTGTATTATATATTGATGATATATTACTGATAGGGAATGACATTCCTATGCTACAATCGATTAAAATCTGGTTATCTAAACACTTCTCCATGAAGGACTTGGGAGAAACATCCTATATTTTGGGGATAAAGATCTATAGAGATAGATCTAAAAGGATGCTTGGTTTATCCCAAGGAATGTACATTGATGCAATGCTAAAGAGATTTAGCATGGAAGATTCCAAAAGAGGTCTCATGACGATGAGCCATGGAATACATCTCTCCAAGAAACAGGCCCTAAAGACACCTGAGGAGAGAGCCCGTATGAGTAAGATCCCTTATGCTTCTGCAATAGGATCTATTATGTACGGTATGATATGTACTAGATCGGATGTTACTCATGCAACTAGTGTAACGAGCAGATACCAGTCGAATCCAGGAGAAGAGCACTGGAAGGCAGTGAAGAATATCCTAAAATACTTGAGAAGGACTAAGGATATTTTTCTTGTCTACGGTGGGTCTGAATTAAAACTCGAGTGCTTCATAGACTCAAGTTTTCAAATGGACCAAGATGACAGTAAATCTTTTTCGGGTTATGTTTTTACCTTGAACGGAGGCGCAGTGAGTTGGAAGAGTTCCAAGCAGCAAACAGTTGCTGATTCAGTGACAGAGGCAGAGTATATAGCTGCAAGTGAAGCTGCAAAGGAAGCTGTTTGGATGAAGAAGTTCATAACTGAACTTGGTATGGTTCCTAGCATTGGAGAAGCAGTTCCCGTTTACTGTGACAACACAAGAGCAGTTGCACAGGCTAAGGAACCAAGGTCTCATCAAAAATCTAAACACGTGTTGCGGCGATTTCACTTGATCAGGGAGATCATTGAAAGAGGAGACGTCACCTTGGAGCGTGTAGACTCTCAAGACAACATTGCAGATCCATTTACTAAAGCTTTAACACAACAGCAGTTTGATCGTCACTTAGAGAAGATGGGTATGAGATACCATGGCGATTGGCTTTAGTGCAAGTGGGAGATTGATAGTAGTGTGCATACAAGCCAATCATGTATGATGATAAAACACGTACTGTGTAAATAATATTATTTATTTATTAATAAAATATTCATTTATTAAAGGCATTTAATTATCTACATGGTGCTGTTTTTATAATATGTAAATAACCCATAGTTTTAAGCAATGCTTTTAGAATCATGATGATGATCATGCTAATGAGATCTAAATTCTTAGAAAGCTCTAAAACTAAAATAGTTCCCAATCGTGGGATTACTAAAAAGGGGATTAGTAAATCCGGATAGATTGGTACATATGTTGCTTGCTCATTGGATGAGGATGATTGATCTCATGATCATTTGTGTGGAGACACTAAAGCAAGTATGTAGGTGCTTATTGGGGAATAAGTTCACTGAACGTGACTCGCTATGGAATACCTAATGGAGTTTTACTCGTCTGTCAATAGGAATTCCTAATGTGATAGTAGTACAAGTGATCCTTGGACTTGAGATCATCATAGTATCTTGTATGTAATGAATTATACTTTGACTTATTCCTTAAAGTCCTTTAGGGTATATAAAAGGGTATGCTTGGGTATAATGAGTTACATATGGAGATAATGAATGATCAATAAAGAATCTACCACCTCTAGTAAAAGAGGAGATATATCCTATGTGATTCGTTAAATGACAACCCAGGAATCCTTGGTTAAGGTAAAATAAAATTAGAAAGGAGTTTCTAATTTGCATTATTTGGAGTTGTGCATTTTCTAATCGAAATACATATAATTAAATAAAATAAGACTTGACAATAAATTCATGTCTTATATTTAATTGGGACATTGTATGGTGGAAGGATTGAATTGTATGGTAACTATTTACTCACAGGTTCTTTTATGATTAATGTTGAAATCTATATTATCTGAAAAGTCGTTGATCGCTAGGGAGGCTGATCCCTATTGTAGAATAAATATTATTTATTTAAATAGATTATTAGTTTAATTTATTTATTTAAATAAGATTAGAATTGTTCTAATTGATTTATTCACAACCGGTTTAATATAGAGAACCTAAAGGGTCACACCATAAAAGGAAGAATAATTATTTAAGAAGGTAATGGCATAATCGTAATAATGCTTTAAGTGTAATTAATTTAATCTATAGTGATAGAATAAATTAAATAGCTTAATGTTTATTATTTAATATTTTGGAAATATTAAATATAAATTAATAAGAGGAGTCTTATTAATATTATTACAATTATTATTATTTTAATTTCTAAAAGAGTTTTGTAATTAATTTAATATTAGTACTCTCATTTATTCCTAATAAGATTAGGAGATAAATTAATTAAATGAATTTAATTAATTATTCCCCATGTGGTGGGAAGCCTAAATTAATTAAAGGAGTTTAATTAATTAAAAGAAATTCCATGTCTAATAGGATTAGAAGGGTTGACCAATATCTATATAAGAGGAGTCTTATAATAGATATTAGTTGAGGCAATTCCAATTGTTAGAGAGTACTCCTTTTGTATAGAGGATAGAAAACTAAGCCAACCACCCTCCTTCTTGATAATTCATCTTCCTTAGTGGATCACCTCTAGAGGCCAAACACTTGGGTGGCTAATGTTGATCAAAGGAAGGAATCTAACCCGGAAATTCAAGGAGATCACGAAGAACAAGGAGTTGAACTCGTACCTGTGGAAGCTTCATTTTACAAGGGTATGATTCCATAACTTCTTATTTATCGTTTTAAATTAATAATTTGCATAAAGGATGATCCGGGTAATGGTTTTGTAGAAATTTTTTAAACTCTGATATACCATGCTTCCGCTAATTTTTGCAATTTGATTGCATCACGATTTCGTACAAACCCAACAGGATTTAGGTTTAAGGACCGGCATTGACGATCGATTTTGAGTTAAAGGACCGGCATTGGCTGCCGAATTTAAATTAAAGGACCGGCATTGGTGGCCGGATTTGAATTGATTGACGGTTTTGCCCTCCTACAGTTTTAGTATTGGGGCAAGGAAAATTTTGAGTGTCTACAGTATACATTTGCCCACTATCTCTACAAGGAACTCAAATTCTTCAGGAAATTCTTTTTTCTTCATATCCTTCAGACTAGGGTTTCTCTTGTACCGTATAATCTTCTTGGCTCCTTCCGTGTCAACTTCATAAAGATTTTTCAGACCTAGGTTAGGGAAACCCAAGCACTAGTTGATGTCAGTGGTTTTTAGTTTTAGAATCTGACCTTCGACCTTGGTAGATAGGGTTCCAGAATTCATGGTTGCGTTGGAGTGAAATTCTTTAACCAAGTCAACATATATTAGAGTATTTGTCTCAAGGCATTCTAAGAATCCAGCCTTCTTTACAAGTTCAAGAATATCTCTGAACTTCTTCTCAGATTTCTCAAACTTCTTTGTTCCAAGTTGAATACTCGTGATTACACGCCAGTCTGCCATTTGAAGAGTTAGGGTTTTCTAGGTTTATGGCTTTGTGAGAATATTGGAAAATGTCAGGAAGCAATTTGAGGATCTATAACTGTTTAAGAGAATTTGGCTGTTTGAAGGCGTTTAGGTTTTGGCTTGAGAGAGAGTGTGTATTGATTTGACAGGCTTGCAACTTTAGATGAACTCTCGAAAGTATAACTGCCAATAATTTGAATTTCCCTCTTTTAACCGTTCCCTCCACGTTTCTTAGTGGGACAGTTGTAAGAATCTGATAGGTCACAATCTGTAACTTCTTCTACCACGTCAGTTTATCAGATTTGACTTTTCTTTAGTTGACTATTGACTTCTTCAGCTCGTGGAGTGTTCTTATGGCTCGGCTCAGTACTCCACGATTTCCCAGACTGATCTACAACCTTTGCATCTTCTTTGAAGAACGTAGTCTGTGGTCATGCTTCAATATACAGCTTCTTCATTTAGACTCTAAGGGATTGGTAATTCTCATTTGCAGCTTGAATTCTTCTGATGAGGTGCTGCTTGCTTCAGCAGAAATTCTTGTGATGCATTCAATATTCGCACTCCTTTTGAAATAAGGTAGCTCAGGAAGGGCCAACCTCTTAGCTCAAGGCTAAGGGTCAGGTTTGTCCCTGAGGCGCTTACCAGATGAATAGGTTTAGACATGGTCAGAACTGGCATCACATTTGACCTCTCTGCTGGGGAGTTCATTCACCAATTCTTGATAATCAATGGTGTTGGTTTTGGTGTAGGATGCAATCGTCGCGTCCTTCTGCTCTTACACTATGATCAGATGTTTTATCGTAGGCACTCCACGATTTGAGGTGGGTGGTTGATATGGTTATCACTAGCACGTTTTGGGACGTTACTAATGATTATGGATCTTCATTTGGTTCATCAGACACATAGTTTTGGGACTTTGTAACTGGGATATTTCTATTTTGGGTTAGCTCCTGTTCTCTATGAACTTGACAGAAGTTGTTTTGATAATCGTGGTGTCGTCGACAAACATGCACCATAATTGACTTATCTTATATCAAATCTTCTGGCAAGAATTCCATTTCTTCATTTTGCTCTTCTGAGCTTTACCATCTTCGTATCTTCAGCTGATCTTCTATAGATTCCACCACCTTCAACTTTTCTCCTGATCTTCTTGAGACATTAAGTCGCTATCTTTAATGTTTGGAAGACCAGAAGGATTTGCTTTATCAAGCTCCTTTGACACCTTTTGTGTTGTTGCTCTTAGCAGATCACTGCTTCCCCATAGTTGATGTTATCATCTTCGAGAAGGATGAATTCTTTTTGTATGCATAGATAATGCAACCTTGCATACCTTCTTCAGGATGAGAATCATCCTGTTTGAACAATCCTTATTGAATCATCGATATCCTCCTTAGACCTTATCATACCGCGACTGTTGAAAACACTACGAATGTAGTCTTTCTCAGTTATGCTTCAGAATCCTCTCCTTCATGCTTCAGAATCCTCTCCTTCTGACTGAAATCATCACAATCATATAGGCCTCCTTGGATCAGAGAGAGAGATATCTTCAGGACTGATCACTCCATGATTGTTGATAGAACTACGAACGTAGTCTTCTTCATCTGACACCTGAACAGGTGTTTTCAGCAGGTTTGTAGTCCTTCTTTAGTTTCTTCAATATACACCAAGGATGAATGAAATATCATTTGGTGCTATCAATTCATCAACATCTATCAGCCTATCTTCAGTTTGTTTCCCTTTCTTTCTTCATCAAATAAATGACTTTTGATGCTTACTAAAGGAACACTACGATTGTGGTCATTGTACCATAATCGTTGTATGTTAACTTGCACAGGCTGAACTCAGTCTTGATCGTAGAGAACACTATAATTTTCCTTAAGCTCTTTAATAGACTGCACTCGTGGCGTTCTGCTTCTCTGATGAATTCTTCATATTTAAGACTTGATGATCCTCTGTTGTGAACTTCTTCGAGGTTTCGTCTGAGATGATATGCCTTACAGGAATAAGCATAAAAGATCTTTTTCATCTTGGCGTGAATGGTCAGCTTCCATATGGAGATCAGCAATCATGTGAGCTTCATTCATGTTGGCTCAACAAGTCTTTAAGAACAGGCTTTGACATAGGATGAATTTGTCAAGAACATTGTTGAAATGCCTTGAGCCTCCAGTTGGTTGAATCTTCGTGACTGAAGCCATCTGCTTCAACATTCCTTAGTGTGGTCAAATAGACCAAGTACCTACAAGTTTAGATAATTTCTATTTTTGGTACACAAAGCTTGATTGGGTCCTGCTAGGTTAGTTTTCTCAAAATCCCTATTCCTCATATATTTAAGTTTACATCACATTTAGCATCAACAATCATATCCATGCATGTATCAGATTTAGATATGACATTTATAATGCATGATGGTGAGTGTGTGTAAGATTAATTATTTTAATACGATAATCTTTTTCTTTGATGGTTTCACCCTTTGCTTGGTTATGTTCACAGATTTTGATTGTTCATAGAGTAGGAATCAACTCTATTATTTATTTGTATCTGGTTGATTCATGGAGATGATCAATTTCTAAGAATCTTCAAGATACTCCTCTAGAGTTGATTATACTCTACGTTTTATCAAAAACACAGAACACAGGTTTGTATATATTTACATACATACCAACCCCCTAACAAGAGTTAATCCACTTAAGTTTGATTAGATTAAAATTAACTTATGAATTATTTCAGACTTCTTTCAAGATGTTATCTTCAGCCTAAAACATGGGTAAAGAGAAAGTTTGTTGACAATTAAGCTTTCAACCTTAATGTACTTTCTCTCTTCCCCTTTTTAGGAAGAGTATGGTCTCTTGATAGAATATTGTTGTAGTACATAAGGTGATGCAACATGATGTACATATTTATATTTATGAGGAACTGTACCTTTACACTGTCAGTTTCTTGACAGTCATTTTTCTTGCTATAATGATGTTAGGCATTGATGTGCATATCTTTGCATTTAATGCTGACAGTCTATTACTCCATTTAACCTTCAATCAATCATATAGTCTTGGAGATATAAGCTAGGAAAGTCTTGACAACTTTAGTTCTTTGATAACCTTGAACCTCAGGGTTCAAATCCACATGATCAGCCAAATACACTTTGAAGGAAATCTTCTTCCTTCTCTGGATAAGAATTTCATAGCATGTATAGGCCTTTCATCTTTCAGAATGGTGGATACTCGATTTTTTGCTGTTGATGCCTCTTGACTTCCCATCTCTGGTCTGCAGACTACAAGATTGACTGTGGACAAGGATTGGTCTTGTTGCTATAGTATTTAAGAACATGGACCATTCTGAGCAGCTTCATATGTGTATACACTTTTACCTGTATACATTATTTCCAACGTATGAGCTCATCTGCATTTACAAGAGACTTACTACTAAACTAAGTTTAGAACAATGTTTGTGCCTAGGATCAGACTCAAAGCGATTAGCTTTAGAATATAGCATGAGAACCTGCTCTGATACCAATTGTTGGTTCCCAGTAGGCACACAATAGATCTAGAAAGGGGGGTTGAATAGATCCTTTTTGATTTCAAATACTTTTCCAGTTTATTTTGTATTGCTAATGAATTAGCATATGACAAACATAAGAATCTTTTCAAGCACAGTGGAATAAGTAAAAGATCCCCTTCATTGATATATTCATAAACATTGTTACACATTGTTCTTGGAGTTAGTTTAGTTGTAAGTAGTTATTACATCCATAGCAGTTATAGTAGTTAAGTACATAATGTAAATGACAGAAAGTAAATGACTGAATGTAAAAGACACAAGGGATTTTAAGTGGTTCAGAGATTCAAGCTCCTAATCCACTCTTCTACTTCACTAGACGGAATTCCACTAAGGAAAGGGCAGCACCCCGAATCACTAAGATTCCTTCAAGGCCAGCAGCCTTGGAACTTTAGTTCACTAAGAACTCTTCAAGCCCAACAGGCTTGGAACTCCTCTAGTTCACTAAGAACTCTTCAAGCCCAACAGGCTTGGAACTCCTCTAGTTCACTAAGAACTCTTCAAGGCCAACAGCCTTGGAACTCTAGCTCTCTACAAACTCTTCAAGGCCAGCAGCCTTGGAAATTTATTTAGTCCCTCTGGACAAGGACCCCTCAGGCCCTGGCTGCTTGTTGTTGTTGTAGTTGTTGTTGTTGGTGCTTGGTTGCTAAGATGACTTGAAGCTTTATCATCTCTTGTACTTAGCAGCTTGGCGTGGTCCTCTTTGCAATCTGCATAGAGTCTGGACCACCTTTTCTCTGGTGCGGCTGATCTTCTATCTATTCAACTCATCTTCATCTGATGTCAGCTATGCACCATCACCACTCGGGGTTGCTAAGGCTTGACATTACTGGTCAACTTCTTATGGTCCTTAGCATTCCTTGAACCCTTCTTGAATGATATACAAATATGGTTCTGCATCTTTTCTTCTTCATCTTTGGGTTCTTCATGGTGATTAGTAGAGTGGCTCTTGGAATCTTCCTTCTGCTCTACCACTTTTTTGAATGCTATCTTCTTGGCCTTCTCGGCTCTCAGCTTAGCTGCCATTTTCAATTACATCCTCATCGTTGTTGAGTGAAGCCTTAATCTATTGAAGCCCTTCTTCAAATCTATTTCACTTCTACTTTCATAGTCTCACTGCCACTAAGACTTGTTCTATTCAGCTCCGGTGGAACTCGTAGAGTCAACAACAAAGCATTCCAACAACTCAACGATTCTGTAACTCAGCAACACCTGATCTTTGAAGCTTCAACTATTAAATACCCTTCCATGATCTTCCCGTTGGAAAATAGCCGTTGGAAGCTATTTGAATTGCTTCGCAGATCTCGAGTTATTTGGTGCAGACTGCTGATGTGACGTGATAGCTTCTTTATGACTTTACTGACACGGCAGTCTGCTACTTCACCTACCACCTCAGAGATGTCACCTTTCCATGTCAGGCTGGTAGTCACCTTTATTTCTCCTTTCTGATTCCTTGATTTGAAACTATAGGAGTTGTCCTTCTACATCGATGCTCTCAATCAGCAACGTTCGAATATAAATATTCAAATTAAACAGTTGCCAATGCTTCAATCTTCAGATGACCTAACTCTACGATTCTGATGAAGATGTTCTTGGACCTTGATCGTAGTGTGTCTTGATGAATGTTGCTCATTGACTGGTTAGAGACAACACTACGATTCTGAAAAGTGTTCTTTGGATCTGCAATGTAGAACACCTCTTCCTTCACTTGTGCAATGCTTCAACACTTCTGCTTGCCTTGACTGATCTCAGGAGCTGATAGCTTGACTTATTGCTCTGGCCTCTTCTGAATAGCATGACACATCAGATTTGTGGCAAGCCCAGCTCTCTTTCTCCTTATGATCTCCTGTTCACCTATCATCAATGGTCTGACCCATGCTTAATCACTTTTGACTTGTTCTTTATAAGCTGGCCTGTATCTCTGTGTAAACTACATCAGTTCCTGCTTCGTTTGGCAAACACTATGATCCTGGTTAATCCCAAGATCATTGTCTTCTGTTCTCTTGACAGCTACTGCACTTGCTGACTTTCTTTAGTCAGTCACTATATCTGAAGTCTTCTTCTGATTTGCTTGTGGAAGACTTCATCTTGAATGGCTTCACAACTCAATCAGGATGTTGATTGAGTTGGTGCTTAGATATTCTGTTTGCTTGCATGCCATTCGTTGAGTGCTCTCTGGTTTCCTTCTAGTGGAATATATCTTTGCAGCTCTGACTAGAGGCTTCATCTTTGGATTCTTTGGGAGTGCTCATCTGTTGAGAATCATGTTGACACTACGATTCTTCCTTGGAGTTATGAGCATCTTTGTTGAAGCCTTAGTTCTGCAGACTACAATCTTGCTTTAGTTCTGCAGACACTATGACTCCGAGATCAGATCTTGCCAGACTACTATTTCTGCCTTCATGCTTGCTGTCCTCGTCTGATCTGGCTCGACTACGATCTCTGCCTCTGATATTATCAGTAGACTCCACTACTTCAACTGTGGCCTACAATTCTTGACTTAGCTTTGGCAGGCGCTCGGTCGGCTCATAGACAGGCTGTCTCTACGATTCTGAACATGACTTCCTCAGTAGACTACGGCTCTGAGAAAGTTCTCCTCGACACACTACGATCTTGCCTCGTCTCTCCTGGCAGACTACGAACTCCGAGATCTACTATCCTTGCAGACTACGATTCCGCCTTGATAGTTCTCAATTCTTTCTTGTCTCTCTTGGCAGACTACGATGACTGATGCAGTGCTCGACGATCAGACAAGCCTATCTATTACATAATATAAGATCAACCTAACAAGCTTAATCTTTCTATTTATAGTCCTTCTACATTATTTTTTTTTAAGGACTTTACAAAGCTGTTTTGTTTATGTAGGATCAACTTAACATATTTGATCAATTCATTATAAGTCCTTGTATATATATTCCTATTATCTATCAAAGGACTTTACTGTTGGGTTTGTACGAAATCGTGACGCAATCAAATTACAAAAATTAGCGAAAGCATGGTATATCAGAGTTTAAAATTTTCTACAAAACCATTACCCGGATCATCCTTTATGCAAATTATTAATTTAAAACGATAAATAAGAATTTATGGAATCATACTCTTGTAGAACGAAGCTTCCACAGGTACGAGTTCAACTCTTTGTTCTTCGTGATCTCCTTGAATTTTTGGGTTAGATTCCTTCCTTTGATCAACTTTAGCCACCCAAGTGTTTGGCCTCTAGAGGTGATCCACCACGGAAGAATAATTATCAAGGAGGGTGGTTGGCTTAGTTTTCTATCCTCTATAGAAAAGGAGTACTCTCCAACAATTAGAATTGCATCAACTAATATCTATTATAAGACTTCTCTTATATAGATATTGGTCAACCGTTCTAATCCTATTAGACATAGGATTTTATTTAATTAATTAAACTCTTTTAATTAATTTAGGCTTCCCACCACATTGGGAATAATTAATTAAATTCATTTAATTAATTTGTCTCCTAATCTTATTAGGAATAAATGAGAGTACTAATATTAAATTAATTACTAAACTCCTTTAGACATTAAAATAATAATAATTTTAATAAGACTCCTCTTATTAATTTATATTTAATATTTCTAAAATATTAAATAATAAACATTAAGCTGTTTAATTTATTCTATCACTATAGATTAAATTAATTATACTTAATGCATTATTACGATTATGTCATTACCTTCTTAAATAATTATTCTTCCTTTTATGGTGTGACCCTTTAGGTTCTCCATATTAAACCGGTTGTGAATAAATCAATTAGAACAATTCTAATCTTATTTAAATAAATAAATTAAACTAATAATCTATTTAAATAAATAATATTTATTCTACAATAGGGATAAGCCTCCCTAGCGATCAACGACTTTTCAGATAATATAGATTTCAACATTAATCATAAAAGAACCTGTGAGTAAATAGTTACCATACAATTCAATCTTTCCACCATACAATGTCCCAATTAAATATAAGACATTGATTTACTATCAAGTCTTATTTTATTTAATTATATGTATTTCGATTAGAAAATGCACAACTCTAATTAATGCAAATTAGAAACCTCTTTCTAATTTCATTCCACCTTGGCCAAGGATTCCTGGGTTGTCATTTAACGAATCACATAGGACATATCTCCTCTTTTACTAGAGGTGGTAGATTCTTTATTGATCATACATTATCTCCATATGTAACTCATTATACCCAACTATATCCTATATATACCCTAAAGGGCCTTAAGGAATAAGTCAAAGTATAATTTATTACATACAAGATACTATGATGATCTCAAGTTCAAGGATCACTTGTACTACTATCACATTAGGAATTCCTATTGACAGGCGAGTAAAACTCCATTAGGTATTCCATAGCGAGTCACGTTCAGTGAACTTATTCTCTAATAAGCACCTACATACTTGCTTTAGTGTCTCCACACAAATGACCATGAGATCAGTCATCCTCATCCAATGAGCAAGCAACATATGTACCAATTTATCCGGATTTACTAATCCCCATTTTAGTAATCCCACAATTGGGAACTATTTTAGTTTTTAAGCTTTCTAAGAATTTAGATCTCATTAGCATAATCTCATCATGATTCTAAAAGCATTGCTTAAAATTATGGGTTATTTACATATTATAAAAACAACACCATGTAGATAATTAAATGCCTTTAATAAATAAATATTTTTATTAATAAATAAATAAGATTGTCTCCAAAGTATATGCTTTATCATCATACATGATTGGCTTGTATGCATACTACTTTCAATCTCCCACTTGCACTAAAGCCAATTGCCATGGTATCTCATATCCTTCTTCTCTAAGTGACGATCAAACTATTGTTATGTTAAAGCTTTAGTAAATGGATCTGCAATTTTATCTTGAGAGTCTATATGCTCCTCTTTCAATGATTTCTTTAATCAAGGTGCCGCAACACATGTTTAGATTCAAGATGAGACTTAGGAACTATTCTTAGTTCTGTAATGAACTTTTCATCCGAAACATCAACTTGCAGCTTCACTTATAGTTATATACTTTGTCTTTATCACTAAACCAACAACCTTTTATTGTTTGGAACCTTTCCAATTCACTGCACCATCTTTTAAGGTAACGACTTATCCTAAAGTGGATTTGCTATCGTCTTGGTCAGTCTGAAAATTTGAGTCTGTTTAGCACTCTAGCTTAATTCAGACTCATCATGTGATATGATGACATCCTTAGTGTCAGTTAAGTACTTTAAGATGTTTATCACTGTCTCACAGTGATCTTCTCCAGAATATGACTGATCAACATCAAGTCTTGTATATTTTATTGCATACATGATAGTAGCTCATGCGATCTCTCTTTTATTGAGGATAATTTTAGAGAGATTCACTCCATGGCTCATCATCATGAGACACCTTTTGGAGTTTGCCATGCTAAATGCCTTTAGCATCTAATGAATATACGTTTCCTTGGATTTAGCCGAACATCCTTTTAAATATATCAATAAAGATTTATATGCCCAATGTGGGATGTTCTACCCAAATCATTCATGGAGGAATGTTTAGACAACTTTATTTTGATCGATTTTAGCATAGGAATTTCATTCTCTATCAGTAATATATCATCAACATATAATACGAGGAATGAAACAATGCTCCCACTAACCTTCTTGTACACACATGGTTCAACCTCATTTTTGATAAAATCAAACTCTTTGATTGTCTCATCAAAAACGAATGTTCCATCTACGAGAAGCTTGCTTCAATCCATAAATGGATTGTTGTAGCTCATATACATGATTTGCTTAAACTATTGATACAAATCCATCTGGCTGTATCATATATACATTCTCCTCTAATATTGTATATTTGAGGAAGGGCGTCTCCACGTCCATTTTGCCAGATTTAGTAATAATAAGCTACAACCGCAAGTAAAATCTAAATGAACTTGAGCATTGCTTCTAAGATCCATTTTAATTTTATGGTCATGTACCATTTTCCTGAGTTTTATTACTCATAGCCTGTTCGTAATTCAATGGATCATCATCATTCATGACGTGTACCTCATCTGTTGGGTTTGTACGAAATCGTGACGCAATCAAATTGCAAAAATTAGCGGAAGCATGGTATATCAGAGTTTAAAAAAAATTTCTACAAAACCATTACTCGGATCATCCTTTATGCAAATTATTAATTTAAAACGATAAATAAGAAGTTATGGAATCATACCCTTGTAGAACGAAGCTTCCACAGGTACTAGTTCAACTCCTTGTTCTTCGTGGTCTCCTTGAATTTCCGGGTTAGATTCCTTTCTTTGATCAACGTTAGCCACCCAAGTGTTTGGCCTCTAGAGGTGATCCACCAAGGAAGAGAAATTATCAAGAAGGAGGGTGTTTGGCTTAGTGTTCTATCCTCTATAGAAAAGGAGTACTCTCCAACAATTGGAATTGCATCATCTAATATCTATTATAAGACTTCTCTTATATAGACATTGGTCAACCCTTCTAATCCTATTAGACATGAGATTTCTTTTAATTAATTAAACTCCTTTAATTAATTTAGGCTTCCCACCACATGGGAATAATTAATTAAATTCATTTAATTAATTTGTCTCCTAATCTTATTAGGAATAAATGAGAGTACTAAATATTAAATTAATTACTAAACTCCTTTAGAAATTAAAATAATAATAATTGTAATAATATTAATAAGACTCCTCTTATTAATTTATATTTAATATTTCCAAAATATTAAATAATAAACATTAAGCTATTTAATTTATTCTATCACCATAGATTAAATTAATTATACTTAATGCATTATTACGATTATGCCATTACCTTCTTAAATAATTATTCTTCCTTTTATGGTGTGACCCTTTAGGTTCTCCATATTAAACCGGTTGTGAATAAATCAATTAAAACAATTTTAATCTTATTTAAATAAATAAATTAAACTAATAATCTATTTAAATAAATAATATTTATTCTACAATAGGGATAAGCCTCCCTAGCGATCAACGACTTTCCAGATAATATAGATTTCAATATTAATCATAAAAGAACCTGTGAGTTAATAGTTACCATACAATTCAATCCTTCCACCATACAATGTCCCAATTAAATATAAGACATGGATTTACTGTCAAGTCTTATTTTATTTAATTATATGTATTTCGATTAGAAAATGCACAACTCCAAATAATGCAAATTAAAAACTCCTTTCTAATTTCATTTCACCTTGGCCAAGGATTCCTGGGTTGTCATTTAACGAATCACATAGGACATATCTCCTCTTTTACTAGAGGTGGTAGATTCTTTATTGATCATTCATTATCTCCATATGTAACTCATTATACCCAAGCATACCCTATATATGCCTTAAAAGGTTTTAAGGAATAAGTCAAAGTATAATTTGTTATATACAAGATACTATGATGATCTCAAGTCCAAGGATCTCTTGTACTACTATCACATTAGGAATTCCTATTGACATGCGAGTAAAACTCCATTAGGTATTCCATAGCGAATCACGTTCAGTGAACTTATTCTCCAATAAGCACCTACATACTTGCTTTAGTGTCTCCACACAAATGATCATGAGATCAATCATCCTCATCCAATGAGCAAGCAACATATGTACCAATCTATCCGGATTTACTAATCCCCTTTTTAGTAATCCCACGATTGGGAACTATTTTAGTTTTAAAACTTTCTAAGAATTTAGATCTCATTAGCATGATCATCATCATGATTCTAAAAGCTTTGCTTAAAACTATGGGTTATTTACATATTATAAAAACAGCAACATGTAGATAATTAAATGCCTTTAATAAATGAATATTTTATTAATAAATAAATAAGATTGTTTACAAAGTACGTGCTTTATCATCATACATGATTGGCTTGTATGCACACTACTATCAATCTCCCACTTGCAGTAAAACCAATCGCCATGGTATCTCATACCCATCTTCTCTAAGTGACGATCAAATTGCTGTTGTGTTAAAGCTTTAGTAAATGGATCTGCAATGTTGTCTTGAGAGTCTACACTCTCCTCTTTCAATGATTTTTTTTTAATCAAAGTGCCGCAACACATGTTTAGATTCAAGATAAGACTTAGGAACTATTCCTAGTTCTGTAATGAACTTTTCATCCAAAACATCAACTTGCAGCTTCACTTACAGTTATATACTTTGTCTTTGTCACTAACCCAGCAACTTTTGCTGTTTGAAACCTTTCCAATTTACTGCACCACCTTTTAAGGTAACGACTTACCATAAAGTGGATTTTGCTGTCGTCTTGGTCAGTCTGAAAACTTGAGTCTGTTTAGTCTTCTAGTTTAATTCAGACCCATCATGTGTCATGATGACATCCTTAGTGTCAGTTAAGTACTTTGAGATGTTTATCACTGTCTCACAGAGATCTTCTCCAGAATATGACTGATCAACATCAAGTCTTGTATATTTCATTGCATACATAATAGTTACTTATGCGATCTCTCTTTTACTGAGGACAATTTTAGAGAGATACACTCCATGGCTCATCATCATGAGGCACCTTTTGGAGTTGCCATGCTAAACGCCTTTAGCATCTAATGAATATTCGTTTCCATGGGTTAAGCCGAACATCCTTTTAAATCTATTAATACAGATTTATATCCCCAATGTGGGATGTTCTACCCAAATCATTCATGGAGGAATGTTTAGACAACTTTATTTTGATCGATTTTAGCATAGAAATTTCATTCTCTATCAGTAATATATCATCAACATATAATACATGGAATGAAACAGCGCTCCCACTAACCTTCTTGTACACACATGGTTCATCGTCATTTTTGATAAAATCAAACTCTTTGATTGTCTCATCAAAACGAATGTTCCATCTACGAGAAGCTTGCTTCAATCCATAAATGGATCGTTGCAGCTTACAGACTTGATTTATTCCAACCTTTGAAACAAATCCCTCTGGCTGTGTCATATACACATCCTCCTCAAGTTTCCCATTGAGGAAGCCCGTTTTCACGTCCATCTACCAGATCTCATAGTCGTTATAAGCTGCAATCGCAAGCAAAATCCGAATGGACTTGAGCATAGCTACTGGTGAAAAGGTTTCATCATAATCAACTCCTTGTCTTTGTTTGAAATCTTTTGCAACCAGTCGGGCCTTATAGGTCTCCACCTTGCCGTCCGCTCCAGTCTTTCTTTTAAAGACCCATTTACACCCAATAGGCATAATGCCTTCAGGTGGTGAAACCAAAGTCCATACTTTGTTTTCATACATGGAGTCCATTTCGGATTTCATGGCTTCAAGCCATTTCCCTGAGTCTTTATTACTCATGGCCTGTTCGTAATTCAATGGATCATCATCATTCATGATGTGTACCTCATCGTCATCCTCTATAACGAATCCATACCTCTCAGGTATCTTCGGTACTCTCCCAGATTTATGAACAGGGTGTGGTATAGTAGGTTCTTCTACTTGGTCAGGTACCTGACTTTGATCCGTGGTAATTTGTGGTTCTTGAACTTCTTCAAGATATATCTTACTCCCGCTGACCCCTTCATGGATAAACTCCTTTTCCAAGAAGGCAGCATGTTTCGCAACAAACACCTTTTGATCAGTTAGATGATAGAAATAATACCCTACAGTTTCTTTATCCCACAAATCTACACTTTTCGTATTTAGTCTATAGCTTATCATGTTCAAACTTTTTGACATAAGCTGGACAACCCCAAGTCTTAACATGCTTAAGATTTGGTTTCCTCCCCTTCCACATCTCATATGGAGTCTTTGGGGCGGATTTGGTAGGTACCTTGTTAAGTAGGTATGCAGCCGTTTCTAGGGCATATCCCCAGAAGGAAATTGGAAGGTCGGTAAAACTCATCATGGATCGAACCATGTCTAACAGTGTTCGATTTCTCCTTTCAGATACTCCATTTAACTGTGGTGTACCTGGAGGAGTCCATTGTGAGATTATACCATTTTCTTTGAGACAATTGAGAAACTCACCGCTTAAGTATTCTCCACCTCGATCTGATCGAAGTATCTTTATACTCTTGCCCGTTTGTTTCTCTACTTCACTTCTGAACTCTTTGAACTTTTCAAATGATTCTGACTTGTATTTCATTAAATACACATATCCAAATCTTGAGTGATCATCAGTGAAAGTAATAAAATAAGAATACCCACCCCGTGCACTTGTTGTCATAGGTCCACAAACGTCTGTGTGAATCAATGCCAATAACTCTGTAACTCTTTCTCCTTTTCCACTAAAAGGAGATTTAGTCATTTTACCCATGAGACAAGATTCACAAGTTGGATATGATTCATAATCAGATAGCTCGAGGGGCCCATCATTATGCAACTTGGATAATCTTGTTTCATTGATATGACCTAGTCTACAGTGCCACATGTAGGTATAATTAATATCATCTCTTTTCCTTTTCTTAGTTTGTTCAATTTAAAAAATATTTTCTTGTAAGTCAAGTGTATAAAGTCCATTTCGCAAATTTCCAACACCATATAAAACATCGTCTTTATAAATAGAACAACTATTGTTCTTTATAACAACGTTAAATCCTTCCATATCCAATACAGAAATTGAAATAATGTTTGTAATAATATTCGGAACATAATAACAATTATTAAGATAAATGGACTTGCCCGAAGGCGTTGCTAAATAATAAGTTCCTACAGCTAATGCAGCAACCTTTGCTCCATTCCCCACTCGTAGGATCACCTCATCATTGTTCAGCTTTCTACTTCTGACCAGTCCCTTCACATTATTACATATGTGAGAACCACAGCCGGTATCCAATACCCAAGTAGAATTTTGACTTTCTGAAAAATTAATTTCAATCATGAACAAACCTTGATTGGAAGTCAAAGCTTCTCCAAGCTTCTTCTTTGCCAGAAACTTCTTGCAGTTCCTCTTCCAATGACCCGGCTCGTTGCAATGGAAGCACATTCCTTTGCTAGCTGGATCAGATTTCTTTTGTTCCTTTATGTTCGCTTTGCCCTTGGTCATTCGAGATCGGAAGAGCTCCTTAGATATCTCATATCTAGCAGTCCTACTTTGTTCACCATACAATTCCTTGAGGTGAATCAACATAGTAGGAGCATCCATATTTTCGTGCTGACGCTGAAGCTCGTTATTCATGGATGCGAGCATGATGCATTGAGCCACAGATGCATCATCTTGCCACTTTACAATGGTGGCAATCTCTTCCTCAGAGGCTGTTTCTGAAACAGTTCCAGGGACAGGTGAGTTTAGGACATAAAAAATCTTTTCAGCAGTGAGAACTATTCTCAGATTTCTTAGCCAGTCCGTATAATTAGGCCCGGTAAGCTTATTAGCATCAAGTATGCTTCGCAGTGAAATTAGTGATTTTGACATTTTTAAAATTCTGTCTGTGAAAAACAACATTTTAGCAAACATTCATTTTATTAATTTTGCATACCAAAATAAATTTAGGTCTTTATTTTAAATTGGTATCTCCCACTATTTTCATCAAACTATATTACCCTCACTTATATAGTTCGGCAACATCTAATTAAAGATTTGCTAGTGAGAATAAGGATCCCATTTCAAATGTATATAACCTTGTGGATAGCACAACAAGCGATATACAAATAAATAGGTAGACAACTCTTGTCAATTACATCACCATGTAATTCCTTTTATTTTGCCTCTTAAATCATAATGGTCAAGTGTGTGCACATCCGAACTAAAATGATTTAAGTTAAGTCCAGCCTAGCACTTCCATAAATTCAAAAAAGAAAAATGTTCGTCCTTGTGGATAGCACAACAAGACTAGATCGTTCAATTTTCTTGATAAGCATCAAATGTGATTAATTAACATCTTAAATACGCAATACTCGCCTTGTGGATAGCACAACAAGCTCATATTAAATATTTAATACTCTATTAATTTATCATGCTAGAAGACGACGTTCGATATTCCAAATATCATTTGAACGCTTCGGACTTAATATTATTTCTTTGAGGGGTTTGTTATTATTTGTCTCATCTTGTTTAGCGCGCATGCACATATATATATAAAATACGCGTCATTTTATTAAACATGCGAAGCATGTTTGCATAAAATATAATATATATAATATTTAGCATGCAATATAGAATATTATATTCTACCCGGATTGATTATGGACTTTTATTCTAGTTTGGTTCACTAGAGCCACCAAGTGAACCAAAAGGTCAAACCTAGGAGTGCAAGAATTTAAATTTAAATATAACTATTACATTTAAACCCGGGCTCCATACAAACAGGTCTTCACGCGCTCCTTGCTCCTTGGTCTCTAATTTCTTCAAGATAATTCTAACTATTTCTATTACATTAAACTATTTAATTTAAATAGAAACCTTGATCAGCAGTCAAGGGGAAATACATAGGAGGAAGATAGAATTTTACATCAAGAAAAAATAAATTAGAGAAGACGAGGTACACAGACCCCATTTAATAAAACCCATTCATTCAAGCATTCAACTAAAATAAAATCCAATCACATTGGTCAAATAGTCCATAATCAATTCCCATTTATTATCATACATATCACCATATATATCAATAAATAAATATTCATCTCATGAATTAAAACATTCCATATATATATGAGTATCATTTAATGAGCAATTTTAAATTGCATGAAATCCAATTTCAAGATTAAAATAAACTCTTTATTTTAATTATAAAATTATTTAGAATATAATATATAAATATATCATATTTTTTTTTTTAAAAGATGTCACCTTCTTTTATTAAAAGAGTCCTGCAGGTTTATTAAAAAAAAATCCTTTCCTGATGGGTCACCTTCTTTTTGGAGTAAGAAAGAGACAACACCTTTTCTTTGCAGAATTCAAGATTAGCACCCAAAAAAAAATTGTGATCCGTCCCAAAAAAAAAGTCAATTTTTTTTTTCTTAAAAAAAATAATTTTATACAATAAAATTATGCCCAATAAATTATTTTAAATACATACCCATATGTATATGAAATCAAAAATAAATTAATAATTGCATAAAGATTTGGCTTTGATACCACTGTTGGGTTTGTACGAAATCGTGACGCAATCAAATTGCAAAAATTAGCGGAAGCATGGTATATCAGAGTTTAAAAAAAATTTCTACAAAACCATTACCCGGATCATCCTTTATGCAAATTATTAATTTAAAACGATAAATAAGAAGTTATGGAATCATACCCTTATAGAACGAAGCTTTCACAGGTACTAGTTCAACTCCTTGTTCTTCGTGATCTCCTTGAATTTCCGGGTTAGATTCATTTCTTTGATCAACGTTAGCCACCCAAGTGTTTGGCCTCTAGAGGTGATCTACCAAGGAAGAGAAATTATCAAGAAGGAGGGTGTTTGGCTTAGTGTTCTATCCTCTATAGAAAAGGAGTACTCTCCAACAATTGGAATTGCATCATCTAATATCTATTATAAGACTTCTCTTATATAGACATTGGTCAACCCTTCTAATCCTATTAGACATGAGATTTCTTTTAATTAATTAAACTCCTTTAATTAATTTAGGCTTCCCACCACATGGGAATAATTAATTAAATTCATTTAATTAATTTGTCTCCTAATCTTATTAGGAATAAATGAGAGTACTAAATATTAAATTAATTACTAAACTCCTTTAGAAATTAAAATAATAATAATTTTAATAATATTAATAAGACTCCTCTTATTAATTTATATTTAATATTTCCAAAATATTAAATAATAAACATTAAGCTATTTAATTTATTCTATCACCATAGATTAAATTAATTATACTTAATGCATTATTACGATTATGCCATTACCTTCTTAAATAATTATTCTTCCTTTTATGGTGTGACCCTTTAGGTTCTCCATATTAAACCGGTTGTGAATAAATCAATTAAAACAATTTTAATCTTATTTAAATAAATAAATTAAACTAATAATCTATTTAAATAAATAATATTTATTCTACAATAGGGATAAGCCTCCCTAGCGATCAACGACTTTCCAGATAATATAGATTTCAATATTAATCATAAAAGAACCTGCGAGTTAATAGTTACCATACAATTCAATCCTTCCACCATACAATGTCCCAATTAAATATAAGACATGGATTTACTGTCAAGTCTTATTTTATTTAATTATATGTATTTCGATTAGAAAATGCACAACTCCAAATAATGCAAATTAAAAACTCCTTTCTAATTTCATTTCACCTTGGCCAAGGATTCCTGGGTTGTCATTTAACGAATCACATAGGACATATCTCCTCTTTTACTAGAGGTGGTAGATTCTTTATTGATCATTCATTATCTCCATATGTAACTCATTATACCCAAGCATACCCTATATATGCCTTAAAAGGTTTTAAGGAATAAGTCAAAGTATAATTTGTTATATACAAGATACTATGATGATCTCAAGTCCAAGGATCACTTGTACTACTATCACATTAGGAATTCCTATTGACATGCGAGTAAAACTCCATTAGGTATTCCATAGCGAATCACGTTCAGTGAACTTATTCTCCAATAAGCACCTACATACTTGCTTTAGTGTCTCCACACAAATGATCATGAGATCAATCATCCTCATCCAATGAGCAAGCAACATATGTACCAATCTATCCGGATTTACTAATCCCCTTTTTAGTAATCCCACGATTGGGAACTATTTTAGTTTTAAAACTTTCTAAGAATTTAGATCTCATTAGCATGATCATCATCATGATTCTAAAAGCTTTGCTTAAAACTATGGGTTATTTACATATTATAAAAACAGCAACATGTAGATAATTAAATGCCTTTAATAAATGAATATTTTATTAATAAATAAATAAGATTGTTTACAAAGTACGTGCTTTATCATCATACATGATTGGCTTGTATGCACACTACTATCATCATCGTCATCCTCTATGACGAATCCATACCTCTAAGGTATCTTCGGTACCTTTCCATATTTATGAATAGGGTGTTGTATAGTAGGTGTCTCTACTTGGACAGGTTCATCCACTTGATCTGTAGTGGTTTATGGTTCTTGAATTTCTTCAAGATCTAATTTCCTCCCACTAGCCCTTTCAAGGATAAACTCATTTTTCTAAGAAGGCAGCGTATTTCACAACAAACACCTTTTGCTCAGTAGGATTGTAGAAATATTATCCCAAACTTTCTTTAGGATATTCCACAAACGTGCACTTATCAGATCTTGTCCCAAGCTTATCATTTTGAAACCTTTTCACATAAATTGGACATCCCCAAATCTTAACATGCTTAAGACTAGGTTTCCTCCCTGTCCACACCTCATATGGAGTCTTGGGGACGAATTTGGTGGAGACCTTATTTAGTAGATATGAGTCGTTTCTAGGGCATGACCCCAGAATGAAATTGAAAGATCGGTAAAACTCATCATGGATCGAATCATATCCAACAAAGTTCAATTTCTCTTTTCTGATACTCAATTTAATTGTGGTGTACCTGGTGGAGTCCATTGTGACATTATACCATTTTTTGAGACAATCGAGAAACTCACCGCTTAAGTATTCTCCACCTCGATCTGATCGAAAAATCTTAATACTCTTGCATGTTTGTTTCTCTACTTCACTTTTGAACTCTTTGAACTTTTCAAATGATTCTGATTTGTATTTCATTAAATACACATATCCAAATCTTGAGTGATCATCAATGAAAGTAATAAAATAAGAATACCCACCCTGTGCATTCGTTGTCATAGGTCCACAAACATCTGTGTGAACCAACGCTAACAACTCTGTAACTTTTTCTCCTTTTCCACTAAAAGGAGATGTAGTCATTTTACCCATGAGACAAGATTCACAAGTTGGATATGATTCATAATCGGATAGCTCTAAGAGCCCATCCTTATGCAACTTGGATAATTTTGTTTCATTAATATAACCGAGTCTACAGTGCCACATATAGGTATAATTAATGTCATCTCTTTTTCTCTTCTTAGTTTGTTCTATTTGAAGTATATTTTCATGTAAGTCAAGTATATAAAGCCCATTTTGCAAATTACCATCACCATATAAAGCATTGCTTTTATAAATAGAACAACTGTTGTTCTTTATTATAATGTCAAATCTATCCATATCTAATACGGAAATAGAAATAATGTTTCTAATGATATTCGGAACAAAATAACAATTATTTAAATACATGGACTTGCCCGTAGGCAGTGCTAAACAATAAGTGCCTACAGCTAATGCAGCAACCTTTGCTCCATTTCTCACTCGTAGGACAACCTCATCCTTGTTCAGCTTTCTACTTCTGACCAGTCCCTTCACATTATTACATATGTGAGAACCACAGCCGGTATCCAATACCCAAGTAGAATTTTGACTTTATGAAAAATTAATTTCAATCATGAACAAACCTTGATTGGAAGTCGAAGCTTCTCCAAGCTTCTTCTCTGCCAGAAACTTCTGGCAGTTCCTCTTCCAATGACCCGGCTCGTTGCAATGGAAGCACATTCCTTTGCTAGCTGGATCAGGTTTTTTTTGTTCTTTTATGTTCACCTTGCCCTTGGTCATCCGAGATCGAAAGATCTCCTTAGATATCTCATATCTATCAGTCCTACTTTGTTCACCATACAACTCCTTGAGGTGAAGCAACATAGTAGGAGAATCCATATTTTCATGCTGACGCTGAAGCTTGTTATTCATGGATGCGAGCATGATGCATTGAGCCACAGATGCGTCATTTTGCCACTTTACAATGGTGGCAATTTCTTCCTCAGATGCTGATTCTGGAACAGTTCCAGAGACAGGTGAATTTAGGAAATAAGAAATTTTTTCAACAGTGAGAACTATTCTCAGATTCCTTAGCCAGTCCATATAATTCGGCCCGGTAAGCTTATTAGCATCAAGTATGCTTCGCAGTAAAATTAGTGATTTTGACATTTTTAAAATTCTGCATGTGAAAAGACAATATTTTAGCAAACATTCATTTTTATTAATTTTTGCATACCAAAATAAATTTAGGTCTTTATTTTAAATTGGTATCTCCCACTATTTTCATCAAACTATATTACCCTCACTTATATAGTTCGGCAACATCTAATTAAAGATTTGCTAGTGAGAATAAGGATCCCATTTCAAATGTATATAACCTTGTGGATAGCACAACAAGCGATATACAAATAAATAGGTAGATAACTTTTGTCAATTACATCACCATGTAACTCCTTTTATTTTGCCTCTTAAATCATAATGGTCAAGTGTGTGTACATTCGAACTAAAATGATTTAAGTTAAGTCCAGCCTAGCACTTCCATAAATTCAAAAAAGAAAAATATTCGTCCTTGTGGATAGCACAACAAGACTAGATCGTTCAATTTTTTTGATAAGCATCAAATGTGATTAATTAATATCTTAAATACGCAATACTCGCCTTGTGGATAGCACAACAAGCTCATATTAAATATTTAATACTCTATTAATTTATCATGCTAGAAGGCGACGTTGGATTTTTCAAATATCACTTGAACGCTTTCAACTTAATATAATTTCTTTGAGGGGTTTGTTATTATTTGTCTCATCTTGTTTAGCGCACATGCACATATATATATAAAATACGCGTCATTTTATTAAACATAAGAAGCATGTTTGCATAAAATATAATATATATAATATTTAGCATGCACATATAGAATACTATATTCTACTTGGATTGATTATGGACTTTTATTCTAGTTTGGTTCACTAGAGCCACCAAGTGAACCAAAAGGTCAAACCTAGGAGTGCAATAATTACATTTAAATATAGCTATTACATTTAAATCCTAGGCTCCATACAAATGGGTCTTCACGTGCTCCTTGGTCTCCAATTTCTTCAAGATAATTCTAACTATTTCTATTACATTAAACTATTTAATTTAAATAGAAACCTTGATCAGCAGTCAAGGGGAAGTACATAGGAGGGAGATAGAATTTATATCGAGAAAAAAATCAGAGAAGACAAGGTACGCAGACCCCATTTAATAAAACTCATTCATTTAAGCATTCAACTAAAATAAAATCCAATCACATTGGTCAATAGTCCATAATCAACCCTATTTATTTTCATACATGTCACCATATGTATCAATAAATAAATATTCATCACATGAATTAAAACATTACATATATATATATATATATATATATATATATATATATATATGAGTATCATTTAATGGAAAATTTTAAATTGCATGAAATCCAATTTCAAGATTAAAATAAACTCTTTATTTTAATTATAAAATTATTAAAAATATAATATATATATATATATATATATATATATATATATATTACCGAATATATATATATTACATATATATAGTAATAGTACTATACTATTATATATATAACTTAATGTTACTTTTTGAAATCATATATGCAGAGTCCCTTGTAAAACCAATTCGTTAGTCTTCTTTTAAAAAAGAAATTGATGAATTGACTTTCCCTTGATGCTTTATAACACGGATCAATTATGAAATCCTTTCTTTTGAATCCAGCAGTTTCCTTCGTAATCAATGAATAAGGATCCACATATTAAAAAAAAAATTGCCAAATTCGCCCAGCACAACAAATTGTTTCGCGAATTTATTATTATTATTTTTTTATTTTAGCTTTTCATTTTTTTTTAAAAACGAAATAAATAATAATTTTATACAATTAATTATGCCCAATAAATTATTCTAAATACATACCCATATAATATGGAATCAAAAAAATTAATAATTGCATAAATGTTTGGCTCTGATGCCACTGTTGGGTTTGTACGAAATCGTGACGCAATTAAATTGCAAAAATTAGCGGAAGCATGGTATATCAGAGTTTAAAAATTTCTACAAAACCATTACCCGGATTATCCTTTATGCAAATTATTAATTTAAAACGATAAATAAGAAGTTATGGAATCATACCCTTGTAGAACGAAGCTTCCACAGGTACGAGTTCAACTCCAAGTTCTTTGTGATCTTCTTAAATTTTCGGGTTAGATTCCTTCCTTTGATCAACGTTAGCCACCCAAGTGTTTGGCCTTTAGAGGTGATCCACCAAGGAAGAAGAATTATCAAGAATGAGGGTGGTTGGCTTAGTTTTTTATTCTCTATAGAAAAGGAGTACTCTCCAACAACTGGAATTGCATCAACTGATATCTATTATAAGACTTCTCTTATATAGATATTGGTCAACCCTTCTAATCCTATTAGACATGGGATTTCATTTAATTAATTAAACTCCTTTAATTAATTTAGGCTTCCCACCACATTGGGAATAATTAATTAAATTCATTTAATTAATTTGTCTCCTAATCTTATTAGGAATAAATGAGAGTACCAATATTAAATTAATTACTAAATTCCTTTAGACATTAAAATAATAATAATTGTAATAATATTAATAAGACTCCTCTTATTAATTTATATTTAATATTTCCAAAATATTAAATAATAAACATTAAGCTATTTAATTTATTCTATCACCATAGATTAAATTAATTATACTTAATGCATTATTACGATTATGCCATTACCTTCTTCAATAATTATTCTTCCTTTTATGGTGTGACCCTTTAGGTTCTCCATATTAAACCGGTTGTGAATAAATCAATTAGAACAATTCTAATCTTATTTAAATAAATAAATTAAACTAATAATCTATTTAAATAAATAATATTTATTCTACAATAGGGATAAGCCTCCCTAGCGATCAACGACTTTCTAGATAATATAGATTTCAATATTAATCATAAAAGAACTTGTGAGTAAATAGTTGTCGTACAATTCAATCCTTCCACCATACAATGTCTCAATTAAATATATGACATAGATTTACTGTCAAGTCTTATTTTATTTAATTATCTGTATTTCGATTAGAAAATGCACAACTCCAATTAATGCAAATTAGAAACCTCTTTCTAATTTCATTCCACCTTGGCCAAGGATTCCTAGGTTGTCATTTAACGAATCACATAGGACATATCTCCTCTTTTACTAGAGGTGGTAGATTCTTTATTGATCATACATTATCTCCATATGTAACTCATTATACCCAAGCATACCCTATATATACCTTAAAGGCCTTAAGAAATAAGTCAAAGTATAATTTATTACATACAAGATACTATGATGATCTCAAGTCCAAGGATCACTTGTACTACTATCACATTAGGAATTCCTATTGACAGGCAAGTAAAACTCCATTAGGTATTCCATAGCGAGTCACGTTCAGTGAACTTATTCTCCAATAAGCACCTACATACTTTCTTTAGTGTCTCCACACAAATGACCATGAGATCAGTCATCCTCATCCAATGAGCAAGTAACATATGTACCAATCTATTCGAATTTACTAATCCCCATTTTAGTAATCCCACGATTGGGAACTATTTTAGTTTTAAAGCTTTCTTAGAATTTTGATCTCATTAGCATAATCTCATCATGATTCTAAAAGCATTGATTAAAATTATGGGTTATTTACATATTATAAAAACAACACCATGTAGATAATTAAATGCCTTTAATAAATAAATATTTTTATTAATAAATAAATAAGATTGTCTCCAAAGTATATGCTTTATCAACATACATGATTGGTTTATATGCATACTACTTTCATTTACAGCTTTCATCAATGCAAGCATACTTGCATATTCATTCATTGAGATCATAATCAAATCTTATATAAATATAGAAATACCATTCTCATGAATATTCCTAACATCTTGCAAGCATCTAAACAAACAAACATTCTTTTGAAGACTCTTCTCCCTTCCCTTAATTCATCCGTGGATAACTCCACTTGCACTTTAGACCCTGGATTACTCCTCAATAGTTCTGCTACATAAGCCTCTTACTCAAAAAACTCAGTAGTAAAGCTCCCTGGGAATTCATCCATAACCATCCTCTTGGCTCTCTTGCACTTGGAAAAGCAATCATTCATTTTCCAGTCTGTCTCCACATCTTTTTTTAGGTCTTTGATCTTGTAGTTATGCTGCTCAAGTATTTTTTATTTGTAAAGCTTGGCCAAGAACTTTGTTGAAACCCTAGGGTTGCTAAAAATCCTATACAATTATGTTCTTCATTTAATGTCTTGACTTCCAACCCAGGGTTACAACCGTCCTTTGACACATACTAGATAAAAGGGCACCCATCCTCACACTTTACCCTTATTCTATATGGTTCACTTCTCACATATTTTAATGCAACTCCCCTAGATATAGCATACTTTGATATAGATTCCCTAACTTCAGCTGCACTAGCAAATGTCATTCCCAAGCTGAAATAGGGTGTCTGATCATTTAATTGAAACGGACAGGATGTCTTCTCTCACATGGCATTTGACCCTCATCAGTCATTCTCTCACTAACATCATTATCATCCCCTTCCTCTCTATCATCATTGTCCTCACTATCATCACCTTCCTCCCTCTCATCACTCTCTTCTTCATATGTAGCATCTTCACTGTCCTCACTCTCCCCTTCATATGTAACATCTTCCTCACCTACCCTGCTACCTTGTATGTTTAATACCGCAGTAGGATCATCCCTTCTTTCATGTGTTATATTAATGCTATCAAAAGAATTAAGTACTTCTACACTTTCCATGAAAGTGTCATCACTAGACTCACCCTCCTCTTCAGGTTCATTTATTATGGGCTCAAGTGGAAAAGAAGGAAGAGAATTTATTATGGGCTCAGGTGGAACAACTGAAGGTGATTCATCATTCATTATAGGTTGATATATCTCATGTTTTGCAAAGAACTCTAGGATAGTTGTGTCTGAATTTATTTTACTCAGAATTCTCCTAATCCCATGGTCATCCTCAAGTACAAAGAGTCCTTTTTCAATACTCAGTCAAGGTTCAAAATAATAGACTTCCTTAACACTGGGATATTTCAATTCCTCTGTATATGTATTCTTAATGCAAACAAGAGAAAGGCAATCTACATCAAAGTTTTTACATATATAGACATCACCTCCCACATATCTCCACATAGGATCCTCCAGCCATCTGCCCCCATAATGTAAATATACATCTACACGCGCAACTATTCTGCCATTCAAAAAAAAAAACCCCAGAATTCAGAAATCAGATAACAACAAATTACAAGACAAAAGAACTCTAAAGTATTAACAATGTAATACAGAATAATATAGGGGACCACATGTCCTCTACTAGTTAACACTCAACTGAAACATGGACCACATGTGATGACCATCTTTTACCTATTCACCCATATAAAATGCACTTTATTAATCAAAAGCAGATATGAAAGTACCTGTGAAAATCTAAGAGATTCCTTTTATTCTTCTTAAAAGATTACTTGAACTTTATGCCTTCGATTAGACGCAAGTTCATACCTGTGACACCCCCAAATCCGGGTACTTCAATTTCCACGGTATTTGGTGTTCACTGTATGAATATCACATATCTATCTACCCATAATAAATGCAAACCATGAACTAAATAGAAATCCTCCCCTTAAGGGGTTACAACATCTGAATAGTAAATAAATCCCAGGTTGAACTAACCTTAAACATTAAATGCGGAAATATAACTAAACAAATAGGTCTTAACAACATCATAGTCTTTAAACATAATAGCCTCAAATAAAATAACAAGTCTTCATCATTTGTTAACCTTTCCCTTGCCCTTGCTAGTTGAAGGCTCGTCGGTCCTTTCAATCTTAGCTGCAATGTTATTATGCAAGAGTGAGCATGATTGCCCACAAGTATAATAATATAACAGTAATAATAACATGCGAGTAAATCAAAGAGTTCTGAATAATAGAAAGCTCGGCTTTTGAATCAAGAATGAATAACAAGAATCAAAAATATATCTGAGGGTCACAAGACCATGAACTATGTCTCAGGTTATCAAGAATTTCTACTTTAGACATTTAACAATCATAAGACTATATGGACTCTACTACACGTACTTAGGGGGATTAGCCCTTAGTACCATGAATGTGCACATCATCTCAACGCTAACGCGTAAATAATCTCCTATACAAGGGTTGTTCACCTCAGTTTGGCATCAGAGTCCGCACCAAAGGAAGTTTGGTTTGGATAAGCTCAATAATAGTTCTAGAATTTAGAACGTTCATTAACTATGGACTAGTCGAATCATTAAGGGTTCGCTAGTCTTACAAGGTTTAACAATAAACTGATAATCAAATCAAATAATGAATCTCAAGAGTATAAAATTGAATAAGTACTATATACTGAAGTAATGCTTTAAAAAGAATTATAATATCTCATATAAAATCTTGAACTTGAATATTTAAGAATAAGAATTTGCTCAATATAGAAACATAAGTCTAGGACTTGCTCAATGAATAACTTAGGGCTGATTGGCACTTCTGTCCCTTCAAGTTGCCACCCACTTTCAAAGTCGTCCCTAAAGTACCATTTTCATCAATTAGGTCCTTAAAGTGGCATTTTATTGGCATTTCTGTTCTTTCAACCCATTTTAACCTAAATCCGACCCATTTCAACCAAGTTTAACCCAACCCGACCCAGTTTGACCCAACCCAAATTTTTAATATTTTAAAATATAATAATATTTTTAAAATAAGTTTAAAATAATAATTATATTTAACATTTTAAAAAAATAATATTTAATTATTTAAAATAAAGTATTATTATTAAAATAATAATTATTTTAATATTTAAAAATAAAATACTTATTTTAAAAATAGTTATTTTAAATATTTAAAAATAAAATATTAGTTTTTAAAAAAAATAAGAATTCTATTTAATATTCAAAAAAAATAATTTTTAAATTTTTTTTATTTTTAATATTTTAAAAGTAAAAAATATTTTGTAAATATTATTTTTAAAAATAATATTTACTTTTTAAATATTAAAAAATATTTATTATAGAATATTAAAAATAATTATTATTTTAGAATATTAAATATAATATTTATTTTAGAATATTAAAAATAATGTTTATTTAAGAATATTAAAAATAATAAATTTTTTAAATTTTTTAAATTTTTTTTGAATAATTATTATATTTATATTTATATTTATTTTAATTTTTTAATATTTACTTTTAATATTATAAAATAATTATTATTTTTAATATTCTATAATAAATATTTTTAATAATTATTATTTTTGAAGGAAAAATAATATTTCATATTCTGAAATACTTATTAAAAAAAATTATTATGTAATAATAATAATTGTTAAGATTGTTTTAATTTTTAAAATAATAATTATTAAGCTTATTTTAATTTTTAAAATAATAATTTATAAAATAATAATTATTTGGATTTTTTTAATTTTTTTAATAATTATTAAATAATAATTTTTTAAATTTTTTTAATAATTAATTTAGAATATTAAATATTATTTTTCCTTCAAAAATAATAATTATTAATAATATTTATTTTAGAATATTAAAAATAACAATTATTTTAGAATATTAAAAGTAAATATTAAAAAATTAAAATTAAAATAAATATAAATATAATAATTATTCAAATTTTTTTATATAAAAAAACTAAAATAATTATTATTTTTAATATTCTAAAATAAATATTATATTTAATATTCTAAAATAATTATTATTTTTAATATTCTAAAATAAATATTATTTTTAATATTTTAAAAGTAAATATTATTTTTAAAAATAATATTTACAAAAATATTTTTTACTTTTAAAATATTAAAAATAAAAAATATTTAAAAAATATTTATTTTAGAATATTAAATATAATTATTATTATTTTTAATAAAAAAATTAATATTTTATTTTTAACTATTAAAAATAACTATTTTTAAAATAGTTATTTTATTTTTAAAAATTAAAATAATAATTATTTTAATAATAACAATTTATTTTAAATAATTAAATATTATTTTTTAAAAATGTTAAATATAATTATTATTTTAAACTTATTTTAAAAATACTATTATTTTTAAAAATATTAAAATTTTAGGTTGGGTTAAACTGGGTCAGGTTGGGTTAAACTTGGTCAAAATGGGTCGGGTTTAGGTTAAAATGGGTTGAAAGAACAGAAACCCTAATAAAATACCACTTTAAGGACCTAACTGATGAAAATGGTACTTTAGGGACGACTTTGAAAGTGGGTGGCAACTTGGAGGGACAGAAGTGCCAATCAACCAATAACTTAGAGTTAAGGAACTTGCATCATGATAATGAATCAAGGATAAAAGCTTGCTCAATTAAAGGTTTGAGTTTAAAAAACTTGCTCAAGTTAAAGAGTATAGTTAGAAAACTTGTCTCGTGCGCCAGCTACAATTAATTTTCGTTCCTCAAATAACCCTACATATCATTACATTCACATTACTAATTAATTCTAAGTCCGAAAATACACATCGAGTCACAAACATCCGTCTTGAATATGTTATAAGACTTCCCGAATAACGAGTTTAAATCTTGTATTTAACTTATCACTTAATCATGTAAAACTTCATTGACAAGTTAATAACATCTCAATATTTGCTTAACATGTTATCATGTTCATTACATTAGGTTTTAAAACACATTTATGAACTTTGAACACTTAAATAAAATTTACTGTTTCATACTACGGCTGGCACTGTAGCGCCCAGTTTGTACTGGGGACCAGCGTTGTAGCGCTCAGCCCACGTCAGCCAAGCCTCTGGCCTAGTGCTGCAGCGCTTCGTTCCTTCATGAAACCGGTGCTGTCGCGCCATGCCTACGTCAGCACGCCCCATGGCCTGGCGCTGCAGCGCCCGGTTCCTTCACAGGACCGGTGCTACGGCTCCGAGTCGCAGAGAAGTCTGATAGTTCGAGAACAATGCACAGAAAAAGCCAAATAATTTCAAATTAAGCTCAAACAACGAATTGTAGTGTTACCCATGAACTATAAACTTCTCAAGAACATGTATTAACATACATAACATGCATTTGACAACTTAAAACACATAATTAGTCAAACATGATAACTGTTGTTGTAGGAAAATTTCACCAAAGGTAACTGATCTTCCCAACTCCCTTTGAAGTCTAGACACATGTTTTTAACATATCCTCTAAAGTTTGAATAGTCCTCTCACTCTGCCTATCTGTTTGTGGGTGATATGTTGTACTTAATCTCAACTGAGTTCCTAAGTGTTTTTGAAGACTTCCCCAAAAGTTCGAAGTGAATCTAGGATCTCTATCTGACACTATAGAAACAGGAACCCCATATCTAGAAATAATTTCATTTATGTATAGCTTGGCAAGTTGATCTAAGGTATGGGTAACATTGATAGGTAGGAAATGAGCTGATTTAGTAAGTCTATCTACTATTACCCAAATGGCATTGTGGCCCTTCTGTGTAGCAGGAAGGCCTACCACGAAGTCCATAGTTATAAGTTCCCACTTCCACTCAGGAATTGGTAAGGGTTAAAGTAATCCACTCGGCTTTTGATGTTCAGCCTTAACCCTTTGACACATAAGACATTTGCTTACCCATTCCGCTATTTCCCTTTTCATATTTGACCACCATAAATGTTGACTTAAGTCTTTATACATTTTTGTACTACCTGGGTGAACGACAAACTTAGAATTATGGGCTTCACTTAAGATTTCATCTTTTATTGATTGATCAGACGGAACCCAAAATCTATCTCCATATCTTAGTACCCTGTCCTTATCTACTCGAAATTTAACGTTCTTTATATGAGTTATATAGGATTTACATTTTTGACACATCTCATCTTTCTCCTGCATCCCTTTAATTCTTTCCAATAGGGTCAAGAACACCCTCTAGAACAAATAATTTTTGGGTAGAGGTAGTTGGAACTCTCATCTCTATTTTAAGTTTATCAAAGTCTTTTATCAGTACCTCGTTGTCTGTTATTATGTTTAGTTTCTCTTGATTCTTTCTACTTAACGCATATGCAACTACGTTGGCTTTTTCGGGATGATATAAGATTTCACAGTCAAAATCCTTTATCAGTTCTAACCATCTCCTCTGTCTCATATTTAATTCCTTTGTGTGAAAAATATTTTAAACTTTTGTGATCTGTGCATATTTCACATTTCTCCCTGTACAAGTAATGCCTCCAAATTTTCAGAGCAAATACTACTGCGGCTAACTTTAGGTCATGAGTAGGATATCTCTTCTCATAATCTTTAAGTTGTCGTGATGCGTATGTAATCACGTACTTTCCCATGTTGCATCAACACACATCCTAATCCTTAGTGTGATGCATCACTATAGACTACAAGGCCTCATATATCATCTGGTAAAGATAGCACTGGAGCCATGCTTACTCGTTTCTTCAACTCTTGGAAGCTTTCTTCACAAATATCTGTCCAGACGTATTTCACCGTCTTTTGAGTTAAATTGGTTAGCGGGGTTGCTATTTTTGAAAAATCTTGTATAAAACGTCAATAATAACCCGCTAGACAGAAAAAACTTCTTACTTCAATTGGAGTTGTTGGTTGCTCCCAATTGACAGCCGTTTAGATCTTTGCTGGATCTACTGCAATCCCATTTTTGTCAATTACATGACCTAAAAACTGAGCTCTTTTCAACCAGAATTCACACTTGAAAAACTTTTCGTAAAGTTGTTCCTTGTGTAATATCTCCAATACGCTTCTCAAATGTTCAGAATACTCTTCCCGTGTTTTCGAATATATCAAAATATCATCGATAAACACGACGAAAAATTTATCTAAGCATGACTTAAACACTCGATTAATCAGGTCCATAAATGCTGCTGGTGCATTTGTTAATCCAAAAAATATTACAAGAAACTCATAATGTCCGTAGTGTGTCGTAAACGCTGTCTTCGGCACATCTTCTTTTCTTACTTTTAATTGATGATAACCTGACTGCAAGTCGATCTTCGAAAAGTGTTCGACTCATTTCAACTGGTCAAATAGATCATCAATTTTAGGTAAAGGATACTTATTCTTTATGGTTAGTTTATTTAGCTCCCTATAAGCGACACATAATCTCATCGTTCCATCTTTCTTCTTTACAAATAATACTGGTGCTCCCCAAGGTGAAACACTAGGTTGTATGTATTTCTTGTCTAAGAGTTCTTGTAACTGTATCAGCAACTCTTTCAGCTCTACTAGTGCCTTCTTGTATAGTGCTTTAGAAACTAGCGCCGTACCAGGTGCAAGGTCGATAACAAACTTGATCTCCCTATCAGAAGGAAGACCTAGTAAGTCATCTAGGAACACATCTGGAAATTCCCTAACAACAGGTATTTGATCTAGTTTTACTCATTCCTTTCGAGTATCTACTATATAGGCCAAATAACCTATACAACCATTCCTAAGTAGTCTTTCTGCCTGAGTTATAGTCAGACATTAAGACTGCCTAGGTGAACAACTACCTTTGAATACTTCCTTTGACTTCGATGCAGTCAATAGGTTTATCCATTTTTGATGGCAATCAATCATTGTATTATGATTAACCCGCCAATCCATCCCTAGGATTACATCAAATTCCCCTAACTCTATAGGGATAAGGTTTACAAGGAAGTTGTGTCCCTTCATGTTCACACTACAATTTCTATAAATGATTTCAACAGGAATTTTCTCATTATTCGCAATTTCTACGCAGAATGGTTTGTCTAAGTTTTCAGAAGGCATATTCAAATTCTTAGAAAAACTTTTAGACACAAAAGAACAAGTAGCTCCAGAGTCGAATAACACATACATTTAAAGTGTTGATAGGGATGATACCTGTCACTACGTCCTGTGAAGAAATAACATCCCTCACCGATATGTTAAATGTTCTTGCAGTTGGACAACCCTGACCTCCAACTGCTGTTATAGGTGGTTTATTATTTGGTGCCTGGTTTCCCCCTCCTCCTTGGTTTTTGTTTTTCGGATAATTTCTACTCATATGCCCAGTGTACCACAATTGAAGCATTTATTTTGGTTAGGGTTAGGACTCTGAGGAGAATAGTGTCCCTCCTGACCATAATTGAAACACTTATTTTTAAGACACACACCCTTATGACTTTTGCCGCAATTAGCACAAGGGTCAATTTTGTTGTTATTAAAACTGTTGTTGTTATTGAATCTAGTCACCTTCTTCCCATAGTTGTTTAGAAAAGTGGTATCCCACTTCCTTTTATTGTTAAATCCTCCTGAACTGGGTTCACCTTTCAATTTCCCCCCTCACTTTGACTCTTTTTATCTTTATGATATTTAATTAGACTTTCATTCTCATTTTCAAAAATAATAGCCTTCTCGAGAATCCCAGAGAAAGTCTTTAGCTGGAACACAAACAGCTTACTACGAATCTGGTGTTTTAAACCCTCCTCGTACCTACGGGTTTTCCTAGCTTCTATATCTACTTGATGTGAAGCAAATCTTGCTAATTCATTAAACTTAGCTGTATACTGGGCTACATTAAGTTCTCCTTGCTTCAATTCCAGAAATCGCACCTCTATACGATCTTTTAATGACTGGGGAAAATAATTTTCAAAGAATAGTTCTTTGAATCTATCCCATGAGACTACTTCAGTCCCTGCGCGATTCTTAGTAAACTCCCACCAATAATTTGCTTCCCCTTTCAAGAAAAAGGTTGGAAAAATAGTTTTCTGGTCTTCCTTAACATTGGTTACTAGAAAAAACTTTTCTATTTCGGTGATCCAAACTTAGGCCTCAATGGGTTCTCCGGTACCTTTAAACTCAGGTGGTCCTACTAACTTAAAGTCTTTGAACAGTGTCTTTTGGTTGGTAGGTCTACTCTATACAGCTCCTACTAATAAGTCTACTAAATTTTGGGTAGAGTCATTATCATTCTCTGATTGTGGTCTTTTTCTGTTATGTGGCATGATTCTATAATTAAAAAATAAAGCCAAGTATAAATACAAGTATAATCATATACATAGTAAGAATCTGATATTTCAAACAGAACTTGTATATCACATAAATGGTAGGTTACATATTCGACTAGTGGTTTATATACTACCACTAGCATAACACAACAAAATTTTGCTCTATAGTAGAAACTGAGCACTTAGATTCTTATACTATAATCTAGAAATTCCCAGTTTCCTCATAAAAGTCCTGGATCATGTGGAATACCACTGACCGATCTATAAGATATGGAATCTTTCTATCTTCAACTAGATATTTGATCACTCGATGCTACAACCTATTGAATAAACCTCGAGTTCCATGAATAAAATTAGTTAACCTAGAATGTGCCTCATGTCTTCCCCTCTGAGCATTATGCAGAAGCATCCTCAGTCGGGTGGAGTCTTGTCTCTCATGTTCCAGCATGCCTTCAGCCATATGTGCCCTAAATTCAGCATTCACAATGTTGTCTTTAGACTGCTGAACCACTGCTGCGAGTGCCTCCTCATATTCTTCTATCCTCATTAACTGTCCTGCTATAGGATCTGCACACTCTTCAGCATCTAATATTTCATGGTCATGCAGTAGCTCCTCTTCCTCAGGATCACTATCTTGCTATGTCACTATCTGTGGTGGATTGATGACTATTGGCATATCCTCTGCATTGGAGTTGGCCATACTCTACAAAAAGAAATTTCTTTCATTACTTGATTATATATTAAGAAACTTTACACCAAACATAAAGTATTAATGTTATTTTATGTGTAATTAAATATTTTTACGAACTCAAAGACTATATCCTAAGATACTTCTTCCTTAGAGCTATAACCTAAAGCTCTGATACCAACTTGTGACGCCCCTAAATCTATACACCCGTGGTATCCGATCTGGTGTTCACGACTATTCAATTAAGGTGACATCTTTTAATCTATACACCCATGGTATCCGATTTGGAGTTCACTTCTAATTGATTAACTATAAATATTCAATAAGATATAATTCTTATCTATCCAAGGTTCACAGTATCCCATAATAGATAGAAATTCTCGTCAGAACTATTTCTGTGTTTGGATATCCTCACTTGGATGTATAGACTGTATCTTATGAATATCCCTTTCATATTAGTAGTCCATATCCATCCAAAATCCAGAGTATTAACAATAACATGATTAGTCCATATTGCCAATACCCTCACTCAGATATATAATCCCTAAGGATACTGTATCATTTGAACCATACTACTAAATCATCTAAGAATGTATATGTACACGAATGCGGAAATAAAAGATGATAATATATATTTCGTATAATAAGTTCGGTTACATGGTTCTCAACATTGAGTTCTTATTACATAAAAGTCTTATAAGACTTACATTTGATAAGGACAGTAATATAAAACTAATCTAAGAATGGCCTTTTTCCACTACGTACGTGTTTCAGAGGAGCTGGGATTACCATCTAAAACTGCAAAGAAAATAATTTACAAGAATGAGCTATGACATGCTTAACAAGTTTATATTTCTAACACAATGTTTGATTTGAATAAACGATAGTTCAACAATTTTACTTCACTGAGTGTTGATGACCATTTCTGGAATTTTTGATATCAACTATTTCTGTCAGTCACACAGACTTAGAAATCTGCGTATTCAGATCTGAGATAGGGGATCAACCTATTCAGTATCCTAGAAGTATACATATCATCCTACCGCTAGTGCCAATTTCGAGACACAATTTAAGACCCAATTTAGGGTAAATTCAACTCAGTATAGGATGTCTTACCAAAATAATTTGGTTTGACTCAATAGTTATGCTTGATAAACAATAATTCAATATCATATGAATAAGTGATTCATTTCTTAAGTTATGCTGAAACAATAGCAATAACTTTCACAATAAATGGGTAACAATTTGGTTCGATATAAGATATCGAAAGGTATTCAAGTAATGTAATAAGTTTAAAGATAGAAAACTTGCACAATGAAAAGGTAAAGTTCGAATACTTGCGTAAGGTAATAAGTTTTAAGGATAAAATACTTGCATGTGCGAAGAACGTCTATCTAACGTTACTCGAAGTGTTTAGGATGCCTAAAATATGTTAAACATATTTATATAGATCATTAGTATTAATAACAATACCTAGCTACTCAAACTATATACGTTCGTTATATGTTCAATATGATTTCAGTGTCCTAAAACCTTACTAGATATTTATTAAGTTAATATATTGGTCAAACTTTATTTATAAGCTTTATTATATTTTTAGATAATTTATTTATCATTATAATAATTTTCGAAAGCTTCTAATAATTTTTAGGTATTTATTTATCCATTAGAATGATTTTTAAATCATTAATTTTATACTTAAAATAATTATTAGTTACTTAGTATATTTGTTAAAACCTTAGTATTATTTTTAAATAATTTATAATCATTTAATATGATTTTTAGAATATTTATATCATTTTTAAATAATTACTTATTATTTATAAATTATTTAATTAATT